>SWCR01000001.1:1170832-2370832 GCA_007556565.1 Elsinoe fawcettii | reverse complement strand
TCCAGGCTGGGATCATGACGCCGGAGATGAGTGCTGCGACGACGATGGCGCGGCGACGTCCGACGAATTGCGAGAGATAGCCGATGATGGTGCCGCCAACGCAAGCGCCGACTTTCATCATGATGGAGGCGCGGGAGGCGCGGGTGTTGTTGAGCTCTTTCTCGGTGAGCATGAAGGTGGTGTAGGAGTCTTGCGAGGTGTGGGAGTAGACTGGTGGACGTCAGTGAGAATTTTAATGCTTGCTAATGGGTAGCGCTTACAGTTAAACCAGGTCATGAGGATGACGCAGTAGATGACCATCTTCCACTGATCACGGAGCATCAGTCTCGTCTCTGTCCAGAACTGGCTTGGAACTTTGCCCTCTAGTCCTGCGGCCTTTTCGGCTGCCTTCTTCTCGATGAATTGCTTGGACTCGGGGAAGCAGATGCGAATGCAGCCAACGCCAATGGAGAGACCCGCTGCGATCCAGAAGACGGTCTTCCAAGACTCGGTGCTACCACCAACGCCGAGATTGGCGCAAGCGGCGAAGACGTAGCCCATGGAGTAACCTTGCTGGAGGATACCGGACATGAGGCCACGAGCGGGGGCGGGACAGTTCTCGAGGGCCATGGCGACAGCGTTGCCGTAGCTAGGAAAAGCTGTCAGTATGGTAGTCAGACCTCGATATCATTGGTACTTACACTCCACCCATGAAGAGACCGAAAAGACTGCGGACGGCCAAGAACTGCTGGAAGGTCGAGGCGTAGATTGTAGCGATCTGGAGCAGACCCAAGATCCACATGTTGATAACCATGGGCCACTTTCGTCCATACTTGTCTCCTGCGAGACCAAAGACAGCCGCACCAACAGTTCGCAGAAGGAGTGTCAAGGTGATGGCCGATGTGATGTTCGTCTTGGAGGTCTTGTAGTAGTCGCTGAACTTGACGGTCTGGATGGACAGAGCATGGAAATCAAAGGCATCAGCCGTCCATGATGCGAGACCGACAAGGAAGAAGACCCAAGCACGGCCTGAGAGCATGGCCATGAGGCTGAATGGGTTGACGAATTTTGGTGGGTCCTGCCACTCTGTGTATGTTTCGCCAGCATCGTTGGTAACGACCACGCGCTGCTTCCAGATGAAGAGATCTTTCCATGCCTGCTTAGCCGTGGGGATGATACCCACGGCGAGAGGGTCGGCTGGCTGGTTGGGCGACATTGTGATGTCGATGAAGAGATGGGACAGGGAGCAGAGAATGTGCAAGGGGTTGCGCAACAAGCTCTGAGGTGATGAGAACTAAATACTTCTTTTTGCCTGGTTGGGCACGACCTACTTATCAACCCCAGTCCCCCGCGCTATCTCCAGGAATCACAAATTACAGCTCCTGACACGCATGGTAACTCACCCGACCATCCCACTATCCGATCAGCGTTCGGGATGTACCAATGCCAGGGAGACATCGTGTCGGTGGCGCCTTTGCCAAGGAGGACGAAGCTCGGAGACGAGGTGAAATGGTCAACGGCCAAGTCAACGCCCAGACGCTACCGTTCAGCGCGCTCTTCTGGTTGGCCACGATGAGGTGCCCCAGAGCGGAGAAGAGTTTTTGGTGGAGCTTAATGGCGGTCGCAAGAGAAGCTTACCCAGTCTTCGCCTGCTTCTTTGCGCCTCGTGTTTGGTGAAACTTTGTTCCTAAGTCGCGACCTCGTGGCTGGTCTGGATGCCACAGTATTTTGGAAACATCTCGTATACAACGGGAGGTTGTTTAACCGTGGACGGCAGGGTTCGCCCATGGGGATGGTGTGTAGTCAGTAGCGTGATTCCCCGCAAGCCAGGGTCGGGTTTTGAGAAGGATCGGCTACTGCAACACTCATCTCAACCAAATGGCAGAGATTGTAGGCGGATCAAAACAGATCCAGGTGGTATCATTGATCTGGTAGTATCCTAGGATTGATCGTCCCGTCCTGCTCCGTTGTTTGAGCATCGACGACGCCTATTCAGGATGGTAGATCATGCTGCTGCAGCGGTGTGTCCTTGGGTCACCCAGCTGTCATCCCGACTTGGCACACGAAGGTGGGGATCAAGCATCGAGTTCGCATCGTCCCTGGACGCTTCCGGCAGCCGGCTTGTCCAATGTGCTTCGACCAGCTTGTTTTCCAACGGTATGCGACCTCAAACGACAAAGCATAATGCAAGAGTATGCTGTCAGATGTCCCTGAGGCTGAAACGTGCACGATAACAAACCGCGTTGATGTGTTGGACAATCTACCACTTTGCCAGATGCGGGATACCGCTCCACTACGGGAATTCAAACTGATATCCCCATGGAGCTCCGCGAATAGCAAGGGTGTAATAAGCAGAATCATGGCACGTGGCGCATTAGCTGAGAAGGACCAGACCGGGTCATGGCGATGTATGTTCACGTTGCGGACTGTGCACTGTAGCCTCTGGCTGGAATTACAACGCTAAAATTACGGGACTGGTTGAAGTTTTCGCATTCAGATATCTCTCCCGCTGTGGGACTGCAGCAATTCCGCCATGCTTTATGCCCGACGTGCCCCGTCCTCTCTGTATGCGGCAGAGCTCCTGATAGCCCGCCGAAGTGCTCCCGAGTTGACATCCACAAGCAGAATATTGGCAGATTTGGCAGATTGCAACTAATTTCAGACGCGATTTGCAGGACCTTCGTGGCACATCCTGATTCATTCTGTCAAACAGGAGGCGCTGCAGAGAGGATACGAACTCGTCGGTGATCCCTGCATTGTCCGAAAAAGTCCCGAATATGCTTCTCGCAAGATATCAAGCTCGCAGAAGCATACTCTTGGTTGCAATAAGATATACCTTGGAATTGTCTTGGGTACTTCCAGAACGGTGCAAGCCTTGCGACTCTGTCAAGCCGTTAAAGGGGGGTTCCGTGCAAAGACTCCGATTTGTTTTCGCTTGGCGGCTCAGTGGACGGCTAATCATTTGGCCGGTCTGATATTCAATTTTAGACCGCATAACCTTTAACGCCAGTGACACGCGAGAACGATCCGTGTTTTGGCCTAGAAGCTCAACATCCTCTGGGGAAGGTCTCAGCTACGGGTCCTGCTTGGATTGAGGATCCTGATAGATTCCCGCTTGCAAATTCTTTGGGTAGCCTCCGATTTGTCAGAGTCCTTTACTGTTGGTTGTCACCCTGGTTCATGTCATGGATTGATGATGCTCGTGATTTCCCCGTACAAAACCCATTACCAACGCTATGCATATCATGTGAGCTGGACACTCGATCATGCTCGTGTCTATTCGTCGTCCTCTTCATCATCCAGCAAATTTCTCGGCTTCAGAGTCTTGCTCATGTAAGGACCGTCCAGCTCGTAGCCAAGCTTAGCATAATAGCTTCGAACACCAACGCCAGAGATGACACTGATCTTGCGAGAGCCATGCTCATTCCTGGCGATTCTCTCGGCCTCCTCCATTAGCAGCGTACCGTAGCCCTGATGCTGGAACTTCTTGGGATCTCTTGCATGAACAGGAACTGCGGAGCCGTAGACATGCAGCTCTCTGACGAGACTGGTCGGCTGACCTGTGAGCTCCGGTCGGAAGGTGTGTGTAGTACTGCACTTTCGAAGACGCAGGAGAGCAATGAGGATATCTTGCTTTGGATCTTCGTAGGCAAGAAATGTCTCCCAGCCACCATTCGCCGCATAATCACGACGAATCAACTCGACTTGCGACGGGCGGATCTTGTTCTTCACCTCGTTCACCCCGACCTCTCGTGTCCGTACATCTCGACAAGTGGTACCAAAGTCTTTCATCCTGGACAGGGCCAGCTCCCGCAGATTGCCATTCTCAACACCTGATGTAACAAGCGGCATGGGTATGTCGCGCTGTACTCGGTAGATACGGGTCCAGGGAGGTACAAGTGCAAGTATGCGCGCTACCAGATCGATCAAGGCATTCGGTGTATAGTTCTTGTATCGCCCCGTCCGCCACAGCTCGTACAGGCCTGTCCCACGAATGACAAGAGTTGGATAAATCTTGAGGCCGTCCGTCCTGAATGCCGGGTTCTCAAAGTATTCTCTGAATTGGTCCAGGTCTCTCTCCATGCCGACATTGGGTAAGTCTGGCATCATATGCGACACAACCTTGAATCCAGCATCCTTTGCCAGCTTGAACGTTTCGGCCACAGCTGCCACGGTGTGCCCTCGATTCGTGTCTCGGGCCACATCCTCATACAAAGACTGCACTCCAATCTCAAGTCGTGTGCATCCATAGCGCAACATGCTGCTGAGATGCTGATCCAAACAGTAATCTGGTCGAGTTTCTATCGTGATGCCGACACATTTAATGTTACTCATCTCCCCGGCCATGACCGCTTCGTCAACATTATTCGTCTGATAGCCACTTAGAGCGTTGTGTAATTGCGAGATGAACTCTTCTCGGTAGCTCTCTGCAAGTGACATGAATGTGCCGCCCATGATGATGTATTCGACTTTATCTACACTATGACCGAGCGACTTGATCTGATCGACTCGCCCTCGTGCTTGTTCGTAGGGATCGTACCTTGCCCGGATAGCTCGCATGGAAGTTGGCTCGTATCCAGTGTATGATTGTGTGGAATATTCGAAATCCGAGTCCGGACCTCCAGGACAATAGACACAGATGTTGCCAGTGTATGAGATGTGAGGGCATCTGTGCGGCTTGCACATTACCGCCACCACTGCGATACCCGATGCGCTCCTGATAGGCTTTGCTACAAGTTTTGGTAGGATGTACTTCTTATAGTGCTCCGGGACTGCCGCGATAATTGATGTGAGAGGTGGCACATTGCCAAGGTAGTGCTTTTTCGCCACATTGGCTCTGATTGAGTTGAGGTTGATATCTTTTTTCGGCTTGCCGTCTGCTTGTTGGGCTTCGAAGTCGTCTATCAAAGCTTTAGCAATTTCTGCGCAGGCTCTCATAGTCCTTTCATTTTCTGGCGGAAGCTTCACATTTTTGGATAGTTTGACCTTTGGTGTACGGGTCTCCGTGACGGTCATGGTCGCCATGTTTATGATTCGACTCGTGGTGCAGGAGCTATGGATGATATTCGGATTTCTAAGGTGAAGACTTGAAATGTCAGAGAATGCCTGGCGAGTCACGCTGGTGTGTCATAAATTTGGATGGAGCAGAGCCGCACTCTGGATGAAATCGGAGAAGTCACAAAACGCCAAGACGAGCACATGAAGCTTTTCGGAAAGGAAGTTCTGCAGCTCTGCGCGTTCTCCATCTACAAACAACATCCCACCCTCAACAGCTCCCAATTGATCTCTCAAACTCCTCTGCAGCGCCATGCAGAGCTTCAAAAAGCCCGCGGGCGCCATCCTGCGGTCTGCGCTGCAAAGGAGGACCTATGCTTCCGCAAGCTCCCCATACATTACCACCAACACAAACCTTAGGATCAATGGGGATACCAAGGTGATCTTCCAAGGTTTCACTGGAAAGCAGGGTACGTTCCACGCTCAACAAGCAATTGAGTATGGCACAAAGGTTGTCGGAGGTACCAACCCAAAGAAGGCTGGAGAGACACATCTGGGTCAACCTGTGTTCGCAACCGTAGCAGATGCAGTCAAGGAGACTGGCGCTACTGCTTCCGCCATCTTCGTTCCACCTCCAGTCGCTGCTGCTGGTATCGAGGAGGCTATCCAGGCTGAGATCCCACTGGTCGTCTGCATTACGGAAGGTATCCCGCAACACGACATGGTACGCATCACGGACATTCTCAAGACCCAGAACAAGACCCGTCTCGTTGGACCCAACTGCCCTGGCATCATTGCTCCTGTAAGTATCGCATATCTACCTGCAGTGCTTCAACCTAACCATTGGTAGGGCCAATGCAAAATTGGTATCATGCCTGGTTTCATCCACAAGCGCGGTCGCATTGGAATCGTCTCCCGATCAGGTACCCTGACCTACGAAGCTGTCAACCAGACTACGCAAGCCGGTCTCGGTCAATCACTTGTTGTTGGTATTGGAGGTGACCCGTTCTCTGGCACGAACTTCATCGACTGCTTGAAGGTCTTCCTCGAGGACAAAGAGACGGACGGTATCATTATGATTGGCGAGATTGGTGGTTCAGCAGAAGAGGATGCCGCCGACTTCTTGAAGAGCAACAACGTCAATAACAAGCCCGTCGTATCCTTCATTGCCGGTATCTCCGCGCCTCCAGGAAGACGTATGGGTCACGCAGGTGCCATTGTCAGTGGAGGAAAGGGAGGTGCAGACTCGAAGATCAACGCCCTTGAGGCAGCAGGTGTGGTCGTGGAGCGCAGCCCAGCAGCTTTGGGCAAGACGTTGCACGCCGAGTTCGTCAAGCGGGATCTCATCTAATTACTTCTGCAGAGATACTTTTCGCGGGAACAGCGTTGGGCTCGAGACTGGCAGTGTGCATTACCTGTTTATACCACCACCCCATGACAGAGCGTTCTATTCAACCTTATATACAGCTGCCTGTTTTACAAGGCAATGCCTGTCTTCCACCATGTATCTCCTCTATGCCAGCTCAAAATCGTACCATGCCAACGCCAGAATCCATCCTCCTTATCGCCCCATCCAAGCGGACCCCTGAAAATGCTGAATGGTACAGGCTCAAACAACCAAACGCCTCCCTTTGCAAAGTCTTCCACCATCAAAGGCGCAGTGAGATATAACCAAGCATGCGCAAACACGAAATTCCCCAACTTCCCAAGCCAGTCGGGCACATTTTTGTCCCACCCCCTCTGCTTCGCCACCATCTTCATCCCCATCTCCAGACTGATGCCCACGGCCTGCGTGATGAAGAACAAGAACGGACCTCGAAGCGGACTCGTCTCCCCAATCTGCGTCGTGCTCCCACAAGCATGCAGCAGCCCGCTCAACGTGAACGCGACAAAAAGCTGCACCGTCTTCCCCCGCACACTTCTCGGCTCCAAACCCAGGAGCGCAGTCACTTTCTGCGCCGGCGCCTCGAAGCCCTTCCTGAACGTCTGGTGCCAGAAGCCGCCCCACCAGCCCGCTAGACCCTTGGTGAAGACGAAGGATATGCTGCCGAATTGGTCGGGGTGGACCCATGCCTCGGCTCGGACGGGGAAGAGGTTGCTGGGCAGGATGGCGATGAAGAAAATGGGGCCCAGGGAGAAGATGAGTTCGAGGGCGAATTTCATGAGACCGAGGGCAACGAGGAGGCGGATAAGCAGGATCACGGCGGGTTCGTGCAGTTCGACGGTGAGCCAGGCGGGCCCGGCGGCGTCGGTGTTCCCCCAGAAGTAGCGGTCGTGGGAGACGTAGGATTTGAGCATGTCGAGGATGAGGTAGTTTCGGACGAAGAGATAGGTGTTGTGGCGGAGGATGGCGCGGCGGTCGGTGAAGGTTCGGACGATGGGTGGTCGAGAAAGAGGCGTGGGCTTGGGATCCGCTGGTGAGGAGGTGACGTGTTCTGGTGGCGGCGCGAGACCCGATACACGCCAGCTCCAAGCCGTGCCTCGGAAGGTGGTGAAGGCATCGATGACCCAGTCAAGGCGTTTGAGCAGAGAGCCTGTAGGGTAGTGCTGCCAGAAATACTCGCCAGTACCCGAGCTCTTGGTATCGGTGGTGGGAGCATGACCATTCATGCTTTGCCTAGATTTGAGCTGGGATTTGATGTGGTTGTTTTGGTGTCCTTCCGTCGCCGTTGAGATACCTCGCCCAGATCCATTCGATACAGTCTTCCCATCTGCAGGACTTATGCCCCTCCTCTCGATACGCATATAGTCTTCCTGGCAATCATCAAAGATAAGCAGAACGCCTGTCCAGAGAATCGACCATCCGGAGATGATGCCTATTCCTAAAGAGCCAGCAGGATTGCGGGCACGTTGGTATAGTACTGTATAGAATGAGAAGACAACGTTGAAAAGCCAAACTGGGAGGCGAAGCTTCTGCAGTAACCATGATTTCCGATGGTCTAGAAGCAGGAAGAGTATCACTGCTCCTGCGCCGAGTGTACTCCATGGGTAGAGGAATGGTTCGAATTTGCCGGACTCCAACATAGACTCATAGCGACTCTCTAGTTGTCTGACAACTTCATGAGCGCTTTCCGGAGCAAACATGTAGATCTCCTCAGGCCACGGGCACATCCCCGAAAGTCCATCGTCCAAGGAAACATACTGTGATATGCTCATGGTGATTGCTGCTACTAGAAGCGAAAGAAAAGAGACAAGGATGTTGCATATCGGACAGGGTTCCAGTGAAAAGGAGACTCCGGTACAGACCTTTGCTATGCAGAAGTGGCGGAGGAAGTTGGGCGCCTAAACAAGTGGACAGATATTCACACAAGCGTAGTCACGCTACCACGATATTCTGACGTCGACAACCAGGACACGACCGATAGCCGCGCGCTTCGGCGAAGATCTCTAAACGCGGCGGCTTTTCCTGTTTGGGCGTCTACCTCCTCTGAAGGTCCGACGGCAAGTGCGACCAGGACTTGCATATCTGACATTCTCATTATTGCATAGCGTTGCTTCGACAATACCGTCAACATGGTGAATATCACGGAGAAGATCAAGGAGTGAGCAGAAACTCAGGAAGTCGAGATGGGAAGATTTCTGACGCTCTGTACAGGATCGAGGAGGAGATGAAGAGGACGCAGAGTATATCACTTTTGCTGCTGTCTGGTCTCATACTGACATGCTCCAGAGAATAAGGCGACAGGTCAGCATAGACGCATCTTGACAGGAGCGCAGTTGACTAATAATGATCAGAGTACCATCTTGGACTTCTTAAAGGGTATGTCTTCTCGGACTCGCTCATGTATAATCTGACATCAGTAGAAAGCTTGCACGATTACGAGCACAACTACTCGAGCCTGGTCCAAGAGCAGGCGGAGCTGCTGGAACCGGTTTCGATGTCTCGAAAAGCGGCGATGCACGAATAGCCTTGGTCGGCTTTCCCTCGTAAGTGTTTCTCTGAATGGAGATCTTGCCAGTATAATTCTGATAACGGTAGCGTCGGCAAATCGACATTTCTTTCAAAAGTGACAAAGACCAAGTCTGAAGCTGCAGCATATTCATTCACAACGCTTACAGCAATACCTGGTGTACTCGAGTATGGAGGAGCAGAGATTCAAATTCTGGATCTACCAGGTATCATCGAGGGCGCCGCAGAGGGTAAAGGTCGAGGACGGCAGGTCATCAGCGCAGCAAAGGTAAGCATCGCCGTTTCAGTGTGGACAATGCGGCTAATAAAGACTTGCAGACGAGTGACATGGTGCTAATGATTCTTGATGCCACCAAACGGGCGGAGCAGCGGGCGCTGCTGGAAGCTGAGCTGGAAGCAGTCGGCATCAGACTTAACAAGGAGCCACCGTGCGTACGACTACTCTCCGAGTGAGACATTGCTAATTTGTCAGGAATATCTATCTCAAGCAGAAGAAGGCGGGAGGTATGAAGATCACTTTTCAGGCACCCCCGAAGAACGTCGACGAGAAGATGCTCTACAACATTTTGCGAGACTACAAGATGCTCAACTGCGAAGTGTTAGTACGAGACGAGAACAGTAAGTTCGCTTCGACGTTGTGCTGCAGCATGCCAACTAAGCTATTCAGTATCGGTAGATGACTTCATCGACGTTATCATGAAGGACCACCGGACCTACATCAAGTGGTAAGACGGCCAGTACTCATGCAAGAAGGAACCTTTCTGACAGTCTCTCAGTCTGTACTGCTACAACAAGGTGGACGCCATCGGCATCGAGCACATGGACAAGCTTGCGAGAGAACCGAACACGGTAGTCATGAGTTGTGAGCTCGATCTAGGAGTCACAGAGGTTGTAGACAGATGCTGGGACGAGCTACGGCTGATCCGGGTATATACCAAGAGGTACAATCAGAGAGAGTATTGACAGTAGCAATGCTGACGTGATTTTATAGGAAGGGGATCGAGCCCGACTTCAGTGAAGCTCTGATCGTCAGGAACAATTCGACCATCGAGGATGTATGCGATTCCATCCACCGGACATTGAAAGAGAGTTTCAAATATGCATTGGTATGGGGAGCCAGTGCCCGACATGTGCCTCAAAGGGTTGGACTATCACATGTGGTGTCGGATGAGGATGTCGTTAGCATAGTAGGCACCAAGAGTGGACTAGCGGCGAAATAGAATGGTTGCATGATCGAAACGTCGGGCTGCTTGCATATGCCAGTCATCTTCTGTGATACCCCTGTCTACCTCATGCATGAATGCGACGAACAGCAGCGGCTCCCGAAGAGGCAGTGTTCCTGACTGGTCCCAGTTGTGGAAGAAGCTCGTGGCTCGACATGGAATATGAATCTTGACACATGTCAACTCCCGACCAGACGATTCTGCTTCGCTTCTCCCATCCGAAGCAATCTCACGGCCCGAGATATGTGATGGGCCTCCATGCATGAGCAAAGAGCCGCCCATGACGTGGGGTATGAATTGGAAAATGCATCCGAAAACAATATGTTGGGCTTCCTTTCTCCATCCCTGTGACTGATTAGCATCCCTGTCAATCACAAGTCTGGTGGATTTAGAATTTAAGCACCCTCCACCCTACTCAAGATCCTTCTCCTCGTGGTCCTATCATCGAGAGAATCTGGCCGGCGCAAGCCGCTCTGATACGCCCACCTCAAGCTCATTCCGATTCGCCAGACCTATCAGACGGAGCAAGCACTGCCCAAACTGACGTCGGTAAACAAGAAAACGGGTGTCGTAGAGCTCGACGACATCTCACAAGAGTACGTGAACAATGTCACACAATAGTGGTGTCGCCGGATATTCTGAGCGAATCGAGCCGACAGAAGCCATGCAATCTGGCAATCATGAATCCCCGCTCACTTTTCTTCAGCTCTTCAAGCGCCGCGTTCCCTACATCAACCCAGCCTTCGCGACAAACCATCTTCCAACCACACAGAGCTGTCCGGAACAAAACGATTGAGTCGCGCAATCAGAGCACATACACTACTGCATACTGGATAGTCATCGAGTCTTTCTAGAGCAATTGGATCTCTCACCGCCAGACGCGTCGCATCCCGCGCGCAGCTTCAGCTACCATGAATCCCGCTGCGTACCAGATGCAGCCGCATCCACCAGCACAAGTTCCGGCGATGAAAAAGTATGATGGAAAGAACGGTCAGCCATTATATGATGCCAACCAAAACGGGCACTACGGTTCGTGGTTCTTGGGAACATGCGCATGCGCGCGACACACGGCTGACAACATTTGCAGGTGCTAGTGCCGCGGTACATCTCGCAGACCACTTGACACTACACAACACTGACAATATATGACAGATTGCCAGCTCCGGACATGCACCAAACCCTGAGATCTTCACTGGACCGTATGCCAACGTTAGTGCGCCATGTGTATTGAATTTGCCCACGCTGACCCGTACAGGTTGGTCAAGGACTCGCGCAACCCTACCGAGACATCATGCACGTCTACTGGCAAAACCAGATCACACGGCTAGAAACGGACGAGCACGACTACAAGCTGCATGAGCTCCCGCTTGCTCGCATCAAGAAGGTCATGAAGGCGGACCCAGAAGTCAAGATGATCTCTGCAGAAGCTCCTATCCTCTTTGCAAAGGCAAGCAGCATCTTTATAACAGAATTGACGATGCGTGCCTGGATACACGCAGAGGAGAATAAGAGAAGGACTCTGCAGAGGAGCGATATTGCCACGGCTTTGAGCAAAAGTGACATGGTAAGTAGCTATTCGACTGGCTCATATACCTGACAGAGATTTGACAAGCATCAAGTACGACTTCCTTATCGACATTGTGCCTCGTGAGGATGCCACTCCTCAGCACAAAAGACGCGCAGAGTTTGGTCAGGGAGGTACCTACGCTGTCCCAGAAGCGAACATGGACCCGGCCACGAGCGGTCTTCAGGCGCAACAGCCACAGCCTGCACAGCCCCAGATGGCACCCCACGATTTCGCCAGTGTGCCTCAGCATATGCCACAGGATGCTCAATACCAGGCCCAACCAGGAATGTATCCCCCACCAGCACCAGGTCAGTATCCTGGCCAGCAGATGTTCGACCCTGGCATGTATGCGCCACAGCCCTACGGTATACCTCAGCAAGCAGTAAGTTCGCTTTCGAAGCGCTAAGTACGTAGACTCATGGTCACAGATGTACGCACAGCAGGGGCAGAGATTGCCAGATGCTTCGGTGCCGGGCAACGCCTCGCACCATTATCAGCAGCAGCCCCAGGAGGGTGCTGGAGACGATGACGCTGAGGGCGAACGAGATTACTAGCGTCAACATTGAGATACCCCCTTTTCGGCCTTTGTCATTGTAAGCTGCATGCGCACCATGGGAGCGCAGAATGCATCGGCAGGCACGTCAACTTTCGTTCTGTCTCAGCATCTCTTGGACAACCCGGGCAGACCGATTGAAGCCTGCTGCTACCGATGGCCATGCTTCTCCGGCTTATTCCGACTTTGAATGGCCTCGGTAGCAACTGCAGTTGCAATGCAGTATGCTTATGCATGCTTAAACATTCTATCATGTATTGTACGAAACCATCAAATAATGACACCGAGTTTTCAATTCCAGTATATCTGACAAGCCGCATGATTTGTACCCATTCCCGTAGTCCGGGCGGCTACTCTAACAGAATCAAAAGCTGTCCAATGATCAATGACCGAAGACCGCAAACCCCCGGACCGCTTTTCCCCGCCCCCACCAAGATCTGATGTCTTCTTTAGAGCTTCACTACCCTGATCTGCACTCAGCCTTTCGACAAACACTCCGCCTTTTGCTCGTCTAGTGATCGTTCACCTCGATCAACTACAATCAGCAATCTCTCATCCTCGTCAATCTCTGTCCATTCCGAGCTAACTACAGCCAATATGAAAGTCGGTATGTGCGGGGTCTTCCTGTTGAGCTCACTGTTTAAAGAAACATTACTGACCGCGATTCTCAGTCGTTGCCGGAGCCGCTGGTGGCATTGGCCAGCCCCTCTCTCTTCTCCTCAAGATCTCGCCACTCGTCGACGAGCTCTCCCTCTATGATGTTGTAAACACCCCGGGTGTTACAACCGATCTGTCCCACATCTCCTCTGTCGCGGTTTGTACCCTCCGCAGGACTATTGGAAGAGCAGGATACTGAATGGTCATAGCAAATCTCGGGTTTCCTCCCAGCCGACGATGGCATGAAGAAGGCTTTCACCGGCGCTGACATGTTTGTCATCCCGGCCGGTATCCCACGTATGTCCGAGTCCTTCCCCTCGGCGGTGAGAATATGCAGGCTGATGTAGTACAGGCAAGCCTGGCATGACTCGTGACGACCTGTTCAAGATCAACGCCGGCATCGTCCGTGATCTTGTCAAGGGTATCGTCGAGCACGCACCAGATGCATACATCCTCGTCATTTCCAACCCAGTCAACAGCACTGTCCCAATTGCCGCCGAGGTCCTCAAGGCTGCTGGCAAGTTCAACCCAAAGAAGCTCTTCGGTGTCACCACTCTTGATGTTGTCCGTGCCGAGACTTTCGTCCAGGGTATCACTGGCTCGAAGGATCCCCAGAAGACCGTCATTCCAGTCATTGGTGGTCACTCTGGCGAGACGATTGTCCCTCTTTTCAGCCAGGCCAAGCCTTCCGTCAACATTCCACAGGACAAGCTCGATGCCCTGACCAACCGTAAGTGACTCTCCGATTGCGGTTGTCTCTATGCTTATCTTTGCAGGTGTTCAGTTCGGTGGTGATGAGGTCGTCAAGGCCAAGGACGGCGCTGGGTCCGCCACACTCTCCATGGCTTACGCTGGTTTCCGCTTCGCCGAGAAGCTCATCAAGGCTGCCAAGGGCGAGTCTGGCATCGTTGAGCCAACCTACGTCTACCTTCCCGGTGTCGATGGTGGCAAGGAGATCGCTGAAGCCACCGGCTGCGAGTACTTCTCTGTTCCTGTCGAGCTTGGAGTACGCACCCCCCCATGAGACCTAGAATGTTCACTGACAATTGTAGCCTGAGGGAGCTAAGAAGGCACACAACATCGTCGGCTCCGCCGACGAGTACGAGAAGAAGTTGCTCCAGGCATGCTACACCGGTCTCAAGGGCAATATCACAAAGGGTGTCGAGTTCGTCCAGAACCCACCTCCCAAGTAGGTCATGTCTCATTTCATTCGTGGTCTATCTCTCGTCGCCGTCCTTCACGGCTCGCCGCAATACAAGATGCACGATGCTGACAAGCTCTCCCGGTCAGGTAGGCTCTAATCTGGTGGCCTAAACTTGATGCGTCCTCTCCGCATCTTACGACTCAATGCCGCATGAGCGAGCTCAGTAGAGCTCCTTCTAGATAGCTAGATCTAGCCATGAATTCAAAAGTGCTCCACAATTATCTTCCCGGTCAGGTATCTGGTTGATCTCGGTGCTCTATGCATTAGCAATCTTGTCTTGGGCGGTACCACCGCGGAGACTCATTCGTATTCTAGACTACCTCTCGCCTCCTGTCCTTCGAAATGGGGCAGCTGAGATCCCCATTCATATAGGATTTCTTGCGCGAGGGGTTGGCGCCTTGCGTTGTGCCCTGTCGTGGATTATCAAGCATTCGTCTGCTCAATGATCCTCAAGGTTTAGCGCCGACAATCCTGATCTGGAAAGTCGCCACTGGCAAGTCTGTCGTCTCCGCATTGACTGTGACGTTCATGCCCAGCCCCTGCAGCGCACCCCTAATGACACCGCAAGGAAACCACAGGAACGCTTGCGCCTTTGCGAGCGCCTGATCCACTCCTTTCGGGCCCAATTTCCTGTCCACTGACATTCGCGATAAGGGTTGGAATCGCGAATCAGTCAGCACAAACGTGCCCCTGTGATTCGTCTTGAGGTTATCGATTTGTTTCCGAAACACCCTCGTCCAGAGATCCTTGCAGACGAACTTGATCATATCCAGATGCGTAGTCGGTCTCGGCAAATCTGCTGAGAACCTGCTCTTATCAGTCTCTTATCCTCGTCTCCTCCGTCACCTCCCAGCCGCATTGCGCCCTTAGCAATGCATGAGAAAGAAAGACCTACCGCTCCACAAGCCCCTGCCCAACTCTATACCCCAATCGATCCAGCCTGAAAAACACCGCCTCCCGGACCTGCTCGTCCTCGTCCTCCCCCTCCACCGTCGCCGTCGTGGCAGCCACTGTCCCCGTCGCTGCGTCCGCAGCCGTGCTCTTTCCCCCTTCGGTCCCGGCCTGGCTGACCACCGCTTTTCGCTTCCCCTTGCCTTTGGCGGGGAAGAGGTGCAGGAGAGAGGCTTGCGAGACGAGCTCTTCTTCGCGCGCGGCGAGGTCGGTTTGGATCCGGTATGCCATGGGGACGAGCTCGATGAGGAGGAAGTCAAATGCTGAGGCGGAGAGTTTGGGTGCGGTGGGGTCGTCGGGGGGTGGTGGGCGGGACATGGTCAGTCGAGCAAAGGGGGTACCAGATGTGAAGGGCAGGTAAGATGGCAATGGTCAGGGTCGTGATCTCGGGTCGTGATCTCGGGTGGTGGATGTTGAAGTGTGGATGCTTGCAAGTCGAGCTCGAGAGGTTGCGGCCGAGGAGCAATTGGCCAATCAAAGGTGTTTCGGAGCTTCAGTTAAAAAGATGGCCCCGGTTTAACGACGCGGGGCAGAGACCTTGGTTGAATGGTGGGGCATGGTTCGCTGAGACGGAGAAATTATTCGAGGCCATCGAGGTTGGGTACATCATCCAATTTCTTTTCATACCACGGTCCTCGCAGCTTGCATTGGTCTTGAGAAAAAAATACCAAGCACAAGATGGAGCACGACACGCAAGAACGTGAGGAACTATCTCCCAGAAACAAGTCAACTCACTGACGAACTTGCAGCCCAGTGGAACAATTCTGACCAGAACTCATTTGCACATACTTCTGCGCGAGACAGGTGGCCGATCATTATTGTGGGCTGCATGATCCACTGACTCTACCACTATCTCTGACAGTCGTAGACAGGTGCCATTGACGACGTCCACAAGGCAGTGTCAAAGACGAAAGATGGAGCGGCTGAGGCCGAAGGCAAGCAATTGATATCCCAGCTTGCGGCCCTCAAGTATGAGCTGCAGCACAATCGAGAGCTCACGTACGACACCTCATGTCCTGGATAGACTGTATCTGCTCACACTTACCAGACCTCTACCTGGGGACCTACCTGATGTCCCTCGCTACAATGCAGAACTCGCCTCTCGCTCTCCTCTCCACTGGCACACCGCCCCCTGGCTCTTCTCCGAATGCTACCTATACCGCCGCATGTCCCTAATCTTCACCCTCTCCACCCATTGGAAAGCATACGACTACTTCGCCACCATCAAGAACAGCACCTTCCGATCCTCACGCATAGCCGTCCTCGAGCTCGCCCACAAATACAACTCCATCATCCAACAACTCTCCTCCCCACCCTCCTCCCTAGCCAACGCCTCACCCTCCGAACGCCGCGAAGCGGACCTCCTCCTCTTCACCGAAATGTGCGAGATCTCCCTCTGGGGCAACGCGACCGACCTCTCCCTCCTCGCCTCCGCCTCCTACGTGGACATCGCCTCCCTGCAAGGCGCCGAAGCCCGCAAAAAAGCCGAGAAGAACATCCTCGTCAACGACGTCCCTCACGCCTTCTCCGCGCTCTACTCCGCCAGAGAGCGCAACCCCACAGGGGACCGCCGCGTCGACATCGTCCTCGACAACGCCGGCTTCGAGCTGTACGTCGACATCGTCCTGGCCGCTTACCTCGTGCGCTCCGGCCTCGCCACGACCGTCGTTTTCCACCCAAAGACGATCCCGTGGTTCGTATCCGACGTCGTACCCAAGGACTTCGCCACTCTTTTCGAAGTCCTCCTGAATGCGAAATCGTTCTACGAGACGCCCTCGGAGGAGGACGTGGCGGGGGATAAGACGCCGACGCCACTCAGCGCGGACGAGGAGAGGGAGATCGCGGCGCTGGCGAGGGATTGGACGGAATTGTACGCCGAGGGCAAGTTTGTGTTGAGGCCGAATGGTTTCTGGAGTGAGGGGGGAAGTTTTTGGAGACTACCCGCTGAGCAGAGGGAGTTGATGGATGACTTGAGGGGAGCGGAGTTGGTGGTGTTCAAGGGGGATTTGAATTTCAGGAAGTTGACTGCTGATGTGAGTAATTTTTTTCTGTCTTTCTGATGAATTGACCTCGCCCTGTGCATGGGGAGAAGATGCGATAGTGGTTGAGTGAAGTGGTACTGACGAGGACAGGGCATGTGGGAACCCACCACTCCTTTCTCTAAAGCGTTAGGACCCCTTGGAGCAGGCTCTGGCCTGCGTGTCCTGGCGTTGAGGACGTGCAAAGGTGACGTGATCTGCGGTTTGCCCAAAGGCAAAGACGAGGAGCTCAAAGCCATGGAGGGAGGTGGAGGGAACAGCGGCGCGAGGAAGTGGGCTTGGACGGGCAAGTGGGCTGTCATTGAGTATAGCGATGGGAAGTCGTGAAGGCCTGTCTCGCTGGTTTGACCGGATACATGGATAGATAGAGATTCACAAATCATGGCATGTAGATGTAGAAACAAATCTGATGAGAAAGAAGAGTCATGGTTCCTCGTAAATTAAGTCTATCGGTGAAAGGTATCATGCGATTTTTCGTCGCGTATCAGCATCAGCGCTGGGTGAAAGGAAAGGGACGAGCTGGGCTACTGCGAGCATGCTCTCCTGTCCCCAAAGAACGCCGACGCCATGCTCTGGTAAATCTTTCATATCCCATTCATTGGGATGCTGTACAATTTTGGTGCTCTTCGCGAGCCATTCGTGATTGGTAATGCAATCTAGTTGTCCTTCTTGCCTCTCGCCTTGACGTACATCTCGCTGCCAGGCTTGCGGTACGTGCCACCCATACGGTCGAAGAGGGTCGTGAATTGACCGTAATTACCCAGAAACTCGAGGTGGTGCACAGAGTGGCATGCTGCACCGTTGATGATCGGGTTGTCGGCATAGAATTCTCCGTCGTGGATCAGAACTGTCCAGATCTGGATGAAGGAGAAGAGTGCAATGTAGGCGAACTTCTGGAGCGGGAAGAGGAAGGGGAAGACGTGGTACGGGATGCTCTGAGCCCAGCCGTCAACAGGGTGGAAAGCGTGGCTGGCAAAGGGCGAGGGAAGGACCCATTTGTGGTGCGGCTTGTGCAGGCGCTTGTAGACAAAGGGAACATGGAGGCCGCGGTGGATCCAGTAGATACCAAAGTCGGTGAATAGCAGGAAGAGAGGGAATTGCAGGAATGTCCACCAGCCACCGAGGTAGAATGGCGAAGACTCGGGCAGAGTGTCGTAGATCTTAGAGTAGCCGCGCACTTCGGCGAGGAAGAAGGGTACTGTAAGGACGGCCATGACCGGAATAGCTTCCATGGTCTGTCGGATCTCCTTTCTGACCTGGTTCTTCAAGAACTTGGGATGTTGCATGGTTGACTTGTCAAAGACAAAGATGTATGATAGACCAGCTACCGCAAAGTAGATGACGAGACCAAAAATCCTGAGCATATTAGTATGTGATGCTCGACTAGAGGGCATTGGAGACAACACACCATGTGATGAGGTACAAGCTGATTGCTTGTCGTAGAGCACTATCCCGAGGAAGTCTGCTCATGTATGCATATTTCGATGGCTCGACGCTGAAGTATTGACTTGCCGGTTCCCACTTGTAGTTTTGTATGGCCTGCTCTTCCAGGGACGCCCATGTCGCGTTTGGTAACGGCGATAAGAGATCGAGAGGGCTCCATGTGTGTTGTGTTTGCTTGAGCGGAAGAAGAGTCGAGAAGAGCCTGTCGGCTATGAAGGTGTCGAAAACCTCCAAAACAATATCCATCGCTGCGGCGAGCGCGGGGAAAGCGATGAGGATTTTGTGATTGTATGTTTTTGCGTGGACGATAGAGTGTTTGTATGTGGAATTATTCCAGGATTGATCACTTTTGATAAGCAGTAGAGACGTTGCAAGCTGTATCCAATTGAACAAAGACTTCAATCATGGCAGGAGGGGTAACATTGGTATTTTGACCATCCGGATCAAAGTCCCCGTTTGATTAATCGTACGACGATTTTTGCGCCGCTGTTGTGGAGACCCTTTGACGGATTCCGGTCCCTGGCTGTCACTCCACCTGATTGGCGAATCGCAGGCCGAAGCGAGACCTAGAAGCTTTGTCGCCGAAAAACCGTTGCTCCCATCTGCGAACGAGCTCAGGATCGACAATCAAAAGTCCGCTAAAGGCCGACACCGTTGGGCCACACATGGTCTGATTCTTCACAACGTGCATAATTCACATCATGCACATGTATTACTGGTAATACACAGACACAGAAATCATACCACTCATGGTCACATACTTGTCGATTATCTCATATCAATCGCTTTTGGAACACTAATATCTTCCGCTCGTATCCGAAAGTGCGGCTAATAATTTCCCGCAATGATCATCCCGTGCCTGGGGTATCTATATCTCCAATGCATCCCAGCCATTTTTTCATGAATGCAGCGCAATGCCCCTCCTGAACGCCGTGCCAAAATATCAGAACGCGAGCTACATACGCTCATATGAATGCAAGCTTCGTTACCGCTGCCCGGGTGGTCGTCCGTACTGATCCGGACGGGGAGGAACACCCCAGGGACTGCTATAAGACGCGTACTGCTGCGGCCATGATAATGTCTGCCCACCAGCCTCAGACGTAGGGACCTGTTGAGCCCCTCCGTTAGCAGGTGATGACGGTAAGCTTAGCTGAGGAATAGAAAAAGGGCTGGTTGGAGGAGGAGGGCGTTGATGAAAACCCGGTAGTGATGAATTGCGAAAGTCTGGCATACTTGCAGGCGTGTTGTAGCTGTTCATGGCTGGTCTTTTGATCTGACGCGGAGGTTCATCATCGTCTGATAGTGTCAGATCGATGACCGCTGATGGTCGCTTCGATCCTGCACCATTCGGCCGCGAGGCTGACATTTGGGGAGCAGAGGTTTCTCTCGACGAGAGAGGGGGCGTGTGTTGCGCCAACCCTGGGGTAGGCTGCGAAGGATCATTCTTGATCGGCACACCTCCTTTTGGCTCGACAATCTCGATCAAGTCCTCGTCACTATCTTCATCGTAAGGTGCTCGAGATTGACTTTTGTCTCTGCCGTTCGTCTTCTCGTCGTCTTGCTTAATCTCGGACCAAGCGCCTTCTGGTTCAATGGTGACCTGCTCAACAGATCTTGACGTCTTTGCAAGAATGTCTTGGACATATTGATCAACGGCAAGGGCTTCGTACGATATCGTTTTGTTGCAGATTGGACATGACCAAGTAGGTGCTTGCTCCTGCAATTGGATGAAGCAGGAAACATCGAAACACTGATTGTGTCGGCAAAGAGTTGATCTGCAGGGAAGGTCGATGCGCATGGTGGATATAGGGTCTTTGAGGCTCATGACGCTGGCCGTTGCGACGATATCGGGGTCTTTAGCTTTGCTGATCACTGCGAGACTTAGTCGTCGTGTCTTATGAAGGGATTAGGAAACTTACTCTCTCGCAGTACCGACTCCTTCGAGATGACCCTGTTGGTGCGCACCTTTTCTGTCAATTCTTCTGCGGACGCCTTTCTTACGAGGTTGACGACCCAAGAATACCGCTTCGATGTGAGGGCGTAGTTGATCTGCATAAAATTATTGTATCGAGCGACCTTTCGGATATAAGTCGTAAGGTCGGCGGGCTTGGTCGTTCCAGGCTTGTTCTTAAGGCCTTTGAAGTTGTGACGAACCTCGTCCGAGTTGATGCGAACGTCCATCTGAGAGGGAAAGGCGACATCGCACAGTTCGTACTGGCCAAGAATCGAAGTCGATGTGCAATAGAGCATAATTTTCAGGGATGGATCCTCCTTCAATCGCTGGACAATATTTTCACTCAGCAGGATTGGGTAAGTGACTTGGTGCCTATTTTGCGGCATTTCTGCTCGATCGTTGGCATTCAGAACTGGGAGATCGTGCGATAGACTCACCTGTGAGGTCTTGAACGGGCGTGAGAGCTTCTTGGATGTGGTAGAATGGACTTGGCTTGAAGGCCATGCGTCCAGGAGCTCGCTGACCCGGCATGGGAAGGTTGGGTCGGGGATAAGCAGAAGCTGCGTTATTGCCGTTCGCAGCTCCTGATACTTGTGGTCGGTGTTGTGGGTATGTGGCGGTGGGAGAGGCAGAAGAATTATATCCAGTGTTCTGATATTGCGGAGGAGGGGCAGCTCCCCTATTGCTTATTTTACTCCTTACTCTTTCAAAGATCACCGTATCATTGGCATCAATCGCTCTGTCCAGTCCTGCGAGTCGTTAGCGCAGATTCACGTAGACAACGTGCTTGCCGGGTGGCACAATTCCCTCACTTACGCTCGATGATTCGACCTTGGAGTTGCGCCTTCACTCCAGACACTGCCAATTGTTCCGTTCGACATATCTCTTTCAGCTCGCTGTTGGTCAAGACTTTTAATCTCGCCACGGTCTGGCCTCTAGCCGCAGATATTGGTAGTGAAGTCATCCTTCTGTGACCGGACTCGACGAGGTCAAGGCCGGCCGTATGTGTGTCACCTCGAGTATGTGAGAGTCGCAAGGGTTCGTTTGTCACAGATTTGAAGATGATGCAGCTTGTTCGTGAAGCTCGTAGGTGCTTTTTGTGAATTCATTGGACGGCGGAGTGGTGAGGGACCAGAGATGGTGGACTTCACTGCGGCGTCTTTGGCGGTAGGAAAATCGAGGATGGTGACGTTGCACGTGAACACTCGAATCGGGGCCCGCGACTTCACATGCTAATCATGCATGGACGTAAGAGGTATTAGGAACAATTGACAGGCCTCAGGAAATGTTGTAGCCGCTCTATCCTCCACTTCCCAGCGATCACGAACGACGATGATGGAGTTGATTCGGAGAGAATGCGGCTCAACCACGTCAGGTCTTGGCGGAAGTTGCTTCCAGCACGAGTCGCCCGCAGTTCTGCTTTTGGTCTTTGCTGGCTGCGTGAGCCGCTGCGTGTCAGGTGCACCCTAGTCATTGCTCAGAGTCAAAGCAAGAGCCCTCTTTTTCTGGCTCCCGTGCCTTCCCTCCCTTCCTCGCTCTGTAACAACACGCACTCTTCACACCGCCAGCTTTTTGGCCATACCTCTTCTTTTTTTTTCTTGTTTTTCCTCACACAACATGGCAAAGAGCTCACGATCAAGTGTCAAAAAGACGAATCGCTCCCGACTCAAGTCTCGAGTGTTTGGCCCAGCAGAAGATGCCCGCACGAAACGCCTTTCTGAGAAGTTAGTGGAGCTAGCGTCGCAGCCAAAAGCAGCAACAACGGACATGGACATTGAAAAGACAGAAGGTGGGCACACACTTGCATATTTGGATACTCGACATTTTCTGATCTTTACAACTACAGACGCGAAATCTTCAGAGCAGGAATCGAAGGAGAATAGCGGACACGCAGACGGTGCGTTGCGCTCTTCTCTTTCCATTCCCATTCCAAAAGCCATGCTCTGTCATGCCAAGAACAATCTGCCTCTCACTCCTCCACCAACCCCACCATCCTCGGCCTTACAAGACACCTTTCCTACCCCGACCAACCACAATGCGAATCATTCCCAGGCTGAAGAGATGTTGTTTTACCACACACTAGGCGTATGCGCAGACATCAAGGGGTTTGACCATTCAGGCCATCTCGTGCTCGAATTTGATTCAACCCCGCGCAACGGTTTAGGGTGAAACTTTGCAACGGCTGCTTGTTATTTCCTGGGCAATATTATTGTGTATCCGATAACGATTGACTGACATCATGTCGGTTGTATAGATGCGGACATGGACGTCGATCATGACGGTAACGATGATGCCGAAAAGACGACCACGATCAGTCGCAAGGAAGAGAAGAGAAGGAAAGAGGCCAAATCCGCCCGCATCGACAAGAAGCGACACCGAAAGGCCAGGAATACCGTGTCGTTTCCGAAGAAACGTCAGCCGGCCAGGAAAGCGAAGCAATGAGGTTGATGTCGTAGGTGTCGGCACAACAGGAGGCAGCTCGGAGGATTTACGGAGGCCGTTCAGAGTCACGGACGAGGGTGTATGAAAAGTCATGGAACGCACAGATCATGTATACAGTACTGGGATAGCCATCACTGGCAGGACATGGTCGGCAAAAGTCATGAAGGTCTTGAAATTAAAAGTATTCTACTACCCATCCCAAGCGCCATCGCTATCATACCGTGACCTTGAATATAAACACTTCTTTTCCTAAATTTACCGTATCCCCACCTCACCGTACCTCCTCTTCCTCCACCATATCAATCCCTGGATCCGGAATCACCACATCAAGATTCAACCAACCCGTCGTCCTCAACGGCACTAACCTCCCCTCTACCCCGCTCTCCTCCCTCGCTCTATTCCACTGTTCCATCCACTCCTCCAGTCCCCTCACCCCCCTCTTCACCCCCGTCGCCCCTATATCCTCCCACACAAACCCAGTCAACACGCCCAACACAGCATCCACCTTCGCCCTCACCCCCTCCGGATCAAACGCCGCTTTACATCGCGCATTCACCTCCTCGATCAGCGCCCGGAACGCGTCTTCACTGATCCATTCCGCGAGGATCTCAGGGTATACGTTCTGGAACTGCGGGTACGCGTCCCCGGCGGTCAAGTAGTCGCGCTGGATACGGATGACGCGGGTGGAGGCGTAGGCTTCGCTGGAGCGGGAGACATGGGGGTTGGGGTGTGGGAAGCAGGGGTGCGTGGGGCCCCAGGGGATATCTTCGCCTTCGCCCTCTTCTGCTGAGTCGTCGCTGGGGGAGAGAGGTTGGGTGGGAGGGTTCGCGGCGCCGGCGGGGTTGAGGGAGGAGGTGGTGATGCTGTATTGTGGGCCGGGGATCGCGCCGGGGGGGAGGGGAGGGAGGTCGCGCTCTGGTGCCGGGGCGAGGCTGGCGCGGGAGCGTTGCGAGATTATGGATTTGCGGGAGGGGCGGCGGTCGAGTGGGAGAGAGGCGCGGGAGGGTCGGGAGGTGATGTTGTGGGTTGTTTGGGATTCGATGTCGGTTGGTATAGGGGGGGGGAAGGGGGTTGTGGAGGTTGGGATGTCCATGCCTGCGAGGCGAGCGGCAGTCGACGCCATGATGAGCGGAGGAAAAGATCTAGCAGGGAGCAGCGCTTTCGATTGATATCGAGGTTGGCTCGGAGTGATTGGGAATTTCTGAGTGTGCTGAGAGAGGATAGAGGTCGCTAGATAGACTCTAAATGGTTCCTCAGAGATTCGTTCCTTGTCTCTATAAACGGTCCAACAGACGAGATAAGCGGGCGGTGTCGTATTCGAAAGTCGATGTGCAATGGTGGTGGACAAACAAGTCTGGAGTGGTTGCATAGGGTTCATGCGGCTCCGGACGGTCGACGTGCGGCTCTGGGCAAATGCTCCCGGACTTTGCTTGACAGGAGAGCGTGATCTATCTCGCAAAATATATGCAGCATACTCGGTCAACACTCGACCGACGATTGCATCCTATCACGCACTGGAATCTTTGAGTAATTCGGCGCGATACGGCTGTGGTGTTGCCATCACACCGAGAGACCACAGCATTGCTTCTCATACTGGTTTTGCCATAGTCCTCCCTCGTCTGTGAAGTCCTATACTCAACGAACGGGGGTTATATCAAGCATTTTTGTCTATATAAGTGTCATTGCCATCAAGATTGATCCCTTACAGATCTGCTTGCACTCATGGTAGACTGGACAGCGGAGAAGAGGAGCAATACAGCACTGAGGCATACGGTGTGCCAGGGTGGGAAAAGCCGGCGCCGATCACCTGGGCGTGGAATTCAGGGCGGAGTGCTGAGGGCTAATTGCCCATGGTGATCACAAGGAGCTCGGGTATAACAGACACAGAAGCCAGTAGTTGGATACAGTATACTTGAAGGAGCGTAGGATGGGAGTAAATATGCTGACATGGCAGTATGGTGTGGTAGTATGGCATGGCAGTAGTGCGTAATTACCTCCTTGGAAACCATCTGGAACAACATTCTGGCCGGCACGATTTGACCGGAGGCGCTCATGCTGGCGGCCTCCTTCTCTAAAACTTCGTGATGGCGAATGCCGAATCGCAAATGGAGCTTCGTGGAATCTGTGCGACGATACTGTTCGGGGACTGTGAAAGATGTCCAGGAGCCCCTGCTACCAGCCGAGCTGCCCTCTGCAGTCCACACATCGTCAAACCGAGCATCTCCTCCCCGATGCACCGCTGCAGGCGATCAAGTGGGTCGTGCTAGAGAACAAGGGTGTTGGGCGCGACTCTTTGCATGAGCTAGGGCACGGATGACCCACCGCCAGGGCATGATCCATGATGCAAAAAGCCCCGAGTGATGAGAGTCATGCATCGTGTGCTTGTCGTCGGCGAATTTGACTTTGGCTTGTATCAGGAGAAATATATTGACATAATATTTGACAAGTATCGTTGACACGGAAGACTTTGCGGCCAAGCATTATATACTACCTGGCGCACTTTGGTCTCAACCTCAACATCCCACCAAGTATGATCGCCCGGCTGAAGTCAAAACAACCAGGTGCAGGACGTTAGGTCGCACCAGTGGTATAACATGCCGAACGTGGTTCATCGTGTTCTCGAACAGGCCAGCAGGGGTACAGTATGATCGTGAAACCCATGGCCCTGATCTGAGATGGAGAGCCTAATGTATTTTCGGCAGGACGATAGTACTCGATACCGCCAAGGATGAGCGAGTGTGGATGGGACAGATTGCGGGCAAATGCACCCGTAATCGGAGCATGGAATTAATGTGATTGGTCCCGGAGTTGTGAATTTTGAATTATTTCATCTGGGCTCTAGCCTGCGGCTGTCCTGGGGGTTGAGCTGAGTGTGGATGTAGTGCAATGCATCCCTTAATCCAGATTAGCGAGGTTTGCAAATGGCCACGAGTCTGAGGTGAGCGAATATAGCTTAGAAGATACAAAGGCAACATGAATAGATCGTTGCTTACGTCAAGTCCCCTTTGCAGACATTTGATCTCCACACCGTTGAGCCGCAAGATCCAAGCGCGGTATGGCGACAAGTCAGAACCATACTTGGACGGCATCGGTTAATAGGGACACATGATCAATCGACGCGAGATGGAGGGTACGAGAGGCCTGAATTGGTGCATATGGAAGGACACAATTGATTGAGGGGAGGGTACGGGAGAAGGGGGTTGGCATGCGCCACCACGTTTATCGTCTGCCCTGTGACAGAGATTTTGGACTCGCGAGTCAGTGCCTCCCAGTATAGACGGGTGTGGCTTGCGGGCTTGATGCATCTCCAGTCCATGCGATCATGGTCGGCTCGCCAGCGGCGGAAATGACAACAGGCAGTTCCTCATCAATTAAAGTTTCGGATCCACAGCGCGGTAGCTTGCATTAGCTCCCGCACGTCTTGTCTGCTCCTGGGCTGTTCTGTTCTGTCAGTGCTGCATCCTGGTCCACACAGAATCCGGCAGCTGGAGAGTGAGAGAAAGCCTGAATCAAAATTCCCCTCGATTGTCTCTTTTGCGCCGCACTCTGGCACCACGGCTTGGTCGCTGATCATCTCTCGTTCCCCTGCCCGTCACTGACCGTTGTCGCACCGCACGTTTGCCTGGACCCGTTTGGCAGTTGGGTAGCCGCCGCCGTCCTGGCTGCTTTTCCATCTTCCAAACCGTTTGGATCCATTTCTTCCATCCTCTCTTCATCCTTCTCCCGTGGTCAGCTTCACACTTGATATTGCTTCTCGCGCGTCGGGGCATCTCGTGCAGCTGCTCGCGTGGAACTCCGAGTCCCCACATTTACCAACAACGACAATTAGGCACGTCAAAGCATTGACTCGTGCTCGCATCGACATCTCCTTAGCTTCAGTAGCCGAGGCCAGATCTCCATTTCTTCACCACAACTACAAGCATAAATCATCAATTGCCCTCGGACCATCACCCGAATCATCAGTCTCAAAGGCATTGTTACCGACTGCGCGCTTGAGCAACACTTCTTGACAGCTGTCGATCATCTACAACGCGGAGTGGTGAGCTGCTCCGCGTTCGACCGCGCCTTTGAGCTCAGCTTGGACTTTCGTCTATCCTCTACACGACATATTCACAGGCGTCAGACCTCGTGCCTCCACCATGTACAACGCGCATCGGGGGATGCCCGGCCCTGCGCCGCCAAATTCGCGATTGCAAGAGCTGTTGGAACAAATAAGGACTGAATTCGATGCTCAAGGTGGTCGCACAAATGAGTACGAGCATCAGAGTGAGTATCCATGTCATGCATACAAATGCGCCAGTCTGACGCGCGCTCGTAGTCGCCGCTCAAATACAGGAGATGGATCTCATAAGAGGAAAGATCTTTCAGATTGAGCAGTCGCACATATCCATGAAGCAAAAGTAAGTCAATTAGAGCGAGCACATCGAGCGCGACTTACATATTTCAGATACGAAGAAGATATCGCGCGTCTTCGTCGAGAACTCGAAGCACGTGGTGGGCCAAGCGCTTCCTCACACGGCCCTAATCAACCCCCTCCACCTTCGATCGGCCATGGCCCCGCCAATCTATTCCAGGGTATCATGGCGGGTGCGGCAGCTCAAGGTGGCCCAGGACTTGCTCCTCCTCCTCAAGAACAACCACCACCAGGTCAGGGTCTTCCTGCGCATCTGCAGGGCCCACCTGCTCTCAACCCTGCCCCAGGTCCACCTCAGCATGCTCCCTTTGGTGGCTACGGCCAACCACCAGCTCCAGGTGTCAATGGTACGTACATGTCTGTCACTACCGTCGCTTCATCACTGACCGTCTTCAGGGTATCCTCCGCAGCCACCTCCACCAGCTGCTTCTCCAGGTCCCGGTAAGCCAAGAACCAATCTACTCGGAGGGCCCCATGGAGGCCCCGCGACTCCCCAGACAGGGAACGTGAAGCCTAACTTCAATTCTCCAACAGTACCTCACCCAACGCCTCCTCCAGGTCAGAACCAACCGATGGTGCCGTACAGCTCAATTCCCGACGTCGGCAACCAGCTTACCGATCTCCCCTTGGATGCACTACCACCTCAGCTCAAGCGTGAGGGAGACGATTGGTATGCCGTCTTCAACCCTCGCGTCCCGCGAACGCTGGACGTGGAGCTTGTCCATAATTTGGTCCACCCCAGCGTGGTCTGCTGTGTGCGCTTCAGCAGGGACGGTCGATTTGTGGCTACTGGCTGCAATAGGTCCGCCCAGATCTTCGATGTTGAAACTGGTAACCAAGTCTCGCACCTTCAAGACAACAGCTTGTCACAGGACGGCGATCTCTACATCAGATCGGTCTGCTTCAGTCCTGACGGCTATCATTTGGCGACTGGTGCCGAGGACAAGATCATCAGGGTGAGTACCTCATTTCTTACGTGTTGCGCGTTCGCTGACCTATGATACCAGATCTGGGAGATCCAAGCACGTGCCGTTCGACATCGTTTCAGCGGACACGAGCAAGACATCTACTCACTTGATTATTCTTCCGACGGTCGCTACATCGCTTCTGGCTCTGGCGATCGCACTGTTCGTCTTTGGGACATCCAGGGTGGCCAATGTATGCTCAGCCTCGCCATTGAAGACGGTGTGACCACGGTCGCCATCTCTCCCGACAACCGCTTCCTCGCTGCCGGCTCACTCGATAAGAGTGTACGCGTCTGGGACATGCAAAACGGCAACCTTCTCGAGCGCCTTGAGGAGGCCAATGGCAATCCAGGTCACAAGGACAGTGTCTACTCTGTCGCCTTCGCACCTCAATCACGCGAGCTTGTCTCTGGATCGCTCGACAGGACCATCAGGATGTGGGAGCTGCAGCCTCACTACACGGGCATGCGCAATGGTGCCGATCAAGTACCAAAGGGTGGCAAGTGCATCCGCACTTTTGAAGGACACAAGGACTTCGTGCTCAGTGTTGCCCTGACTCCCGATGGACGGTGGGTGCTTTCCGGTAGTAAGGATCGTGGCGTACAGTTCTGGGACCCATCATCTGGCGACGCGCAACTCATGTTGCAAGGTCACAAGAACTCAGTCATCTCTGTCGCACCAAGTCCGGCTAGGGGCGGGTTGTTTGCAACTGGTAGTGGTGACATGAGGGCGAGGATCTGGAGGTGAGCAGTGCAGACTATTACTTGATACGACCAACAGGCTAACGTGTTGCAGATACTCGGATTATCGAGGACAGTAAGCGCGAAATGCAGCATATCACAGATACTGTCTCGTCACAGTTTGGACTGTCTAGGATATCTTGTCACGGATGACCGGGCTCTCAATGATGCTCCGGCACAAACATCATCATCTCTTTCCCACTATGGGTCTGGCTGAGTCTTGTACGGACGGGGTTCTCAGTCATACGTCCCTTCCCTTATACTGAGTACGAGCAAGTCAGTGGTCAAGAGGATCAGTCAAGGCTCTCATGGTGGATGCCATTGGTCTTGCATTCCCTGAAAATTCTGCTCGGCTTGGTCCAGCGACAGGGCCATTGGATACGACTATGCAATACATATCTAGAAACCCTTTCACAACACTCAGAATCTTTTCTCTACACACCCTTCACATAGTCTAAAAGTAGTAGGCCGCGAGCGAGCTGCACCGAATGAAAGCCATATGAACAAGATTGTCTTGCACTAGCAGCGTTTGTTCTCACTGAGAGTCTCTCATAGAGTGCCAGTCGACTACATACACCGCTGATCGGCAATTGTTTTTGCGCAGCCACAATGCTTGCTTCATGATGGGTTAGTCGTGTTGGACCATCGACCGGTCATCTCGTATGAGCGGACATCATATCGTTCTTGCACTACTGCATACCCTGCGGACATGTGCTGGATACATGACACTGTCTTTGCAGCACTGGTGCAGCTACCGATCTCTAAGCAGCCCCTCTGTCGCATCGATAGTCTCGTCGATCTCAATCAGGAAGTCCTTGTGACAAGGATACCCAAACAAGCAGCAACTGTTCTCCTCCTGGAATGAGTTGTTCCCGAATATCAACAGATCCGACAGCAGGGTAGCGCCAGTCCTGTGGGTCCTTGTCATATGCAGTGACAGCTAACGGTCTTTTTGATAGACCAGCTGATCTCTTTCCGTCTTGTACTATACAAGGATATCAGAAAGGGTGGCCGTACCAACTTCTCCCAGCTCGCTTCTGCACTTAGTCGACGCCGGTGACTTGGTCATCGCGACGAAGTGGAGATGACATGCCAGTATACATGATGATCAAGTACCTACCATCGCGAACATCATATGAAGAGCAGACCACTGTGGTGGTATCAAGTACCTTGTCTCCATCCAGCAACGAATCAGCTTTTGAAGCGGTATACAAGCACGTGAGGCCAAACTCTGCAAAGGGACAGGGAGAACAAAACAGGCAGCTTCACCGCCCAGATCTGTCGGGAGAAGACGTCTAGTCGTCGATCCCCCACGCGGAACATGTCTGACCAGGAGCAAGACGCATTGTCTCTTGCGCTGTATCCTGCCACACCCCACCATGCAAGTCCAATGTACACACTATTACGAAACAAGCAGCGAGTGACCATGATACCCAAAGCGTACTTACAAAAAGGCATATCAACCCAGCCCATATCCGTCCCAGCAACAAAAGCGGAGCAAACCCCGAAACCCCACCCACCTACACCAGATCTGCACCCTGGATATCCGCCTAGAGATCGACGACCAACGACGCGTCCTCTTCTCCGGTCCGTCACAAAAAGTCAAGACTCGTTGCCTCTTGCGTTCCAAGAAAAGTTCAATGCTTCGGTCCCTTGGAAAGTCTAGTCTGCTCGGAATCGTCATCCGTCTTGTCCCTTTGACCTCGAAACTTGACTACTGTTCTTGTGGGGAGGTCTAGGCCAGCGGCTCAATGCCGTTTTGTGGACCCCTTGCTTTGACTTTTCTGGGTGAAATTGTAAGGTTGGTAAAGTTGACCGACGAAAGGGTGGACGTGCGATGTGATCTTGGGAACTCGAGTAGGGTCTGCTCATCGGGAGGGAGCATTGAGTTTGTAACGCCCGGGGGGGTTGTAAGGGTGCTGTTATTGCGCTTGCTGGAGGACAGCTGGTTGGGACTCTAGGTTTGTATGACTTGCAGGGTGATGGTTTGTACAAGGTTGTGTCACTTCGCGGCTTAGGGTCAGAAGTATCGGTTGCTTTATTCCTTTTGTCGCACGAGATCCGAGACTACAGATGCTTTGTGACTCTTTGGTGGTGTGACTTGCTGAGTCAGAACAAGGTCGAGTCGTTGGACTAGGCAATATGCAAGATGGCGGAGCAGATTCGAGACATTCGCACCGTGGATCTTTAGCTTTGCATTCCAGCCTGGGGTCATCTTGTGCAGGGACTTGATGTCCCGTTCGGATCTGCAAGTGATGAGACGCTGCGAAAGGGGAGCCAAGTAGAGGCTACCGTGTCGGTAGTGAGTGCTTCATGTGAGACATTGCCAGGTGTCATGCTCATCTCAATGCGGACGCTGCAGGCTCTGCGTGCACGCGTGCAGAGTCAATGCTTGTTGAGCGACTAATCCATGCACCTCACCCTAGTACGCATCACGCAGCACACTCGTGGACGTCGGCACTTTGAGCACTGGTGCAGGGTCTTGCATTTCTCATTTCACTAGCTAGCTAGTTCCTTCCGCGGTGCAATGAGTCCCTAACGGAATTCCAAATACGCCCCTCTGCAATGTTCATGCTGGTCCAACTTGGACTCTTTGTTTGACTGTCGATTGATTTGAGTTTCTGGTTTGAATTGAGAAGTGCGAGATACTGATAATCTGCTATAACGAATTTTCCTCTCCCAGACTCTTCGTCTTGGGAGGCTATGCTAGCTTCTTGTACTGATCCTATCGGCTAGGCCTCTAGATAAGCAATACTCGAAGAATGCTAGACAAGTAAAGAATCTTGCTTTTGTAAAAGTGATCGCGTGTCGAAGTGAAGGTATAGTGGTGACATCTACATGAACGCCGTCCTAGAAGCCTTGCACCGAAAGCAAAGTGGTGCAGAATAATGGCACTGTTGAAACTGAACATCGACAGTGAATGAAAGCGAAACTGGTGTATCGGAAAAAGTCGTCGTACGTCGTGCTGGGGTCGTCGGGTCGCTTAGGTATATCATGATGTCGTGGGGTCATCGTCGTGCTTGAATGAGATCGTGAGGGTGCGTTGGGAATGTCGTGGATCAGTGAAGGGAAGACGAGAGGTCTCGATTGGGTGCAAAAGGATTGATGTTGTCGAAGCTGGTATTCATACTCACACTGTCGAATGCGTTGTTGTTCATATCATGCATCGGGAGATTGAAATCCCCCATCATACCAGTGCTGATGCCAAGTCCGTTCATGGCTGGTGGCCCCATGGCAGGGGAAGAGAGTTCCGTACCAGGTGCAGTCGTGTGCGTATAGAAGTTACCGACCGTGGGCGAGGATAATGCATCGCCACCTTCGCCACTCTGATAATGCATGGCATCATGTGGAGCAGGACTGAGCACTTCAGGCTTGACCATGGCGGAACTGTCGTACTGAGGAATGCCAGGGCTACTACTAGTTCTCGAGATACGCCTGTCTTTGCCGCGCCCTTTGATACCCTTGTTGCAATTCTTGAAGAGCTGGCAGAACTTTTCTCGGATAACAACATCTTCCGGAGAAAGGTCCGTTCTAGTCAGAACACTCCGCAGTCTGCTGATCTCGTCGGTGTGAAATTTGTTCTGATGCGACTTGAGATTCCCGAGCTGGCTGAACTTCTTTGTGCAGTTCTCAAGAAAACACGGGAACTTCTTCTCCTTAGTGTGAGTGGCTTTGTGGGCGTTGACGTTGCCACGTTGAGCAAAGGTCTTGCCACATTGGTCGCAAGCATACGGCCTCTCTCCAGTGTGTCGACGTTCGTGAGTCTTCAAGTTACCGAGCTGGGAGAAGCTGTGGTGGCAATTCGGCCAGCGGCAGGGAAAAGGTCTCTGACCAGTGTGGGCGCGGAAATGTATGTCGAGGTGAGTCTTTTGCTGGAAAAGTTTGCCGCAGCCAGGATGAGTGCAGCGATGCTTTTTGATCTTTGCTTTCTTGGGATCCGACTGTGATCGCTGAGACTATTGGATGTTAGTCAGGAGCATGTCATGTGCGAATTGGAGACGGACTCTGACCTCGGCGGGCTGTGCCGCGGCATCTTGGTTCTGAAGGACCCTCATCAAACAGTCAACATCAGTATTGAAGACGACGTCCTCGGACACGGCGGGCGAGGGGCTGTGTGGCCATGACTGCTGCGACGAGAAGCTCCCTGGGTGAGAGAAGTCGTTGGGTGGCAGCATGGGTGATTGTGCCTCGGACTTGATGAACGATTGTGGGTATTCAGGCATGGAAGTCATTGACGTTTGATGATGAAGGACTGGCATGCTATTTCGGCGGTCGAAATCAAGTGGAGCAGTCATGGCGGGCATCTCCGACGTATACCAATGAGCGGATTGAGGGTGGTGCTGTGTGACTGGCGGTTGATGCGCAAGACTTTGAGGAACGAAAGACTGATGACCTTCTTGCGCCATGGGTTGATAGAATGGTATCTGTGTATTGACGGATAGAGCTGGAGGAGGACCGGCCATGGAGACCGGCATTGAATAGCGTGGAGGGGCAACCATGTATTCTGTTGGCAGCTGAGCTTCTGCCATTGGCATGCTGAGTGGAGGTCCATGACTGAATGATCCCTGTGGCGATCGTGTCTTTGGCGACATGGCCGAGTGAAGATCGTTCATAGAGTCCATGTTGCTATTGCTCGAGAATGAAGTGGTGGCAGAAGAAGGAGCAGAGGAAATATGAGCGGCGGAAGAAGCAGACGCAGGGAAAGATCTTGAAATAGGCAAGGTAGTGTTGATTAGACCCCCAAATCCAGTACTGGATTGAGTGTAGAGGTTATTGTTGTTGTGGTGCATGTTGAGACCCATGTGGGCGAATGCTGTGTGCCTCCGCTGGAATAGACCAGCAGGAGCGGGTTGCTGTGTCATCACCTCCATGGTAGCTGCCGGCAGAAGAGTGGAGCGTCGTTGTGAGTGTGAGCATACACTCCCGGAAGAACAAAGTCAATTGAGTTAAAGTGCGTACAGCTGTCCACGCGCGACTCTGTGCGTAAGAGACAGACTGTACAGGCTCGAGACAAGGACAGGAAGTGAGGTCGTAGAAGAAAAGGGACCGGCGGGAGAAGCAACAGGGAGGTTTGATAATATGGGTTATCGGACTAAAGCATCTGCGATAGCCTCTGGGGAGTACCTCATGCCAGTACCGATCCGAACAAGGGGATGAAGGGTGGGAATGGCATGGGCATGGACAGTGCCTTTTCTGGGCTGCGATTTCTTGATGCGACTTGTGGAATTTTGGTTTTCAGACAGGTCATCAGGGATGACATCGTGTGTGGACCCGCACATTTGGCGAATCTCCAGGCCAAGGTTGACAGTAGTGAGGTGACCCATCGCGATGGGACCACGACGGCGGCACACGAACTTTCGTCGTTGACGCATCAGATCGGGACTCTAGCTTGGCTTGTCAACCAATAGGAACGCCACAACCTTGCCGGGGAAGCAGCCTTCTGCATACAAAGCGTGATCCCTACGGCCGCGCCGTCTCAAGCCTCTTCCGCGCAGATCCTCCCCTCCCGCACGCGATTCGCTCGCCTAAAGGAGATGGTCGCCAATCCACCGACCAGGATCTAAATCGATGCCTCGTCTACCCATGATGGAGGTACGCGGTCATAGACCGGATACATCTCGATGGGCGTTTTTGGTGTACCGTGTCGCTTCTTCTGCCTCTTTCATGACAGTGCACTGGTACGAACATGAATAGCACAAAAGCCACCTTTCATCACATATTAGTGCAGTATCCTTCTCTTTGCAGTAGTCGCTCTCCTCGCAAATCTCCTAGACCAGCCCAAGGAGAATGCAAGGATTCTGAACAAAGAGCCCAGGTCGCGGATGAGAACGTGCCAACGTCTAGACAAACAGACCGACTGCTTCACAAATGCACGACTGCGTTTTCCCTTGCGTTAGTCTATCGTGTCCGGAGACGCTCGGTCATGATTATCGCGAGATAGCGTAGTGTGTCCAAGAGTCAAGACAATGACCTTGTCGTCGACACCTACTCCTACCACTAATGCCCCATGCCTCCAAGATGTGCTGCTACCAGGATTTCTATACTCTGATTTTCTGGTCCAAAAACGATTGCCCATCTGATCAATCAAGAATTCCATGCTAGAGCCGCAAGGGTCGTACCACTGGTCCAAAGTCTGCCGCTGACGATCATCCTTGCAACATCTCACCATGCAATTCCGCTCTTTTCCACAGCCTCATCTCATCAGATCCTCCATGGCGGCACGCATGGCTTTGAGATGTCCGTTTTGTCTCGAGCTGAGAGCAGTGCACCAGTCTGTCATGCATATGCAGCATCGTATGCTATGCATGGGTGGCCTTTATTTCGCTTTGTGGTGGCGCTTGGCCCGACTCCACTTTGCTACCGGGTCTGCATCGCCCGTCCCTCTTGACACGCCCCCCAGTGTTGAGGCTACGTCTGCATGTCGGCTCGAATAGCTCCAGCAGACAAATGCTCTTCTTGAACTGGTTGGGGTAACTTTGAGCTTCTTGCATGACAAAACGGTCACTGTGATGTCCTCCCGCAACTCTTGCGTCAACGAAGGTATGTATCCGTGAATCGACGTCGGCACGTCAGTATTCCAGTTCCATGGTGCTGATGGCGTCGGCTCCTGCCCCCACTGGAAGCCCTTCAGCTGGTAACAATGTTGGAAAAAGGCTAACAAATCTGATGGCCCGAGTGGCTGGGAAGGCTGCTCCGTAGATCAAGCTCAATTCAGATCAAAAAGAGGGGTTCTCATCTAAATCTGGTCGCCTCTTTTCATCCTTTGACAGCTGCAAGCAATCTGAGATCTCTCAAATTGAGGTCTACAGTACATCCACGGAATAGCGGCTGCCACACGAGAGTGACGGCTTTGACGGCCTTTCCAAAGAGGAATATCCACCTGCAGAATGGCTTGCATGAGTCCGGCGATCGGCCCGCCAGATGAGTACGCTTCCGTTCCTCATCCCCTGAAAAGTCTTTGATTTTCCTGTGTCAATTACATCGCAGAATATTGATGCTCTTGACATTATGGTATAGCAGTTGGATTCATTTAGACTAATGGTCTGTGAATTCTCACACTCCACAGTGCTGAGTAGGCTTTGTGCGTGCGTACCTGTCCAAAACGATGTATGCGAACGAGACGGGGAGGGACCCGTCAAAGATGCTTCGTTTGATCTTCCTTGATGGATTCGTGATGCACCGCTAGTGTTTCCTTCCGAAGGATCCGGCACCATCGCCAAAAGCTTGCCCTGCCCTTGCAGAGAGTGATTCCAGCAATCCGGTGGTGATGAGATCCCCATCAACTTCATCCTGCACTTGATCGGAGAACTAGAACCCAGGGCCACTTTCGAATGGCGTCTTTGTCCGGTTGGATTATCCGACCCGTTGCTGTCGTGTGCTCCGTTGGGACGGCTCAGCTGTAACCACAGTGGCACGGCAAGTGGCAGGAAATACATACAGTACGTGCAAACAACCAGTCTCGATGCTTTATGCGCCGCCAGAAACAACGCTTGTAGATGTGGTGGAAACCACAGCCTACGATGCACAACGCTGTGAGATAAGAAGCAGGACGAGGCATCGCGAAATCAGATGCGATCGACAAATATTACCTCCTACCTGGACGTTGGGACCGACATGTGAAAGACGTAACCTTCTGACTTGCTCCTGCAAGACCGTTGCAGGGCGGACTTTTCCCCTCTCTGGAGGTGCTGGGCATTGTCTCGGATCGATACTTGGAGGGGTGCAAGACCTCCCTCTTGCCAGAGCTTTGAATAGCTTCACATAGTTCTATGAGGTACCAGTATACATCCTCTTCGTCGGAGCTCCTCTACTCCGAGGGAATGCTGAAGTGCAGGGTTCGGTGGGCGCGTCCGCGGACGCGGAAGCAGTCACGGCCAATGACCAAATTCAGCGTAGGCGTTTTCTTGATACGTCGAAACGAGACCGACGAGGTGGCAAGAGGCTGCAGATGATGTACAGTACCCCATGTATCACCACAGCACTGACAGGTATGTTACACCGCATGAACATGCAAGAAGCCGTTGTTCGAAATGCAGAAACTGCTGATCCTGACCCGTTCTGCGGGACAGCCATGTCCTTCATCCTCGATGCGGACTTTACTCCTTCGAAATCTTGGCATACTGTGCTGCCCTGACAACGCCCGGCTGTTTACTTTTTGCCGGATATGCGGTTCTTGTAGCTCCACTCCATCTGCGATATCGCCATCGACTACCGAACATATAGCTTTCAACACACAGACTTAGCAAGTACAACTACCTCATCATCAACACAACATCTAGATTCAGCAATGACAGACGTCCTCCGTGATCGCGATCCAAACATGCAGCCAGAGCAAGCCACCACCAACGACGCTGCAGGCAAGACGACAGACTTGGGCCAGAAGCCAGCCTTTATGCCAGACCGGTTGCAGGACAACAAGGAGTAATGTCTACCGCAACACGATGCATAAGAGATATACTGACGTAGAGAAAACAGCCTCGGCTCCACTTACATCTCACCGTCGGACGCCATCATGAGTCCAGCCACTAAGAAGCTGAGCAGTCTGAAGCAAAAGCAGATTAGCAAGAGCATGCCCAAGCGATCACTTTTCGCCAAAGCTGTCACATCCAGGGAGAAGGATCTGGGACCAGTGTAGACTCTTTTTAGATGGAGACTTGGACGAGTTATGATATACACCTGGGGACATTGATCTGAAAGGGCGCAAGGACATTTGATTCATCGAGAGACACGACATGAGCTTAGTCGGCCATGAACATGCATAAATTCATAAGAGGGCACAAAATGGTAAAAGTTAGGGCGGCGCATGTTTCTGAAGTCTTCTTCATACGGGTATCTTGACTTTTATGACCAGCAACCCCAACTCCTCGAGACATGCAGTATCGTGAAAAATCATGACATTCAGCCAAAGACTCTGCTGTTGTCCAGCTCGTCCCTTGGTCTCTTGACTCCGCCTTCCGTTGCAAGACCCAGCTCCCCCTTTCGCGACTTTCGATCGACGCCTGCATCCGTCCGCCTGTTATATCTCCCTGCTTTGGCCATTCTGACTTCTCTTCTGATCTGGTTGGGCGACACAAATTCCTTGTTCTCGTATATGATCGGGCCTCCAAAGCTCGACTCTTGCATCACAATGGGCGTAAGCACAAAGCGTGGTCCAATTTCTACCAGCCCCAGCTTGGTCTCACCCTTCGCTCCCTTGCTCGTGTCAATCTCCATCTCGACCGTACCATTTGACTCTGGGATTGCCTTCTCCTTGCCTGACTCAGTCTCGTTGATCTGGTAGCACCTGATCCAGATCTTTCCTCCCGCGACGGTGAAGCTCATGACGTGGTCCACGAACGGCTTCGACTTTCTCGCGCCTTGTGGTACACCGAAGATGTGCGTAAACAGCTCCTTGATCACTTTGAAATGTGGTTGCGACTCGAACGTGGCGTCGAAAGACAGAATGGGTCGCGATCCTTTCAAGCAGTTGCCTGTGAAGTGGAGCTCCTCCATAGTGTGTAAATTCTGCAGGTGCATCTTCACCGTCGGTCCATTTGGCGCCTTGCTCATCCAAACGTACAAGTCCTTGCCCTTTCGCGCCTCGAAGAAGAAGACATTGTTGCAGTTGTACAGGTCGGCAAGCTCATTCAGCTGGTATAATTTTGATTTGGTGTCGAGCTTCGCATCTTTGCGACTGTGAGGCAGAAGGGAATATAAGTCGTTCATGAGATGTCGGTGCCTGACTAGCATTAGCATATATCGCTGTAGGATTAGAATAATTCTGCTCCGCTTACCGATATGTCACTCCTCTTGATGAGAGCATAAGCACTCTCTGTTTGTTCCTCGGCCCATCTGCACCCTTCTCCTCATCCGACTTCTTGCTTCCCTTCGATAATGACTTGTATACAGCTGCCATTGTGTGATTGTGCTATGCGCTACTGGCTGGCGCAAAAAGTTCTAGGGACAAAATGTGAAAATGTTCGACCCGCTTCTCCGATACGGAAAGGTCTACGGGTGCAGCCGAGAGGCCGGAAGTCTGGAGAAGCAGATTGGGACTTGAAGGTCGCGGGAAAAGACGAAGCAAGCCCAGACGATGAATGCAATCATCCATTTCGTTTGACCCTCACTTGCTTCAGAAACAGCTAGCAGTGAACACAAGAGTACATCGCTAATCATCATGCACATCAACGTAAATGATCAGATTATTTCAAGAACAATTCAACTCAATCATCAAACCCAGTCACCAAGTAGACCCGGCGTCATGTGGGATATTGAATTGGTTGCACGTCAGCCGCGATCGAACACGAAAAATGAGACTCCTTGTGGTGCAGACAAAGCCAGGCCAACGATGCCTCTCCAGCCGGCCCAGAAGCGCATGTCCCCGTAGTCGTGAAGCCCACACGTTCAATGATCCACATTACTCCATCGTCGTCCACCATCCTTTCATCACCTTTGCTGTAATCCATCATACCACCTTCACCACTACCGACCTCACCATCGCTGCCCATCACCGCACCCTGATTGCCTACCATTCAAGCTCGGCGCTACTTTGATGATCCAGCATCCGATCTGACACGCCAACGAGAATACCAGGAATCCAGTCTGTGACACTTCACAACCATTACCAGACCTCATCCGAGCAATAATCCATCAAATCTCCTATACCACACTCCTCTTCGGCTTCACTTGAGTACTCTGGGCGTGATTACATGAGAGCAATGCTACAACCATGAGCTGTCGGCAAATATCGTAAACTGCGCCAAGGCTCCTCGAATAGATAAGAGCTGGGACTTGCGAGGCTTCAGGGCAGATTACATACTATGTATCCAGCGCAGAGGTCTGCGGGTGATCGTCCCCCGAGTCAGTATGGACCAGATGGCGCATCACCCCAAGCACCCGCCCATGCCTATCCTCATGCGAATCAGCCTCCGAGACCGGGTCTACCTCCCATGAACTCTTCACCACATTCACCACAGCTCAACCGAAGTCAACCTACGTCTCCATCAGCTTCACGAGCTCCCCCACCTCCACCACATCCGCAGGATAGACCGAGTAGTGGATACTATGACCCTATAATGGAAGGCAGACAGAGACCACTCGAGCACGAGCGCGCATACCCACCAGCTCGATCACCAGTCATGGTAAGGAAAAATGATTTTAGAATGGTAGTGCTGACAAGAGCTGACCACATGTTACAGTCTCGACCACCTCCATATGCGGACCGCCTTCCCGAGATCAATGGCAGCCATGCACCTCCACACCATTCGAATGGCTATCCCGGACCGCACTCGAGTCCAGCGGGACCTCTGAACCACTCACATCCGCCTCCACCTCCGTATGCGAATGGTGCAGAACCTGTTGTAGCGACACCGGTGCAACGCCCAAAAAGCCCTGCGGTAAGCACATGAAGATTCCCATGTGGAAGAATGCGACTGATAAGCTTTGTAGCCGACACCGCGCTCGTCCAACCCCATGTCAATGTCCAATCTACTTTCCGACAGTGCTCCAGCACCGACTCCCTCTGCTGCGTCGCCGCCAAAATTTGAGCAGCGCAAAACATCGAGATCATTCGACGGACCACAACCACCCATCGTGAAAGCTGAAGCCCTCCCAGCAGCGCCGCCAGCAGTCCCTCAGTATAGTCCACCACCAGCTGCAGCTGCGAACGGAGCGACACCCAAGCCTCCTGCGGCAGCGTGGGGCACAGCACCAGTCTCGAGTGGGCCGCCAGATCTCACAGTACGAGGTACTGAGGAAGCATATGCGGAAATAGAAGCCATGGATATCAACAATGTCAACGGACCTGGTTTTGAGTCACAATTTGAGGAATGGAAGTCGCGTAGTCGCGAAAGGACTCTTGACATTGAGTTTAGGGAGGGCTTGAGACGCAAGGTATGTCTATGATCTCTCTGCATTCTGCTTATTTACTGACCAGCGCAGCGACGACTTGACTTTGCGACCGAGCGATATGTCAAGATGTTCAAGATCAGTTCCGACGCTGCCAAAGAAATCTACGTCTATGCTTACGAGCGCGATGCCGAAGACGAGGTCAAGTCTCGTGACATCGAAGAGGAGAAGGAGCGCAAAAAGGACATGCAGCGCAAACGTCGACGGGAGAGGACCTTGCAGAATGAGACCGCGAAACGAGACGAAGCAATGGAACGATTGCAGCACCTTGAGGACGAAGAAGAGAAGGCCCGTGTGCTTCGAGATGTTCAAAAAGCAGGCAAGAAGATCAAGAACACCGAGGACCTTCTGCAAGGCAAGACACCAAGCAAGGATATCAGGGGCGAATCACCGAGCGGACCGAATCTGGAAGGTGGCATCACAACGACTTTCCCCGCTGTTGAAGAGGAGACAAAGGCTCGAAGAGGTGGCAAAGGCTCCAGACCGCGCAAGAGCAAAGAGCAGAAGTTGGCCGAGAAAGAGAATGCAGCTGCTGGCCAAGCGTATCTCGACCGTGGTGACGAGCTACCTCCTATTGCGCCAAAGGACGATGTCTTCACACCCGCAAAGAGCGAATCACGAGAAGTCTCGAAACCGGTGCAAGATGTTGTACCTTACACCTCCAAGGGTTACAACCAGATTTATGAGCAGATCTGGAAGGACCTTGCCAAAAATCATGTCAACAAGGTGTACCGCATCCGAAACAGCTCGATTGACACCAAGGCTTCGAATCTGCGGAAGACTGCCCAGCTAGCATCTAAGGAAGCAAGGCGATGGCAGCTCCGCACCAACAAGAGCACAAAGGATGTCCAGGCCAGAGCGAAGCGAAGCATGCGCGAGATGCTTTCTTTCTGGAAGCGTAATGAGCGCGACGAAAGGGACCAGCGCAAGATGGCCGAACGACAAGAGCTCGAGAATGCTCGAAAGGCTGAAGCAGACCGCGAAGCCGCCCGACAAAAGAGGAAGCTCAACTTTTTGATCTCGCAGACTGAACTCTACTCCCACTTTATCGGTAAGAAGGTCAAGACGGATGAGATTGAGAAGTCGACAGACGACGTGTCTACTTCTGCCCAAACCACGAGAGATGCTCCCAATGCACACCCGATCGATCTACCCGACAGTCATGCGGATATCGGGGCAAAGGTCACCAATTTCGAGGACCTCGACTTTGACGCGGAGGACGAGACAGCGCTTCGACAGGCCGCCATGGCGAATGCGCAGAATGCAGTCAAGGAAGCTCAAGACCGAGCTCGCGCCTTTAACAATGACGGTCAACTGCAGTCACAGTTTGATGATGGCGAGATGAATTTCCAAAATCCGACCAGTTTGCAGAGCATGGATGTCACCCAGCCGAAGATGCTTACGTGCCAGCTGAAGGAATATCAGCTTAAGGGTCTCAACTGGCTTGTCAACTTGTACGAGCAAGGTATCAACGGTATCCTGGCAGACGAGATGGGACTGGGCAAGACAGTACAATCCATCTCGGTCATGTCATATCTGGCCGAAGTGCATAACATCTGGGGTCCGTTCCTCGTCATCGCACCAGCATCCACATTACACAACTGGCAACAGGAAATCACAAAGTTCGTGCCGACGCTCAAGGTACTGCCATACTGGGGTAATGCAAAGGACCGAAAGGTGCTGCGTAAATTCTGGGACAGGAAGCACATCACCTACAGCAAGGACTCTGCTTTCCATGTTCTGGTCACTTCGTATCAGCTTGTTGTCCAGGACACGCCCTACTTTCAGAAGATCAAGTGGCAGTACATGATTTTGGACGAAGCGCAGGCTATTAAGTCGTCCCAGTCTTCTCGATGGAAAGCCCTTCTTGGTTTTCACTGCCGAAACAGATTGTTACTCACTGGTACGCCTATTCAGAACAACATGCAAGAACTCTGGGCTCTTCTGCATTTCATCATGCCTAGTTTGTTCGACTCCCACGATGAATTCAGCGACTGGTTCTCCAAGGACATTGAGAGCCATGCGCAGAGTAACACGAAGCTCAACGAAGATCAGCTTAAGCGTCTGCACATGATCCTCAAGCCATTCATGTTGCGTCGTGTCAAGAAGCATGTGCAGAAGGAACTTGGCGACAAGGTCGAAGAAGATGTCTTCTGCGATTTGACATATCGACAGAGAGCATATTATACCAGCTTGCGCAACAAGATCAGCTTTATGGAATTGATTGAAAAGGCTGCGGTTGGTGACGACCAGGATACAGCAACACTCATGAACTTGGTCATGCAGTTCCGAAAAGTCTGTAATCATCCTGACCTATTCGAGCGCGCGGATATCACCTCGCCGATGTCCATGTCCACTTGGGCTGAGACTGCTTCGTTCATGCGCGAAGGCTTCCTGATTAACGTCGCATATTCTGTCAAGAATAATGTGGAGTACTGGGTACCCAAGAAGCTCATTTCCGGAGATGGACGACTTGACCTTCCTGGTCCAGACAATCAGCAAGCCGGATGGCGCAAGAAGCATTTGCACCATATGATGAGCATCTATGATCCTGAGCACATCCGGTCGAGCTCTTCACATCGGGGCGGCTTCTCCTGGTTACGGTTCGCAGACAGCTCGCCAGGTGAACTCTCGAAGCTTTCACGAAAGACACTTGCCGAGCGCATGATGGATCTCGCGGCACAGCGGAAGACTGACGACCGCGTTGACGAGCTTCTGGACGACGATGAGAAGCCTTACGTGCCAGTACACTCAATGTTCAACATCGTGAAGCCACTCGCCCGGAAGCCGCTTGCAGAAGTGACCGACGGCAGCAATTTGCAAAAGTTGTTGAACATCTCTCGCTTCGCCGGCGAGGAGACTGGCTACACTGTTATCGAGCGGTCTGCCATACCTCGTGCTACCGCACCTCCGATCGAGCTTGTCTGTCCGTCTCAGCAGTCGCTTCTTGAGAAGGAGAACTGCTTCTATAATGTGCCCTTGCGCCGTGCCTTGTACCCTATCTCGACGGCCACAGAACTTGCACTTCTTCGAGCTAACGTTCCGCCATCGCATTACCCCGTCACGAACATGCTGCCAGCACCAGACTCGGAAAAGCAGCGCTTCACCAAGATCCAGGTGCCATCTATGCTCCGCTTTGTCTCGGACTGTGGCAAGCTCGCCAAGCTCGACGAACTCCTCCGCAGGCTCAAGCCCGAAGGCCATCGCGTACTCCTATACTTCCAAATGACCCGCATGATCGACTTGATGGAAGAATACCTCACTTACCGCAACTACAAATACTGCCGACTCGACGGGTCCACCAAGCTCGAAGACCGTCGCGACACCGTGGCCGCCTTCCAATCCAACCCCGAGATCTTCGTCTTCCTCCTCTCCACCCGCGCCGGCGGTCTTGGCATCAACCTCACCTCCGCCGACACAGTCATCTTCTACGACTCGGACTGGAACCCCACCATCGACTCGCAAGCCATGGACCGCGCCCACCGCCTCGGCCAAACCAAACAAGTCACCGTCTACCGCCTCATCACGCGCGGCACCATCGAGGAACGCATCCGCAAGCGCGCCCTGCAAAAGGAAGAAGTCCAGCGCGTGGTCATCAGCGGCGGCGCCCCGGCCGGCGGCGACAGGGTTGTCGACTTCAACTCGCGCAGCAAGGACAATCGCACCAAGGACATCGCCATGTGGTTGGCGGACGACGAGCAGGCGGCCGCGATCGAGGAGAAGGAGAAGGAGTTGGCGGAGCAAGAGGCCAAGGATCCGGGGAAGAAGAAGAAGCGCGACAAGGCGGCGGGGAAGAGGAAGGAGGTGAGCATGGATGATATGTACCATGAAGGTGAGTGCTTGATCTGCACCGACGTTCGTGATGTGGTTGCTGACGAAGACGCAGGCGAAGGGAAGTTTGATGATGATAATAGCAATAAACCATCTGGTGCGGCGACGCCGGTGGGAGACACGGATGCACCGCCGCCGTCGAAGAGGCGTAAGGGGATGAGTAAGAAGGCGAAGACGATTCAGCAGCGTTTGGCGGTAGCGGATGGACAGGTTGATGGCGGGTTCTAGGGAACAGCATGAGGGGAGATGGGCAGGGTATTGGCATCGTCAGGAGTGAAAAGTGTACTATTATAGACATTTCCCGCGCCGCCACTTCTAGGCAGGCGAATGCATCGCTTCGAACGTATCGTACAAATCCCCTTTCTCTATGCATTCATTCCCCCTTCCCGACCTGGTGCTTGTTCAGCCACGCCATGTATGAGTCGACATCCACCACCTCTTCCTCCGAAGAAGTGCTACTAGCTTCCTGCTCTTTCCTGATATGTAAGCCTGAATCATGTCCCTCGAACCCAACGACGACCTTCTTCCTTCCCTCCGCCTGCTTCAGCCGCTCCTCCCGCAACACCTTCCCGCGCTGACTCAGCCCGCGTAGCATAGCGATGTAACCATCATTGGGTCCGCGACGACGTTTCCCCCCTTCGTCCTTGGGGGAGGAGGTCATGGCTTCTCTGAGGCTCATTCCGGAGATCTTGCCCTCGCCTTCTTCCTCCGTGGACTTGGCTGCTTCTCCTGAGGACGGGGTAGAAGTGTTCGGCTCGTCGTCAAAGGTCAAAGCCTTCTTCCGGCGCGTCTTGGTTCGTTCGTAAAAGGCCCAGGCGCGGGCGGGGTCGGCGATGCGTTTGAGTGCGTATTGCAGTTCCCATGTATCGGAGGAGGAGAGGTTCTCGGGGCGGGTGACGGGTTTAGAGTTGACGGTGGAAGAGGTGGTGAGGGTCCAGGCTAGGAGGGGCCGGGTTGTTGTTGTTGCTGAGTTGGGAGGTGAGAGGCTGGCAGAAGACGAAGGGGAAGAGGTGGATAATGAGGAGTGTATGTCAGAGTCTTGACCACTTCCTTCCGTCTCTGACTCAATTGCCGAGGAGCTGTTCTGTGGCTCTTCGGTAGATGTTTCTGGTTCTCCCTTCAATGACCGCTCAACATCGGCGACGGCCTCACTCGAAGGCTTCTGGATAGCCTCAATCTCATGCTCCTCCAAGGGTTCCGCAAATATGTACATGATCGGTAGAACGCCGCTTCGGGTATCAAAATGCAAACGAATCGATTTCTCCGGGAACTCCTTTGTTGCTTCGGTCAAGATCTTGTTGACAATCTCCAGCGAAGCCTTGAACTCTTGATCGCCGAGGCAGGTATCTCGTTGACCGTGCAAGACGCTATCCATGTCGCTCAAATTCATGAATTGGAAGCCAAAGATTTCCTCAACGTTGTGGTATGCGATAAAGATGCCTTCCATGCGGCCCATGCGGACTTGCAAAGAATACTTCAAAAAGGTAGATCGGAACATGTCGTAGAACTCGCGCTCATAGCTTTCGTAGAGACCGTGCTCGGAGAGAATTTGGTAGCCGGTCATCCCTTCGTGGTCTCTCGAGCTCATTCTCACCGGCAAGACGGCTCTAGTCTTTACGTCAAAGACACCTGAGCCGGGTAATCGTGAGTCCTGAGCGTCCAGTTGAGATCGCATTAGAATATCGCCTTGCTTCGAATAATGGTACGACTCAGGCGCTTGCCTCTCTGCGTCCGGGACTTTACGCGGGTCGCTCTTCCGGTAGCGTTCGAAGTCGGATGGCGTCTGGGTGAGCAATTTCTCCAGACTTTGACCCAATGCCATCAGAACATTCGGCGTGGAGAACTCCTTATCCGCGTCAATGGCGTATGTTCCATCTTTCCAGCGGAGAAAGATGGCCGTCGGAGCTTTGTAGATGTCGGTGAAGTTCCTGCTATTCTTGGTGTCTGAAACATGGAAGCCCCTTGATAGCGAGTCAATATTTAGTTCCCGCCATTGAGAGATCAAGTAGTGAAAATGTGAGAGCATAGAGGTCATGCTCGAGGTTGACCCCACGTATCTCAGACTATGCGACTTTGCAATCTCAGCGAGTGTACTGTCCTCTGACGATGTCTTGTAAGTCCGTAATGCGTCGAAATCGAAGTCTTCAACTGGCATGATGTTCTCCAGGTAGGGATCAAAATTGTAGACACCCGAATATCGGTCCTGTAGATTGTAAACACCGCGACTATATGTGTTAGCTTACTACATGGACTACAGCGTCTTCGAACTTACTTGAAGAGCACTCTGTCCAGGTTGTGCGCGAGTCTCGGCGTCGGAGGCTGTTCAATGGGTAGTGCTGTGAAAGAGAGGCTCTCAGGTTTGAGCCGGACACTGTCAGGATCCATCGCAGCTGTCGTACGGCGCCTACGAGCAGGTGACTCAGTATCTCCTTCAGCCTGTCCCTCGGCTGGATCTGCGAGTACTGTTCCGGAAGATGACGCAGCCTTCCTGATCTTGGGTACCAAAGCATCCTGTTTTCCACTGACCTTGGACTCTCTATCCACTTTCGCTTTGGCTTTGGCCTGCATCCTCGCTTTACGAGATGTGGGGAGAGGTGCCCGCTCTGCCTCCACTGGACTTTCTCGTCGTTTTGTCTCCTGCTTTGTGGACGTGGCGGCTTTGGCGCCCTTAACTTTGACCGCACTAGAGATCGCCGAAGCAAGCAGACTTAAGGCATCCTGCTTATTCGTTTCTTGCGAATCCAACTGAGCTGAGGCAGTATCTTTGCCGCCTTCATTATTGTTGACAGTAACCTGACCAGCCGTGGTATTCGAGGTGGTCACCTTCAAGGGACTGCCTCCAGGGCCAGCATTTTTCAAGGTAGACAAGAAGTCGTTGATCCAGCTGCTAGCCTGCTTGTCCGATGACTTTTCGGGCATCTTGGATAGTTCGCTTTCCGCCAGAAGAGCGCGCATCGAATTTATAGATTGTCCAGGAACTTTATCAGCCAGAGCTTGCAGCGCTGCTCGTTCTCTTGCCTTTCTCCGTCGCCTTCGCTCCAAGGCCCTTCTATTGCGCCGTACATTTGCCGGAACAGCGTCTCCCTCAATATCCGCGCCGGACATCGGACTGTCGTCAATAGACTGGGTAGATTGCGTGACTGCGGCTTGAGTCGCACTGTTTGTATCGGATTGATTAGCCGCACTCGCTGGCGAGGCATTCTGCTCCGGTGTCTCGCCAGACCGGACCGACGTTTGCTCGATTACTGTTTGCTTGAATTGTGGCCTCGGTGGAGTCGGTTGTGATTTGCACGAGGAGGACGTCAATCGCTTGACCAAATCGCTGACATTTGGTAATTCTTCTTGCAATGTATCCTTCCCTTTGCCCTGGGATTCTCTATCATGCTCTCGATCGACAGCACCAGAAGCTCCTGAAGACGCAGTTGCAGAGTCATTCGCCGTTTGAGTGCTTGATGCCTTTGAGACCTCGGTATCAGCTGTTTGACCCAGTGATCCATTGTTGATCTTTTCTGTAGCCCTATTGCTCGATTCTGGCTCGCGAATTTCCGCGCTCCCACTCTGTATCCCAGAAAGATGTCTGTGTAACCCTTCGTGAGCAAATCTCTTGGACATGTGGGCGATCTGTAGACGTTGTACTGGCGCATGCTTATATCCGACAGCTTGCGTATAGCAAGCTCCTTCACATCCTGCCCGCCTGAGATTGGCAGTACTATCGACCCCCCAGCTTGCTACGGCGCAGGCAGAGAACCGCCGCTCCTGCTGTGTTTTGAGTTGTATGCGACATTGCAGCCGTACCCACGAGTTTCGGTCGAGATACCTGCATGGTCGCGGAGGTAGCATCAGAGTGCTTGTGCTGACCAAGAGGGCAGGTCTCCGCGTAGCAAACCCAATATGATTACAACTCCACAGCTCATGAAGCCGTCCATCTGAAAAAAATCAGGATGATGTCGACACGGACACTCCCGGCGCCGTCGACGTTTTGGACGCAGATCCGGAGAAGGTCTGAGCGTCCATGTCGGTTTTAACGACTCGCTGTGACAATGACGATTAACCCTGCTGCCGAGCTCGCCGAGCGAATTAGAATGGGCAGAGCGTGGGAAATCCGTTCCACAACTGGCCATACTACCGCCTCCCTCCAAGAAAGGATCGAGATCCAACCCGCGCGAGTTTTACGAATACGGCCCACGCAGTGCAGCGAAAGGCTTGTCCTCTGCGTCTATGCTGTAGTCGGCATATGCGGCTTCCAGATCATGGTGGCCCGTGTGTTGTCCTAAGCGGTGCTGCATCTCTTGCATATCTGAGCGGACCGTTCGCGCATGTGCTTGGACAGGTTCATTAGATCAGGTCTCACTGTGGCAGCCACTGTCTCACTCTCATCCTGTTTCCTCAATTCGTAATCTTCCAGGCAGAGCATCTCCACCCTTCTTCTAGAGCTCGGCGTCAAGCATTCGAGAATTCGTGGTACTGCCCCACTACTGCCATACACCTCTCAACCAGGAACCTAGCCATGTCCACCTCAACATGATCTCGGCCTGCGCATATTTTCGGTACTACCTGGTGTGAATGTCTGGTTCCTGCGCCTTACCCTCCTGTCATCCTGCTGGTCAGGCACAGCTTCGATAATTTCTGCCTGACCATTCACCTCATCTCGCCCAATTGACCGCCAATAATGCCTCACACTTCAAGAGATGGACACAAGTCGAAGCGGCGGAGTCTGTTCGCCTTGTCCTCACTCACGCAGATCAACCCGACCGAAGACAGTGAGAGTCATCATAAGCTAAGGAAGAAACGAAACCCTTCGGCTTCCGACATTGTCCTGCCACCAGATCTCGCCCAGCAAGATGCAGCGAGCAGTCCCAATATCCCGACAGCTTCAGCACACTCCTCTCCTCAAAAGGCTAGCAGGCGACCTTCGATCAGTCTGCGGTCTAACATGCACCGGCCAGCTTCCGTCTTCGGCTCCCTCAAGTCAATGCGCTCCCATGGCGACGACGATCCTTCACCTCTGGTGCCGAGCAAATCCCACACCTTTCACGTGAGCGAGATGGACGTATCGAATGGACTGGCTAAGAACGTACTACACCACGGCGAGGTACAGACGAGCGGGAGCATGTTCAGGAAGAAGAAAGAATACCTAGTATTGACGGATACCCATATCGTACGATGCAAGAGTCACTCGAAAGCGGCAGAGACCTTTCACAGCATACCTCCGCCGTTCGGCAGGAGTCCAACGATACGACACAGCTCATCTCAATCGATAGGATCGACGCATGACGCACAATCATTCGGATCGGACTCTTCTGGCGACAAGGAGGGCAGGATACCATTGCGGCAAGTCGTAGCTGTGCATGCGCATGAAGATGGACGTCCCTACTTTGCATTGGAGATCTGCTACTTGGACGAGGAGAGCAATCAAGCGTCGGCCATGACTATGCAGTTCAACCACCCAGAAGAGCGCGATACATGGTTGAGATTCATCAGATCGGCAGCATCTACAATGCGCTTATTAGACAACAAGCCGATCAGTGCCTACAACGCCAACTATGCTGCAAGGACTGTGGAGCGCGAAGGAGATTATGACCCAGCACAGTTCCAGATCTACAAGGTGGTACAGAGACAACTACCAAAGGCAGGTGGTCGATCATCTACAGATGACCTGTCCAAGATCGCTTCGATAGTGTGCTTCCTTGCGATAGGGATTCACAAAGTCCATCTGATACCGCTTCCGAAAGGATCAAGTCGCACCTCTTCGCCTGCACTTAATCAAAGCGCAAGTGGCTCTTGGGGTATATTGACTGCAAGCACGGTCAAAGTTGGCTACAAGGACGATTCGATTGAGCTCACTTTCCGACAGCCCTTGAAACGAGCCAAAACCCTTTACCTAGCATCAGTTGCATCTCATGCGATCGCTATCCGTATACACCATCTCGAGCATCACCTCCGACCCGAATGCGCTCATTGGCTCTACAAGTTCGCCGTGCCACCTGAAGTGGAAGAGAAGGCGAATCATCCGGTAGACTCAAACGAGGAAGAACACTCTTGTTTGGAGCGGACGCTTACGGCATACTGTATCGCTTATGATGTGAACCCTGCCAAGATTCGGTACACGATCAACTACGAGTGCGAAGATGCGCCCCGATTTGAACTTTTGCCCATGTCTGAATCGCGGCGGCGAGACTACAGTCCAGTGGAACTGCTAGCCGTGCTCCGAGCACTCCGATACAACGAGTCCTTTGGCTCAATATCCTTCGCGGACATAAATCTGGACAACTTGCATGATTTGTCTGACGAGCATGGCTCCGAGTATGTCTGCGTGCGGACGAAGAGGGGGACGCCACTGAGATTGACCACCCAAGAGTTGACTCGTGCATCACTGCTCATTCAGGAGGTTCGAGCCCTGGCTGCGACAAGCAAAAGACTCCGCAGGATCGACTTCACAAGGTGCATCCGTATTCAGCCACCTGAACCTGTCGATGACGATGGCGTGCGCAACGCGGATCCTGGTTGCGGTATTGTGGAGGCTCTGTTCCCGTTGTGCAGACAGCAGGCGACGAACGTTGATTGGATCACCCTGAATGGCATCACCCTCAGCGACACTGATTTGGACTATCTTGTAGGCGCAGCTGTTGATAGGAACTGTCACTTCAGAGCGCTCGAGCTGAGCAGATGCGGCCTCAACGATCGCACACTTGGGCTGGTGTTGGATGCGCTTCGTGTTCACGACAATACACTGGAAGCACTTGATTTGTCTGGCAACCAAGCTCGGCTGAGCCCTGTTGTGTTCGATGGTCAGATCAGTGTCTTTGGGTTCATTCGAAGACTGGATCTATCGAACCTCCCACGCACTTCTGGATCCGAGCCACTGCTCTCCGCAGACACGCTTCTGACTTGGCGTCTGGAAGTCCTCAAGTTGAGCGGTGTCCAGATGAACGAGAGGACTGTCGAGGCTTTGGCGACCTACCTCCGAAGTCACAGATCTAGCACTCTTCGCGAGCTCATCGTAGACCGCGCGTATCTGACTGGAAAGGACATTGCTCTGTTAATGGATGCCATGGATACGCGCGATGGCGAATCAAGAAATCTGCATCTCGACATCAGCCATAATAACATCTACCGAGATCACGACAAGCTCTGCAAGGCCTTCATCGACTGTCATTCGCCAACTCATGTGACTCTACGCGCCATGGAATATCGCGATGAGACAGTATTGCGGCACCTTATAAGCGCCTTCCGACAGAATCGTAGTACGCGATACCTCGACATCTCGAGAGCGTCGCTGCCTAGTGACGCAAGTGATGAGACCAGTACCGCTCTTGAGAGACTCTTCGCCGAGAACAACACGCTTGAAGAACTCGACATCTCGGGCGAAGACTCACGATTGGAAACGTCCAAGTTTGGGTCCGGCCTCAATCGAGCTTTGTCAGGTCTGAAGTCAAACTTAACTTTGCGTGTTCTGCACATTCGCTTCCAGAAACTGGGCTTGCCAGGGGCTTCTACTCTTGCGGACGTCCTCAAGGAGAATACCACTCTCCGCGAAGTCCACTGCTCCAACAACGATATCCCCCTCTCTGCCTTTACAGATCTCGTCAACGCTCTTCACAAGAACACCACTCTCGTCTTCCTCCCAATGATGGACGAATCTCGTGCCCTTGCACTCAAGCAAACCGAGCGTCAAGTCAAACAAATCCGCGACGAAGCGGCCATGACACCAACCCCAGCATCACCCCTCACCAAAGCCACCGGCCTAACAATGCGCAAAGGTCTCGCCTCCGTCAAGCGCCAAGTCCGCTCCTCCTCCGCCTCCCCTTCCTTCCCTTCCCTCTCCTCGTCCCAAGCGAGCAGCACCCGCTCCGTCTCTTCGCCGCTCGCCACGCCGAAATCTCGCCTCGCAAACTCCTCCATCCCCGCCTCCGCGCCCCTCCCCCAGCTCTCGGAGCAAGACATCCTCGCGGCCCTCCGCCTCGTTGCGGAGAGCTGGGACCGCCAACAGTACCGTCTGCAGCAGTACTTGCAGCGCAACTGGGCGCTGCTGCAGGGCATGGACGTGCCGATGGAAATTCAAGAGGAGAACTTCGAACGGCCGGATAGCGTGGGGAGTCTAGGTCAGGTCTTGGAGAGGGTGAAGATGGAGCAGACGCCGACCGCGGAACGGAGGATGGATTTCGACTCGCATTATGCGGCCAGTGCGGACTCGAGGACGGGGAGCGTGGCGTCGAGTAGCGCGGGTGGGACCGGGAGGAGCAGGGCGAATACGGGGACGAGTGATGGGATCACGCGCACGACGCTTAGTATGGATGAGTTGATCGCGCAGGCGTCGCGTATTGAGGGATTAGGTGTGGGGGAGGATGGGATGAGCACGTCGCCCACGGTAGCGGCGGCTGCGGCGCTGAGTGTTGCGTTGGGGAACTATGGGAGTGAGATTGGGACGCCGGTCAGTCCGGTCAGTAGTTCGGGTGGGTTATGGGGTAAGGTGGATGAGGAGGACGAGGAGGAGGGGGAGAGATTGGAGATTCATGGGTTGGGGATCAGGGATGAGGGGATGGATGGGAGGACACCGACTAGGGAGGCGTTTTCGATGGCATAAAAGCTGACTAGATAGTTAGAAGAAAGGCGGAGGGGCCCGGGAGAGAAGAGAGAGATCTCGCAGACACGATTTATGATACAAGCTTCGATCGAGGAGGAATCGGGATAGGCGTTGGACATGGAAACGAGGGTGCCTGATGAATAGTCGGGCAATCGTGATATTCAGTCTGTTGTAATTAGATACGGGCAGAGAGGCGACTTAGGTGTACATATCCCGCCCGGTATTTAAAAAGTTTCTATTACCAAATTGTGTGAGGTCACCGGCGCTTTCTACTTCGTCAACCATTGTTGATATGATTATTCCTGCAAACGATATAGTCATTGTCAAGTCGTAGTGCAGCCAGGTTCAGGTGTGCATGTGCTTCATCATGTGACCTACTCCGTAGCCGCATGGTCAGAGCTCATGAAAAGGTCGCCCAGCTCTCAGCGCTGCGGATAAGCTTTGGCCTACGGAGATCAAGAAATACAAGACCCAAGGACAAGACTTTCGGGGACCAGGATGCGTCAAACTCCAGGTGCGTGATCAAGAAACATCATCAAAGAGGTCTTTTGAATGTTACTGTATCGCATGCTTGTGCAGAGTTTCGTATTGGTTTGTAGCCCTGTTCCTGAAACGGCGAAGCATGTCGACCGTAATCTCGGCTGCGGCCGAGGGAGATTTGGGGGTGGTGTACGGAGAATAGTCCTGGTGGTGGGTACTGCTTCCCGTGTATCTAGCAGGCTTTCTGGTAGTTCAGTGCACTTCCTCAACCTTTCCCTTCTGCCTCGTAATTGTCCCCACGACGACAACTAATTTTTCGTACACTCGTTCAATCGTTCAACCGCCTTTTGACTACCAGAGCCTGGTAGTACGATACGCCCAGTGGCCGTTCTTTCTTGCGCCCCTGGATAATTTTAGCAGCCCGGTATCTTTGTTTATCGCCGTTGGAATTTCACGACACGAACTACATTACCCGGATCTTACAAAATGGTTGGCAGCGTATGACATACTACCACCTTTGCCCTTCTCATCCTAACCATGCCATCGCAGTCACTCTTCTCGAAGGCTACGGCCATACTGGCATGCGCATCCACTGCTCTCGCGGCTCTCCCACCTATCCAAGTACGAGGATCCAACTTTGTCGACAGCTCGACCGGCGATCGCTTCGCCGTCCTCGGTGTAGACTACCAGCCCGGAGGACAAGGCGCCTACGGAACTGGCAAGGGTGATCCATTGAGCAACCCAGACGCATGTCTGCGCGATGCCGTGATCATGCAAAGATTGGGTGTGAACACTATCCGGATCTACAACATTGATTCGTCGCTGAATCACGACCAATGCATGAGCATCTTCGATATGGCTGGCATTTACGTCGTCCTGGATGTCAATTCTCCGCTGGCAGGAGAATCCATCGACCGTTCAAACCCGTCCGGTACATACAGCACGGATTATCTCAGCCACATCTTTGCAGTCGTAGAGGCTTTCAAGGACTACCCCAATATTCTGGCATTCTTCGCTGGAAACGAGGTCATCAACGATCTGCCAACCGCAAAGGACAACCCTCCTGTTATGCGCGCTGTGCAACGCGACTTGAAGAATTACATTGCTCGGCATGCACCGCGGACGATTCCAGTGGGCTATAGCGCGGCGGACGTGCGCGAAATCCTGCAAGATACGTGGGAGTACGTCCAATGCAACAACAACGACAACTCATCCGCCGACTTTTTCGGGCTAAACAGCTATTCATGGTGTGGTAGTCAAGCAACCTTCGACACCTCTGGGTACGATGATATCGTAAAGATGTTCGCCAGCACGGCAATTCCCATCTTCTTCTCGGAGTATGGCTGCAATGAGGTCATGCCCCGTGTCTTCAACGAGGTTCAAGCACTCTATGGACCCAATATGACTACACTTTCTGGTAGGCAAACCACTACGAGGCCCCTTAACTACCACTCTTTTGTGGTAGTATTCATTAGAACGACTTAGCTGACTACCACTAGGCGGGCTCATTTACGAGTACTCCTCAGAGGGCAACAACTACGGTCTCGTCACAATCAACTCGAATGGTTCGTTGAACTTGGGAGTCGACTTTGTCAACCTGGTAGGCCAATACAACAAGGTCGACATCAAGCTGCTCGAATCTGCCAATTCGACATCGGAAAATCAGAAAGCGCCCGCCTGCGACGCAAAACTTATCCAAGAAAAGGGCTTCAGCACCAACTTCAAGATCCCAAGCCCACCCGATGGTGCTCAGCAAATCATCAACCGCGGTATCAGCAACCCCCCGAAAGGCCAGCTCGTGAGTGTGACTGCCACCGCTGTCAAACAGCCAGTCTTCAACACGAACGGCGCAGCCATCGAAGGCCTGGTTCTCAAGCAAAGCAATGGATCGAACACCCCCAGCGGTGTGAGCTTTGAGGACACTAGGAGTGGTTCTGGTAGTGGTGCAGCAGCGGCTAGCCCAAGCCCAACCGGTGGCGCTTCTGCTGTGGCGATAGGCACTGGTAGTCTACTGGCCGCCATCTTCGGTTTGGTCGCTGTATTGTAGGCAGGCTTGGCTGAATTTCAGGTTCACTTCATTGCACAGAATAGATTCAACGAAGCATGTAATACCAATTTTGGTCACTCTAGTCGTTAAAATACCTTACCGTGAAAGTGTGGACGTGGTTGTGCTTGGCATGTCGCCAGCCTTGCAAACCATCGTCATTCATGAGGCCGACCTACCACCAACAGGACAAGTCACTTCTCACGTGTTCTTACCAAACTCAGTACTCGCATGGGAACAGCATGCCGTCGATGACTGGATATCTGATCGTTAGGCAGCACATCGTAGGATCTGCTGGACCAGGCCTTCCATGGATAATTGGGCTCAAGAACTGGTAGTCAATTCATGATACAACACTCTGTTCATCGGATCGTACTCAACACAATCATCCCAAATATGTACACGTGGAAGTGCGTTCCTGAGTGCGAATATAATGCGAGGTATGTGGCAATTAATGTAAGTACCACTCGCGATCAATTTGTCACCGCGCTACGATATTGCACAAACGATTGTCCATTTCACACGATGAGATCGTTCCTGTTCATCTTCCTCGCCCTTGCTGTGATTTTGTGCCTGTCCAGTGCAGCACCGACATCCTTGACCCTCAATCGTCGAGCAGACGAAAAGAATCAGCCCTCCGGTACTGGAAACGCGAGCCCGCAGAATGCACCGAGTCCACAGCGCCCACCAGCTGCACAGAGCCCTCAGAGCGCTCCCGGAAGCCCCGTCGACGGCGGAGGCTCACTCCCGTCATATGAAGATGTCATGGAGGAAGAACGTGTCGGTGACGGGTTTTATGCAAGACCTTCGGGCGTACAAGCGCAGGGCAGCAATACAGCAGACGGGACCGGTCCGGGATCCATCACCGATCAAGGGCCTCCACCCCCAGTGACTTCACGACCCGGTCCGACTTCTCTTCGACCGCTTGACACAAAAGTTCGACCGGCATCACCGGTGCCAGCTACATCCACCGAAGCTGGGCCTTCGCGACAGCCTTCGCAGCCACAGGATTCTCCTGTGCAACCTGAATCTTCCAAAGCTGGAGCGTCACGACAGGCCACAAACGCGCCAGATGCGTCCAACACGCCCACTCCACTCAGCGAAGACTTACCAGCTTACACCCGCTGGCTAGGTGAGCGTCAGACGTCGAATACGGCAAACCAGCAGGGTCCACAGTCCTCGAACAGTAACGGGCTGACGAATCAACCATCTGGCTCTACAGCTCAGGACGGCATACATGCAGCGCCCCAGAATCCGCCGCCTGGCCCTCCGGCTCAGGATAGCAGTCGTACAGCCCAGCAAAATCCACCACCTGCTCCCTCACAACAAGATACTAAGGGTAAAGGCCCCCAGAACCCACCGATTCCCAATTCACCAGGGGGCCAGACGTCTTCGCCGACATCTGAAGCATTGACCCCGATTTCGCCTGCCTCGCCCTCGAGTCCATTGTCTCGGCCACCCGGACAGACGAATCCATTGCCGAATTCTCCTCCTCCATCGTATCCCGGTTCTCCGATCGACCCTGACGTGAGACAACAGTTGGGTATGCAGTCCTTGAACAGTGTGGTCAACAACGGGCAGCCGCCGCAAGACTCGAAGACGCCAAAGCAAGATCCGTCGTCACCAAAAGACACTGCCAGTGGGCAGGCATCGAGCACACCATCTCAGCCACCACTCAAGTCTCCTTCTCCCTCGTCGTCGAATCCTCCCACAGCGCCATCGACGCCGCCACTACAAATCCCACAAGCTTCGGGGGGGACTCAATCCCCGACTGGATCATCAACACCAACCACACCGACAGGACCGAGTCTTTCTTCCCCAAAAACGCCACCAAAGTCACCTAAAGGAGGTAAGAGCTAGAGCATGGCTTGTCACAGTGTGTCGTATTGTTTGAGTATTGCTTCAATCGCAGACTGTTCACTAGAATCAATGCTGGATACTTGTAGCTGGCGGCGACATTACGTATTGGGTGAGCGCATATCACCACGGACGCTGATAGATGGGACACCGAGCGAGATTTTACCTTGCTACTAGAACGCGCCCTATCAAAGGGTGTAAAGATGAAGCGGCGGATGCTATAACGATTTTATGATGTACGAAAAATGGGTCGCGGGATTGCATATAGTGAATTCATGGTATGAAAAACCTTCCAAGTGCGTTGTCTGACTTGGAGTGGATGATGTTGTTGAAACTCCTCGGGACAAATCTGCGGCACGTCACGTGTTTCGGCCCATCATATGATCTTGTTGATCCTCACACTCCAAACGCCACATCCGACCCACTGGTTTTGATCGCAAAATCAAAAACCTCTTGTCAGCTTCCGCGCCCAAGAGTGCTTTGCCACTGAACAAGTGGCGGTGTTGGTCCATGGTCAGGCCACGTCCTTTGAGCGCACAGCAGACCAACGTGACGTGGCACATGCGCCGTCGTCTAGTCTAGAACAATGGAGACACAGACACGTCCAAGCGACGAGCTGTCACAAGAAACGACCGATGATAATCATGACGACACGCACGATGAGCAGGACGATGTCAGCACCGTCGAGCCCACTTCGGAGCAGCATAGTGTGGCTGGCGAAGGGCAGTCAGACCAATCCGCCAGTCAGGATGCCCAGGAAGCGGTAGAATCCCCATCGGACGATCACAGTACGGGCAGAGATGGTGTCACTTCTGATGAGAAAGAACAATCACGGCGAAGTCAAGATGAACCTCTTGCTCGCACCGATACTATCCCAATGATCAAAAGGTTGGCGCGGCAAGACTCTCTCGTCTCCCACGCCTTCACCTCACATCGCCTCCATCGGTTCACACTTTACGAGACGAATGCACGCTATTTCATCACTGGAGCCGACATCACGGACAAGTACTACAAGGTCCTTAAGATTGACCGGACTTCTTCTCCAGGGCAACTGAACCTCTTTGAGGATGACATTGTCTACAGCAAGCAGGAGATGCATCAGCTGCTGTCCGCAATCGATGAAGGAAACAAGGCTACCGGAGGACTCAGGCAGAAGTTCAGCTTCTGGGGACTGCTTGGATTCATTCGGTTTACAGAGGCTTATTACATGGTCCTCATCACGAAGAGACAGCAGGTCGCCATGCTCGGTGGTCACTACATCTATCAAATTGAGGGCACAGAACTTGTGCCACTCACGACTGGGCCAAGCAGCAGATTCGCGCAGAACCGTAACCCTGAAGAGACTAGATTCTTGGGCATTCTCAACAATCTGGACCTAAACAAGAATTTCTATTTCTCCTACACATACAACATCTCGCGGACATTGCAGGACAACATAGTGAGAGAGAGGATCGCTGCGGCCGAAGGTCAACACAAGCCCATCCGAGATCACAACGAAATGTTTGTCTGGAATCATCATCTGCTAAGTCCGGCCATGAAGGCTCTGGAAAACATGTACGACTGGTGCCTTCCGATCACACACGGCTTCATCGATCAATCATGTATCAGTGTCTTCGGTCGATCGATATACGTGACGATCATTGGCCGACGTTCAAGGTTCTTCGCCGGAGCAAGATTTCTCAAGCGAGGCACGAACGATCTCGGCTATGTTGCCAATGACGTTGAGACAGAACAGATTGTTTCTGAGATGCTGACTACGTCTTTCCATGCTCCTGGACCGCGGCTGTTCTCAAACCCTACGTATACCTCGTATGTGCATCATCGAGGCAGTATCCCACTGTACTGGACCCAGGACAACAGTGGTGTAACACCAAAGCCAGCCATCGATGTCAACCTTAACGACCCCTTCTACCAGCCAGCAGCCCTCCACTTTGACAATCTCTTCAGACGATATGGGTCACCTATCTATGTGCTCAATCTTATCAAAGCAAGAGAGCGAACGCCGCGAGAGTCGAAGCTGCTACATGAATTTAAGAACGCCATTGACTACCTCAATCAATTCCTCCCTGACGAGAAGAAAGTTCAATACAAAGCGTTCGACATGAGCAGAGCTTCAAAGACCAGGGGTGGGGATGTTATCGGCACTCTGGAGAAGATCTCAGAGGAGATTCTGGCAAAGACGGACTTCTTCCACAATGGAGATGCAATCGACGAGAAGCCGCATGTGCAGAATGGCATCGCTCGGACGAACTGCATAGACTGCTTGGACCGGACGAACGCTGCTCAATTCGTCATCGGCAAGCATGCTTTTGGGCTACAGCTACAAGCACTCGGTGTCATTCCGACGCCGCACATGGAGTATGACTCCGATGTCATTGACATTTTTACCCACATGTTCCACGATCATGGTGACACGATCGCTGTGCAGTATGGCGGCTCACATCTCGTCAACACCATGGCGACGTACCGGAAGATCAACCACTGGCAAGGCACTGGCCGCGATATGGTCGAGTCCTTTAAACGATACTATCACAACTCCTTCCTCGACTCTCAACGACAAGAAGCCTACAACCTCTTCCTCGGCAACTACATCTACGCACAAGGTCAACCCATGCTATGGGATCTCTCGACCGACTACTACCTCCACCACTCCGACCCCAAAAGCCACCTCGACCGCTCCCGCTCCCGCAAGTCCTACATCGACTGGTTCCAACCCACCTACCTCGAAGCACGGTACCTCCCCCCACCACCTCCTCCCTCCACCCTAACAACCAAAAAATTCGGCGTCACAGACTACGACGACTTCTGGCTCGAATACTACCGACCCCTCATCCTCTCCTCCTTCCTCAAAGTCTACTCCTACCGCCTCTCCGCCAACAACCGGTTCCTCCCCGACCGCCCCGGCCGAGACGCCACCACCATGTCCCTCATCCCGTCCCCCTTCGTGCCCCGTCTGGACCCCAACCGCCCCTCCCCCGACAGCCCCGAGAAAAAGTCCCGCAAGGGCGTCACCATCGTCGACCCCGCGGACGAAGCCTCGGACGAGAAATCCGCCCTGCGCTCCCCCCACTCCCCCTCCAACACACGCGATCCCGCCCACGCGGCCGGCATCCTGATCCACGCGCACTCGCCCGTCCCGAGCAATATGCTGGACAGCGCGACGACGGCGGCCACGACGCCCGGCATGGAGAGCAGCACTTGGTCTTTAGGGGGCGGGGGGAAGGAGGACAAGAGTCTGATGCACACGTGGACGCTGAACCGGATCTACGAGAATAGTCTCAACCCCAGCGTGAGCGAGGGCGAAGCGGCCGAGTACGAGCGCTATGTCTCGCATCCGTCGAATATCCCGCTCGTGGTGAGCGATAAGGTCGAGGAGAGCGAGATTGCGGGGGAGTATGAGACGTGGGTGGCGAGTGGGGATGGGGCGCTGGTTAGGGGGGAGTACGGCGGACTGGGCATCGGGATGGAGGTGGGTGGGGTTTGGGATGTGGTCGAGGATGATGTGGATGAGTATAGGGATTTTGTCGACATGGCGGGGAGGGAGGATGTTTTGACCGTGTTTGATGAGGATAGGGATAAGAAGAGATACAAGGCTTATAGACAGTGGTTGGTCAAGGGGAAGAGTCTTTTCAAGCAGAGTAAGGTGGATCCGGAGTATAGGATTTGATGGAGTCGTGTATGGTCGGGTAGGGCATGTTGGTGAGGGAGGGAGTCATGAGTGATGAGTAATGAAATGGTAATACATCGATGATACCTACCAGGCTTGTGCGATGTAGAGAGTGCAGCTGTGCGTCGATACTTGGAAAGATCTGGTAGTCGAAGGGAGGATGGTGGCACAATGCTTGGTATTAGCCACCTCTGCAGCTGCGATGTTACATGCTGCAAGATGGCATGATAGCTGAGTCCAGAACGCGCCTGGACATCTAGGCTCGCAACACGCAGACAAGCTTAACAAAGAAGCTTCCATCTGTCAACGACAGGGCTGCACATATGATATATCAAGCCATGCATGAACCATTGTCAAGGGTGATTGTCTAGACTCTGTCGCTCCTGTAGCCGCAGGCCTAGACCTGCGCCAAACGAGGCGTCGGAAATAAACAACATCTGATAGACGGCACTTCCCACGAAAGATGCCGAATCATGATTCGGGACCTAATGATGATCGACACGCGATGCAACGACGCCAGTGAATGGCTGATTAGTTGAGGTCGCCTAGATTGGCAAGTTGCGAGGTCCAGCGGCCTTGCTCTAGTGTGGTGACTATCAGACTCATGCCGCGGACGACCACCAGGTGAGTATTTTGGAGTCGCTGTGGTCAATATTGATGTCGCTGTGGTCGATCCCTGTGCATGACGTACAAGTAAGAAACTGAATAATTTCATGATTGTCAACGGGGCTGAGATCGGAGATTCACTACAGAGCGCTGAGGCGGATGCGTCCATTATGTCATAGTCGCTGAAGAGTCGTGTCTAAGTTTCCATTGCCGAGCAACGAGACGCCGTTTATATTATCAGGGCGCAGTGAGTGAGCAGGAAATAGCTGACGGTAAGGCGGAGGTGCGGCCGTCAAACTGCAGGTCTTGCCCAAGTCCAGAAAAGCGTTGCGTGCGGCGGATGCAGAGTCGACGTTAATCCGGTTCAAGCAGTATTTCAGGAAAGCTTGTGCGATATTAGATGACGAAAGTTCCCAACGGGCAGATTTGAGACTGAGCCTCCGATCCGGTGATGAGTGATGAGTCTAGATCGGTGGAAACAGTCTGATGACAATTTGCTGATTGTAAGAGCTGCTGCACAAGCTTGTCGGTAACAGGTCCCATGCAATTGATACCGTGAGGATGATGCAGCATGCAAAGTGGACAGGGGTAGGCTGCATGAGCGCATGGACTATAGCACGCGAAAGTGCAGTTATGCTTGACTAGGGACCGGGCCACACCTATTGCTCGATTAGGGGCATATCGGCTCGGCTACTCTGACTGACAGAAGTCAATCTTGCCAGGGCTCGTGGCAGTAATCGAGATGAGTATGTTGGTAGACTTATGCAAGCTCGCCGTTGAAGGCTGGACAAGGATTGTTGCAACGGGGCTCGGTTACGCGAATACGTGAAGCACACGCTGCAAGCGACCGAATCCGTAAACCATTTTCCGAGATGTCCAAGTTGATGGTGATGTGGGAGGGATCGGGCGACTTCGCAAGAAAGATGATGAGCCTACTGATGGATTGAAGCTGAAGACAATATATCAAAAAGAAAAAGGGTCAGTTCTCTCCACACGTACCGCACCAGGATGGGATTAGGTTTCCGGCAGATGCCGAGCAGAACGCCGAGGTTCGGCCTACTTGACCGTGGCCAGAAGCATCGCACGGAGAGGACTGCAGGCAGGAGATAGGTTGAATTGAAACACTTGCATTTCGGTCACTTGCTATAGAAGAAACTCTACTTGGAGAGTTAAAGCCGCCCAGACATTTCCGCGTAAATGCAGATACGAGCACTTCGTATCAGCTAGAACAAAAGCATAACTGCCACCCATAGATGTTTCATGACTGCCCTCTAAATCCGAAAGGTAGCCTTGTCAAGAGCACTCAATGCTCGAGCATCGCTACCAGGATTGAAGCCCAACTTGTGGAGCGGAATGTCCTGCAATTGTCTCCCAGTCTTGCTTGTAGGGCTCACGCTGCCAGACCTCCTTTGTTCCTCTGGAGCAGTCTGCGCACCGTTGATGAGGGCGCTAATGCTTGGGATCGTCGTAGCAGAGCTGGTGACCACAGCTGGTGGTGTTGCCGACTTCCTCTCTGTCGGGCGTGGGTGCACCGAGTCGTGCCTGGCGTCGGACAACTTCGGGTCTGAGGAGATGCTGCCGTTTGGAGTAGGCTGCTGTTGTGGTTGAGGCAGCGGTGAGTGCTGCTGGGACATGGACTGGTAGTTGTAAGGCGAAGGCTGTTGGTGAGGCTGCTGCGGAGCAGGGAGAGGGAGAGAGGTGTTGGAGAGAGGAGCAGGAGCGCGGTCATAAGCAGTCTGCTGAGGCACAGGAGGATATTGCGGGGCGTAGCTCTGGGGGACATGCGAGTAGTGAGGAGCGTAGTGGTGCTGTTGAGTACCATAGTAGTGCTGGTAGTGTGGTGGAGGAGTGTGAAGAGGACTCGGTGGTGCCCAGCCCGGGTAGCTGTAGCCAGCAGGAGCTTGCCTGCCGTAGGGTGAAGCCATTGGTGCTACCTGGTGTGGTGAAGTGGCATAGCTGCCGGCCATGGGGCTACCAGCCATCGGTCCTCGGGTGACAGCTGGGATGCTGTTGTGATCGTGTACCGTCGATTCTGGGTACATACCCTTCTCAGGACGAATGTGCCTGAGCTGTGGATCGTTCGAGGGCTGCATGAGGTTTTGCGAAGCGGAAGCAGTGCGAGAGTAGTAGCTGATCAGGTGAAGGTGTTGTCCCGAAGAGGTCGTGATGCTGAAAGACTGCTTCATGAGGCCATCGGGCTTGTATCTGTATCCATCTGGACCGTCGTCGTTCGAGTCGGGGTCACCAGACTTGTCACGCCCTTTTGGTGCATTGCCGGAGAAGAGAGGAGTGGACAGTCCGTTGCCGCCTCGCTTGCCCTCCATCTCGCGATAGGTGAGAAAGCTACCAGACACTCTGCTCGCGCTCCAGGACTTGCCGTCGGTCCATCGTCTCATGCCAGCTTCCCGTTCGTCCCATACGAAGATGGAGCCAGACCGGATCGATTGTCGTTCCTTCTCGGACAGACGTCTCTGTACTCGTGGTAATAAGCCGACTCTGCATGCCTCGAACAGGATGATGGCATCCGCCGGCGTTCTAACGTGACCGTGATATGTTTCCATGTTGATACCTGGTACCAGGCAAGTGACCTGTCTTTCGAGCATTGTCAGAATCGTGCAATGAAACGAATCGATGGTCAATGGCAGTCAAAGCAGGAAAAGATGTGCAGTGGTGTGGGGACAAAAGGTCAAGGCCGACTGTCAGGGTCGCAGGTGAGTTAAACGTAAGGTCCTGTGGTTCGAGGAAGACAGAACATTGCTTAAAGTTGTTATGGTTTATGCTTGCAGATAGTGCCGAGTATCATGACAGAAGTTCCATGTCTGTCTCAGGGCGTTGTTGGAGAACAATCTCTCAAGGAACGTTGAGTGACCGTGTGCTGGACCGTGGTACGCGAGTGTCTCGGCCGATTGAACGAGCGGAGCTGAGGCAGGAAGAGGAAGGAGCCATGCCGTACAAAGCCCCTTGAGGCGCTGTGGAAGGGCCATTGACAGGCTTCTTCGTGTCCAGCGGCAGCAACGCCCTGACGGTTGACCGTCGGCTACTTTGCCTCGATGACGCAGACAAGGATGGGTGATGCAGGGAACTGCCGACAACGAAACGGGACTTACAGTTGTTACAACGCACGATGGTGCAGCGAAGAAGGCGAAGGAGGAAAAGCAAGCTCGCTCGTAGTCCAGGGGGGCAACGGGACGGATTGCAACGTCTAGCCCCGCTGACACGTGAGATGGCTGAAGCTTGGTCGTCCAACGATAGGAAGCCGTTGACGCTATGAGATTGAACCCAAGTAGGTGAATTGGGGTTTGCAGCGGGCAGTTGGAGTCGATGAAGTAATCTATCTCGCGGTCGTTGCAGTGACAGTACCGAAGGTCGTCGAGAGAGATGAGCAAGTGTGTTCGCGAGTAGACGTTGGATGAGATCGATTTAGGGAAACGTCGTCTGATACGGCTCGCAAATGATTGGTCTGTGTTAAACTCGGGCCAGTTTTGGTGCTGATGTGATCGTGAGCAGTGAGAACGGAGTAAAGGGAGTCGAGTTCTTGGAGAAATGAGGCGGATAGGAGACCTTGAAATGCAGAATCGGGTTGGTGAGGTGTGGATGTGTTCGGCAAAACAGGAGCAGGCGCGACAAGAACGCCAAGCAGGCCATGCATTTTAGTGGGACTCCTCCAGAGAAACTTTCGATTCCTGCCGCATCTGCCACGAGCGACCTTGCCCCCACTCTCCCTAAGCCACTGGCTTGTCCATTCGCTTGTCCTCGATTCTTCGTCCACCATCTTCACCCGTTGCCAGCCGTTGTTTCTTTCATTTCCTTGCTGACCCAAAGCGTCGGGTCTTGTCAATGAGGCAGAAACATATTGAAAAGGGCAGTCTTAGTCGACTACATTGAAGCATGTCTACGATCAAGCTCTCAGTCCACGGATGATACAGGTGAGTCTATCCATCACTCTCGAGTCCATGCCCTCGACCTCCCTGGATCGGTTCTGTGCCAGTACTAGACCGGCGTTCCAGGCGGAAAGATTCGCAGACTTGCGTCCGATGTTTTGACAGCCTCGTCGATCCTGGCACTTTTCTACCGTACTTTGCGGTAATGATCCTCACCTCACGAATGCTTGGTAACGACTTGGCATTTGCCAGCTGTCGTAGACTCCGGAGCCCTGGGGATCGGTGGGTTTTCCCAGGGTCAGCCTCCAAAGTCGTCATTGGAACCTTTTTACTGGTCGAACGCGTGGAAAAGCAGCCACGGCCTTCCAAAAACCTGGCTACCACAATCGACGCCCGTCTGCCTCGAGTGTCCTCATCGAACGTCCATTGCGACGTGGATATGCACGCTCGCCAACCAGTGAAACCGGCCAAGGTTATCTGACGGCATGGACAAGCCTTCCAAGCTTCTGCGATCTTGCCTGTGGTAAGAAGGAGGTGAGACAAGACATTTACTCCCTCTCTCGGGCGCTACCAAGAGCTTGGCGACTCAAAGCGACCTTAAAAAGTATGCTTAAAACAAAAATCCTCGCTAGTGCGGTCTTGTGCTTCCGTGCGAAACTCTGTGCGAGTCGTCCATGGCCTCGTCCGGCAAGTCGATTCGTTCAGGACGGTCAAATCAATTTCGATCAAACACGTCACCTACCTGATGACAGACGTCTCGCAACTGACAGCTGAGGAAGCGGTGACACATGGACTAAAAAGACGCGAGGTCCTTTGCCGTAATCTCGTAGCCTCCAACTTCCAAGACACGAGACGAAATGGCGTTCAGCTTGGCTTATCGCTAAGACTTTTTCCGGCCGCTTGCTTGATCAGCTTGGTATGGCCTTGTCGCCGCGTGTGCCATTCCGCAAAAATCGTCAGCCGTGCCTCCAGCACAACATGCCACCGCCAGCTGCCAAGTCCAGTAGTAATCGCTGAGGACGCAGGGGAAATTACCGCCGCTGTTGCAAGTCCTTCCACCATTCAAAGCCTCGGGTTGTTATTTCTGCCATTTTGACTAGCTTCACACTGGTCCGCTTAGGCCTGCACTGACAACTTCCGTAAGTTGCGAGCACATTCCGTTTTCACCAGTACACACGTCGCGCTCTGCACTGCGGCCAAATGTGGAGTCTGGCGGTCGAAACAAGACGATGGACAAACCCTAAGCTGCGCGCTTGCAGCTAGGCAGTCGTAACCATATCTGGCGAGCGTGAGAAAGGTCATTCCTTACCGACCACCGCCATGTCTTGCGAGACACGAAGAACTCCGAGAAAGTGGGTCTCATCTTCCCAGATTCAAGCATAATCGTGTTTGGCATGAGCACTCCGGGGCCTTCCATTAAAGTTTGTGGGAGGCACTGCTCTCATCGCTGGATCTGGTGACGGATTGGGGTCTAGGGAAGCCACCGGACCAGCGAAGTCGGACAACCAAGTTCGTCACATGGGGCCTTGAGCCCACAGTCAAGGACGTCGACAACCAGGCAGTGTCTGCCCGCAAAGTCATGGCAAAGCTGTCTGTCTGGTCGGCTTCGTCTTTGATTGTGTCTTGTCGATCGAGTATGCGGCCCGCGGTCAATGAATGAACAGTAATATCACGCCGTCACTGTCCACCGGCTACCGGTGACCATCCATTGCAAGTCCAACCGTATCCCGTCTGGCTTGTATAGCTCCACATGCCATGTTCGGCATCTCGTAGCATGGGATACCCGAGATCAGACATGCGAGCGAAACGCTATAACGATTAAAGTGCCGAAGGATGAAAACGGGGCCAACGTAGATGCCAGCCACAACGCAGCATGTCCACAAGAGCGGGACGCACACCGTTGCGAACACAGTGGAAACGTGCTCATTCCAATCTTCAATATCGTCGTCAAGGTTCAACGCAGATTGTTGATCCCGCCATATCTTGCCACGTTTTGACCATGGTCTGTGAACCCTCGATCCTAGGGTGGACAAGTCTGCACTGCCATTCTTGACACCGTAGAGGGATGTGACACGGTCTGGAGGACACATGGATGTCGTCTAGGGCAAATGTTTCGAGATCATTATCATGGCAAATATAGCTCGACACTTTCGCCCTAGTCGCAGCATGTGTAATACAATGGTTGAAAGGCAAATCACGCGCCAGTGACGGATAGATCATGCATATTTGTTGCAGGCGATCACTACACCAAGTCAGACTAGGTCTCCCGCAGCAATACTACATCTGCCATCTACCATCCGCTAGCCCAAGCTGCATCAGACAGGGCTGTTATAGGAGACAACAAACGAAAGCACCAAACAAGTTTCTGACGTGCCCTGATCACCGATCCCCTCGATCGCACGAGCGCCATGCCATGACGTCCAAGCAGTTCAAGACTTGATAATGTGGCTGTACAGCTTGTCGTCCTTGACCTTTGCTTGTGCGAGACAGACAAGACCACACGAGAAATGACAAGGAGCTGTTCCTTGCATTATGATGTCCTCCGCCTGAGCTTGATTCTCACGGCACAAGCACCGCTGTCACCACGACGATCGACAAACCCAATTGGCCCCGACAGCCGAATCATCTGCCCATCTCCCGCGTAGAAGCAGACATGGGGGGCCATGGCAGCAGACCCTAGAAACATCACTTTACACATCCAATTCAACGCTAGCATCTGCCCTTGTGCACGTTACAATCTCGCAACGAACGTCCAACGGCGCATCGATCCATACTTCGCCCACGTACGCGGCCGGGGCACGCAGACAGGCATCTTGCACCTACCTGTTTCGCTCACCCAACACCAACGAGCTCGAGGGCACGGCGCGAGCACGGATCGTGCACGAGCAATTTGCATGTCCATCTCTGCACCAACTCCAGTTTCTTGATTATATTTTCTGGAAAATCTGGAATAGAAGTCGAACTCCGCTCCGCTCAGACTCCTCTGTCCGCTCTGCTTCAACCTCTTCCCTCGGCTGCCGTCGGCCCAAAGTGGATCGACGTAAAATACCATAGCAGAACTCTGCCAGTAGAAACTCTCTCAGGTGTTCATGCCGTGCAGATGCATGGTCCCTGCATGGCTCTTGCGCAACATTCTCTTTAGCCCGTCGGGTCTTTAGAGCTTGATGACCTTGCTCGGTAGCGAACTCCGCAGGGTCCGACAAAGTGTCAATGTGCATAGAGTTGTGTCGCTAGTGGCAGTGGTAGGTGCGGCGACAGTCTGGCCTGCCTGTATTGTGCGATTGCCGGGAGATCTCGCTCGGATGGGCCAGCCGAGACAGGTAGGTTTGATGGACGAAGGCGGCGGTGAGTATAGTGGTTTGAGGCTAAGCTTGTCAAGGTGCGGCTTCGTTTCGGGAGGCTTGGATGGAAGTTTCTGATGATTGTTCCGTCGGTTGGCGGCGGATGGAAGAGTGGCAGAGACTTCATGTGAAAGCGTGAGGAGGATGGTAACAGTGGGAGCCAAGGCAAGGGGGAAAGGTAAGCATGAGCACAAGACTGGGTCGGGTATCTGATTACAGTGTCTGGTTGGTAAGTCCCACAGTGAGTTGGGATCCACAGCCTTCACACAAGGTCTCTGATACACTGCATATTCTGCCGTGTCGCTCAGCGCGCGGTCATTTACTAGCACATACTTGATGCCCCATGTTGATCAATGAGCTCCTCGTTGTGACAGTGTCCCACCTGCGCTGGACCGACTGTCACTTGTCGCGAGAGCCAGAGCAGTGTTTACGCCTGATCCACCTCCAGCATTGACGTTGGCGCTGTGCTCAAGTAGGGCTTTGACGACCTCCTCATGTCCAGCCGAGGCTGCACTTCGCAAAGCTGTGGACAAGTCGAAGCTCTCAGACTCGAGGAGCATCGTAACTACTTCCAAGTGTCCTCCGCGCGCTGCCGCTGAGAGAACGTCCCCATAGTCGTTGCCCCGTAACTCTTTCCTTGCGTCATGCGCTAGCAGAAGCTCCACGACATCGTCGTGTCCATTCTGAGCTGTCAATAGCAGCGGTGTTGCGTGGTTGGCGTCAATGATGTTGACACCAGCGTTTGCAAGTAGGAGTAGTCTGACGCATCGATGAAAGCCCCTCCTAGCTGCTCCATGGATTGCAGATCCGCCACGTGAGTCAACATGATTCACCTGCACGCCTCTTGACAGAAGATAGCGCACGACCTCGTGGTGCCCATTACGACTTGCTAGTATGAGCGGTGTGGCATCAGATGTATCACGGCTGTCCATGTCGACCCCGTATTCAGCCAAGATCTCAAGAACCTCAGTATGCCCCCCATCTGCGGCGTAGAAGACCGGTCCCCATGGACTGACGTTGTCAGGAGGGAATTCGGGGCTCAATCCTCCAGCCAGCAGCACTTTGACTGCTTGAGCTTGACCATCGCCACAAGCTTGTCGTAACGCTGCCCTATCCTGCCGGAGTCGCCTGCTTGATGCGACATAGGATACGCCACGGTCAAGAAGTAGATCCACGACGTCCCGATGACTCCAGCACGCTGCAGCTTTGAGCGGCGACCACCCTGTCTTTGCAGCAACGTCGACATCCGCTCCATTAGCGATCAACGTTTGAACAACATCGATATGTCCTAACTTAGATGCGATGTGGATGGCTTGATGTCCATTGGTGTCTTGCTGATCAATGGCAGCTCCGGCACTTAACAGGAGGGACACAGCTTCTGCGTGCCCGGCGCACGCCGCGATGAGAAACGGCGTGTATGACTCGCGTTGTTTGACGTCGACCATGTCTGTACATGCAAGTAATAGCCGTAAGGTATCTGTCTGGCCGTGGTAAGCAGCTTGATGTAAAGCGGTGAGCTGGATTGGGTCTTGAGATATTACGCTGCGAATGCGGTCAAAGGTGTTCGACATCCAATCGACAGCAGATTGTTAACGTCAACCTCTACAGTGAAGGATCTAGCTCCCCAGAGTGTCTCCGTGACAGAATGACTGCCACAACGTGTGTCAGGCCGGCTTCCACCGCGACATTCAGCAAGTTCATGCCATGCACGAAACTATCCTCGAAGCCTGCGCCGACGCATACGGTCGTGTACAATGCCAGCCAACAGCTTATGGTCCGCTCTGTCCATTGCCCTAATACTCGCGTAATCTCTGCCGTGTCGACTCGGCTTGATGCTGAGTTCGCAACATGCCTAGTCCAATTTGTGACTGCGTAGCGTAAGAAACCAGTGGTAAGGAGTATCTGCCCCGGGTCCCGATGTCGCTCATACATTGCTATCACTTCGCCGCTGTTCAATATTCGCAAACAAGACAAGGCTAATCTGCATCCCGCGGAGATCGCAGGCACTTCCGTTGGCAGCGCATGGTTTGCAGAGCAGATCACCTGATCCAGCTGGGCGAATCCATGTGTGAGCATGTACTCTTTAACCGAATGGTGCATAAACTGCACATATCGCTGACCGTTCTTCAATCTCGCCTCAACAAGACCTCTGGACAGCAGCTTGGCCCGTCTGCCCATTCTCTCAGCATCCACACAGCCGTTATGCAAGCGTATACATGCAGATATGGTGCTAGGGAGTTGATCAGAATCCATAACCAGAGCTGTGCGGAGATCGTCAAGCGTTAATGCCGTCCGGCAATAGCATAGCCACTGCATGATAGGTTGGGCTTGTCTTGCTTCGTGCGTGGACAGGGTACCGAAAAGCTGCTCGTAGATGTCATACAGCTCTTGTGGCGCCTCATCAATGACTTTGATGATGGCGTCCTCGTCTAGACCTTGGATGTAGCCGTCCACAATCCGAGCTGCGACCAGAAGCACCCACTGCATAACTCCGAGTGCTTTATCTTCTATCCTCTTTCCAATTCTGGAGATCTCTGACGATGGGATGTCTTTGATCTTAAGCCGGTGGGATATGGCTGCTCTCACATCATCGGAATTACACTCGTCCATCACAACAAAGTAATCGTGCTTTACCATGACTTCGGGCCAAGGACGGCAAGAGACCAATACCGAAATTGGATATTCAGAGTCTTTTGTCACGTCGCAAAGATCATAGAGGTAGATACCGACCTCTCTGATGATGCTTGGGGAAGCATTACATTCGTCCAGAGCGTCCACAAAGAGAATGACGGAGTGCATCGTCGAGGCATTGCGGATGAGTAGTTGTAGTTCATCCTCCAAGATATTGTCGTGCCACTCCAATTCTGTCAGTGAACAGTTCTCATCGATGCAACGTTCTAGGCAGCGATCAAGAAAATCTACAAATAAGTCATCGGCTTTGACAAGAAGCTGATAGAGTACGGCCCTTAGCAGGCCGGCCCTGGTTTTTTGTAGACCGGGTCGCCGGGAATCGAAAAAATGCGAGACTATCATTGTGTTGAGAGGGCGCTATTTGCGAATATGGTCAATGCCAAACTTCATCAACGTGGATTTGCCGGCTCCGGGTTTGCCCCTCAGCCAGAGACAGCCAGCTGTTGCGAGCCATGTCTGGTAAGAACCATGTCCCACAAGCCAATTACAGGTGCGAGGGATTTTGAGATGTATGTCATTTTCTCGGAGCTTCATTCCAGAATAGGCCAGAGAGTCGAGACAAGCTTTTCGAGATGTTAGTTCCGCGCAGCACTAGATGCATGGTCATCTACCTTTTTTCCGTTGGGACAACAGGAATGCAGGACCTGCACCACCATGAGGGTGCATGAAGTTGCCTTCGACTTCTGCTTCGTCTCGCTCGGTCTCGTCACGAGACCTTTTAGGAGATCTCTGCCGCGCCATCACAGCACCGGGTTCACCAAACCTCGTCCTGGAACTCGCTCTCTCGATCGTATCACTTCCTTCTCTTGGGCAACCGGCCCCATCGCTGCCCCTTACTGGCCCAGAAATCGAAATCAGAGGCAGTGTTATGGCAGACATTGACGGTCCTGCATGAGCGGCGTCAGATGTTTCCCTGGTATGGTCGGCGAAGCGAAGGAGCTCTTTTGCATAAGCCGCAGCGGTCATGGCAGCCCAAGGTTGCCATACTTTATGTTTGTGAGAATCTGCGTAATCACATATTCCTCGGATGACCAGATACGGTACTGCTCCTGCCACTCCTGCCGCCTCCATCTCGAAGCAGATGATATTGTAAGCTCGTGCGATGGCATCTCGCTGGACACCCTCCTTTATAACCTCGTTACCAGACCCGATGATGCCATAGAAGACATCAGGAGTGGTACTAGCTCGATTTTGGCGCTGAACAACCTTCGCGACGTCACATTCAGCACAAGATTCGGCTTGACCGTGACCATAATCAGCTTAGTAGAGCCTATCTTGATTGTGACCGGGGAATCGGAATCGTGCGCTCTCCGGTGCACGAAGCCGCTGAAGAGCAGCATTGATGTGTGCGTCCAGCTGGTTGTCGCCAGTCAGATGACTCTCTCGGAGCTCTTGCACTGCATGCAGCAGTTCGGTGGGTGGTCGGTCAAGCGAGCCTATCAAGATGAACCCCTGCTGTTCGACTTTGCCCATATCGTACTCGACCAGACCAGGGTATCTGCCACTCGGGATGCTAACGGCAACATTTTCCAGGCGCATCCCTCGGGCTTGATTTGGCACGCCACCGCCAATTCCAACCATGAGAACGAATCGCAGCCTGCGGAACGATCTTTGCATGTCACTAGCAATGTAAGATGCTTGCTTGGTGCCGTATGAGCCAGCGGGTGAGCAAGCAATAACAACATCGTGACCGCTCATGGAGCCCAGTTTATATCTCCTGACATCACCAGGAAGCTGCTGCAATCGTCCATGTCTTTCGTCCAGCACATGGAGCAACGCAACGTCCTCAATGGCGAGCGCGCAGATGTTGCCGATCTGATAATCATCGTGTGTTCGAGTTCTAGACACAGGCGGTTGTCCAGCCATAAGAGGATCCCGTTCTAAACAGATTCATACTACGGAATGCGCGCATCGCTTAGGTGTACACTGTGTCAGGAAGAATGCTGCAACCACTGTGAAAGCATGACAAAGCCATAGATCCAGAAACCAGCATAATCGTTGTTGTTTCTAAGGGAATATATCATAAAAGCACCAGCTTCAGCTGCGCTCAAGGCTGACCGATAGCGTCGCGCATCAAATGCGCCACAATCTAGTTCGAATATTACTTATGGAGAGCACCGCCACATCCTGGCCAGCGGTTGGTGCTCTTATATAAGATCACATGATGATAGAAGGATACAAGATTCAGGAATGTTTGTCAATCTGATGAATGTTGCTGACTAACAACATCTTTGGCTACCTGAGGTGTGGATGGCTTCGCCGTGTCATTGCGGAACCTGATCCTCCTCCTCCTCCACTACGCGAGCGTTCAATTGGCACACCGCTACGATGGCGGAGCTCACCACAACCAAACTGAATGCTGATGCTCACCTCGTACTGGTACGTCGTCGCCAGGATCACTGGTAATTGGTACTGATAGCTTAGGACCAACCGCTAATCCGCCTACCCCATGAACTAGCCCGAAAGAACCTACGAAGCACGAGGACACTTATCGAGAAGTTTCAGTCGGATACAAATACGGCTCTCGAAGCTGCACAGAAATCCTCGTTCAAGCCTGGTCATCCTACGAATGCCACAGTAGCTTCACTCGATGCCGTGCTTGCCAAAGCTCAAACGCTGAAGCGAAAGCTGGAAACGCTTCATGCGGAGGAGCGAGCACTCCAGAACCAGCAGAGAGCACGACTGGAGCATCTGCAGGAGCTACACGAGATACCTTCGCTGGCAGATGTCAAATTCGATCAATGGAGCAAAACGAGGTTGGACCGGATGTTGGTGGACTATATGCTGAGGGTAGGGTACGTGCAGAGCGCAAAGATGCTGGCACAAGAAAGAGACATCAAGGAGCTTGTGGATGTGGATGCTTTCCTAGCTCTGGGAGAGGTTGAAAAGTGCCTTCGCCGTGGAAGGACAACAGAAGCGCTAGCGTGGTGTGCAGAGAACAAGAGGGCACTGAAAGAGGCAGAGAGTAATCTGGAACTGGAGCTACGATTACAACAAATGATTGAGATGACACGCAACGGCGACACGGGCAAGCTTATTGAAGCGACTCTACATGCAAGAAAATATCTTGGAGGACAGCAGGACACTTTCTACGGACTACGGGCTGGCGGTCTATTAGCATACCCCTCCAACACCTTGACAGAGCCATATCGGGTATGTCTATCAGCACGTATACTGGTCTCGTCTTCTGACAAGCACAGGAATTGTACTCTCCTAATCGTTGGGGATATCTGGCCGATCTCTTCGTGGAGACGTATGAGAAGATCTTCTCGCTCCCATCGCACCCACTTCTTCACATCGCACTTTCGGCCGGCCTATCGGCACTTAAGACGCCTTCATGTCATTCCGCATACGTCTCAGCCTCATCAAATGCTTCCTCGACCACCACATCTGTTTGCCCAATCTGCTCGACGGAGCTGAATGAACTAGCCAGGAATGTGCCTTACGCACATCACTCGAAGAGCTATGTCGAGAGTGATCCTGTTGTGCTACCGAACGGTCGCGTCTATGGCCGAGAGCGACTCATGGCGATGAATGAGAAGCTGGGAACACCTGAAGGCAGGATTCGTGACCTCACGGATGTGAGCCAGGAATACAGCGAGTACGAGCTGAAGAAAGTCTTCATCTCATGAACTGCGGCATCACATCCCTTTGCATCTGTACATAGCATCACGATACCCATGGAATCCTTTCAGCCCTCATCATCACTGCTCTCTCCTCCCCTGCGCCTCTTCTGGCCTCCTTTTTCCCCGCTCGCACTCTCCCTCTTCCGCCCAACCTCCTGCTTCTTCACGAACACATACGTCCTCGCCTCCCTCTCTTCCCCTTTCCACCCTCCTCCGCCTTCAATATTCCCCAGTGTTCTCCTGTGCTCATACCCCGGGTACCTCCCGGCCTCAAATTTGAAACTCCTCTGCACCATCAACCCACTATGCCGTGCCAAATCCCTGATATTCCATAGCGTATAAGGCTCCCCCTCAAACAACGTGACAATCACACTCCCCTCATCGCTCAACATCTGCTTTGCCTGCCCGAAGAAACCCACCAACATCTCCTGATTGTACCGTACCTGGCGATTGACGTCCTTGCTCTTACCCCCTACATGAGGGAAGTTGAAGACGATGCGATCGAAGGTCTTCCCCTTGAGCGCCTTGGTTGAGAGAAGCCTGGTTGCGTCGACAGAGTAGAGGATCTTGGTATTAGGTTCTTCGATCTGCATTGCGCTGATCAGGTCTGTGGCCTGAGGGTACTTCGCTTCGAGCTCATTTTGCGGGTCGAAGGCGGTGGCGGTGACGTCGAGGGCGACGTGGTGCACTACGAGGGAGTGGGCGAAGGAGAAGTCGCCTTCGCCTACGAGGAGGATGGCGTCTTCGGTGAAGTTGAAGGGGATCGTGGATTTTTGGTCGAAAGGGTCTGGGTCTGTATTGTGATTTGTATCCTCGTGCACTGCTTGCGTAGGGCCAGTGTCAAGCTGCTTGGGAGCTTGCTTGGGCGTTGCAGGAGACTTGGGCTTGTTGGAGCCATGCTTCTTGAGAGGTGGAGCGGTCTTCTTCTGGTGCGAATTGCGGGTAGGCGCCCTCTTTCCTGCGGTCATTGCATCTCGTTTGGAGGACTAGTGTAGTGGATTGTCGATCAAGTACAGCACGCCAGTCACTCTGAGCAGCTTCTGTGTGCATCAGCGACCGGATGGCCGCATATTGATGTGAAAGAATTTCCGAAGCTTTGAAGCTTCAATCACGAACTCGAAACTAAGATGGACTGGGAGGTTTAGCCACTGTGGATTAAGGAATCGAAATTGACAGGATTGATTGGTAAACTTGATTGATTGAGTCTTATCGATATGTCTGCCACGTTCCTGTCTTCACATCGCTTGCTGTCAAATCCACTCAGCCCACGTCCTACCAAACAGCTTCGTAGACTCAAATGGTCCCACCGGGATAGGGACCACCACTCTTCTTCTCCAGGTAATTACTATTGAGACCATCAAAATAGTCAAAGCGGAACTTGCTCAAATCGAGGCCTTCCTGTGGCTGATCTAGAGTCTTGGAATTGAAGCTGAAGTAGTCGAACCTTTTGCCCTCGTATTCGAAGTATCCTGCCACAAAGATGAGGTTACCACACTGGTCGCAGAAGTAGCGATGGAGATTTGGGGAGGTGGCCTGAATGGTGAAGCGACCCATCTGCTTGCCATGTGTGTTGTCGCTGGAGGTCGCTTCTGCAGTAGAGCACGGAGTCTTCAGGTGAAAGTCGGCACTAGGCACCTTGAAGACATCTTGTCCAGACTTCATGCAGTACTTGCAATTGCATCGTTGAGCAGTTGGCTCTTCAGGGAGTGGTAGGTCCACAGTGTATGTCATCTTCTTGCACATACAAGAGCCGGTGAAAGTCTTCTTGGGGATATCCACCTCTCTAGGGTTCAGATAATCAAGATCAGCCATGCTGAGATCTATGGCCTCGAGAACGGGTAAGGCAGAGTAGTATACTTAATGTGTTCGGAGGCCCAGACGAAGCATCCTTGTACTCCAGTTAGACATGTGAGCACTGATTGGATATGCAAAGAATGTTGCCGAAATGTCAGGCAACAACAGCCACTTCCGCTGCAAATCAGGCATCCACAGGTCTTGGGAGGTACAAAGTGAAGACACTGCAGACGCCAACCGAGCGGCCAGGATAGCCATTGCCTTCAATAGGAAATATGCCGCGCGATGCAGATGAGGAAAGATGTGAAGGATGTCGTTGACGGTCTACGGCGATGCAGCATCTGCTTACGTACTCATTTCCACAGCTCGACAGTATCGCGGTCTTGCTCATTACTCTTTCACTCAAACTTTGGTCAACTACGCCGCACCGCAGCAGTGACTCAGTCATGACAGGTAAGTACTTAAAAACCCGATCGTCTTGTATCTGAAGCATCGTCTCGTGTGTATTATTGCTTCTCATCATGAGGCTCAAAGCACCATTCATTGCATTCCCTGGGCAGGACGCATCTAAAAACGATGTCGAGGAGTATCTCAAAGCTTCTGCGGATCTTTTCGAATCACAGTCGTCAATATTGAAAGAGGCAATGGCACAATCACCACAGGACGTAGTTGCTGGTCTTCGCGCCATGGATGTCCATATTGATCCCAGCGTATTGGGGTTGCCACGAAGGAAATCCAAGCATGCACATCTCGCTCACACACTGGCAGCTCGGGTGCGACCGAATAGCACCCTGCCCATATTACAGTATGAGAAGGACGTAGTCCAACTCCGCGCGGCAGTACTAGATCGCCGTCGGCAGGATAGTCGAGAGGCTAACACCGCAAAGGAGAACAACACCTGGTCCAAACGACTAGTCAGCCAAGGACCATGGGATGAGCTCGTCGATCCCATATCTTACGATGGTCCGCGTGCGCTGCCTATGCCGGTCGAGTTGAGTGACATCCAGTCTCTGCAGCCCTTCTTCAAACACCTTGCAGAAGACGGCGACGACCACACGTATTCCCATCATGGACAGTATGGGATAGAACAACATCAAGATGTGCACATGCTAGAGTACGAGAAAGGCGTGCTGTACTCTGATGGGCGTATGGATCTCTGCAAAATGGTAGTTGGTCCTCACAATATCAAGGCACTGATGGATGCACTCCGGACAAACACATTCACCCAGCACTTCCTGTTGGGCAATAATGTCATCGGTCCAACAGGAGCACGAGCCATTGCAGACTTCGTCCACGAGACTCCAGACAAATTCGAGACATGGTATCTCGCAGGCAACTGCATCGACACAAGCTCGCTGGAGATACTCGTGAATGAGTGGGTCGAATCTAGCTCGATCACAAACATCTGGCTCAAACGGAATCCTCTGGGACCATCCGCAGCTCCCATCCTGTTTCGCCTGGTGACTCAGACCCAGAATGTACGGACACTCGATCTCGACCAGACTGAGCTCGGTGACGCCGGTGCTGCAGAGTTCTTCACCTTGCTGGCGGACTACCTACCACAACATCCGCCACTAGCCCTGCGGAATCTGTACCTCAACGCTACTGGTCTTGGTCCTCTCACAATGGCCGCTCTGTCCAATTACCTCTCGCAAGCAAATTGCAAGCTAGAGTCGCTCTATCTCTCGCTCAACCCCATCGGCTCATCTCTGCATCTACTCTGCCCCGGTGTGGCCAAGTCGACCTCCCTGTACCGCCTAGGTCTCTCCTCTTGCGGCCTCACCTCCGAGTCCATCACCCCTCTCCTAGCAGCCACTACCGCGCATCCATCGCTCCGAGCTCTCGATCTCTCGCAATCCTACGCCACCATAGACCTCTCCGCTCGCTTCAACTGGTTCGATGACACCGTCGTCCCTTCCCTCGTCGTCTTCCTCCAGAAAAGCCCAGACCTGCTTTACATCTCCCTCTCGCACGTCCCCATGACCGACGGCGGCCCTTTCTTCTCCAACCCCGCCTCCTATCAAGGATTCATCCCAGACTTCCACCCCGAGCTCCACGTCGGTGGGGTCACCGCTCTCCATCAAGCAGTGGCATCCCACCCTTCACTGCAGTGGTTCGAAATCACCTCCATCTACCCATCGAATATGCTACGTACCAAAGCATGGAGAGATTGCCGCTGGCTGTCTCATCAGCTGAAGAAGCAAGCGCGGGCGAAGCTGCAGGAGAACGTGCAACGAGCGCACGGCGTGGAGTATGACGAGTGGGTAGCGAAAGAGAAACGGTACTTGATGAGCCCGCGGGATGTGAGGTTTATTGATAGCGTGTATCGGAATCGAGACGCTGGGAAGGCGAAACGAGGGGAGACGGTGCTGGAGAAACACTGGAAGGACGACGATGGGACTTTGGAGGAGGTTATGAAAGCTGGTGGGGAGGATAGGATGGTGGAGGGTATGTAATGAATAAGGATAATTGAGTCCAATGAATTAGAGTCATAGATTGTTGCATGAATGCTCGGCTACTCGTACACTAGTCTCCTCCGAGACGTCTTCCGCCCCCATGTGATCCCCAAGCCGAAGTTCCCGTAGTGAACCTGTCAGTCCAGCTGGGTGTGCCGCGACCAATATTCGGTGGCTGCGAATTCGCCGTCGTTCTCGGCTCGAACGCGGTACCGTACGACCTGTAGCCCTCTCTTATGCCCGGCGTCCTGAACCATCTCTTGACAAACTCCGGTGGGACGATGACATTCCTCCCCGCCCCAAACCGCGGCCACAATCTCGTCAAGAAATCGTACAAATGAGCGGCGACCAGACCCGTGGCGTCGACTACCATCTCGATAGGTCCGGCCATGATGAGGGTCAAGATCAGCATGCAGTATGGAAGGTACTTGGCGCGCATGGTAATGATGAAGAAGGAAATCCGGACTTCTGGGTTGTCGACGGAGTACATGTAGGCCAATGCCAAAATCAAGGGCGAGATGAGCGTGGGTGCGCCAAGAATGTATCCGCCTAGGAACTGGTTTGGGTCAGTAAAGTCACAGCACGAGTTCATTGCAAGAAACATTGCAGAGATAGAAAAAGCTGTTTGTAGGAGGCCAGAACCGCCGTATCGGCCTCGATGGGCACGCATGCAGCTTTCTCAGTTGACTACTCCACCCGTAACCCCACACTCCACAGGTCGCCTTTATATGTTTGCGAATGACGGCGCCCCGCACAGCACGAGAGGTGATCTCCCTCGATTCCAGGAACCGCTTCAGCTAGAAGAGACTGGGCGGGCAGATATTTCGAGGTTGCTACATAGGTTACAGAAGAGAAGTGGTGTACGTACCAGTATGTTCGCGCAGATGAAGACGAGTGCAGTGAAGTACTCTCCTGGCGCTTGGAAGCGTGGTGCATCGACCTCTAACTTCTTGGAGTAGGTGAAAAAGAAGTATGGGTCAAGAATCAAGCTCAGCTTTGGTCCCGAGAGGAGGAATGCTGTAGCAAGTCGCCATATCTGGGGAATTCGCTTGTACGTAAAGATGAGGTATGGTAAGAAGGCCATGTCGTACATGCTCAGAAGGCGGAAAATCCAGACTGATACGCTGAGAACGACAACGAGAGCAGTAATGGTTCGCGTGATGGGCGGTTGTGCCCAGTACATGTCCATGGCCGACATCTTGAGTGAGGGAGGTGTGATGAAGAAAACGGAGCTGCGTGTGGCAGCAAGCAGTGGAGGATCACTTCATGACGGAAAACGATGGAAGCTGAAGTTCAAGACACGTTGTGCTGAGCTCGAAATTTGCGGCGTGCAGCCAAGCCACCAAATTAGAGTGCGGCTCCGGGATTTCTCCATTCTGCTCTGTTTATATACATGCTTGCACTCGCTTTCCCTTAAATTCTACGGCTTGAGCAATAGCTTACCAGTCGTCACGCGGCCCTCAATATCCGTGTGTGCTCTTCCGCTTTCAGCCAGAGGATATTCTTCGTGGATCCTCACGTTCAAGTTGTCCTTGAGGATGAAGTCGAAGAGCTGATTCGAGTACGTCTCGAATTCCTCTCGAGTAGCCACATAGTTGAACAAGGTTGGTCTGGCGACCTTGGCATTCTTTGCACTCAGGCGTCTGCTGCTGTTAGCTGGCATATTCTTTTACCGATTCACCCATGACGGTCTACTCACGAAATAGCGAATGGTGGGACGGCGCCGCTGGCGTTGCCGAAGCTGGCCATGGTGCCCTTCCGAGCCAGGACATCCAGACTGAGATCAAAGGTCGACTTTCCGACACCATCGAACACTGCCTTAACGCCCTCTCCGTTGGTGTGCTCCTTTACCGCGCCCTTGACCTCTTCTTCAGCATATCCGACCACAACATCTGCACCATTCTCTTTCGCGAGCTTCCTCTTGTCTTCGGTACTAGCTGTCGCGATCGTCTTTGCGCCGACTGATCTCAGCAATTGACAAAGCCACAGTCCAACACCACCAGCCGCCGCGTGTACCAGCACCCAGTCTCCCTTCTTAACCTCGTATGTCTCCTTGATCAGCGTGAGCGCAGTGAGACCTTGAAGCAGAGCAGCAGCAGCTACATCCTCTTTCAGACCGTCCGGAATGCGGACCACCTTCACAGCTGGCGCAGCAGTGTACTCGGCATAGGTCGCTTCGCTCATGTACACCACCTTGTCACCCTCCTTGAGACCATGTGGTGTGCCCGATGGCGCAGAAACAACAGTACCTGACGCTTCTCGACCGAGCATGTATGGGAAAGACGGCGCAGGGTAGAGACCAGTACGAAAGTATGTGTCGATGTAGTTTACCCCAATGAAGGAGTTGTGCACCAGTACCTGACCCTCTTTTGGCTTCGGCACAGGCAGATCAGTCTTGTACTCTAGCACGTCCACACCACCAGTCTTATTGATGATGACTCCCTTCATCGTAGAAGGTACTGAGGTCGACATTGTGCGGGTGGTGAAGCGAGACGTTGTGGGGATCTTGGTCGTGAGTTGAGAGCTAAGCAAGCGAAGTCGTGGCACGAAAGACATGAATTGCGCTTCAGTCCAACGAAGAAAGATACACAACCCAAAACCCGCCAACCTTTCCAGCTCCTAGCTTTGTAATCTTCCACGATCGCCAGCAAACATGACGCCAGGCGGGGCAGCTCCTCCCCTTGCCCCGCACCAAAGTCAATTCCGGATCTCAGCGTGCCGGCCTCTGGCCTCACCAACTCAGGGTCCCGAAACCCCCCTTCACCATCACCGAACCGTACGGAATTTCCGCCATGTCATCCTCTCCCTCCTCTCCCATCCGCTTCTACGACATCCCCTCCGCCCCACCTACTCGCACCTACGCCCCGAACCCATGGAAAACCCGCCTGGCCCTGAACGCCAAAGGGCTCGCGTACGTGACGGAATGGACGCCCCTCTTGTCCCTCAAGCGCACCCGTAAGGATTTGGGCGTGGCGCCGGTCCGCAAACTGCCTAGTGGGAAAGACTTCTACACGCTGCCTATGATCCATGATCCCGCCACAGACAAATGGGTGGGTGATAGCTTCGATATCGCGGTCTATCTCGACGCGGTGTATCCTGATCGCGGCGTGAGACTATTTCCTGAGGGGAGTATTGGTGCTATTAGGGTGGTGAATGAGTATGTCAATGCCTTGTTCTCCCGACATGCGATTCTCATGTCGGATGGGTTGTCGTTCTTGCCGGGGACGGAGGAGGAGAGTAAGGCGGAGTGGGTAAGGAGGTATGGCGTGGCGAGGTGGGAAGATTTGACGGTCCAGGGGGAGGAGAGGGTCAAGGTGGTGGAGAGTCTGAAGAGGGAGTTGGAGGAGTTCAGTGGCTGCTATAAGCATGATGGACCCTTCTTGGAGGGGGAGAAGTTGACGTACGCGGATTTTGTGGTAGGAGCGTGGTTGAAGTCGTTCAAGGAAGTGGTGAGAGAGTGTAAGGATATGAAGGATTGGCAGGGGGGAAGATGGGAGAGGTTGCTGGGAGCTTTGGAGAAGTATTCGGAGATCAAGTAGGGGACGAATCACATCGCCAAAGAAGATGGAGGGCAAAAGCACGAGCGAAAGCACGACTAACGACATCACATACGACAGGGAACATGAGAGGAATGGGTACTGTTTCTCATGAAAAGCGCATATAGCTACTGGGGTATCATGCTGAGAAGCAACCTTGCTAAGCACCAAAGATGAAAAGACCATCAGCCGTATCTTCGTTCAATCATTCCTTGATATCTGTCCTGTCATGAGCGGTGAGATCCTGCATCTGCCCATTGACTTCCTGGACTCCAGCATCTGCCGCGATGCCCTGGAATTCCGGGCTAGAGTCATACTCATCACCAGCGACCATCTCCTCCTCGTCTTGTGGCACAGGGTCCAGCTCGGCGACAGTCCTGTACCCATACTCTTTGATCGCTCTCTGCCTCTTGAACCAGTCCTTCGGTAGCAGATCATCCTGACCCTTCTCATAGTAGCCATTGGCCACGATCTCATAATAGGATGGGTTCACGGCACGGACACTATCCAGCCACGTGCAGCCGATATTATTCTCGCAGACGACTGCCGACATCTTCATACCAATGAAGCAGTAGCGAAGAACGTCAGCATCGATCCAGAAAGTGTACGTCTTGTCATCCTTCTTGTCCTGATGCTTCATCATGTCGTCCAAACGGCGGCAGTGCATCTTTCCGAGTGCAAGGAAGTGGCCGTTCAGCTTCCGCTCCTCATCGCACTTGGCTCGAAGCGCCTCGTCTGGCATGTCGACAGCTGTGACTTGTAGTAGAAGCTGCAACTCCCTGATCTTTTGCACCTCCTTGGGCATCTTCTCGACCATATGACGATGTTCGTCACTTCCAAATATCACAATGGCAGCTGCAACGAACATTTCTGCATCTGAGCGCTTCACACCCTGAGGCTTGCCATTGACATACCATACGTTTTCATCCTTGTCTTCGCGTAGTAGCGCAGCACAGGAGCCGCCTGATATGGCAGAACAGGCCCGGTTGTACTCGCATGGCAGCCAAGAGGAGAGACTGACGGCATTGATAAGCTCTTCATTGGCGATCTTGCAAATCTGCATGGCTTCCCTAATCTGATGATTGTACTCGGTGCATACATCATTCTGGATCAACCATCTGTAGAAGTTTGTCATGACATTGGTGTAGTTGACGACATGTCCGACATGGCTACTCGTGTTGTTGAGGATGGTCTCGGACGAGAGAAAGCCACGGGCCACGCCTGGAAAGTCGACGACCCATTTCTCCGAATAGTCAACGTGGCTAGCAACGCGGTGGGTAGCAAGGGCAGCAGCAATCTCGTCGGCGTCCATTTCTTCCATGTCTTCTTTGCTCAGCTTGCCCGTGAACTGCTTCTGACCACTGTCGATGCCTCCGTATGTCATCCACAAGTCAAAGATGCGACGAGTGTCTGTATGGAATTTTCTTCGAGCGGAGTATCTCTGAATTGCGGTCTCGATGCGGGCAGAGAAGACGTTGTCTTGACTGTACAGCTGCTGGTTTTCTTCGTATTGCTTGGGGGTGATTGGCGCATCGGCGAAATATTCCTCGAAACCCGTCTGCTTGAGCATGCCCTTGGTAAGCCAAGGTCGACTGGGATCGATGGGTCCAGGTGCGCCATTTGCATTGGGATTGTGCTGTTTAACCTTTGGTTCCTTCGTCGGCGCAGGAGCGTTCTTGCCAGGTATTTTCTCAGGCATAACCTGGGGCGGAAGCGAGAGAGGGACTCGTCGGCGAACGTGCGTTTTGTCGGTGAACTCAATGAAGGTACTCTTCTTGAGAGCTTCGGCAACAGTGCGTTTGGGCTTGTAACCCCTCATTCGACTGAAGCCAGTAATGCGTCCCAGATTGACAGGCCAATTTTCTGAGCCGCCAGTGAGACCAAGCATATGTGCATCATTAGGAAGATTCTCGTCAGAGAAGTAGTATTCGACCTGAGGAGAGATGTGAGCAAGTTCTGATATAACTGAGCATATCGCATACCTGCCGGATGATTTCTTTCTCGATGTCCGTCAGCTCATCAGCTACTGCCTCAGTAGTGGTGACTTCTTTGAGCGTTGAAGCCATAACGAAATAATTTGAATGTCGGATTCAGTTGCGAAAGACAGATGTCGTGCTTGGGGTCGAAGATGAAGAGATGAGAGTGAAGGAGGAGTGCAGAAGTTCGTAGAGACTCACTACATGCACATGTTTGCTACCTTGATGATGACTGTAGTATTCGACCATGACCCCGATGCAAGGGAGGTTCTCTGCACTCTCACCTTACTTGGAGGATACTACCACGTGCTTCAAATTCAATGTAACAAGTGTGATCGTAGATGAGGATTGACAAAGATCTGACAGATGTGAGGCGCTAATTGACCCAGGTCCTTGGGCCCGAACAGGAAGGTCAAGCCTATGACGAAACAGAGCCGCAGTGCCATGTGGCAGCATGAGGGAGTCCTTCCATGCACACGCTGACACGTGTGATCTGCATGGAAAGCAGGCGAGATGTGATGAGAGAGACAATCTGCATATCACGAGCCATGGAAGAACGATGTAACGGTGCAATGAACGTGTTCTCTCCATCATTCTCCAGACATGTGAAAGACACGAACCCATGGTTAAAGTCGCACATCACTGTTTCAACCAGAATCCGTGCGGAGGCTCCTGACAAAGTTCCTGCATTAGCGGCCTGTCTGGGCAAAAGATCCCCCGCGTTTGAGAATTTGTGACAGGCCCGGGCGAGGGAAAAAAAGGCACACGGCTCGCCAAATGACGAACCTCCCTAGCCGTCATTTCATTGACAGCAGGGTTGCGCTTATCTACAGAGCCTTGTCCCGCGCCATCATCGTGTTCATCTTGCGTCCCTCCATCAATCTTCACATATCAATGGCACTTGACACATCCTCGATACGCGTCCTCATCTCCCTCTTCGATCGTTCATAGCAATGGCCACGCAACAATACGAGGGAACCAAGCTCACCGCTTTCGGCGATGCGGCGGCTGGACAGTGAGTTCGCACAACAGTCCTGCATACCCGCACATGATACCTGACCATGTACAAGCGATGGCGTCCTGACCGACGAATCCGGTGGAGTGGTAGTCAAGCCATGCACTGCGGCTGAGCTAGCCTTCTACGAGGAGACGAATGCTCATCATGCCGACTTTGCCGCATTGATTCCAACTTTCATGGGAACACTCCAGCTCGGGAAAAGCGATCAATTGGAAAAAACCCTTGCTGCGACTGCATCAGGTCGACCAGCGTCAATCGTCTTGCCACCTTCGACCGACATCACTAGCGCTCAGCGCAATGTCGACCTCGCTCCCAACTCTGTCGCCCTTCGAGGCAAAGCCCTTGACACTGAGATTGGAATTGTCCTCCAAAATGTCGCCGCCGGCTTTGTCAAGCCTAATATCCTGGACGTCAAGCTCGGAAAGCGTTTGTGGGACGACGACGCGCCAGAAGCAAAACGACAAAAGCTCGACAAAGTTGCTCAGGAGACCACGAGTGGCTCAATGGGCTTTCGAGTCGCAGGCATGAAGGTGTGGAGGGGAAACGACTATCAGACATACGACAAGTTCTATGGACGCCAGCTTAATCCAGAGAATGTCAAGCAAGCCTTTGAGGAGTTCTTCGACCACACTGGGGACAGTCCGGACAATCAGTCCTTTGACGATGTTTATCCAGGTGCGATCGAAGCCGTTGAGGAAGTAGAGAGAGTTATAAGTGCTCAGGAGAGTCGAATGTACTCTGCAAGCCTTCTCTTTGTGTACGAAGGTGACCGTACCGCACGACGCAACGCTATAAAGTCTTTCAAGAAGGCACAAGGGGTTAGCAAAACAGATGGCTCCCCAGCAGACAGCGCTCTCGAAGCAGAAGAGGAGGATGATGATGACGACGAAACCGAGATCAAGCTTTTCGATGTACGAGTAATCGATTTTGCTCATGCCACATGGACTCCCGGGGCTGGCCCTGACGAGAACATGTTGCACGGTATCCGCTCGGTCCTGCAGGTCATGAAGTCCATAGCATAAGAAGGTGAACCAGGTTTGGTGCCTTAGGGGAACAAGGATAACAACAAGATACCCGGCACATCTCGATGTTTCGATAGTATGAATACAAAGTGTATACAAATCATGACGAGTTATCGTACCTCCGGTCTCCAGATCGTGATGCTGTAGCAAATGCTTGGTCCAAGCTGAAGCTGTCCGCTTTTGACATGTGAAGCATGCAGGTGCTCTGAAAATGTGCTCATCCACTCATCCACTCAACGACTACACGACAAAATAAAACCCGACTCCTGCAGATGACCATGTCTGCCAGGAACTCGGCTTGGATCTGGTAGTTGCCATAATATTGACTGCATCTCGGCGTCCTGGACAGTTGCGCGAACGCTCGAATCCGCATTAGCTGGTAGTCCTCTACAGCTACAAACTACCAAGATGGCACTACCAGGCCTGTCGCTACCAGGCCTTACTAGCGCTACACCACAGTCGCGCGCTACATCGGCAGTACTACCAGCTTCCCTTGCGCCGCCCCGAACAGAAGAGGTGCCCGCACGCAGCGAGCTGAGATTCGAGGTTGGATTCAACAAGGTCTTCAAAATTCGGCTACTGAAGGGGACTGCGGAGATATTTGGGACAGAGCTGGCGCCAAATGCGATATACACCTTCAGCGGACTGAAAGCAGCTGTATTCACATGGGAGGGATGTCAGCTAGAGGTTCAGGGCGAGGCAGAAAGTGAATATGTGGGCAGTGAGACGGATGCTATGGTCGAATGGCTGAACGTACACGGAATGCTGGACACACTGCGCGAGGATGCAGGATCAAATGGCGGACCTAGAGTCCTCATACTCGGCTCAGAGTCAAGTGGGAAGAGCAGTCTAGCAAAATGCTTGACCGCATATGCGATCAAAGTTGGCCGGACACCAACCTTCATCAACCTCGACCCACGCGAAGGTGTCCTCGCCGTCCCCTCAGCCCTCACAACAGTAACCTACACCTCTCAAATGGACATCGAGACCTCCGCATGGGGCACGAGCAACATCTCCGGCCCAGCCTCCCTACTCACCCGCACACCCTTGATCTACCACTACCCCTTCCCCTCCCCAACCTCCAACGCCGACCTATACAAAAGCCTCATCACCCGCCTCGCCCTCTCAACAACGCAGAAATTGGAGAACGACGCCACCCTGAAATCCTCTGGGCTAATCATCGACGCCCCGCCCTCACTCAACTCTCCCCAAACCTCCTACGACCTCGCAGCACATATCATCTCCGAGTTCTCCATCACCGTCATCCTCGTGCTAGGTTCAGAAAGACTATACAATGACATCTCTCGCCGACACACCTCCACAACACCAGGCGAAAGTGTCACCGTCCTCCGTGTAGCGCAGAGTCCCGGCGCCGTTGCCCGCGATGAAGGCTTCATGAAACAGCATCGCGCGGCGCAGATACGGAGCTATTTCTTCGGGGAGCCGCGGTCGGGCATGGCGCTTAATCCGCACAGCTTGACGGTGTCCTTTTCTGAGCTCAGCATATATAAGATGATTGATCCTAGTGCTACCAGCGCTGGTAGTTCTGGACTGGATTTCATGCCGGGAGGGGAGGATGATGACGACGAATATGATCCTGGTAGTGGTGCTGCGCTCAATACCGGTAGTTTGGAGAAGGTGGAGCCCAGTCAGGCGCTCCTGAATGGGGTGCTTGCCATCAAGTTTGCGACGGACGGCGACGGGAAGGACCGCATAAGGGATGCGGCGGTTATGGGGTTCGTGTATGTTGCTGAAGTCGATGAGGCACGGAAAAGAGTCAGATTCCTGGCACCACATCCTAGTAGGTGGGGTGATAGGGTGCTCGTAGCTGGTCCTTGGCCAGAAGGTGTAGCCGATCTAGTGTCGTGAAGTGTGGTAGGCACGCGAGATTTGGAGGAGCCTGATAGGCACAAGACGGGCGATTGAGCTCGAAGGCCATGGAATGGCCGATCTGATCTGGTAGGCAAGGGCCTCTCGAACTGGTCTGGTAGGCACGAAAGATAGTACGTTGCCACAGACGGACCATGTTCTGGTAGGCAGAGTGCAGCAAGCCATCTGTGGTAGCCACACGAGAGATTATGGGGTGCGGCAGGGCAATTCGCATGGAGGTAGGCATGTCGATCATGTTCTACGTCTGGTAGGCATAGTATCCTGCCCGACGATCACACAGCGTTCTCAGGTTTCAAGATACCCAGCACGAGTAGACAAGCGACTTGATGGTCCAAAATGTATTATGTCACAGAGGCTTATGCTAGATACTACAAAGACACAGAGGGGATCTCTGAATCGTGACTGGCCATGACCATCAGCCTTCTGATCTTCCATCGTGCCCCTCTTGTTGTTACAATCACGGGCATCCAGCGAGAGTTGAGATCCTCCAATTCCGTTAAGCCGCTGTTTGGCTGACCACCGTACCTCCATGTGGCATTCCTATAACACTCGTCTACAGCTCTTCCCAGCTCTCCCCAAGCCCTAACCTTCATTCGACAGTCGCTGAACCAGCGTCCGATGCCCTGCTGCTTCCCACGGGTATGCTGCTATCAATCGCAATCATCTCGGCCAGGATATCCAGAATTGGCTATATCGAAATTAGCATGCACTTCCTCCACTCTGACAGGATCAACTTCACCTTGCTAACAGTCTTGTCATAGATACTGATCAGCTCTCTCGGCTGCGGGTACACCTTCAGCGCCCTGTAGAAACACAACGCCGCATCCACGGGATCACTGCCATCGCTCGTCATGGTCTCACCCCTTTCGACCTCCTGCATGAAATACGACTCGGTCTTCTCTGGATCCGTCGGGAAGCCCTCGGCATTGGCCTCGTCCACGGCGGCGCGTATCCGTTGCGCCCGCTCCTTCTGCTCCGAAATGGCGCTGATCTTTTCTTGCTTGGAGACTTTTTTCTGCGCGGCCTTGAGGGAGCGGCGGAAGCTAGCGTCGTTGCGGCGGCGGTAGTCGAAGTATACTGCGTAGCCGAGCGTGAGTGCTGTGAGGGTGCCGACTGAGGCGAGGACTATGGTCGAGGTGGAGATGGATTGTGAGGGAGTGGTGGAAGCCATTGTGCTGGGTAGGTGAGCGGACTGAGCTCAAGTGAGGATGGAGCAGGTGCTGTAGAAGCTCGTCAGTCAAGTCCGGCTTGGTTGCGGCGATGAACGGTGGAATGAGTAGCAGATACAAGTTTCACGAAAAGTGAAGTCAAGGCGGACGCAATGATCTCAACTTTTTGCAGCAGCTCTCCGGATCTTGGCGCGATGTGTGGTCAAAGCTTCACTGTATCTACCGCCGTTGCCTTTCCACCTTGCTACACACGCGGAGGTCAGCTCGTGGGATTGGAAATAACAGATTTGATTCTGGAGATGTCGGACGAGAAGAAGGGAATATCCCTTCGCAAGAAGAAAGGTAGCAATCGTCCCAAGATCAGTGCACCTCGACCAGTACCAGAAGATGGCACTCCAGGCCACACCCCCGAAATGGGGAGCGCGCCATTCGAGCCGCCGCCATTACAACGAGTCGAGACAAGTCAAAGCAGCTTACGTTCGAGGCCATCAATGCATGCGGACAGGACAGCAGACTTGGTAAAGCGCAGGTATTCGACAAGATTCGTAGGGTATCCACACGATGACAGACTTGCTCCACCGATGCCGGCAATGCCATCTATGCCGATTGAGTACCAGTCAGTGAAATCAGCACCGCCGTCAAGAGATGGAAAGCCTCAGGAGACGGGTCCGAAGGGATTGAAGGTGGATATAAGGGCATTGAGAGACCCGAATCTCAAGCCGGATCAATGTTTGTATCCATGAAGGTTGGTATGTCACTAGGGACTGACACGACCAGATATCGCGCATATCCTGGCAGACGCGGACGAGAACGATATTGCAAACTTCCAGACCGAATTACGAAAGCTCAAGAACAGGACCGACACGGATCTACAACATAATGTCTACCAGAATCGCACGCAGTTTATCAAGATCTCAAAGGAGGCGGAGAAGCTCAAGACTGAGATGAGGACGCTGCGAGGATTTATGTCGGAGATGACCTCTGCTTTACACCAAGCCGCACAGGCCGGCGGCGCAGAAGTGTCGACCATGTCTGTAGCTGACCGGAAAAGAGCAAATCGTTCGTCAGTCGCAAATCTGGAGGCGCTGTGGTCTTCGCATCTGCAGGCACTTTGGAAGCGAGTCGAGGGAGCGCAGAAGTATCTGCCAGCTGTGCCAGGTCGGCATATTCTGTATGAGTCTTCTCGATGGGTTGAGCTCAACGCTGCAACCTGGAAACCACGCCGAAGAGTCCACCTCATTCTCCTAAATGACCACCTGCTAATCGCCACCGAGAAGAAGCGCGCTGAAGGTCTTCCCTCTACCTCACCGAATCTGTCCAACAACCGCCGCGTCTCCATGTACGGTGGCCCCAACTCGGCCGCAGCCCCCACTACCCTCGTTGCTGACCGCTGCTTCCCCCTTTCCGACATCACAATGTCCGACATCTCCCGCTCCGCCCCAACCCCATCAGACCCCAAACGCTCCCCCGTCAGCAACGCCATCACCGTCCGCTCCGCCACCGAATCCTTCACCTTCGCAACCGGCAACTCCTCCGACTCCTCGGCCGAGAAAAACACGCTCCTCGTCTCCTTCCGCAAAGCAGGGGAAGAGCTCCGCAAAACCCTCGCCCTCGAACACGGCGACCGCGAGCGGCAACTCTCCGTCGACCTTCTCTCCCCCAACTCTGCCGCCTCCGGCTCCGACCGCCGCGGCTCCTCGACCCGCTCCTCGCCCATGCTCGGCTTCTCCTCGGACCGCTTCGGCGGCGGCGGCGCCATGATCGACGTCGACGGCCGCCCCCAGCCCATCCGCTGGGTCGAGACGCAGATCGACGCCCTGGACATTGACATCGCGCTGCAGCGCTTCGAGGACGCCGTCGCGCGCGTAGAGAAGCTGCGGCGTCTGGCGAGGTCGATCCGCGGGAACGTGGCTGCGCAGGAACTCTTCCTCGCGAAAATCGACGAGCGCGCGGGCAAGTTGGCGGCCGTGATCTGTCGCCGGCTCAAGCTCGGTTCGTCCGGCGCGGAGAAGACGCGGGAGAACGCTGCCTTCTTGCTGCGGTTGGGCATGGATGATTTGGCGGTGAGAGAGTACCTCTCTGCCCGGACGGAGGTGCTGCGGCTTCGCGCGCGCCAATTGCCCTTCACCGGCGCGCTGGCGCCGCATGTCAAGGCGTTGAGCTATATTGTTTTTACGATCATGTTGCATACGTTCCGCACGTTCGCGAATAGTTTTCAGGGGACGAATTATGCTTCCGCTGTGGTCAAGTGGGCCAAGGAGAGGGTGGATGACTTCAATGAGATGTTAGGGAGGCAGTTGAGTAGTGTGCCGCCTGCAGAAGGGTTGTGGGTTGAGTGTATCGGGATTGCGAGGGAGCAGTGTGGTGTGCTCAAGGAGGTCGGAGTTGATTTCGAGGGGTTCGTGGGTCGGGGGATCGAGGGGCAGGTGCAGGATGGAACGAATGGAGTGGGTGTATTGAGGGTCAACGGACAGGTGAATGGGGGACTGACTGTGCCTAGTCCAGGGATTGAGGCGAGGAGTCCGATGGATGAGGAGGGAAGGAGGTTGGGGAGCAAAGGTGTGGGAGTCGGGAAGAGGATGTTCTAATTGTATCGAATCGCGTTCCAAGCAAGCATGTCAGATTCTGTATGATCAAATCCACGATTACAATTAATGAAGACTATGGAATCCTCCCAAACCATGTAGACCCCAATCAGGGGGATGTCCATTCTTTTTGAACGCCAAAAGAGTGAAGAGCTCGCAGCGAAGGCAAGGAGAACTGTCGTCGGAGCAATGGTTGACTTCAACTGACCTCAGAGACCCACGAAGACAATTTGTGCGAGTATTGCAATGGTTGCAAGCGGATATCCAGCTCCAATAGTTATCATATCTGAATCGGCGCCAGAGACTAAGCTAGGTGCAGGCAAATCTGGCTGGTCGCTCAATGTGGCACTTGGTTCAGTTGAGGTCGTCGTTGCGGATGATTGTGTTTGGACAGCGCTTGTCTCAGACGACGTGGCAATTGTCGGCGCCATAGACGATGGTTCTGCTAACGAGGCCGTGCTTGCCTGCGCTAATGGTGACGAGGAAGATGGCAGTGTCGGAACGACTGCTGGGGTAGACGTAACTTGATTGTCGTTATCGTTTGAGACAGCAGGCGAGGGCTGTGGAGGAGCGACAGCCGCACTCGATGCAGGTGGCATTGATCCCTGGCTGCGATCGTTACCATCATCGTCCGTTATGGTCGATGGGGCTGTGGGAGGTGCAGAAGCACTCGCAGGAGAGCCAGCTCGGCTTTCCGACATAGACGCAGCAGTGGGCAGTGGTGACGGCGCTGGTCCTGACGTCTGCATGACTGAGCTGATTGGTACATGATTCGCTGGCAGAGTGCTGAAATCCATTGTAAGTGGACCTGTTGAAGCGGAAGGGGAGGATGCAGAAGAAACATCAGAGCGGGTCCCTGTCGACAAGGATGTTGAGGCGTCTTTGAGGGAGCATGGGGTACCGAATATCACGGGACAAGGTAGCTGAGCGGCAGCCGATGATGGCAGGGTGATACTCGATGTCTGTCGGGGCATCGAAGTCTGAATCGTCAGGACCGCATTTGATGACTTGGGCAGAGGCGTCGGCAATGTCATGATAGCAATCGTCCGGCTTGAAGTCGTCTTTATCGGGCAATTCCCGCATTTCTTGGTGGTGTAAGTAACAAAGCTGGTAGTCGTCGTCGTGACAGGTTGGACAATCGGGGATTTTGGAACCCGAAGAGTGGTACTAGAGTAAACCGTACTTGTTGTTGTCCGTGGTGGGCACAATACGCACTGCCGCGTAGTGTACGTAATCACCTGTGTTACCGTTTTGGTCGGATGAAGGACGACAGGCGATTTTGGCGGCGTGGGAGTAGTTGTCGATGGCGTGTAGACCGAGAGGGACACGCTAATGCTCGTCTTTGCAGGACATATCAAACATGGTCGAGTAGTGAATGTCACTGTCCCCGTCACAGTCACCAACTGTGGGGGCCGGATCACTGGAGTCGATGAATTTGGGAAGCTGACAGGAGGTCGCTTGGTCACGCTAGTCACAGTTGTGGAGGCACCTAGAACAGTCAGCTTGAGCGGACGAGTGAAGGGTATGTCACTCGTACAAGCTACCACAACATTAGAGGTCACTTCGACACCAGAGATCGTATTCACCGTTTGCATTGTCCGGCCTGCGCAGCCGATTGTGGACGCGGAGGTAATTGTAGACAAGCTTGGGAGGTCAGCGACGGGCCAGGTCGGTGTCATTACAGTTTTGGTGATGGTTGTCGAGCCACCGGGGCAAGCTGGACAAGGTCGTGTTTGATTGATGTACACAGTCGTCGCGAATGGCTGGTCGTGCAGAGTGACAGTTTTGTCAAAACCTTGGATGGTGATCTCCTTCGAGGTCATCATGGTCGACGCTGGCGGAATGATGGTCAGAGTGGTCGCAGATAGGGTCACCGTTTGGTTTCTCGTCACTGGAACAGATCGTACAAGCGTCGAAGGGTCCGGAGTGACAGTCCTGGTTACGCCGGACATGGTCACTGTTTGCCCCACGCCTTTGACGGTCTTTGTGACAGGCGCAAGCGTGACAGTGCTATTCTTTGCATCATGAATGACGACTATTGAAGGTGACGGGAATATGGTGGTGGTGACCAAAGATGTGGTGACCGTGCTGCCCTTGGTCTCTGTCTCGCGGAAAGTGATGGTCGAAGGCTCGGGTGTTACGGTCCGAGTGACGGGAGAGCGAGTCACCGTCCTGTTGACAAATATGGAAAAGGATCGTGCAGGGCCAGTGGTGGTAATCGTCTCAACTTCAGTGACTGTAGAGATGAAGGTAGAGCCGCTCTTGGTGATCGTCATTTCTGATGTGACTGTCGTTGGGAACGTGACAGTCTGTGGTTTGGCTGAGACAGTCACGTTGCGACCTGGCTCTCGAGTTGTGATTGTCTCGCGAATCTCCTGTGTCTCGATCCTTTCGATCGTCGTGGTAGCCTGCGAGACAATCGTAGAGGTCGAATTCGTCCCAGGCTGGGTGACAAAGACTGTTGTCGGGACGACAGTAGTGAGAGGTGGCTCGCTGCGAGTTCTTGTGATTGTCTGCACCAGAATTGAAGTGTCTGTTCTTCTCTCGGTCCTTGTCTCTGGAGGGCTTGTGCCGACCATGGTGATAGTGGACGCCTTCTCAACGGAGCCCAGCGTGGCGGTGACAGTCTGCATGGGTTGCTTTGGACCTTCGACAGTGACAGTGGACGCCCGCTCGACCGATCCAATCGTGGCAGTGACGGTCCTCACAGTGGCGGTTGAAGCGCTTCCAAGTGGCGCTGTCTGTGTCTGCTTGACAGTTTCAATGCTTGCGAGGGGAAGAGTGCGTGTATTGGTTGCAATAGTCTCAATTGAGCCGATGGTATCAGTCTCCGTCTTTCGATTGGTCCGGACAGCACCCAGGGTGGCGGTCTTTGTGTCTCTAACGACAGTCTGTACTGGACCGATAGGGTCAGTCTCGGTTCTCTGCACGGAGATGATGCTGGCAAGGGTAGCTGTGCGGGTTGCGTTTGCACTTGTAATGATCGTGTTGGGAACCACGAGCTGTGTGACATCCTCAGTGGTGACAGCATTTGCTGGACGTGTCTCGGTCTTCATATTGGTCACGACGCGCTGGGTGACGGTCTCGACCGTCTCGTCAACAGATACAAGAGTCCCTGTAACGGTCTTGAGGTCGGTCTTTGTGATGTTGAGAAATACTGAGGCATCTGATGGTTTCGTCAGCTTTGCATGTCAAATGATGGGACGACACTTACCATTTCTGCCTTGAGCGAGGCATGCTGCCACAAATATGAGCACTGTCGAGAAGAGCTGGAAGGAATACATCGCCGCCGATCAATCTGACGTCTCGCGGAGTGTGGACAGTGGTTATGGAAAGGTAACTGGTTACGCTGCAAGAGGAATGATGAATTTGGAAAGAATTGGCAGGCTCAATAGACAGCCCTTGATAGCAATACTTTGCGAGCGGTATTTGGAATTGATGTAGTTGAGATGCATGCAACATAGAATAGTGGATGGACTTACCAAAGTGTATAGCAGTCAAAGTGGAGTCAATCACAAGGAAGGTGCGGCTAAGCTGGGTCTGCTACTCGTAGCAGGCATGTTGCGGAGGGTAGGCTTTGGCATGACTCTGAGTTGTCGATGTTTAGGATACGAACGACCAGTCATGCTCCAATATTGAGGATAGTAGCCTGGTGTTAGACCTGTGCAGAGAGGTGTATTCGCACGAATTCCGGACATTTGTGCGGGAGATGTCAACGGAGCACGCCCAACAGCATCTCAGACGTGGACGCAATGCCGTCGAAAGAGGTTGAATGGCAAGAACCAGATCCAACATTAACTTTGCAGAAGAAAGGTGACATTGGACGTGCCAAAGTCTTGTATACTGTGAGCATGCGGCTCTGCAGCACAGACATGGCGGAGCTCGACCCCACGGCCCCGCACCAGCCGTCATCGAAAAGCTGCCTGGAGTGAGATGCATCTCGCATCTCGCATCGCTGCCCAAAGATCTCAAAGCTTAAAAACTAACCAGATCTCCATCTCTCTCAGGATCAAACAATCACCACACAGCACTCATATCGAACTCATCACATTGCCAGAGTCTCTTGCGCCCTGAAAACCTCTCCTCAAAGTGGATCGGACTCCAGAAATCATGGCTACGGCCAACGTGCTCTCGGCGCAATCTCTTGCCAGCATAATAGCTCAATCACTACCATCGGAAGCGTCACCACAGATCAAGAACCCATACGATGCCGTCGCCGTCGCTGTACACGCAGCCATGGTCGCCGTAGGCTTCCGCCTCATCGGACTTGACGAAGACGATCGATTACCTCCGTCCGACAAGCCAGTTCGCGAACTCCCAGAGAAATGGAATCTGCAATCACCTGCAAGTTTCAGCTTCAAATACGCGCATACACAATCTTCCATGCAGTTCCTGATCAAGGTGAATAGGATGGGAACAAAAGCTGTGGTACTGGGTATGGGCATAGGCGATGACAGGACGACCACATTCGACGTCAAGATCGATGAATACATTTCGCCCTCCTCATTACCGGCATCTCCCACCAAGGACGGCAGCACACCTACTCCCGCCAATGCATCATCCACAGCATCTCCCCCGATTCCCGAGCGATCCCCAACAGACCTGCCAGAAACACCAAAGCACATCCGTCAGAGGATACTCGATATCTTCATATCCACCGGCCGACTCTCAGACTTTGGAGCTCTCGTTCGGCTCAAGCTCATCCAGAAACTCTTGCCCTCCCTACACAAGGAAGGCTACGAAGAGACTCGCTCGACAAATCACAACGAGTCATCCTCGACTCGACCTCAACGGCCGGAGGCCACGTCCCCACCTCAACCTGCCAGACCAAATCCCCTCCATGATCCCCTCGCCATGCCTCCACGTCGCCCAGGAGTTGCGCCCGGAGAGTTCGCTCCTCCAGGTTTCGAAGACGAGTACGATATTACACGACCACCACGTCCATTCGCACCAGGGATCGGAGGAGGGAACATGGGCATCGGTCATCGCGACCTGTACCCACAAGGACTAGGTCCGAATGATCCCTTCAGGAACATAGGCCCGGGCTTGGGTGGGCCAGGAGTTGGAATGGGAGGTGGGATGCATCCCGACTTCAATGATCCACTGTTCACAGGCCAAGGGAGCGGAAGAGGAGGCGATGACCCGTTCGGATATGACATGCAGGCTCCTCCAGGGGCGAGGTACGATCCCGTTGGGCCAGGAGGGGCACCAAGAGGGAGTGGTGGAGGAGGTAGATTTTCTCGTGGAGGGGGAATGGGAGGAAGACCGCATAATCCATTTGGTGGGTTTGGAGGGGGCGACTTCATCTAGGTCGCTGGTGGTCACGTATAGGCGCTGAATGGGTGCATAGAGGACGAACAGTCTGTACAATGAGTCATGAGATACGAGTGTAGGAATACATGCACGATGCCCAACATCTTCTCCCTGATCCCCTCGAGTGACTGTTCTTAGATAGTCCTCTTGCATTTCCAAGCTGCCATCATGTTTTGTTTGTAAGGAAAGACAGACCCCTTGAACGAAGTACGTCAACAAGATTACCTCGCGATCAGTCATGGCAACATATGACCTGTCGCTCCTGTAACAAGCCTAGTACCCTTGCACGCACGATGAAAAGCACCAGGATAGGAACGCATCACCTATTGTCCTTACCCGGGGAACGTGCCGTGGACTTGTCTCTTGAAGCTCCGGCGTAGTGAGAAGGGTATACTACATCAAGTTGTCTCGAGATGTGTCCCTGCTCAGCTACCGTCTTGACCCACCTTCAATCTTGCGCGCAGTTCTGCTCCTGAGACTAGGAACGCTGATCACAATGATACCGGGAAAGGCACTTCGTCCAGCGCACTCGAGCGGATGGTGTCACCGCGTATCCGAAAGTGCTGTTGCAGAGGTCGAGGGCTGGGTCCGCTTGGATTCTCTGACACTGCCATGGTCGTTGGGCTCAAGAGATGGTACGTCATTGTTGATCAGCCCGGTCGAGAGATAGGGATCGGAGTCTATTGCCTGTTGCGAGTAAGAAGCAAAATGAGGCTGCGGACTTGGTGCTTGGTGAAGGTCAGTGTGGTAGTCCGTTGGATAAATTACAGTGATGTGTATCTCGGACCGGTTGATCGCGTTTGATTCGTGATTGTGGTGGTGACGGATAGTACACCGAGTTTGCACTGTCATGCTGCAGGTGGTGAGGTTCGATGCGAGGATCGGTGTGTAACTCATAAGGTGAAGGTGGTGAAGATCATACAAAGATAGGTAGAGAAACGGCCAGGAGATTGAGGGGACCAACAGCAGCTTGGAAACATACCACCACAATACGACCTCACCAGTTGTTCTTGGAATACATGCAAGAAGGATATTGCCGTCCGGTGAGAGGCAGGATAGCGTCTTGGTATAATGAAGAAATGTTGTACATGTCGCCTGGTTCAAGGCAAATCATACATGATGATGTGAACGAAGAAGACCAACTTACCCGATACCTGCACTCATTCCGGTGTGCCTGCACCTCCATCACAAGCAATATAGACCATTGCGTAAGAGTCAACCTTGACTATAGTGACAGATCCCTGGTTCGAGCCTTTTTCCTAATCGAGTTGACTGGCTCAGATGTGCATCCTGCTCGTCGCTAGTCGCAACGGATAAGCTTCAACACAGTTACATGCGAAGTGGAGCAAGTCGAAGAAGCTGGACATGTCGAAAACCCGGCTCCTGTACGCTCACTCACGTCATGTTTCCGGCTCTTCATCTCATTTGTGACGGGACGGCCATTGATGCAAGTCAAGGGCTGAAGTGACGATTGGGAGCTGAGAGGGCTAGGCATGAGTGTGATTCACTATCGGTTTCCGCCGATGGCCAGATTGCTTTGCAGCAGAGCTGAGGAGGGACGAAACACGGTTTGACGGTTGACGCGGGCGCTTTCGTGATGCGCCGGCGGGCAGAGCTCAACCGAGCCCTTACACGGGCGGAACCTGAGCCTCGCTTGCTCCCAAAGTAAAAATCGACGCGACCTGGAAGAGCTCGGCGGAGACTTATGGTAGTATAGCATCAAGGATGACTCGGAGACTTTTTTTCTTCGTGTTCCTGGCGAAGATTGTCTGGTACCAACCTTTTCATACAGGAGACGGAGAGAATGACCGTGTCCAGCTCCTGTACGTGAAGAGGGCTGATCGTTTAGGGGCAAGTTGGACTGAGAAACAAGGTCACTGCAACACAACGTCTGCCGCGAGAGATCTGTTCGATACTGAATCCTTTTCCATTGCGCCGTTCCAGTAATCTGGTTAGTGGTGGAAAAAACGCCGCTAGGTCATGTCCAGATGCTTTGGGAGCAGTGGAACAAATTGCTTGCCCTACCTTCTGTTGCCCCAATGCCAAAGTCGTGCGTCAGGATCTGATGGACATATTGACCTGATCTGTGAAGAGAGTCATGGTACGGCGGCTGCGGCACGCAACCGAAGTTGACATGAATCTTCATGGTGGGTAGGGTAAGAAGAGTCGGCGGTTCGGTTGCGGGCGGAGAGAGGACCGAGCGCTGTCATTGAATCAGGGTCAGAGGGAAGCTGGGCATTGAAATGGTCGTGTCAAGATTCTTTGGTATGGGAAATGCACTATGAAGAGCAGAGACATGCGAACCAGGCATGAATGTGAATTTGGGGGAATTGCAGGGAGCTCCGAGGCTCGGCGTTGGACTGTATCACACCAATGGTGATGTGCGTACACCTCCGTCGCATGAGCGATATGCAAGACCTGTCAGATGGCTTTCGAATATGCTGGGTCAGCGTGTGGTCGTCGACATCGATTCGTCCTTTTGGACACGAGACTCTTCTCGCACTACCCGCCGGACACATTCTGGCCGCAGTTATGCATTTTCCGTGCCATGGGATGAGTGAACCCTTGCTTTCGCCATAGTAACAAAGTCTGGTAGGCTAGGGGTGATGATAGATGCAATGCATAGCCTATTTGCTTGTCGCCGCAACTGCGGCGTTACACAGACAGCTGCAGTTGGGTACCAGGGAAGGAGCATGGGACGAGCCACTGCAAAACGTTCGTCATGTCTGCTTCAAGCAGATGTACTCGAGTCATCGACCCGCATGCCAACAATGGTCACGGGTGTGGCTTTTGAGAAATCTTCGATGCGGTGACAGACCTCATCCGGAGCAGGCGAGGTGTGAACAAGGATTCATGGGTTGCATCTTTGGTCGTGTCATTTCTCCTGTGTCTCAAACTGCAGTGTTGGAGCGAGGCTGAAGCTGAAGAGGAAATGCTAAAGACCTGACCAATCGAACAATTTCCTGGTTGAGGGGCTCAAGTGGGCTGGAAGCTGCCCATCGACTGGTCTGATTCAGGGCCTTTTTTGGGTTGATCTGCGGCTTGCTGAGATTCATGAGAAGTGACGGGCGAGATACGGCCGTCAGGGATACAGTGCAATGGTGCTGATGGTGGTTTGGCGACACGGCGCTTCCACCCGTGGCTTGAGGACCGTCAGGAACGGACCGGCAATGCTGGTGTTTGCCGAGGATTGCATGACGAGAATTAGACGAATGTGCATGAAGCAGTGGAACTTTGTTCAACACAAGGTGCGTCTCCCGACCGCAGTGACTTAACGGTCAATGTGCATGGATGCCTTCAGCGGAGTTTGCGAGCCCCAGAAGAAAGTCGACGATCTGTGTCTCTTTGGAAGCAAGAGTGCGGGACCTTGCAACCGCCAAAAGTATGATGGTCGTCTCGTTGATTGCCGCCACGAATCAAACTTGAGCCTCGTGGGACTACTGCGTCTAGCAGGAAGATCTCTGGCCTAGCTCTGCATCTTCACCGGTTGCAGTCTTGGCCGTGCTTGATCCGTGAGTATTTCGCTCGAGCAGAATCGTGTAAAGTAATGCTTGATCGATGTCATTCACCCTATTACTGTGGGACCGTCATGTCGACGGTCGATGCGGCCTCGGATTAGCTGCATGTGCTGCTCACACCATGGGGAGGCGGAGTATGAGCTGAATCGGCCCTCCGTGCGTTTGCCAGGCAAGACCCGCAGGCTAAGCAAGCCAAAAGCACGCCCAAGTCTTGCCTTGTTTCTCCATTCGACACACCTGAGGACGACAGACGAAGCTTGTTGGCCCTCTTCACCGGTTGCTGTGGGTCCTGGTCGAGTGTAATCACAGGAGGTCACTAGAGAACTACGCAAGCAGTGCGGAGCAACCGACCCTGCCGATCTTCAAATCGACAAGAGCATGCAGAGGGGAGAAACAGTAGTGAGTGGGGGAGAATCAGAAGGGGATACCTTGAGAGCCTCATGCAGTAGCGCATGGGTAGCGTACCAGAGGTCGATTCACGCCTGAACGACCTGTCGGAGCCGTGACAGCGTAAACACGCAATCCGAGCACTGACAGGACACCGAATCGCGGCCGTCCCAAACTAGAGCGAGACACGGCAAAATAGATTGCGATGCAATTTACGCTGAAATGGGCAGGAGCTGTGCCTCAGCCAGAACCAGTAATGTAGCCGCGGCAAGCGCTGTGGACGGCGCCTAGCGGGAAGCCTCCCCTGATCTGCCCAACTTCACTCCCCCATCAAGAATCCGCTCTTCGCCGTGTCCTTTGCCCAGACCCGTACATGTCAGTGTGACTCGCGCGACCTGTGATCGTCTGGCACCCTTCGTTAATCGTCGCGGGGTCCTTGCAGCTGTCTACATCTGTGGCTTCTAATGATCGACCGACTGTTGACGCGGCACTTTCGGGGGCGCATCGGCCGTTCTTTCGGGAGCTCGTCCGGTCTGGCAAATGACTAGCTGTACGATTGCTTGCCTTTTGCTCGAGGTTGTTGAATACCAAAAATTTAGTGATGGTACTGTCTTTTCTGGACCAGTGGACCAGAGACGATCGTTATGCTTTCAGCTCCTGCGCTGACGTTGCGTTGCATGTTCAGCTCTCCTGCGCACCGAGCGCGATCGTTTCAAACGATGTCCGCTGCAAAGGGCAAGTCAAGCCTCTACATGGCGTTCTGGAACTGCCAATACTTGCATTAGGCATGCGGCGTGTGCGAGTAATCTAGCCGTGTCACACACCATCTCAAGCCTCCCACGTACCGTTCCGAAGCCGTTAATGGTAGCCGGAAATAATGAGTGGTGGTTCATTCAAGATTACAATCGGGAAATGCGCAAATGCTACCGCCCATGATGCTATGTCCTCCGTCTTTTGTCCATGGTCCATTATGTCGTATTCCATTCCTCGTCCCATGCAGCCACGATGCAATGCAGTGATCGTCCATACCTAATGCCAGTCTGTCGGCATTTCTTCTTTCACGTAAGCGCCTGCGTCAGAGTTGGACCTATGCCTTCCCCTGCGTGAGCTCTGGCCAGTTCGACGTTGCTTCACATCCAAGCGTTTGGAGCAGCCGTCTTCCATATGTCTGAACCATGGTCAGTTGCGTCCCTAATCCATAACCGTTGGCAGAACTGACCTCCTAGCAGTGTCCTTCCTCGTGAACCTAGATCCGCATTGTGGGCAGGGGTATTTCTTGTCTCTGATGTGTACCTGATACCCTGTCAACGATGTCTTCGGCAAGACATAGAGGTGCACTTACACTATCAACATGTCGGGTAAGATCAGCGCGTCTCTCAAAGGTCTTGTCGCAAGCTTGATACAGGCAAGGGAAAGCTCGTATTCTGGTCGGGTCATGTGTCTTCATGTGCGATTTGAGGTTGTAGCTACGCTGGAAGAATTGCTTGCAGATGTGGCACTGATGCTTTGCCGTTTCCTCGTTAGCAAAGATCCTCTTCTTTCGACGCGGTTCAGCAGATGATCCGTCTTCGCTCTCGTTTTGGTTGGAGTCATGGGACGATATCGATTGTGAAGAGACGGAATGACGGGATGATCTCTGATCAAGGAGAGGACTTAGCCTCTCTTCTTTGATAAGAGGAGTCATTGGATACTGGTACTGCTGTCGTGATGCTTGTGTCGCGTTCGATGGGACAATGGGCTGTGTTCTCGACATGAATACCGACGAGGAGTCCGAGTCCTCTGCCTTGATGTGTGGAGAGGCTACCAGATACGACTCTGCAGGGTGTATGAATGGTGAGGAAGCTGCGGAGACTTCTGAAGCAAAGTCCAGATCATGGATACTAGGCGAAGGGCGAAGGCCTAACCAGGGGTTACTCTCCTGAATGGTCTGATGTTGTCGAACGTAGCCCGAATTATCTGCCATGTTTGGCATTGTAACAAAGTTGTTCTGTGTCTGCCAGCCAGAGGTAGAAACGAAATCCATGTTGCTAGCATTTGAATAGCCAGATGATCGCTCATTGGTGAAATGATGGGAGCCCGAGTACGCGTTGAGTAATGTCGCCATTTCGGAGGGACTGACTGGTGAATTGAGACCAAAGGACTCGGTCGAGGGGACTTGGTAGCCTGGAGCAGAGATACTCCTGATAGAGGGAGGCCGAAGCGCTAACTGCTGCTGAGGGGCAGGATTATGTGGCTGTTGCTGTCGAGGGGCGCGAGAACTGGGGTCGTATGTTGTCTTTCTGTGACTCATAGCAGAGCGAGTGAACCAGATGCTACGAGGTCGCTTCGTGGTATGCAAAGACACCACAGAGGAGCATCACCATGAAGTAGCAGGTGTGGGGACCAGTGCTGTTCAGAGCGGGAAGGGTCCAGAGGATGTGAACGGACTATAGCACGGGTGGCCCGATGAGATTAGCCGACAAGAGGGGGCCGGTAGGAAGCAGTTGAGAATGGAGGCAGAAATGTCACGGAGATGGATGACTATTTGAGTGGAAAATACAAACCGGTCTACCAAAAGTAGGACACGCCTTGGTGCTCCAGGCAGCTCCGCTTGTCAAAGTAGCGACCTGGCAGACGCGCGAATCCCTGCATAATGGAGCTGTCGTCTGGTCCGGTGGCCGAGATTGACTGGCGCTTGAGTGTCGACAGAGTGCGGCTGGAGTTGATAGTAGTGTTTCTGGGTCGGCAGGGCATTCCGCGGTCGACAAGCCGGCAGTGACCGAGCTCTGAGCGATGGGCATCTTGTGTCGAGTCGTTCATGGAACGTAACAGACTAGAAGGGGAGCTGAAAATGAGCCGGCGTACGATTGGGCAGTGGTGTTGGGGGCAGGCCAGGCAGAGAGGCCTCGGCTCCGGTACGCCTGCGCGCTGAAAACAGCCAAACAGGACTATTTCGTTAGTGAAGATACCAAGAAATCCCGACAGTATGGACAACGGATGAGTTAATGGAACGGAGCCAATATGCTTCTGATTTGCGCCTTGTCCAGCTAGCCTGCATCGCCCAGCACCGCTCTGCCCTCGCAAAGCCGCTACAAGCGCTGCCACTTGCACCAAAATGGCTGTCGAGCTTGGACTTGGGTTCCGGTGAAGCAAAAACTCTACTTGTTTGATATGCTGAAAGGTTTCCGATTTTCTGATGTGGAGTAGGTCACTTGAATCATGACAGAGTTGAAGGTAGCTATTTTTTTGCCTTTTTTTGATGCCTCAATGGCACGACTTCCCCTTCAACGCCCGTCCGTGCCTTGAACCCTGGACATCCCATCAGCCATGGCGGAGCACTGTCTCAACCACAGTTGATCAACTATAAGGGCGAGCCAGGTTCCGCCGCAGATCCTTTATAGCCTGCAATATCCGAACCAGACAACATTTCCACCTGTCTAGTCAACCGTGCCACTGTTGCTTCCAACGATCTAATCGCTTCGATTGAGTCTGGCACGGCTTCATCTTGATCCCAAGCCATGCTTTGATCGTCTTGAAACAGAATATTTGGTTTTAAATTGGCAGCCGCGAGAGGCTGCGGCGTAGACAATCGATTGCTTCGAGAGTAGCTCTTGTATCTCCGATGTCTGTCCGGTGTCATTGTTGATGCAGCTAGGGGTAGGCTACCGGTCTGTCGCCCCCAGATACTGTCACGGAGTCGTTCATAGCATTGGATGGCGAACACATGCGGGAAGTGTGTGCCCTTCAGTAGCGCTATTCGGACGGTGCGTTGTTGCTCCGCTGTCAGGAATAGCCTCATTGGCCGCAGCGCCAATGGTATCAGATTCTGGAAGCCGCCTGTCAGTCACATTCCACGGTCATCTGGAGTCGCACGCGCAGGGCCATTTAGCGATAGGCTGTGGGCTTGCCATTCCTCAGTGTGCAGGCGAAACTACCGCCTGAATGGAGGCCGCAGTGGTCTTCTGCAGCAGTCGTGTGACACAAAGCATAATTGTAGACTCACCAAAGGTGGCAGAAAGTAGGTGAGACGATTGGATGTGCTGGCTTCCAGAACAAATACGGAATAGCTAGTCAGAATTAGTCCTCAGCTGGGTGTGACTGTACAATCAGGGTGGGTGACTAACGTGAATCTGTACTCGTCGCTGGCATGCTCGATGATCTGGTGTACTCAATCAGCGCCTCTGAATCTTCTAATTCCTGTCATTGGTTCATCCCGCGACACGCACATCCCCCATGACAAGCCTGCCGCGGCTGTGGGGCAAGCTTGGCCGCAACCCTGTCGTTGATGCCGTTCTCTGGTTGGCCTTGTTCATTCGCGGGATAATTGCCATGCCTCTCGGTCGTGCTTGATAATCAATTGTCATGTAGTATTGACACAAGGCTTATCTTGGGCATGATGGGGCATAATCTTGACATGGCCCCGAGATAATGCCGTGATCAAGGGATTGAAAAAACTTACTTTTGTTAGGCTATTTGATAGCAGAGAGATCAAAGAAGTGATCAACAAGATGTTCGTCAAGCATACGAATATGAGCATCAGAGGCGGCCCCAAGACTGGGGAAATCTGGTTGGTCAGTACCAAACACCTTGCCGCCCCGTATAATCCTACGAACCTTCTCTGCCACATCCTAGGCTAGTATTAGTGGATCAGGCTCACGAACGCTGGGCCATGCCTTACGAATCCCAAGTAGCTTGATCCCAGGAACACCTTGATCAGTATCCATGACATCTGGCGAAATGTAAAATTGTCCCTAGCCAGAAGCGAAAACGTGGTAAGAAAACCTGGTAGTGTGTCAACGGCAGCCTCGGATGCCTCGCGTAGATCAGCCACCGCACATACCTAGGTATAGAATGACGACAAGACTTAGGAACTTGATAAAATCTTTGGTCTGTTGGGCTTAGCTTTGTTACGCGTCCTGTGCCACATACCCAACACTTACCATATCTCGCAAGCAAGGGAGCTAATTCTTGTCAGCCTTGTTCTTGATATGAAGTGAGATCTCGCTAGCTATTACGAGTATTGCAAGCTCTGTTGGTAGTAGGGAGATCGGTGTTCGGAGGACACTTGGTTCTGGAAGGAACATCCCGCTCGTGACAAGGGTGTACTGTGCCGTCTTGCAAACATCGTGCACCGGAAGCCCCCTGTCCTCTGCTCCGGTCCTTTTTGTCGAGAGCAGCTATGCAAGCAATGTACAGGCTCGAACATGTCCATTGACTTACCAATGTACCAAAGTATGGGTGCAAGGACAAAAGGGAGAAGATCCTAGGCAATGGTAAGTCTTCCTTAACGCAGATATGTCTCGTTTCCTCACCTCGGCACCAGGAACAAAGCCTCCATCGCGAGAATGTCGAACGATGTATCAATGATCTTTGCGTTGGCTTGACTTAGACCAATGACGCGGCAGACAAGGAAGGAAGCACCTGTAGCGACTATCGCTACGTCCCACAGCGTCCAGAAGTCAGAGAAGTAGAAAGCTGTGCCTGCGTCCCAATACTCGCCAAACTCTGCACCTGTTTAGCAGGATACGACGGATTTACCAACCCTTGACCTACCATTGTATGCAAAGCTCGCTAACCAAACGTAAAGCAGTACCTCGGCAGAAGTAACGCGGTTCAAGGATTTTTCGACAAGAACAGTGTAATAGAGTGCGAGAAAGGCAAGAAAGAAGGCGACCTCAAACCACTTGAGATACTTGGGCACCCTCAATCTTGCATACGGGTCTGCAGACCGGGGCCTGAAGATGTGGGCGTGCTTTGTGGCATCGGTGCTCAGGCTGGACCAGAACGTTATGTTGCCGTTCCTACTAGACATCAGCATAGCATGGTAAGCTTGACTCTCAAGATTTATTACCATATAGCAGTGACGATACGTTGTATCGACTTGTCGCTGAGAAATTTCTTCGCCCCCGACACCGCCGCGACCTCCAACGCGTTCAGTCCTTGTACGTTGTCATATAATTGCGCTTGAGTGCTTTTTGAGCTGAACATCGGTGCTTCGTGATGGCCATCAAGAACGAAAGGATCGGAAGTCTCGAGACGACCAAGGAGAGGTGATTGCTCACCTCCGTCTCCCGTCTGTCCTTCGATGTCTCCTGCGTGGGCCGAGACAGGTTCGGGTACATCCCTCAATAGGGAATCGATCAGTTCTCGGTCTGACATGTTCGATGTGTACTGTATTGCGACATACTCGCAAGCCGATGCACGAGCGCTGTTGACACCCTCTTCGTCCTCATCTTCAAGGGCCATAAAATGACCGCTCAAGGCGATTAAGGACGACACGGTAGCCGGATGATGTACTTTAGTGATGAGATATCGACACAGGTGATCCAGATGTCCATTCTTGAATTTCTTGAGCTCATCAAAAGTGACTGCCTTCGTTACGGCCCTCACGACGTAGGTTGCTAATTTCCTGCTCAGTTCATCAAAGTCCTCAGTCCCCAGAATATTCGGTGTCTGTATTCTCCCTTGCGCAGGCATAGCCGCGGCCTTGCTCCGTCGTACAACAAGGGCACCGCGCCTGAGATAGCAGACCAGGTCACGCTCTCGAAGTGCTTCGTTCAATGTCACTCTCGCAGGAGCGTCGCGAGCTCGAGTGTAGAACAATTATTTGATGGGACTGACTGTCTTTGGTATCTTGCCTCCATGAGAGACCTGTGTGCAGTTGTCCGTCGTTGCGATATCTCTCATCGAGAAGTGCCTACCAACTGTTGTGCAACTTTTCTAAGCTCTGTTTCATGAAAGCGAGAAGCGGGATACATGACTCGCGCACGGTCTCTTTCCGTCATCTCGCATCAAACCAACTCTCCGAGCGGCTGTCACCAGAGCCGCACGTCTCTAGCTTCACAGCAGTCGCTTTCCTTTACAGCACGCTTACAACATTGACTGTAAACAGCGTTGCTCGCGCCAATACACATGCGTTCCCCGTCGTCTGCCCCCGCCTAGACAGCGATATGGCTCTAGCGAAGACTGCCATATCAGTCGCCGTGCACGCAACATCTCACAACCCCACTTCCGGTCATCCCGCATAAGACTCTCCTCGTTACCGCTTGGGACACGTCGGCCTACAAGATGACGACTAATACTTCGATAATACCGACGGCCAAGGACCTCATCATGGTCTTCCCCCGACTGGCCCAACGCGCAGGATCTTTCGCCTGGTATCTGCCTGATCAGATGGATTCGATGCTGAGCAAGATTCGGAATGGAGGTAGTGTGATAGCAGATGCAACAGCAGCGAACAAGAGCATTCCAATAGCGACATCGAGCGCGAGCCTTTTCATTCAGAACACTGCGGTCCCCGAGGCATCTGCAATCGCGAACTCAACTGGATTGTTTTCCTGGGTCAGCTCGTCTGTTCACTTTGAAGGGTTTCGTGGCTTCGGAGGAATGTTCTCCTACTTTGGATCTAGATGGGCTCTCGCAACCTTCGCGGTCTCAATCTTCCTCAATCGGACCCATTTCTACGCCTCTTCGCGACAGAATCTGGAGCTCAAATGGAGAACCCGTCTATTGCTCTATATAACACCGATTGTTCTACTGCTGGCTCAGACCTTGTGGGTACTACAAGCGATGAAATGTCAAACCTCTCCAGACTTCGCCTTCTACCGATATAGGGATCCAGATAAGAATTTGGCCATCAATTTCGGCGGCGAAGGAGGTTTCATGCATCAACTAAGCTCGGCACTTCTATTCTGGCAAGATGATGCTGCTAGTTGCGATGCTATGAGCATGTCGATCAAGGATGACAACAGGCTAAATGTCCTTGGTTCCTTCTCATTCGTCTGGCCATTCTTCATCACGATCTGCATCAGCCAATTCGTCGAGACCTTATCTTGTGCTTTGCAGGGCAGACAGCCAGTGCAAGAAACGGGCATGACTACCTTTGAGCATTCTCTGGCTTTCGCAGAATGCGAAGCGATGATCAGCAATGCTCTTGGTCTTGGTGTATTCAATCCCTCAAAGCCGGACCGTCCAGCCGAATCTAGTACCAATTCATCATCAACAGGCGGTGATCAGCTCCTCTTGACGCGATCTATGATTCTTCGGCGACTTAACGTACCTTCTGAAGTTTTGCTCATCTCTTTCATCTCCTGCCTTAGTCATCTTAGCAGTGCCATATTGGCGGTGTCTGGCAAGCGTCACAAGTACCGTCTCGTCAACACTGGCATCTGGGCTCTCTGCTATCTCAGTGCATTCATATGGAGCTTCTTCCGTGTCATGGCCAGTCCGTTCGGCGGTGACAACGATCTGGGCATTCTCCGCTTCCCGACAGTATGCATCATTGGTTTTATCCCACACATCCTCATCTTGTTCGGCATCGCCATCTGTGGCTTCATATATGGGACAGCTTTGATTGTTACCATGGTTTCGCTGCCACCCGATGCACCCAGCGAGCTCACGCTACGGCAACGATTCTCTGTCGCATTCGATAATCTGCAGGCGAACGTTCAATTCTCATCTTCCTCTTCGATCAAGCTCAATTGGCATGAAGACTTCTATACGAATTTGCTCAAGGTTGGGTTTAATATCCTCACTGCGGCAAGCGAAGCAGTATATCTCAACGAGGGCAGCAGGATCAAGATTCATGACATGACCTGGCTTGAACAGAAACGTCTACGGGAGCTGATCAAGTCACACCGAGAGAAGACTCGTCCAGCGATGCCGGAAGAGTTGCAAGGTCAAGAGATCGCGCCCGGTCTAGAGTACTCGGATTCAGCCGTCAGCGAGTCTAGCTCGGGCTATGCCAAAGAGCGCAAGTCTAAATCGAAAAAGCGAGGTGCCTCTGAGAGCGGTCATGCAGACAGCGGGTTGGGACTGTCGGAGCGTCGGAGCAGGTGGGAGCTGGTTATCGAATTCTTAAATGGTGTCGTGCTTCTCGTGGCCCGGATCCTAGCACGGCTGACGTCCACAATTCTCACCAAGTTGGGTATCGAAACACGCCCTGCATGGCTACTCAGGTATGCTGGCTACACCCGCGGCATCAAGGTCACATCACGCAGACACGGCGCACGACAGCCCAACCTCCGAGACTTCTGGGTCATTGGAGAGGATGGCGCGCTGGCACTGCCAAAGGACACAAACGTAGATGTTGAACATGAGACCAGACAGCGACTCCGAGCCATGTCCGGAGATGTGACCGAGGACCAAGTCGAAGACAACCTCTACCAATGGTGGAAAGGTGGTGGATGGTGGGGCGATGTGGACAGCAGTGGAACCTATGCGCCCTCCAATCACGATGACGATGACTTGACAAGTGTCATATCTGCTTCCGAATCAGCGAGTGTAATCTCGTCCGGCTGGGAGACGGATGGACAGACGACGCCAACAGAAGGGGATCCCTTTCCAGGACGACGTCAGAATCGTGGAGAGCGTGGTCTTGATATGGCAGACCTTGCTCGTTTGCTTGATCCAAAGTCAGCGGAGGAACGAGAAGAAGCTCGCATTCTGTCACGTCACTTGCAGACCAATGAGATCATGACGAGAGCACAGTATCGCAGAAAGGTCAACCAAGAGAAAGCGAGACTGCTATCGCTGCCAGGTCAAGCTCTATCCACACAAGACATCCGAGCCGAAGCAGAGCTGGACGAAGAGAGGGCACTGGAGCAATTCATCCTGGAGCAGCGAGAGAAGAAGCAGGCCAGGTCAGCACAAGGCCAGACTTGGGAATCGGGAGCGGAAGGCATGGGTGCAGGAGGCCCTCAGTGCGTAGTCTGCCAGTCTAGTCCGAGAGCCATTCTAGTCTGGCCGTGTGGTTGTCTGAGCATATGCGACGAGTGCAGAGTGGGAGTCGCTGCCAGGAACTTTTCGAGCTGTCTCTGCTGCCGCACGAATGTGGTGGCTTATTCAAGACTTTATGTACCTTAGCATAGCAGCATTATGAGATATACAATACCGATCAGGCTAGTATATACTATTCAAGAATTAGATATCCCTGATAAATGTGCCGTCATGTGTTGTTAAATATGCCTGCGAGACATTTTGCCAAGAACAGGATGGTCATCATCTCGGACTCCCGGGCGCAATTCACGTCCTCCACTCACCAACTTTTTTAGACATCCAAGACAGCTCCAAAACGATCAAAAATTCTTGAAAATTGTTCCTGACGTATCGCATGGATTTTTGTTCGTTGAGAAAAAGCGAATAAATCTTCAAGATGGGTGGTGCGCCCGTGTCAGAAGAAAAGGGCGAGATGGGCATGGCCACCCTCTCCACCATCAGGTGAGTGCCGAACAGTCTGCGTCCGCGACGATGGCTAACGTTCCACAGGGTTGGCGTAAAGGCTATGGTTGAGAAGGTATGTACTCACGCATACTATAATATCTCATCTCGTCACTGCATATTCTCTCACGTCCCAATCAATTCAGTATACTGACTGCCCATACAGGAAGGCGAGAAACGCAGAGCAGAGATTCTGTCCATCAAAACAATAAGAGGCAACCTGTCATTCTACGTTCACTACGAAGAGTTCAATAAGCGTCTTGACGAATGGGTTTCCTCGGAACGACTGGATCTATCCCAACCTGTCGAATGGCCTGTCCCCGAGAAGCCAGATGCAAAGACCAAGAAGACTGCCGGCAAAGCAGACAAGCTCGACACTTCCAAAACATCAAAGACATCAAAAGCACAAAAGTCAAACAAGCGACCACGCGCTCAAACAAGAGATGCCTCCGCCACGCCCACGGATGTCAGCTCGAAAGCAGGCACACGCCGCCCCTCACTGTCCGGTGGCAAAGAGAACCGAGATCCCACCGTGACCCTCCTCACACCCGACGTCGACGGTACCCCCGGCCCAGACGAAGACGGCACAGTGGACCTCCTCGACGCCTCCGAATCCGCCGCCGCAGCCAAAGCCGGCCCATCAGAGAACTACTCCCGCGAAGAAGAGATTGAGAAACTCCGCACCGGCGGGTCTATGACGCAGAACCAAACCGAGATCTCGCGCGTGCGTAACCTCGAGCGCATCCAAATGGGCCAACACGAGATCGAACCGTGGTACTTCTCCCCTTACCCGTCCGAGTTCTCCGACGCCGAGATGGTGTTCATCTGCGAGATGTGCCTGCTCTACTTCGACAACGACCGGCAATTCCGCCGTCATCGGGAGAAATGCACGCTGCTTCACCCGCCCGGCAACGAGATCTATCGCGACTCGTACGTGTCCTTTTTCGAGATCGATGGCCGGAGACAGCGCACTTGGTGCCGTAACTTGTGTCTCCTGAGCAAACTCTTCCTCGATCACAAGACGCTGTACTACGATGTTGATCCGTTCCTGTTCTACTGCATGACGTCGCGGGATGAACACGGCCATCATCTAGTCGGGTATTTTAGCAAAGAAAAGGAGTCCGCAGAGGGGTATAACGTGGCGTGTATCCTCACGCTACCACAGTTTCAGCGAAAAGGGTATGGACGTCTGCTCATTGCCTTCTCCTATGAGTTGTCGAAGCGAGAAGGCAAGCTAGGTTCCCCTGAGAAACCGCTCTCAGATCTGGGTCTGCTCGGGTACAGGGCGTTTTGGCTGGAGACGATCATCGCGCTGCTGATGGAGTTGGAGGAGCAGGGGAGGAAAGACATCAGTGTGGAGGAGATCGGGGCGTTGACGGCAATGACGACGCAGGATGTGCTGCATACCCTGCAATCTGCGAATATGTTGCGGTACAGTCAGAAGAATCACCATGTGATTGTGCTCACGAACGCGATTGTGGAGCAGAGGGAGAGGCAACTAGAAAAGGAAAAGGTCAAGGGGAAGAGGACGATTGACGCGGAAAAGTTGGTGTGGAAGCCGCCTGTGTTCACTGCAAGCAGCAGGACGTGGAACTGGTAGGGAGGCCCGGGGATCTGGATGGCGTTTATGGATAGGAATGATACCCAATGCACAATCGAATTGAACATGAGAAGAGGGCCGCCGTATGTATCGTTGATTATCAGGTCTATGAGATCTCTAGCCTTGCTTGCTTTGTGCATGCAGTGCGATTTCGTAGTCTGCCACCCTGATCTGTGGCTTCTATCGTGACCATGTCTTTGATTGTGGAAATCCATCGCCATCGTAATCCTGCGCGTCTCTTGAGGTGCTTCGGTAACCGTGTCTGCCATGATGTGTGTCGTGAAGAAGTGAAGGATCGTCGTCTAGAGGAAGTAGTCTGGCGTTCTGCGGGAGACCATTGGCTCGCCAGCTCTCGGGCAAGGGTCGAATTGGAGGCTAGAACAATACGTCAGCTCTAATCTGCAGAATAAACGTGACCTGGGCTTACAAGGTATATTTGAGGTGCTCATCAATTTCCATGATTGCAGCTTGATTACCGCAGCGGTAGCAGTAGTTCGGCGCGGAGAAGATGGTCACCACATTCCTGTCTTGACTCCAATTGTACCCCTCCATGACCAGCTGATGTGCTCGGGCGACGAGTGTAAGGCCGTTGTTGTGGTTGAAGGCCTCGCTGATATCTTGGCCGAACGTGTAACCTGCTCCTCTTGGGCTGATTCCCCATCCGCACCTGTCGTCTGGGTCTGACCAGAGAAGATCGCACATGGGACCCTCGTGTGGTACTTCTTGAATACGGTCGAGAGCTCTGATGTTGTCGAGGGTATCGATACTGGGCGAGAGACCACCGTGCAGACAGAAAATCTGGTTATCGATCAAAGCGGTAAGAGGAAGGTAATCGAAGAGGTCAGTGAAGTATTTCCAGACATTGGCGTTGCCATATTTGCGCAGACACTCGTCGTAGAAACCGTAGACCTGCGTGATCTGACGAGATTCGTGGTTACCACGGAGAATGGTGATCCTTTGTGGATATCTGATCTTGAGAGCGACCAAGAGCGTGACCGTCTCAACAGAGAAGTATCCTCGATCCACGTAATCTCCCATGAAGAGGTAGTTTGTGTCTGGATTCGGCCCACCAATCTTGAATAGCTCCATCAGGTCATGGAATTGGCCGTGAATATCACCGCAAACGGTAACGGGGCATTTCACTGGTTGTACGTTGGACTCGTCTTGAAGGATCTCTCTGGCCTGTATGATGTGTTAGATGCACTCCTTCCACATCCCATCTCTCCAAATATTAATCTGACCTTATCGCAAAGTCTCTGCACATCGGCCTCCGTCAATTGCTTGCACGCCATGAGATTCTCAATCCAGCTGTCGAGGGTGGGGATGGTAGGAGGATCGGTCATGGTAGACACAGGCGTAGCTTCGGGCAGCTTGCCAACATCTTCCATGTTGGCGTCCATGGCGATTGCGATGGGTTCGGTCAAGACTTCCGATGCCTATGGTATTCTGAAAGCGCGATGGGGAGCTGTTAGGGGATTTATTCAAGGAGGTGTCGTGTGAGTTGTCGTAGAGGCGATGCGAAAGGTCAGTGATCGGAGCAAGAGGTTTGAGTGCCAGCCGCTATGAGATGTTGAATTAGCAGATTGCGAAGTGTTGTTGTGCGATGGCGATTCGATTGTCAATGGATGCGGATGCGGATAGCTTGAATTGAAGATGATGTGGGATGGTGTCTCAGCAGCTCTGTGTTTGGGAGAGTGGCCCGTGCACGTGCCGCCGTTGACATTTCGCCGCAGACAATATTTCTCAACGACAACGTTACACTTATTCTTCTCAAGCTATCTTCGATTCGACGCAAGATCTCGCGAGACCACTCTCTTATGTATTACAAGCCTCAGCTCCCATCGACTCTCGTCCCATCCTCTCTAATGCTGTAACGCTAAGGAATCCCACGACTGTAAAACTGCTCCGAACAATCAGCGACACTGTAGTGATACCTTGAAGCCGTGTCCGGCATGCTGGAAAGAGTCCCCGCCAACTAGTGCCCCTGTTGCGGATCAGCAATCACATCACTGATGCAATGATTGTGACAAAGGCAAACAGCAAGCTATGGTAGGCAAAGTCGTCCCTGGACAGCCATTCTTTGGGGGGCAGACAACCAATGGATTGTTACCTGCCACAAACATGATTCTAATTGTTGTTCCGATGAGCTTTGAGATCTGCAGCTCTCGGATCAACTCCATCTGGTCGTAAGCTCTTCTTTCTGGCTATTTTGACGTCGAATTCATTTGTGGAAGGAGCAGTGTATGAGACAAGCAAGTCGCGAGCGCAAGCAGCTCGGACGCCCATGCTCACGGCTTTCACTTTTTGACGAGCAGGGTCTCCAGCGGCTTGACCGCAAGACTCTCTGTCCTCGTGCTCGGCATCTCAAACCAGGCTGCCTCAAGCGGCCCCGGATATACGACGTCGCCTCCAGCAGGTCAGGTGTAGCCAGTAGATCTTTGATGACTTCAAGTGCATTTCACTACCAAATTGCACGCAACACTGGTCGTCACGCTCGCTGCCATGACGTCTCGAACATAAACATCCAGAACATGCAGAGGCATCTGGGCATAGGTCTGTCGTACACGTATGGTTGGTACCGTCCAATTGAAGCTGGGAACGACCATCGTATGCACAAGACATTCAGATGACTCATGCTTCATGAGAGCAATCATTTTACGTCCTCGCAAAAGGCATGTGGCCGCCAGCGATTCGGTATGATGCCTCTCTCATCCAAAGCTGTCCACCAATGCGACGGCAGGAGAAGGGTGGATCGTATATAGTACCACACTCACCCAATATGGGATCGGCATTACATTATGCTGTTGTCCATGGCCGCTCGAAGATGGCCGAGCTGCTTCTTGTGCGCAAAGCTGATGCAGACGATTTGGTCGTTGCAGTCTGGTCAATAACGATGACCTTCTCGAGACCTTATTGCAGAGAGACGATGACGTCCTGGTTGTCAACAAGAACGGGAAGAATGGTTTATTAAAGCCCGGTGAAGCGAGCCACACCAATTGCATGGCGCCAATGACTCGGCACATATCCGCGATCATGATTGCACTATCCACGGCAATAAATGACGGAAATGACCGCATCGACGAATTGATAAACACATCTGCAGATGAAGCAATCAGGAGGCAGACTCAGGCTAAAGAAAAGGTAGGTCCTCGAGTAGGACTTGCTGAAGCTATAACGAGCGGAGGCATCTCGACAGCCTCAGAACGACACTGCTGGAGCACGAAAATTAATCGGTCAAAGATGTCTAAGTGGCAGCAAACCAAGGCGACCAACGGCAAATCAGCAAACAATACTGACGAGCTGACGATTAAATCGAGATGGGACAGCGCCAGGCAGCGTCAGAGTGCGTAGAGGAATAGTATGGAGTGGCATCACATGTGGGGCTGATGTTACTGTTGTATCGACGAGCAACAACTCATGCTATCGATACTCCTCCACAATACGGGTGGGTCTCGCTGAATAGGTACAACACACTATAAGACGAGTCAGCATATAGGCTGGGAATAGTTTTGAAGACCAACGGCCGGTGACTATACTGTCGGAGATATCGAAGTCTTCGTCTTGAAAACGCAATACCGAAGCTGATCAACGATAGAGTGTAACGATTCTCAGCTTGTTCATCATAGAGTGCACCGGTAAGAGAGCCACAATGACGAAAGGTTCAGCGTGTCTCTTGCGGACTTGATGACCCCGAAAGGTTAAAGCGGCGCCATCCGTCTTCAACAAAGCATGACAGGCACGTGGACGTTGCGTTGCCGGACGGAAAGCACCGTAGTGGGTCCTGTTTGCCGACCTGCCACTCCTTTTTAACCAGGTCCCGTTTAAACGTCCTGTCTTTCTACTCGACGCCTCGTCCATTCCAGACAACGTCTCGACACCCGTTGCTGAGAACTCTCTTCAATCTTGTCGAGCGTTATATATCGTTTCCCGGCATTGGCACGCTTCAGACAAGACAAACAACGTCGAAACACTCGATAGACTGGAATGGCTTCGTTGTTGACTTGCGTAACCCTTCTCAGGTAGATATACCATGCCGTGTCTTCTCTCTTTACTCTGCGTGTTCCAATGATCGACTTCGGCACGTCGCCATAACATTGTGTTGTCCGCGGACGTAGACAAGCTGGCTTCGTTTACGTTCTTTTCGCTTCTTTTGCTCTGCCTGGGGCTTCTGTTTGATACAGCCCAGGCATCAAAAATCAAGCTTGTGTGTAACAACAGCGATGTTGCTACCATCAAAGCTGCAGTCAAGACTCCTCAGGTCTTCTGCACATTTTACCTTTCCAAGTAAGTGGAATCCGTCGCAGCGGCCGCGAGCCACTACCTGACAATTGCACAGGATTCGAAATGTGACGCCATTTACTGCCATGGGCTATGCCCGTACTACTGCGGCATGCAGATGCATACGACAGTCGGCAGGGAAGACTACTAAGGCGGCTACGCCTACACCGAGCGTCTGCTCCAACGCAAAGTGTCGGCAAAGTGACATAGCAGCCATCAAGGCCGAGTTCAAGAAGCCATTGCAGATTTGCAAGTTTTTTGTGGCACTGAAAGGGTAAGAATAGTAGAGTTCGCAACCACAATGATGTGTGCTGACGCCGGAATAGCACACAGACAGCTCAGCTGATGGACAGCCAAACTCTCGCCCGCTCCAAGGCAGCCTGCCAGGCCATCATCAAGGCTGCAAGTGCTCCTACCACAACACCGAAGGTCGCTTCAAGCTCGAAATCATCCTCAAAAGCTTCCAAGGCTCCATCTACCACAACGACCTCCGTCGTGTCTCCTTCCACTTCCTCCACATCTTCCGCTACGACCTTGCGACTGACTCAAATTGATCCTACCAAGCTCAACATACTTCCGACATCCTCGAACAGCACGACTGTAGTCACAAGCACTGCCGCAACCACTAGTGCTACTAGTACCATCACAAGCACGACGACAACCCAGAAGATTACCACATTTCGAGTCAGATCGAGCTCAACAACTCTAGCGACAACGAGCACCGATTTCACCACAACAACCTTGACAAGCTCTACGAGCTCTCCAACAACAACGGACGTGCCATCGAGCTCTAGTGAGGATGAGAGCGGGCGCGGAAGAAGCAGTACCACGGACGATTCATTCACAAACACGTCGACTGGCCAAGGGAAGCTCAAAGCTAGCCCAACACCGTCGATCCCATTCTGCTCTTCCGCCGCTGTCTCATCGCTACAGAGCGATCCGAGCGGCACTAGCTTCTGCCAGATCGTGCTCGTGGTTCCTACGGTGACTGTCACTACTAGGACGACATCGACGACGACAACAAGCATCACCATCACAAATACTAACATAGCCTTCGAGACCAGCATTACCACCCGTGAGATTACCATGCCACCAAACCTCACAGAGACCGCGTACATCACGGCGTATGCCACATTCTGCGGTGGTGGCAACACCTTCCGGAAGCGGGATGCCGAACCAGCGCAGGCGACGTCTGCTGGCATCGATGTCCCCACCTATCTCTCCGGTCTTCCTGTCAAGTCCATCAGCAGCGCATGCAGCTGCCTTGGCCCACTGCCTACCCCATCAGTCACCCGCACTTCCACAATTCGTGGTCCCACCGTCACTATCACTTCCATGACAGACATTGACCTCACCTCTACCATCATAAAGACCTTGACAACGGTCAGCTACGCCAATACCTCCTCCATCCCGACCGTCACAGCCACGACAACGGTCACTGACACCGCTGCAGTCACCGCTGGCGCGGTAGCGACCAACACTCTAGCACCCTCAGTCCCAGGTGTCTTCATGAAATATCCCGGCTACACTCCAGCAGACAATATTCCAGCGTTGATCTCATGCCAATGCTCCAGCTCCAGCGGTGGCACATGCGACTTCGCAGGGTACATGAGCCCCCTTATCGCAGCCTCCACCTGCGCGGACTGGGACGGATGCATGGCCACTTGCGCATACTTCAACACCAAGGTATCGAGTAACAAGTGCAGCGGCGTCTTCTACGATGCGGATGTCGGTTTCTGCACACTGCTGGGTCCAGACTATCTGCCTATGGTGGACTCGGGCAGCTGTGGTGTGATGGGGAATGCGACTGCTGGGGGTTTCGCTGCGTTGATCAGGAATTAGAGGAGATACCCTATGATAGTTACGGCCTGAACATGATCTTTTACCTTATAATGTATCTTGCTTAGTGTGTTCTGCGAGGCGTGATGAAGCCAAGGATCAAGAAGGGATGATTCCGCCCACTTATGCAAGCAAGTAGGGCTCAGTAGTAGACGAGGACAGACGTGGCCATCATTGGCTGGACTCGACATGCGGCTCTGCAAAGTCGGAGGAATGCTGCGAGAGACTGTCCGAGTTGGATAAGCATGTTGCCTCTTTGAGTAATTATGCACGTTTGCTGTAAAAGGCTTGTAGTATACTTGTACAACGCCATGTAATTATAAGAAGTCTTTGTTCGCTATTGAAAACGCACTTGCTCAAAGCATCTCGGACAGATACCCATTTAGCATGCCTCCCGTCACCTTTCTTGTTCTGGGCGCCACTGGTATTGCTTACTCGCGTAATACGAGGCATAAAGACTGACTGAAAACATAGGACCTACCGGTCTTGAATTCTGCAAGGCAGCTTTGGCAGCTGGCCATTCGCTCATGATCTTTGCTCGATCGCCCGACAAATTACCAGCAGACATCAAAGACTCCGCTGCAGTCAAGATCATCCAAGGCGAATTGTCATCGACAACGGAGCTTGCGCCTCTGCTGCAATGCGGTGCTGACATCCTTGTCTCCTTCGCGGGCCCAACATCCGGTCACCAAGGAACGGTAAGTCCGTCGCCAGCATACAGATGCCGAACATACCAGGACTGACGACGTTTATAGCCAGTAGCAGACTTCTACAGTGCGTTCCTACCTAGTCTACCTGACGCAGGAATTCATCGAGCCCTGATCCTCGCCACTCCATCAGCCCAGGATCCAAAAGACAAGGGCGGGTTCAAGTGGTGGGCCTCTGTGACCCTCATCAAGACTCTGGTGAACGCGGCCTACCAAGAAATGGTTGGCATAGGCCAGGTAGTCGCCTCGCAGCCTGTAGAAAAGCTGCAATGGACGCTGTTCAGAGTCGGCTGGCTGAACAATGGACCGGCCAAGCCAGTCAATGCAACATATACCGGGTCCGGACAAGACTCGATGGTTATCAGCAGGGCGAGCATTGTCGAGTGGGTACTGAGGGAGGCCACCGAGAAGAAGTTTGTCGGGCAAAGACCCTACATCAGTAATTGATTACTAGACATGGCGCGGATCCAACCTGAGCTTCTCGATCGATTCCAAAAACATCTCTTCTCCTGATGACGTGAGCCAGAGTTGGCAATGTGGTGGTCGTGATAAAATTTGATATTGTTGAAGAAAGTGAGATTGTGATGACGCCGGGAATGTGGGCAATTTCGGGGCAATCACCCAGCGAGCCGGGTCTCTGAGACATTCCTCGGTCAAACTTTCAACGAGACACTTTGACGAATTTTTGCTTCTTCGCCGCTCCCGACCGGCTGGATCGCAACGACCTCACATGCTTTCTCTCCCCTGTCTGGGTATGCAACGCCACAAGCCATCAGACCCTGCGAGACACGTACTCAAGGTGTATACAGTGGGTGCGAAGAGGACCGCAGAATTGCGTGACCTCACTGCGGCGACATGAATATCGCACTGGCTTCACGCGCAATTTGGTCCGACAATAGATCACTCTAGTCTCTATGGCTTGTTGTCTAGTACTGCGAACGGGTCACTCAGTGGCATCCTCTGCTACTTCCACGAAATCCACGTGGGTGTCAAGCAATGACCATACCTACCCTACTTCCAGGAACCTGGCCTTGGGTGAGCTTAATGATCTTGATCAGTATCAAGCTTCGGCACTAGCTGGCAATCTCTGCCCTACCCACCTATTGCCGGTCTATCTTCGGTGTCGACATGTGGCTCTTGCTTCCAATCACGGTCTCGAAGTCCTGTCTCCTCCACCAGCTCCCGAGCCATTTGCTAGCACGGACTCGAGGATGATTGAACATGACATCGTAGTATGCAGCCAAACCACTTCGGAGACATCAGTGCGCCAGATCTAGTTCACTCTGAACCAAACGTGGCATCAAGTACGACTGAAAATGGTAATTCCTTTCCAAATCGGAGAGTTCAAGATTCAGGAGGCGTCGCTCAACCATGAGCATGAAAATTTGCTGGCAATGTAGTATAAAGCAAAGGTAGGAAGTCGCATTGTTGGGTCACCTCATCCTCGTTCAATCAGTCTTGTCTGCATATCAATCATCTAATCTCTATCGCACATCATGCACTTCTCTACCCTAGCAGGCGTTGCAATGCTTGCCGCGCAGAGCTCGGCCACGCCGTTGAACATCTTCAACATCGTCAACAGCCTCTTGTCTAACCTCGGAGTCACGCTCCAGACCAACGCCAACATTCACGGTCCTACGAAGAACTACCAGAATCAATGCCCATTCACAATCACCCCTACAACCATCAGCGGCAGCCGCTTCCTCCACAGCATTACTTGGCCCAAGGGTTACAACTCCGGCAAATGGATCGACTGGAAGACATTCAAGGCCAACGGTGTGAACCTCGGCGGCTGGCTGGAGAAGGAGCGCACCCACGACCCTATCTGGTGGGCACAGTACTCTCCTGACACCATCGATGAGTGGTCCTTCTGCCAGGCTCTCGGCTCCCAGTGCGGACCTGTCCTCGAGGCCCGCTATGCTAGCTTCCTGAACACCTCCACAATCGACCTCCTCGCCTCGGTTGGTGTCAATACCCTTCGCATCCCCACCACCTACGCCGCATGGGTCAAGGTTCCCGGCTCTCAGCTGTACACTGGCAACCAGATCTCCTTCCTCCGCAAGATCACCAACTACGCCATCGATAAGTACGGTATGCACGTCATCGTCGGACTGCACTCCCTCCCCGGTGGTGTCAACAGCCTCGACATTGGCGAGGCCTTTGGCCACGGCGACTGGTTCCAGAACGCCACGAACCTGGACTACTCTTTGCGCGCCATCGACGGCATGCTCGACTTCATCCGCACCTCAGGTCGTATCCAGGCCTTCACCGTCGCTCCCATCAATGAAGCCTCCGACACCCATCTCGCTGGTTTCGGTACAGCCGACGGCCTCACTGCCAACGGCACCAACTGGGTTAACACCTACATCAACGCTGTGCTCAAGAAGATCGCCAAGATCGACAAACGCATCCCTCTGATGCTTCAAGACAACTTCAAGGGCGCATCCTACTGGTCTCCCTTCTACGACGCAAGCACCAACCTCGTCATCGATTCTCACGTCTACTACTTCGCTGCCGCCGGCGCTTACAGCAACTACATCCTCCCCGCCGTGTGTGGTCAGGCAGCCTACCTCGCGCAGGAGACCAAGTTCCCGGTATTTGTTGGCGAGTGGGCTCTACAGGCCATGTACAACAACACTCTCGCGGGCCGTAAGACTGTCTTCGATACCCAGCGGTATGCGTGGCAGAAGTATGTCGCTGGTGGTGCGTTTTGGACTGCGGTGAGCTATTCGACCGCCGCAGTGGATGGTGAGGGTACGCAGAGGGAGTACTGGAGCTATGGTGATTTGATCAACCAGGGTGTGATCACCACGCAGACGAACAGCTCTTACTGCTAAGCGGTACGAGAACGGGTTGAGGAGCAAGACAGTAATGTTTCAAAATTCTTATGCAGATATGACAGATAGACTTTGATATGATAGACTTAATTGATATGTTTGCAATATGTCTGCCACATGCTCGTCGCTACCGTATTGTGCCGATATCGGATCCTGAATCCTCCGTGATCGGTCACCAACCTTTGTTCGATTTTCGCATAGCAGTCGACGAGGTCATCAAAACATCTCGAAGGAATTAGATGCAATGCTCCATCGTAGCTGACCGAACGCTGTATGTTGCGCATCGCAGGTCGATGGGACTAGTCTCCTCTCCCACGTGGTCTGCTCGCTGGTGTCAGAGCTGTCAGCCACATCCATCCTTTCTAAACTTGATTTAGTTGCGTCACCAACGGGCTTCGAGACGTCTACACGAGGTGCAGTATTATGGTCTATGATTCTACCTTAGCTATACTCTTTTCACAATTCTTCATCCCTCAGGCAATTGGTTCCAGAGACGAGGTAATGCTATGACTACAACATGGCGCAGAGCGATCGTTGTCGCATTCACGATTTCGACCATACTTTTACTCGCTCTGCTGTCAAGATCTACTGGCTCTTGGTCTGTCGTGCTAATAGACGCGGACGTCTATCGCAACCAGTACGAGAACACTTTGACTACCCCCGGGGGGAGGCCCTTCAATTCTCCGACTAGTGTTGCTTCCTTGCCTCATACCATCCCATCACCGGAGCAGGCGTACTCCGTGGATACTACCCACAAGCCTCATCAACAAGCTAGTCCTCCGCCAGAACTCAGTCCCGAGAATAACCACGGGCCGATTGACAAACTAAACCTTGTCCTACCATGCGAAGAGTGTGAAGAACATTCAGGAGTACCATTTCCCGTAAGGTTTTTCTCAAGACGCTTCTCCCTTCACTCATGGAAGCACAGCATTTCTCACTTGATCTCCTCGAAGCGCATAATACGTGCAGCGTCAAGATCAGCATCAACGGAACCGCTGTCAAATTATGCAGTACTCCAAGTTTCGAATGCGCTCGATGTATATCCTCTTCATACGACCAAGAACCTGCGTTTTCCTTTGAGCCGAGCGTATGGTGCTACGAAGACACAAGCGAGCTTGGAGTCCTGTTCGAACCTTATATCACTCTGCGACTCACTCGTTATAAGAACTGGCGCGTGCAGAATGGACCTAGTGCGCAGTTCTACGTCGGCCTGGAAAGGGACAACGAAGGAAGTGTGACGTTGGTGAGGAGATTTGGTCACAAGGTAGAGCTAGCGATGGATGTGGTGAAGTGGCAATGTAAGCTTGCTCTTGCCTCTCATAGTGGCTATTCGTGGGGAAGGTCATTTTGCTGACAAGATCTTAGACTCCGCCACGGCAAAATCGATGGTCAATGGTAATGTCACACAAGCTCATGCGGTTAGTCTTCGTGAGAGGGCAAATGCCATAAGAAGGGCGATGAAGTCGGGACGAATATGGACGAATAGATGGATACCTAGCATGCGGCCACCAGTATGCTGATTCAACTCGAGGGTGATGATTGCCAGTCACGCCGACAGATAGTATCGTGTTGTGATGTACTTCGAAGACTCATTCCCGTTTGATACTCGACTGAGGTGAGCTTGACTACAATACTGCAGATACGAGAATATCATGAGGACACGGTGGATGGACCATTGATGAGATAGACCTGTTTCTGCTACTTCTGACTTCTGTAACTTTGCTTCCAGATTGCCAGTCCATGATTTCAAGCTTTGAGCAATCTTTCCATCGACATAGTGCCCATTCCTTCAAGCATGTTGTTCAGCGCCTCTGCTGAGAAGTATTTCTACAACCTCTGCATGTCCTTCTCGCGTGGCAGCTTGTAAAGGGTTATCATACTGCCCGCCCTGAGCATTTATATCAGCACCATTTTCAAGAAGTAGTCCCACCACTTCCCTTCTCCCCAGAGCCGCGGCAGCTTGCAAAGCATTGCCATAATATCCACCTTGAGCATTGACATCGGCACCATTGTCAAGAAGCAGGCTCACTATTTCTTTGTCCCCATTAGCAGCAGCGGCTTGCAGTGCATTGCCATAATCCCCGCCCTGAGCATTGATGCGAGCACCGTTGTCGAGAAGCAGACTTACTACTTCTCTCTTTCCAAAGACAGCGGCAGTATGCAGTGCACTACCAACTCACCGCTCTGAGGATTGATATGGGCACCACTGCTGAGCAGCAGACTCACTAAGTCTTTGTTCCAACGAACTGCTGCCGCGCTCAGTACGCTGCCTTGTGCGCTGATCCGTGCATTGATGTTTGCACCTCTTTCCAGAAGCAGCTTCGCCACTTCTCTATGGCCACACAGCACGGCGGCCTTAAGAGGACTACCATAGTCTTTAGCCAAGAGGCCACGGCGATCGGGCCCGTCGACAATGGCACCGTGGTCTAGAAGTATTTCAACTATTTCCTCATGTCCTCTCGATGCAGCACACTGCAGTGCGCAGCCCCATGGGTTGCCACCGGGAGCATCAATATCGGCATTCCCGTGAAGGAGCAGCTGCACGACGTCCTTGTACCCGTTACGTGCAGCATACTGAAGCGCGGTGATAGCTCCATAACTTCGAGCGTCGACGTTGGCTCCTTTGTCAAGGACATATTTCACCAGCTCTTGATATCCTCTTTCTGCAGCAAAGAGGAGAGCACACTCAAGATAGCCGGTTTGAACATCATGATCTGCGGCATGGTCGATCAATAGCTTCGCTGCTCTCAAGTGTTTCGACTGCATGGCCTCTTTCAGCGCGCTGTCGTAGCTGTGGCCACGGACAGTATCTTTAGCGCCTTTAGCTATCAGGAGCTGTACCATCTCTACATGTCCTCGGCGTGCAGCTTTGAGAAGAGCTCTCTCGCCCCTATCATCTTGAGCATTGACATCACAGTCAACCCCGTCGAGGAGTAATTGCACTACTTTCAGATGTCCTTCTCTCGCAGCGATATGCAAAGCGGTGAGATGGGAGGCATCTCGAGCATTGACGTCGGCGCCATTCTCGAGAAGTAGTTTGACAGTCGTAGGGAAGCTTCTTTCAGCTGCCACCATTAATGCGGTACGATTGTCACTATCCTTCCCGTTCACATCTTCTCTGTGAGCACTAAGTAACAGAGCTAAAATACTGTCGTGACCATATAGAGCAGCCAGGTTGACTCGAGGCCTGATGGGTAGATGTCTATCAATCCCAGAACGAGACTGATGTTGTATCCTATACCATCGTTGTGGCTTCGAACCTGGACTGTAGAGATGTCGAAGAAGTTGTGATGCATCAAGGAAGTCACAGCGCAGGCCAGCGCTACGATAGTGCCCAGGCCAGCGCTCGGCAGCATAGATAAGCATAGGATCCATGCTCCTATCTTTGTCCTGTCTCACATCGTCTCCTATATCACTGACAATGATGAGGTAGCGGGCACAAATGTAAGTCATGGTAGCTTCCGCTTCGTGGGCTGCAAAGTACCACCACCTGGAAACGTCGCCCACACTTGACTCTTGGTGTAGAAGAAACTCTTTAGCAGTTTGGTGGAGGAGGTGTATCGCGGAATGGTCAAAGAAAACAAAGAGTCCACATAGATGGCGAATACGATCTGCTAGATTGTCTTCGTCAAGTCTAACCTCGTCGATCGTCCTTTCGCCCGGTTCAATGGCGATGCCGAGCGCGATCGCCATTTCGCCGATTAGTAGAGGACGACGAGCTGCTACAACGATCTTGAATATGTTTCGAACAGTAGCTCTCTCTTTCTTGGGTGCCTTATCAAGGATGCTCTGGTAGGCAGCATCGAGAGTTGGTGGTACGGAAGTGATGATACATTGGTCCGGCTTTAGGGCATCCCTCATCTCGTTGTCGATGTAGTCAAGTACAATATGAAGCCACAGATAGGTCCGATTCTTCCTGCTGCGTAGGACATCTCTTAAACGCTGCTGCGTTGCACTCCGTAATTTTCTCCTTTGCGCCAGCTGATCAAGTCTGACGTCGATCACCAGATCAATCTCTGCGGCAATATCCTCGTTACGATCCTCGCCGCGAAGTCGCAGTTCGGGCAGATTTTGGATTGCCGAAGAAAACTCCTCTTCAATGTCCTGATAAGGCCGGCTGGTTGCGAGTATCTTGAGACGGCTTCGCTGTTGTGCTGGTCCACTGTTGTAGAACCGTGTGAGTAATCGTACAAAACGTAGCCTGTCGTGATGGTTCCCGCTGTTTCTGCATTCGTCCAGAGCATCAAAAACGCAAACGACCATAGCTGCAGCTGGTGCATAACAAGCTGCTATGAGAATAGCCCACAAGTCGTCGATCTTACTCGTTAGAGCGTCTTCGTACTTACGCCATTGTTCTATGGCATGCTGCAAGAGTTCTGGTGCTTGCTCGAAAAGTTGATGAAGCACAGAGCAAAGCGCAAAAGCAAGCGAATTCTGCTCGTCGTTATCCTTAAAGAAAAAGTGGCAGACATAGACCGGTGCTGCGTGTAGTTCCGCGATATCGTGGTCCACGAGAGATTTCGCCAGGACAGATTTGCCGCAGCCAGGGTCAGCTGTGATCCAAAGGATGTCGCCTCCTTCCCCGTTGACCCAGCGTTGGAATTCAGGACTATCAAGAGCCCATTCGCAAGTCTTCGCGACGCGGTCGATGTTACGGTCTTTGAACTCGTTGTAAGGATGCTTGCCGAGAGCCCGCATACACATACGCTGCTCGTCGTCGAGTTCTTTCGCCGAGCGATCAGCACGGTATGCAGTGGTTCTTTCATTACTTTCTTTGTGTAGAGCGATTAAGTCGGTAGTCTTCTCGTCGATCGATGCGGCGTGTCTAGTGACATCTTGATCTAGCGGAATTCATCAGTCTGCTGCCACGTAGGCGTGCTCTGAATACACACGGGCGTTCAAAATGTCGCTCATTGTCTTGAAATCAGCGATTTGAGTGGGTGCCAGTCGCAGGAGCAAGCATCTAGCATAAGCAGCGGCCGTCATAGCTGCGTGACCTTGCCACTGCTTGTTCTTATGTGAGTCTGCATAGTCGCTGACGCCTCGAATGACTAGACATGGCCAGTGGTTCATTAGTCCCCCGGCCTCCATTTCGCAGCACAGAAGGCCGAGTTGCTGTGACAAGCGTTCCCTTTCAGCAGCGTTTTTCACTACTTGATCAGCTGAACCAATGGGTCCGTAATGCACTACGACCGATTTGCCGGACGCACGCGGCAACCTCTTCACGATAGATTGGTATGCGCCTCCGCAACACGGACCGGTGCTCTGCTTACTCATTTGAGCAGTGTGGACAAAGTCCTTCTTGTACAGGATGTCGTCCAGCAGACTGGGCCTGGTAAGCTCATTGCGCAATTCTTCGTCCATTTTTTCAAGGGCGGTATCGATCATCGTTAGGAGACCGTTGCCATGTCTTTTGTGCTTGGCCTGCAAGCCTGCCAAAGCGGTACGGAAAACCATTGGTGGATTGTTAAGTAGACTGGTTATCTCAAACTCATCGTGCTTCTGCCTGCCTCGATCGAATTTGAGTACTGCTGGGAGGGGCGGTACGGCAGTTGAGACGACGACATCTCCGAGTCTGATATCGTGATTCTCTGACGGGAGACCGCCTCCAATACCCACCATAAGTCCTACTCGAACATTCGGGAAGGTATGTACCATATCCCGCGAGACCGTGGCGGCAGTAGTGATGCCGTGCTCGTCGATTGGGCACACCGCAATGACGACATTATGTGAGCCTATACGGCCAAGCGTGTAGTCGTTGTTATCGTTCTGGGCCTTCGGAGCAACAGTGTCGTATTCTTCGTCCAAGAAGCTCGCAGCAGCAATGTATTCGATGACCAGAGCACAGATCCAGCCGATGGTGAATTGACTATGTTCAGGAGCTGTGCTCGACATTGTTTCTGTTGCATTCACACCATGACGGCGGAAGGGAGATGGGGAAGAACAGCTTCTGTCCATGCGACACAGAGCTCAGCTGAAGCTGGGCAGTATTGCCTTGTTCACACTGCATGCCTTGGGCGGCAAGTCGTCCAATCAGCTTTGACATGGCGGCTACGATACAGTACATGTAGAAAAGGCAATCGAATAGACCTTTCAACGACTTGTAGTATATCGCCCAAAGTGCTTCAAGACATTTACTGAGTCGTCGCTGGTCAAAATTTGCCCATGAGTATCTTGACGTGATGGACGAGTGGTTGAGAAGACGAATCGCGGAAAATATGATTTATTCGGCGCAGAATCTTGGTCACATGACCCGCTCAATGCACCTGAGCCACTGCATAAGGTCCTCCTACATCAACAGAGTACTGTTGTACCATCGACTTCATACTATCATACGATTGAATTACCTATCTTGGGATGTCGCACGTTCTCTTGATAGAAGAGTGGTTTTCCAAATATTCCCAGCCGATCCGCAGACCAACCGGAGCAAGTCAAATGGGTAAAATCCCGTATTTGCAATCAGCAATAACACAATCTCGGATGAAATCCTCACAGATCTGTGTAAGCTCCCGTGCACTTGGATGGGCTGAAAGAGAGGTCGTAGGGGCAATCAGCTTTTATACCTGCGACGGAGCGGAAGAGTCACGCTTGTTGGGATGAGTCAGGTATGACTCGAGAGCTTGGTTGATGACAAATAACGCTTCTATTAGGAATGTGTATGGCTGGAGAAGACTATTCGTCAGAAGCGTCTACCTCGACGCACTTGTACACCTTCTTCTTGTGGTCTTTGTCGACAGTGATCTCTGTGTCGTCGCCGGCTGCGGCGCCGCTGCCTGATGAGCCGTTCTGCTTGGTGCCAGAACTGCCTGAAGAAGCACCACTACCAGAAGTAGTGCCACCGTTAGTGACTTCCTTCTTAGGGCCGGTAGAGAGCCCACCTCCGCCGCCAGCGGAGTTGTTGTTGGTGCCAGTCTTGGCGTCGTCGGCGGAAGATGAGTCAGTGGAGTCATCGTTGTCGTCAGCGTCCTGTCCAGCTGAGGTACCAGTACCGGTGCTACCACCTTGAGAAGTCGTTCCTTGTCCCTGGCCACCGTTGATAGTCGAGCCCGAAGCAGAGCCGGAGCCGGAGACTGTTCCTGATCCTGAGCCAGGGGCAGTACCTGAACCAGAGCTTGATCCTGAGCCAGAGCCGGTACCAGAGCTAGATCCACTGCCCGAGGAGGTCCCGGAACCACCACTCCCAGAACCAGCAGTCGTCCCATTACCACCCTGCGTACCATTCACGCGGGGAAGATCATCACTCTGATAATCCACAGCCCAATCCGTGGTACCACCAAAGTTCAATCCCTTATACGTCTCCGTCCTCCTGTTCTTGATCTCATTGTCCATGAAGCCCAGCCACCAGTTGCCAATCATAACGATCTTGGTATCACTCTTGGCATCATACAGCCTCCTGGTCTTAGTCCCGTTGTTCTTTGCGATCTGGTACTCCCACTCCAGCTCCGCATCGGTCATGACGCCGCGCTCCTGGGTGCATTGACCGATCGGCTGTGTCGCGTTGAGGGTCCACTTACAATCCGGACCGGTACAGCTTGGGTCAATGGCATGGTACCCGCGGGCGTACGAAGTGACACCGACGACGACCTTGTCGCTCTTAGCGCCAGCCTTGGTGACCAACGCCAGACTCTCCATTGTCTCCGTGATGTTGATCATGCTACGAAGGCAGTCGCCGTTGTCGCAATTTATCTGAGACCACTTTGAGCCAAAGTCGAAGAGTCCATGATAGTCGTAGGTCATGAAGACGATGTAGTCGACAACTTCAGAGATGGCTTTGACGGGGTAGTTCGAGAGGTACCAGTATCCGGCTGGCATAGCGACGGAGACGGAGCGATTGCCAAGCTTGGCTTTCAGTAGCTTGAGGAAGGCGAGGTAGAGTTCGCCTTCGCCCTTGTCGGCGGGCGGGATGCCGGGCATGTCTGGTGCGCCGGGGTACTCCCAGTCGATGTCGACGCCGTCGAGGTTGTGCTTGATGATGAAGTCGGCGATGTTAGTGGCGGCCTTCTCTGCGTTGGCGGACTTGACCATGTCACGGAAGATCTGGTAGGTGGCCGGCTCGGTGGAGAATGACCAGCCGCCGAAGGTCAAGATACGCTTGTGCTTCTTCATAGCCTTAAACTTCTCGAATTGAGCAGTGATGGCGGTGATGTTGACCTCGAAGGTGGTGGTCAGGAGTGCGAAGGAGTAGTGGATGTGGTTATAGCGAACTTGTGAGATCGACGTCACGTCTGAGCGAAGGCAAGGACGCTTAGCATTGTCGCCTTGGAAGTAGGCGATCTTCCTGAATGTGGCCGGTGGGGTTGCATTGTTGGTGACATTGGTGCCACAATTCGATACACAGCCGCTGACGCCCACGCCGGTACCAGGAGGTGGCAATGTGCAGTGGTCAGGACCAGTACCGCAGTATCCGAAGGCACTGCAGCAAGCATTCAGTGGACAAGGGTTGAGGTCCGCCAGCTTCTGACCAGGCTTGAGGACGGAACCTGGCATAAGCGGACCACAAGCCGTACCAGCCTGGGAAGCGGGCATTGGTGGCAAGCCAGAGCTGATGCACATGTTGGCACCAGCTTGCAGGCCACTACAGCCACTCCATCTGCTTGTTGTTAGTCGTAAACGAAAGTGCGGTCTTCAAACAACTTACGCCCAGGTGTCTTTGTTGTATAGCTCGAGTTGAGCTACGGTGACATTGGACCTGGAGCTGATAGCCCCACATGAATCTCCAGAGACAACCTTGTAAGTAGTGCAAGTGCTTGAAGTGTCATTGCTTTGACGGGGATATAGGGCTGCTCCAGAAGCCGACGAAGCAAGCACCACCAAGGATGCGAGCGAGATAAGCATCATGTATGTAATGAGTGACGATAATATTAATGAAGGGAAGGGTTCAAGGAGTGACTGTAGTGAAGGACTGATTACCACATCCAGGAGCGAGCAGCATGACTTACATATACAGACACGACGCCACAGATTGTTCTATGAATACGACTCGCAATTTCAGTAGAGTTCGAAATACTGTTCTGGTGCAGATTCAGCATGAGGCAGACGTGACGGAAGATGTCTATGAGAGGCGGAGATCAACATAGGGCCAAGTCTGATAGCTTCGAAGTTTAGCAGAAGATTGCGAGGAGACAGGCAAGGAGAGAGTTGAGTGCTTCCATAACCTCACCCTGGTCGAGGGTTTTAGGGCTTGGAAATACTTGACAGAAGGTGAAGCAGGAGGTTGAGCGCAGCCAGTCGGAAGATGTCGATCGATGGAGATGTTTGTGGCGAAGCTAAGTATAGCTTGAGTCGTGCGACCATAGCACACCGAGATCGCTGCAGACAGCATACTGTTGTCATGCCTTCAGGGGGGGAAGATTTTCACGACGCGATCCCACTGGGAGGATTGTTTCAAGCCATCAAAGTGTCTTGCTTCTCGTCGCATGTTCTTGGTTGGACATGCTCTGATTGGTCTGGAACCTTGCGTAAATGAGCATTGCAAAATCTGGGACAGAGTAGAAAGCAAGAAAGGTTGTTGAATCTATTTAGGGTACAGACATTACTGAGACACGAGGACGTCTGAGGGCAAGACTGCGGAATATATCCTCGGCCAGAGGGCGGCATATCCGGCCCGATCTCCGGCCCTCTCCATGGACGAACGATTGCGGGGACTGCGGCATTGAATTTTTGCCAGATCCAACCCTGCACTTCGACGAATTCCCGCCATGAGGGCTCGACCTCAACCTCGAACATGCCAGGCATAGAGCTCTCCAGCAACTGGAAGAAGCTCCAGTCCAGCCTGAGCCACAAGAATGACACAAAGAAATCCGAGTCAACGTCCGGTACCCTCAAGCGCAAACGCCCTTCCACTGCCCCAAAGAAGACCGCACCGAGCAAGCGGCCCAAGATGAGCGCAGCAGAAACACCCACCGCGGTAGTCGACATGACCTCCGAACACACCGACGTCCCTTCTCTCGACATCTCCGCCATGCCTCCCCCTTCTTCGCTGAATTGCGGCAGCACCACCTCCCCAGCAGGCCGCTACCTCGCTCTCGATTGCGAAATGGTCTCCACACAACTCCACAGCCACTCTCTCGCGCGCGTATCGATCACGAACTACCACCATGCCATACTGTACGATAGCTTCGTGCTCCCTCACCCCGCGGATCCGGTGACGGACTACCGCACGCATGTATCGGGCGTGACTCCGCATCTTCTACGGAAAGGATTCGCGAGACCGCTCGAGGAAGTGCGCGCTGCCGTTGCGGAGTTGTTGAGGGGAAGAGTCCTGGTGGGGCATGCGCTGAGTAACGATCTGAAAGTGCTGGGACTGGACCATCCTGGGTATGCGATCAGGGATACGGCGAGGTATAAAGGGTATAGGACGTATGCTGGGGGAAGGACGCCGGGGCTGAAGACGTTGGCGAGAGAGGTTCTGGAGATCAGGGTGCAGGAAGGGAGACACGATAGTATTGTGGACTCGAGGGTTGCGATGGAGCTGTTCCGAAGGGAGAAGGGAGGAATGGAGAGCGAGGTGCGGAAGCGGTATGGTGGGCTGGTGCAGCGCGTTGGGAAGGAGATTGTCAAGGGCAAAGTGGGCATGAAGCAAGAGAAGGTCGAAGTCGAGAGGGTGGAGTCGGTGGCTGAGGAAGCAAACGACGAGGACGAAGTGGGGAGTGCACTTGATGGATCAGAGCTGCTCGACGGAGAAAGTGAAGAAGAGGATACCGAGAGTGATGGTGAAGAACAAGAAGATAAATCAGAAGCGCCGCAGGTGGCTAAAAAGAAGCGGAAGAAGAGAAGGAAGCATAAAAGCAGGACGACCAGAGTGTGATGTGGTACCAGGAGTGTTTGACGCACGAAGGATCAAATTTGCATAGCATCCAGGAGTCGGATCATGGCCAGATATGAGATACCATTTGCGCCTGGTGAAAGCGCTCTCCAAGCTCGGAGGATCTTATAATCCTTCCTGAGGAGCCCACCTAGTCTAGAAGGGTATTAAATTCAAACGCTAAAAGCACAATAAGGTCTCGCTTGCTTTGAAGTAGCCTGCACGTCTTTTCGTTCTGCTCGCTACTTACAGCGGCACATCTTCCATAATTTCAAGTGCTCCTTCTCGTGCAAACGTGATGATGACGTCGCCGAGCGACTTTTGTAAGAAGCCGGCCTCGCAGTAGGTGAAGTAGTATTCCCACTTCCTCTTGAAAAGCTGCACATCGCTTTCGCTCATACCTCTGTGCTCGCTCAATAGTGCCGGCTTGATTTGTGCGTCAAAGTTGTGGTGGAATTGCTCATTCCATAATCGCAAGGTTTTGGCGTAGTGTGGACCGATGTTCTCAACAGCATCTGGGATCAGAGTCGCATTTGAGCCTTCTCTGGCGGCCTCGAGTAGTTGCGTAACATTCGGCAGGTGTCCGCCGGGGAAGATGTATCGACGGATAAAATCGTCAGATTTGCTGTATGCTTCGTAGCGCTGCGAAACTGTCAGCTTGTTTCTTGGATGGGTGTAGATCATCAAACTTACATTCTCAGGCATGGTGATGCACTGAAAAACCGCAATACCACCATCCTCCTTGAGCAACTTGTCGATGCACTCAAAGTATGTGCTCAGAAACTCCTTGCCGACCGCTTCGAGCATCTCAATGCTCACCACCTTATCGTACCTGCCAGTATCCTTCGGTACAGGGAGCGCGCGGTAGTCGCACAAGAGCACCTCGATGTTGTCTGTGAAGCCAGCTTCCGCAATCCGCTCCTCAGCTAGCGCCTTCTGCTCTTTCGACAGGGTCAAGCTGGTAACTCTGCAGCCAGTCTTGCGCACGGCGGTAATCGCGAAGCTTCCCCAGCCGGTACCAATCTCGAGTACGTGGTCGGTAGACTTGATCTTTGCGTTCTCCACGAACCGCATGAGCTTCCTCTCTTGCGCCTCTTCTAGCGTCTCGGTCGCACTTCTCGGATCGGATTTTGGTAACCATACAGGACACGAGTAGGTCATGTCCTTGGATAGGAAGGCCTCGAACATGACGTTGGAGATGTCGTAGTGCGCGGCAATGTTGAGCCTCGCAGTGTGGAGCGTGTTTGTCCTTCGTAAGAAACCGGCCAGCTTGTTCGTGAGGAGCGAAGTCGCAGTCGAGCCGTTGGACAAGCTGTCACGGTTGACGATAAAGAGCTGAAAGAAGGAGGTCAAGTCCGGGCATGATACTTCACCCAGCATGTAGCTCTCAGCGAATCCCTTGATCGATCAGTCATGGTACGCGCGGAAAACCCGTCAGACTCACCATATCCGCGAAGAGGAGGAGTCTTGCCCAAAAGGTATCCTTGTTCACGATCAATTCAGTCGCGGGGACTGAGTAGACAGTCCGCTGATCTTGCGGCACTGGCTTGATCTTTTCCTGCCCGCATACTGTCACAGTTCCGTCTATGTCTGTAATTTTGAGCTGCCCAGTGGTGATCCGCTTCAGTAGTGACAGTATAGTCGCCCGCGACAGAGACAGGAAGCCAGGCCAGGCATAGGAAGCTCCATAGCCGGCCAATGCCTGGATCGGCGCAGTCAGCGGGGTCGTGAGGCCCATGAGCTGCGGTGTCGGAGATGAACCAGGAGTCGAGTCCAGGAAGACTGAAGTAGTGCAAATATGTCAGGACCTTGGCGACGAGCAGTATGAAGCAATTGACACGAAGAGAAGTGACAAACGGGGGAGAGAAAGATGTTGAGGACACCTGAATGTGGAGGCACAACAAATTCGACACTTCTCGACGTCAAGACATTTCGAGGGCAACGAGCCGGACGAGCCCGGTGGCCGACACGGTAGATTTCATGGGCCGACTTTGTGACAAGCTCTGCATCCTGTCAGGTACGGAGACCAACAAGCCCATAGAAGGAGACTCGGAGCAAAGGTAAATTGCTTACCGCCTGAAGCGAAGCTCGGAGGAGAGTTGTCACTTTGCCTCTTCCAGCAAGTCAATGACGAAAGCGCAACGAAACATGCGGTCGGGGAATTTTTAGTCTCGAGGGCTGGGTTGTGATTGGATTTGGATGACATGTTCATCAATCCGAAACGCTTTTCGATGTGAATATTAATCTGATGTCTCTTCTTTGCGACAGACCAATGTTACACAGAAGAAAGACTCTTGATGCTGCTCAAAAGAAAAATGTCCCAGGGTTCGAGGGGCTCTGCTTGTTGTTGCGCCAGAGCTCCCCTTGCTACCCCACCATCATCGACAACCATGATCGACGACGTGCATCTGTCGACATTTGATCCACAGAAAGGATCCTCAGAGACCGGGTTGACTGATCATAATGTGGCACTTTTAGTTGTTACCTGGCATCTTGATCAAGTTCGCAGTACAGACGAGTTGTCCCCTTGACTTCAGGCCACATCGTGCTTGTATCGAGAGTCGATTGCGAGACGATAGTTCAGCTCAGATCTGCGAATAGACTCAAACCTTGTCCGCGATTCCCGATGCCCCACTTTCGCCGTCGAAACTGCGAGATAAGATATCAAGCAGATATGCATGCTGTCCTGAGGCAATATCCGCGTGGTTTTGATTGAGGACATTGGCAGTCTTATGTCATCTCTGTATTCTGCCATGTCCGAATTATGCGCCCAGCTATAGTCAAGAGAGCTCATGTAGCTGCATATAGATGGAGGGGTCCCATGAAGCTTTGATCACCAAACGCGTCCCGCCATCGCGCCTCGCGTCTCAGTTTGGGCTTTCGGTCCCCGACATGCATTTCTTTCCACTACCATTCGACTATACACGGAAATGTCGAATACTCTGACGGTCGACTCTGACAAGTCACAATCGAAGGTACAACCAAATCTGTTGCCATGTAAAATATCGTTCAATGGCCCGGTAAATGCTAGCTCGCGATACTGGGTACCTCAAGATGGTGAGTCGACGGGATTGAAGACCGCCTACTTCAGAGGGCGTAAGCTGCAAGGCAAGGACGTAGCATTGCCAGAAGGCTACACAGGTGAGTCTCGACCATACTCTCACTCGTAAGAAGCGCTAATAGTGACCAGGCGCTGTACTCCAGAAGACGGATAGGACCATTGTCGAGGCACCGCCACAACAGGACCATGACGACGACGTGTCGGACGACGAAGAGCCACCGAAGCAATTGAAGGTAATTGAGCAAGTCGGCACCTTTGACAGTATCACTGTCTGGGAACATGAGGCTGTGCCAGAGAGCGGTCGGGACCCTTATCTGAAGGGTGTGGAGGAGTGGATCAAGTTGAGCCAGGCAGTGAGTTGACTATCCTGTCATGTCGAAAATTTGCTAATAAGCTAGATCCACGATCAATGAAGTGCGAAAGAATCAGATCTCATAAAGCATAGCGTTGGTGTTTCGGGCTGGTGCCAACTGCCGAGATAGTACTCAAGTCTTTTTATGCGTCTTGTTCCACTCTTTCTGTTCAGCCTGAAATTTCTCCTTCAGCTCGAGGTAAGTGTCGTCCTCTTTACACCTCTGCCACACCTCCTTGAAAATCCGACTGGATTCTTCCTTTTCCTCCTTGTCCTTGTGACCCTCACTCTTCGGTAACTGCTTCTTCTTCCCATCCACTCCTACAGTGGCCTCATACTTCCTCCCGCCCTTGTGATTGGCATATCGCTTCGCTCTTGTCATGCCCATCTGGATGAATTTTCGCGCCATATCCATGCCCACAAAATCGCCCTTCTCCCGAAATTGCTCAAACTTCTGCCACAAATCTTTGGACGATCGTCGAGCAATGTCTGGAGTTTTGAAGCGCCAGTAAGGAAGCAGTAAAGACTTGTAGGGCTCAAAGGTCAGGACTCCCATTTCGCCACGTGCAATCTGATATGACATGCGGAGCTCTTTCGACTCCAACGCCGGCGTCTCGATGTCACTATCATCCTGACTAAGTATTGAGTCTGTCTCTGACTTGCCTTTCGCCTTTTTGGGTGCCATATCGTCGTCTGTTGTCTTGTGCTGGCGTGGCTGGCCATATAAATTCCCTGTCAAGCATCTGTCTGCTACAACAAGTCACAGGAGTATGGCGCAGTCATGCTTGTGCGTCGATATGGACAGGATTGTTTGCGTGTTGCTTCCATCATCTACAGATGTTATTCACGACACATGGCAAGGCATGTAGTGAACGAGCATCCGAGACAACCTGGATCTGAGCATGACTCGTGAATTCCGTCACTTTTGATCGCGATGGTCCGTGCAGATCGATATCTTCCATGAAAGCTTCAGCACAAATTATCCGACAAACACAACACGCCACGCCGCATACCTTCTGATAGCCACGACTGAGCAACTTACTAAGGCTCGGTCTCAATTACTGTCCAGCTTCCATCACACGTGTTATATGCAACCTGAAACATCTGCAAGTTCACAGACGAGTACCGAGATAACACGACCTTCTCCCCCACCAATTTCCCGCCAACATGGAATCCTCGATCAAGACTCAGATCTTCCGCCAAGCCCACCACGGAGCCCAGGCGAAGGCCAGAGTACCAACTCCCCCGAGTCTGGTCTTGCGACACCAGATGTGCCTTCTCCACTGCCCGTACACGTACTGCCCGAGCTGAACGCCCGCGACACCCCTTCGCCTTCCAATCGCAACCGCATTGCCGAGTACGAAAGTACTCCATTGGCTCAAGTGAAGCGGCGTCCTCAAGGTCCGGCCTTTGATGTCGTAAAGAAGAGCAGGGCCCCCGATGATAGAGCATGTCCAATCGCGGAACTCCCAAATGGTTGGCAATACGAGTTACACCCACCTTGCTTGTGCTGACCTTTAGCAGAGGTGCTCACTCATGCGCTCGCGAATCTGTCACCCACAGATCTCAGTTCTGTCTCTCTGGTGTCGAAGCGATTCCACGAGCTCGTCACAACCCAACATGCTTGGAGAGCAGCCTTCTCTCGCTTCTTTCCTGGTTCCGAAGCACTCCGATCGCATTACCTTGACGAGGATTACGATGACGAGCAGGAGACACTGATCGCGCCCAAGAGAGAGTTTGCTAGGCTGACGGCACTGGCTTCATGGCGAAGTGAATACATTTTGCGAACGAGGTTGTTGCGATCTCTTGGGCGTGGCAAACCAGTGCAGCCCACTGGCCCTCCATCTGCTACCCGATCTGGTCAGAGCCATACTGCATCGGCAACTGTCATGTACAACTCTCAGATGTTCACTACCGTCAATCATCTGCATGCTAGTTTTGGAACTGGTCTGAACAAGCGTATACCTCATTTTGTCCACGGTGCGGATGATGTGGGCACTGCTTCTTCAAGCGATCCGACTACCGGCAAAGTGCAGGGTTGGGGCCTGGCTGATCCGTCCACCTTCATACAGTTTGTCGACAGATTCCCTGGTGATGCACAATACGGTCTTGGGTCTGGCCAGATCGTGGGTGTGCCAAACACTATGGATGTGAGCGAGCCATATGGCATGGTCTACGCTGAGGGTCTCCCCGACGGCATGATCTACTTTCGCTATATCGAAGAGATGCGCGGCCGTTTCTTAGCCGCTTCCGCTGGCATCTCAGCGCCTGAACTCGGAATTCCAAAAGTCCTGTCTACGCGCGAGTCACAAACAAGTGTTTGGATCGCAAAGTCCTCTTCAATACCCTCGCTTACTGATGGCATGGTCGGTATACTGTCCGCATCCTCGCTTGGTGTTCTCACGGCATACTCACTTGGACCTCTCGCTGCCCGGGACCAGAGACATCCTCGCGGAGAAATGACAGCTCGGTGGGTTCTCTGCCCTGGCGTCCCGATCGTCGCTATTCAGGTAGATGAGGATTACTCATTCGCAAGGCAAGGTCAGAACAGGATTTGGGCTGTAGTGCTGAACGCACTCGGCGAAGTTTTCTACATCACCAAATTCCCAAAACGAGCCACTGTTAAGCCTGCCAATAGCAGATTCGATGACGAGGCTCGAGAGAGACAAGCGTGGCTATCGGGTCGATCTGTCTGCTGGAACCTACTCGAGACGACCCGAAGGACCGCCCGACCTGATCCTTACAGGGACAACGTTACCGACGGCAGCTACAGTCCAAGAAGTTCGTGGACTGGGATGTGTCTGTCTCCTGAGCAAATCAAGGCAGAGTCTCGAGAGATCGAAGCATATCTGACTAAGAAGCCAGCTGATATACAGACATCTTGTCTAGGCTGGGACATGCGGCGGATGCTCGAGATCGACTTTGCTGGCGACGACGGTAATAATGCTGGAGAGTCAATCATCGTCATCGAACCTGGCCTTGATGAGGACTCAATCGCTGCCGCCACACGCTACACACGTGTCCGGAGTCAGACACTGCCGGAGTTCGATGGCGGTTCTACCACACCGTCGCTGACAGAGGCCAGCACTGCAACTTCTACCCAAACATCCATGTTCGGTGGCTCGAACGCGTCTTATGACTTTGCTGGTACCCCGGCTTCATCTCAGACCGAGTACGATGATCCAGCGACAACTACGGTCGTTAGTGAAGAATGGCGCACGACGATTCTGTCATTCGGTGGGCTAAAGTCGATCCAAATCACAGCAGCAGCCATGGATCTATCTACGTTTGCCACCACCACGACCCAGGAAGATCCGATCTTGAACTTCACTGGCGCGTCCGTCACCTCTTCGCCATCTCTGACGCCCATGTCAGCTACTGGCGACTCACTCCACCCTTCTGACATTCCCGGTCAACGCACCCGCCTACTCGCCCTAGGAACCTCAATGGGTACCATTCTTCTCTACAACCTCCGTTCCAACATCCCTCCCACAACTCTCCCCGCCACGCTCTCCCCTCTCCGCATGATCCACACCTCCTCCCCGTCCATCTCCACCCTCGCCCTCTCCTCGCTTTACCTCGTCCACGGCGGCACCGACGGCCTCGTCCAAGCCTGGGACCCACTCGCCTCCTCCCTCACGCCCATCCGCACCCTGCACTCCCGCTTCTCCTCCCGCGCCCGCCGTCGTCTGGCCCAAGCCGCCGCCTCTCCCGCCGGCGTCGGCATCAACCTCTTCGCGGCCGGCGCCATCTGTCTCGACCCCGACCCCACCGTGCTCCGCGGCGTCGTCAGCCTCGGCACGCATCTGTTCTACTGGCACTTCTCCTCGTCGGCGGCGGACGCTTATCGCTCGCATAAACGCCGGCTCCGCAGATCGGAGCGCATGAGTAATAGTGGTGGGGAGAAGTTTGTGCCTACGCCCCGACAGGGCGGGACGCGACGGTTCATTGAGAATGAGAAGTGGGAGTTGGAGAGGGAGGAGGAGAGGGAGCGGAGGGAGAAGGAGAGGGTCGGGAGAAGGTTTGGGACGGATTTGTTGGGGGAGAGTGCCACGGAGGAGGAGATGTTGGCTTATGCGAAGATGGTTAGTGAGGAGGCGTTTCAGGTGGAGAGGAGTGGGAGTGGGTCTACTAAGGCAGTGGGGGGTAGTGGGAAGGCGGTAGGGATGGTAGAGCAAACGGCAGAGGAGAGGGAGTTGGAGGAGGCCATCAGGCGAAGTTTGGCGGAAGAGGAAGTGGGCGGGTTCGAGGTTGTGCCTGAGTCTTCTTCTGCTACCAAGGCTTTCGGAGTTGAGGATCAAGGTTTGGGGATTCCGTTCAGGTACGCGAAGAAGAAGAGGTCGCCGAAGGGTAGTCCGCGGTTTGGGGCGGTGGCTGGGGGCAGCACGGAGAGGGAGAAGGAGGAACTGGAGTTTGCGTTGGAGATGAGTATGGCTGAGGAGCGAAGCAGGATGGAAGCTGAAGAGGGACTCGGGGAGTGGCAGGATGTGGAGCAGGAGGAGTTTCCTGATTTGCCTGGGAACGGCAAGGGAAAGGGAAAGGGGAGGGCGATGTAGATTTGCTTCAAACATATACACTTTGGTCAAACGTTTGTTGAACGGAAGAAGTGGTAAACTTGTTTGAAGTGTACATTGAAGCAGTGCGCTGTCTAGACATACTGTCTTCTCCGAAAACTTGGAAAAATGCTCACTTCTTCGCAGCCGCGACCTCCTCGTCCAAAGGCAGGATGTTGGGAAGTGGTCCAACAGGGGTGATACTGTGCGGATTGATCTGGCGATGACTCTTGGTGTAATGATTCTTGATGTGCTCAAACTCTGTCGTCTCGCCGAACGCCTTGTGGTTCCAGTAGAGGTTTCGCAGCCACTTGTGGAGATGCGGGTATCCGCTGCGAATATCCCTGATGTTGCACTTGAAGTGCTGTACGTACACTGCGTCGAAGCGGATGATGGTTGTGTAGAGTCTGATGTCTGCCTCCGTGATGCGGTCGTCGAAGTAAAATGGTCCTGAAGACTTGGCGAGATCTGCCTCTGCGCGGTCGAGGGATTTGAAGAGGGTGGTGACGTTCTTGGTGTATGCTTCCTCGGTGGTGGCGAAGCCAGACTTGTACACGCCGTTGTTGATGTCGTTGTAGGTCCAGTCGTTGGTGGACTCGATTTGCGACTCGAGGTCCTTTGGAAGCAGGTCTAGGGATTTATATGGTTCTTCTAGCAAGTTGTCAAAGGCATGATATAGCATGCGGATGATCTCGCTGGATTCGTTGTTCACGATGCACTTCTGCTTCTTATCGTAGAGTGTGGGCACAGTGAAGCGGCCGTCATATTCCTTGTTGTTCTCAAAGTAGATGTCACGAAGATGAGTATAGTTCTCGTGCAGTGGATCCGGAGTGACATTCTCGCCAGGGAGCTTCTCGTCGGGTGTTGCGAAGCGCCAGCCCTTGTCGAGCATATGCCAGTGAACAGATGTAAAGGTGATAAATTGCTCGAGTCCCTTGAGCTTGCGGACAATCAAAGCTCTGTGAGCCCAGGGGCACGCGTAGGAAACGTATAGGTGGTAGCGATCAGCCTCTGCTGGGAATTTGGCGCCAGGCTCGCTCGAGATCCAGTCACGGAACGTAGATGTCTGTCGCTTGAATTCGCCGTCCTTGCCTGCCCAGTCGAGGATGGACTTGCCTTTCTCGCCGTTGCTCTGGATAGCGTTAGTATACCTCATGCCCCGCATCACTTTGGGAGATCACATACGGCCATGTTTCGTGTCTGCACTTTTTGTTTGATGTGTGAAGCTGTCTGACTGAGTCGTAGTCTTGCTGAGAGCATGAAAATATGAAGAAGATGGATGAAGAGTACTTATGTTGTGGTAAAATCTACAAATATATGACGAGCTATTACCAAGGCATTAGAAAGCCTCCAGGACGCTGAATTACCGCCCACCAGATGCTCAGTCAACTGATGACGTTCTGTTTGTTAATCAGTCCACAGCTCTCGAAATGGCAAGCGGTGAGTCTGATCTGCCCGGCTTTTGTCGGTTCTTTTTTTCATGCACCTCGATCGTTGTGGGGTTCGCTGCAGCTTGGATCCAAAAAATTGAAGCTCAGGGACCATCTTGTTATACCCCCTGACGCGTTTTTCCTCGACGCGAATGCACACTCTCCTTCACTCATAATCTCCGGACGAATTGACCAGCCATGGCTGAAGAGACGATTGAGAAGCTCATCGCCCTCGAGGTCAAGGATGGGAACAATGTCGTCCGCCTGTGTGAGGGGAAGAGCTTTGGTGCTCAGAGGAGCGTTGCTGGAGAGCTCGTCTTCTCCACGGGCATGGTTGGGTATGAAGAGTCTATCACCGATCCTTCATACCGAGGACAAATCTTGGTCATGACTTATCCACTCATTGGCAACTATGGTGTGCCGGACAGAGACGAAAAGGACCCATTACTCAAAGACCTCCCTGCTCACTTTGAAGCCAGCCAGATTCACATAGCTGGTCTCATTGTAGCATCCTACGCTGGCGAAAGCTATTCCCACCATCTCGCTACCTCGTCCTTGGGCAAATGGCTCAAGGAGCAGAACATCCCAGCTATTTGTGGTGTCGATACCCGAGCACTTACAAAGAAGATCAGGGTGAAGGGCAGCATGCTTGGCCGACTACGGCTACAAATTTCAGACACACCAAATGGCATTCCAGCAATCACAAAACCGCTTCAAAATCTCGTCGCAGGCCTTGCGAATGGCATCAATGGCGGCTCAGGCTACAACACGCCGGTCTCAAGGAACGAATTCGAGGAAATTGCTTGGTCAGATCCGAACATCGAGAACTTGGTAGCAGATGGTAAGCTCAACCCTCTTGTACGATGTTTCATTTCTGACAGCATAAAGTCTCGATCACGGAGCCCAAGATATACAAACCAGATCCAGCGAAAGCCCTCAAGCATCCCTCCGGTCGAACGGTCAAAGTTGTCTGCGTCGATGTTGGTCTCAAATACAACCAGCTGAGATGCCTTGTCTCTCGTGGCGTCGAAGTTGAGGTAGTACCGTGGGACTATGACTTCCCGAGGCTTGCTGGGAAAGAGTTCGATGGGCTCTTCATCTCCAACGGACCTGGTGATCCTGCGAAAATGGAAACGACCGTGGGCTATATTCGAAAGGCTTTGGAAGAGGCTCGCATGCCCATCTTTGGTATTTGCTTGGGTCATCAACTCCTGGCTCGCGCCGCTGGAGCTGATACAGTCAAGATGAAGTATGGTAATCGTGGACACAACATCCCTTGCACGAATCTTCTCTCTGGCAGGTGCTACATCACTTCCCAGAACCATGGTTTCGCTGTCAACGCCGAGACTCTGCCCGAGGAATGGAGCGAGCTGTTTGTGAATGCCAACGACGGCAGTAATGAGGGTATCCGACATGTCACGCGACCATACTTCAGTGTGCAATTCCACCCTGAAAGTGCACCCGGACCACACGACACGGAGTTCTTGTTCGACGTTTTCATGGACACCATCAAGGACTGTATGAACGATTCGAGGATGATGCAGCAAGCTGTCAAATTCCCTGGAGGCGAGATCACCGAGAACGAGAAGCGGTATCCCAAGGTCAATGTCAAGAAATGTTTGGTCCTTGGAAGTGGTGGTCTCAGCATTGGTCAGGCTGGCGAATTCGACTACTCAGGATCTCAGGCCATCAAAGCTTTGAAGGAGGAAGGCATCTATACCATCCTTATCAACCCAAATATCGCCACAATCCAGACGTCGAAGGGACTTGCTGACAAGGTCTACTTCTTGCCAGTCAATGCTGATTTCGTTCGAAAGGTCATCAAGCAGGAGAAGCCCGATGCGATCTATTGTACATTCGGCGGGCAGACTGCTTTGTCTGTCGGTATTCAGCTCAAGGATGAGTTTGAAGAGCTCGGTGTCAGGGTCCTTGGTACGCCAATCGATACCATCATCACAACAGAAGATCGAGAGCTCTTCGCTCGCAGCATGGAGACCATTGGCGAGAAGTGCGCAAAGTCAGCTTCAGCCACAAACATGGAGGAGGCCATGGCTGCTGGCAAGTCCATTGGCTTTCCACTGATTGTTCGAGCTGCCTATGCCCTCGGAGGTCTGGGTAGTGGTTTCGCCGAGAACGACGTACAACTCAAGGAGCTGTGTGAAAAGGCCTTCGCTGCCAGTCCTCAAGTCCTGATCGAACGCAGCATGAAGGGTTGGAAGGAAATCGAGTACGAGGTTGTCCGAGATTGCAGAGACAACTGTATTACTGTCTGCAACATGGAGAACTTCGATCCTCTGGGTATCCACACTGGCGACTCTATCGTCGTGGCGCCGTCTCAAACTTTGTCTGATGAGGACTTCATGATGCTCCGATCTACAGCCGTGAACGTCATTCGGCATCTCGGAGTGGTCGGAGAGTGCAACATCCAGTATGCGCTCAATCCTGACAGCAGGGAATATTGCATCATTGAAGTCAACGCAAGGTTGTCAAGATCCTCTGCATTGGCCTCCAAAGCAACTGGATACCCGCTAGCCTTCGTTGCGGCCAAGCTTGGTCTTGGGATCCCACTCAACGAGATCAAGAACTCTGTCACCAAAAAGACATGCGCGTGCTTCGAGCCGTCACTCGACTATGTGGTCGTCAAGATTCCAAGGTGGGACTTGAAGAAGTTTACCAGGGTTTCCACATTGCTCGGCTCCTCCATGAAGAGTGTCGGTGAAGTCATGAGTATAGGTCGCACTTTTGAAGAAGCCATACAAAAAGCCATACGATCAGTCGATGTGAGCAATCTCGGCTTCGGGCCTACCAACGCTGCTTTGATGTCCATCGACAGCGAACTTCAAACTCCATCGGACCAGCGAATGTTCGCCATTGCCAACGCCATGCACAACGGCTACTCTGTCGACAAGATCTGGGAAATGACCAAGATCGACAAGTGGTTTCTCAGCCGCCTGAAGGGTCTCAGCGACTTCATCATTCAGCAAAGTGGTCAGAAGCTGGACAGGGTACCTGAGCAGGACTTCCGCAGAGCAAAGGAGTTGGGCTTTTCAGACAAGCAGCTGTCGACCTTCTGGTCAACCAACGAGCAGACTGTCCGTAAAGCCAGACTGGATCACGGCATCAGCCCGGTGGTGAAGCAGATCGATACAGTCGCTGCCGAGTTCGACGCCTTCACCAATTACTTGTACCTCACCTACAATGGCACCGAGAGCGATATCAAGTTCAACGATCACGGAATCATGGTGCTCGGTTCGGGTGTCTACCGTATTGGATCATCGGTAGAGTTCGACTGGTGTTCGGTGACCACCGTCCGCACCCTGCGTGAAAGTGGCTACAAGACAGTGATGGTGAACTACAATCCGGAAACTGTCTCGACTGACTACGATGAGGCTGATCGTCTGTACTTCGAGAACATTACGCTTGAAACCGTCATGGACATCTACGAGCTTGAGCACTCGAACGGTGTTATCCTTTCCATGGGTGGCCAGACGCCCAACAATATTTCACTACCACTCCACAGACTGCACGTCAAGATTCTTGGTACTTCACCAGAGATGATCGATACCGCGGAGAATCGTTACAAGTTCTCCCGTATGCTTGACAGGATTGGCGTTGATCAACCTCAATGGAAGGAGCTCAGCAATATTGAGGAGGCTAAGAAGTTCTGCAACGACGTCAAGTATCCAGTGCTGGTACGACCGTCTTACGTTCTATCTGGAGCTGCCATGAACACCGTCTACTCTGAGCACGACCTGGCAAACTACCTGAACCAAGCCGCAGAGGTATCTCAAGACCACCCAGTGGTCATCACCAAGTATATCGAAGGCGCCAAGGAGATCGAGATGGACGCGGTCGCGCAGAACGGACAGATGATCGGCCATTTCGTTTCCGAGCACGTCGAGAACGCTGGCGTGCACTCCGGAGATGCCACTTTGATCCAGCCTCCACAGGATCTCGACCCAGAGACTGTCCGCAGGATTGAGGATGCGACAAGGAAGATTGGCAACGCGCTCAATGTCACTGGACCATACAACATCCAGTTCATTGCGAAGGACAACGAGATAAAGGTTATCGAGTGCAACGTTCGTGCCTCGAGATCCTTCCCATTCGTCTCCAAGGTCACTGGCCTGAATTTGATCGACATGGCGACGAAAGCCATAGTTGGCCTCCCCGTCATGGCATATCCACCAGTCAATATTCCAGCTGACTACGTTGGCGTCAAGGTGCCGCAGTTCTCCTTCTCCCGTCTATCTGGTGCCGATCCTGTCATGGGTGTTGAGATGGCATCGACTGGTGAGGTGGCTTGCTTCGGACGCACAAAGTACGAGGCGTACTTGAAAGGTCTGATCTCCACGGGCTTCAAGTTGCCGAAGAAGAACATTCTGCTGTCTATTGGATCATTCAAGGACAAGACTGAGATGTTGCCATCAATCCAGAAATTAGCCAAGCTTGGCTACAACTTGTTCGCTACTGCTGGTACAGCAGACTTCCTTGAGGAGCACGGCGTTACCGTCAAATTCTTGGAAGCCTTACAGGATGAAGAGCAGAGGACCGAGTACTCTCTGACTCACGCTCTAGCGAACAACTTGATCGATCTGTACATCAACTTGCCATCTGCAAACAGGTTCCGTCGTCCTGCGAACTATATGAGCAAGGGTTACCGCACCCGAAGAATGGCTGTCGACTACCAGACACCGCTGGTGACCAACGTCAAGAATGCGAAGATTCTGATTGAGGCCATCGCCCGCAACTACGACCTTGCCATTAGTCGGGTCGACTTCCAGACATTTGCTGAGATGCCGTCAGCTCCTCTCGCTGAGGTTCCTCAAGAGGAGAAGCGCACATTGACAGATATGCTCAAGAACTCACCATTCACCGGTCGCGATATTCTGTCTGTGTCCCAGATCAGCAAGTCTGAACTTCACCTTCTGATGACCATCACATCAGAAATGGCTCTTGGTGTCGAGCGTCAAGGCAGCCTTGACATCCTGAAGGGCAAGTTGCTCTGCCTAATGTTCTATGAGCCATCGACCAGGACATCATCTTCGTTTGATGCTGCCATGAAGCGTCTCGGTGGTCAGACTATGCTCATCAACGAATCCGTCTCTTCGACCAAGAAGGGAGAAAGCCTCGAGGACACCATTCGCACTCTGGACCAGTATGGCGATGCGATCGTCCTCCGTCACCCATCTGATGACAGTGCCGAGAATGCGGCTCGCGCTGCGGATAATCCAATCATCAATGCTGGCAATGGATCGAGAGAGCACCCGACACAAGCCTTCCTGGATCTATACACGATGCGGCAGGAGCTGGGTACCGTCAACGGACTCAACATAACTTTTGTTGGCGATCTCAAGTATGGTCGTACGGTGCACAGCCTTTGCGAGCTTCTCAAGCACTACAAGGTGCACATTCAGCTTGTGTCACCATCAGAACTGGCATTGCCTGCCAAGGTCCGCAAATCGCTGGAACGACGAGGACAGCTGGACGGTGAGAGCGAGAAATTGACACCCGAAATTGTCGCCAAGTCCGATGTCTTGTACATCACCAGAATCCAGAAAGAGAGATTCGAGGTCGCGAGCCTTTACGAGAAGGTCAAGGGCGAGCTCATTGTCACTCCAGAGACACTGCGAGCGGCCAAATCCAACATGATCGTGATGCATCCGCTGCCAAGGAACGAAGAGTTGAGTAAGGAAGTCGATGACGATCCAAGGGCGGCATATTTCAGACAGGTGAGTTACGCGAGTTCTGCTTTGAGTTTGACAGTGCTGATATCCCCGCAGATGAAGTATGGTATGTACGTACGCATGGCCCTACTGGCGTTGGTCATGGGGAGTTGAGGGCGACGATAAAAGTAATTTTGTTTTGGTACAATAAGGAGGTCTCTTTGGCCAGATAGATCTCACTTAGTGCTTTTTACGAGCAACGAGTCGATGTGCTTTTATGATATATTATGACTGTAAACGACAGAGCATGTCGTCTGTGTCTACCAGTATGCGTTGGTAGTCACAGGGCGACCAAGCGTACTGTTGATACGCTATTATGTACACATTACCCTATGAATATCCCGTTCTGTTTCCACGTGCGGATCTGTTTCGTGTGGAGTCTCGTGCGTGACCCCCTTTTCCATGACTTGGCGATAATCTAAACAAAGGCACCGGCTCAAACCGCCCGGGACGACTCATGTGGGGAACGACTCGGGTGGCGGCGGTCTTGCTCGAATTTTCTGCTTGGGCCCCGTTCGGAATGGATTGCGTTATCTCGCAGCGTTCGCACGCCTATCAACGGCACTCCTCTACTTTAACCCTGTCTCTACCACTATCAGACATCCTTCCGGTTCCCAAGCTAAGCTCTGCAATTAGCTGCGGTGGTGCTCAACCCCCCTCATTTCCAAACGAACGGAGCGAAAGTACAACGATAGGAGATAGCCCGCCCATCCCCCTCGCGTACTGGCACCCTCGATGCAGGGCGCCGTGGGCCATGGCTGCCATCGAGTCATCTCAAGCATGCAGGCCCAGCATGTGCGGCCTGCCGTGCAACGACTGGCTCAGACCAACGCGGTAGCAGCTGCTGGAGCTGTAGCTCTGCAGCCCTCCTCGAGACATGTCCATTCTTTGGATCATGCATCAGCCACCGCTGCGGGACGGTTCAGGCACACGACGTCTCCGCCCTTTGGACTGCGTTTGTTGTCGTCGAAGCACGGCCAACGACGGGAGCTTCGTCACATGCGCGCTTTCCATACAAGTACACAACGGGCCTCTGTCCTGAGCGGTGTTGGTGTTTATTCTCCAAAGGATTTCTCGAAGCGGTCTGCCTTGTCTACCTCCTCTCCACACTCTTTTGTTCTTTCGTCAAGACGACACCTCGCCACTGTCTCTAACGACATGTCTGTTCATCGTAGCAAGTACGCCGCCGTGGTAGTGGGCGCTGGTCCTGCCGGAATCTGCGCGGTTGGAAATATGCTCGAACGAAAGGTTGGACCCATTCTCTGGGTCGACGACGAATTCAATGGTGGAAGGGTTAATCGTAATTATCGAGAGGTGCCTAGGTATGTCTTCTCATCGTCTCATGTATGTATACAATCTGACTTGACTAGCAATACCAAGACAAAGCTCTTCATCGACTTTGCAGAAGCTCTCGCACCCTTCAGGCAGGTGGTTGAGAAGACGCCTTCTCCCAACGCCATCGACCATTTGCGAGAGCTCAAGCAGGACAAGGGGACCTACCTCGGAGATGCTGCCGATATGCTACTCATGCTCACCCGTGGTCTGATGCAGACACCAGGTGTTGAAGTCCGCAAGGGACGTGTCACTTCTGCATCTGTCGACTCTTACAAGGGCTGGACTGTGCAAGTTTCTCTTGCCGGCCACGATTCACCTGTCCTATCCCAGCCGAGCACCGTCATCTCAGACCGTGTCATCCTGTGCACTGGATCCTCGCCTACAGAAGGCCAGCTACCGGTCGACATTCCTGGTATGTCTAGTATTCATCTGGACACTGCTCTCTCACCATCGGCCATCTCCGAATTCATCCCTACGGATAAGCCAACGACAATCTCTGTCATTGGTGCTTCTCACTCGGCCATTCTGGTCCTGTGGAACCTTTCCAACCTGGCTTTGTCTTCCCACCCGAAGCTCAAGATCAAGTGGTTCACACGCCACGCTCTGCGCTACGCCGAATACATGGACGGCTGGATATTGCGTGATAATACCGGTCTCAAGGGTGACGCTGCCACTTGGGCAAAGGAGAACTTGGAGCCAGAAAAATTGCCCTCTTCGCCAGTGTCTAAGTGCATCACTCCGATCACGTACGAGAAGGACCACGAAGCCGAAGCCTATAAGGAACACCTGCCAGGAACAAACTATGTTGTTCAGGCCATCGGATATGCCCGCGATCCCATCCCTGATCTCAAGCGTGGGGTCGGCACTCTTGAGCCAAAGTACAACCACCTCACTGGTGGTTTCGAGGACGGGACAGGTGAGAAGGTCCCAGGCCTGTATGGTGCTGGCATCGCTTGGCCAGAGAGAGTGACGGATCCACACGGAAACGTCGAATACGCAGTCGGATTCTTCAAGTTCATGAAATACATGAAGAGAGTTTCCTGCGACTGGAACTAGTGGGGGAAGAGAAGCAGTTACGCGAGACAAACCGCGGATTGCAGAACGGCCGTTGTAACGGCCACTTCGTGTTCGCACATAAACTTTTGATAAAATAGACAGCTTTGGATTTTCTGCATGTACTCATTATTCCTCAGCCATTCCATTGTTTCTCCAAGACAGAGATCTCAACTGACTCGAGCCACGATATTCCATGTGCCCCGATATAGCCTGCCGAGGCGTGGTTGGCGGAGGATCGTCCCGCTATATCGAGCCACTTGACTCGCGCGCGAATGTCTGACCTCACTTTGCTTCCCCCAAGTCCTCGCGCCCTGTTTCAGTGTTCCTGAATATTCCTTCCAAGCCCTTCCGGAAGCAAAGTCAAAAACTACAGCATGTCCTGACCGCGCCCCTCGCGTCCGTCGCGACAATTTCCATGCGCCCAATGCCTCCCTCCCACCACGACGAAGAAGAAGAAGAAGAAGAGCCCGCCAGCTCCGGAGCCCCGCTTCTCACCACCTCCCACGAAGCAGCAGAAGAAGAGACAGGCATAATGGCAGAATACCCACCCTCGCCCATCTCACCATGCACAGCAGCCGACTCCTTCCTCTCCCCGTCCTCGTTCAAAACCAAGGACTCGGACTCCTGCCCGCCCTCACCTTCTCTCCGCTCAGGCTCCCTCTCCCCCGCCCTCCGGCAATGGAACCCCTCCACCTCCACCCTCTCCCCGCCGCGCTCGCCCCGGTCACGCAAAGTCTCCTTCCAGCTCTTCACGCCCGTCGAAGCCGCCGCCGTACGCAGGAAGATGGACACGCATCTGATCCCGCTTCTCTTCGGGCTGTACTTCCTCGCCTTCCTCGACCGGAGCAATATCGGGAACGCACAGGTTGCTGGGCTGGGGAAGGATCTGGGGCTAGGGGACGGGGAGTTCACGTGGTTGCTGAGGGGGTTTTATGTCACTTATATCGCGTTTGAGTGGATGACGTTGTTGTATAAGGTGTTGCCGGCGCATGGGTATATCGCTGCTTGCGTGGCGGCTTGGGGGGTGGTGGCGAGTTGTCAGGCGCTGGCGACGGGATTTGGGGGTTTGTTGGTTTGTAGGCTGTTGTTGGGGACGGCGGAGGCGGCGTTTGGGCCCGGGGTGCCGTTTTACATGTCGTTCTTTTATCGGAGGGAGGAGTTGGCGTATAGGGTTGGGTGGTTTATTAGCGCGGCGCCACTGGCGAGTTGTGTCGCGGGATTGTTGGCGTGGGGGATATTGAAGGTGGGGGAGGAGGGGCCAGTGCAGGGGTGGAGGTTGTTGTTTCTGGTGGAAGGGTTTCCGAGTGTGATAGTGGCGGTGTGGTGTTGGTATTGGGTGCCGGATGGGCCGGGGAAAGCGAGGTGGTTGGGGAAGAGGGAGAGGAGGGTGGCGGTCTGGAGGCTCGAGAAGGAGGCAGGGGAAGAGGATGGTGGGGCGAAGGAGTATTATCAGAAGACGATAGAGGGAAAGGTGGAGAAGAGTGGGAGGAGAGGTGGTAGGGGCAAGGGTGGGCTCGACTGGAGTGCGATCAAGGAGACATTGACTGACCCGAAGAGTTACCTCACGGCTGGCATGTTCTTTAGCTGCAATGTGGCATTCAGCAGCATGCCAGTCTTTGAGCCCGCCATTGTCAAGTCGTGAGTACTATTTTGACTGCATCATGGCATGGGTACTGACGAACGCCAGGATGGGCTTTACCACAACTGCCGCTCAAGGGCTGTCTGCACTACCACACTTTGTGGCTTTCTTGGTCGTACTACTGGTATCTCATCTTTCGGACAAGCACCGTTCAAGGTCACCTTACATCATGCTTGTGGCCTCGTTCAGCATGCTAGGGTATATTCTTCTTGCCATGTCTCCTTCACTTGGCGCTCCTCTCCTTCTCAAGTATCTATGCTTGTTCCCAATCACGGCTGGCTTCTTCTCGGCGGTCACGCTGACCATTGTCTGGACCATGGACAACCAGAACAGTGACTCTGCCAAGGGTACTGGTGTGGCTCTCATCAACATCATTGGTCAGATGGGACCAATGCTGGGCACTGGTCTGTATCCTGAAGACGATAAACCAGGCTTCGTCAAGGGTCATGCGATTTGTGCTGGTTTCATGGCTCTGGTCATTGTATTATCATTTGTTCTGAGAAAGGTGCTGCAGGCCAGGAACAAAGCCGACGAGCACGTGTATGGCCTTGTGCAGGAGCTGAAGGAGTACAATGGAGATGACCGAGAGTCTCTGGACCACAGCACAGAGACGAATAAGAGATTCGTGTATATACTATAGGCCACCTAATGATAATCACTAGTCTCGAACGGCCTTGGTTCGCTAGAGCGATCAGTGCCAGGGGATAAGATCAGATAACCAAAGCATAAGCCCGAGAGCGGAACAAGCAGACATGTCAGATCGATAGTCTTGCTGCCTGAAAGTAGATCAGGAGAGATGAGGTTTGACGGTTGTCCGCAAGAAGCGGACGGAGTTAAGCTTTGTAATGTGACGGATATTCGGCAGTCTCTTGGGGGAAAAGCGAGACGCGAAAGAGCGAGATTCCGAGCGTGGGCAGGGGACATGACATGACCAGCTCTCGAGATCTGTTTTGATCTAAATTGATGTCTGATCCATCGTCAACAATCTCCCGGAACTTATCGAAAAAGTACTCGTGGACGTGACTTGCTCGTTGAGGGTACTATCGCACTCCATCGACAGTCGCAACACAAAGGACATACATCCCCGATTGTCACATCAACAACGTCATCGAGCAGCGACAAAACGACTGCCAACCCTCGAGTCAATCGAGATAACAAATGATGGCGGACCAGGATAAGCAGCTACGGGACGATACGTCTGCATCGGATACTGAGCTACCCAAGCCAGACTCAACTAGAGATTCAACAACGGCACAAGACAAGGATGTAGAGAAGACTGCACCAGATGCGGCTCCGACGACGGCAAACCCTGATGCAGAAGGCGTGACGAGTGGACCAGCCAAGAAGGTTCCCACCGCCAACGACGCTGGCAGCATTCCCGATGGAGGACTGCAAGCATGGCTGCAGGTAGCTGGTGGTTTCTCTCTCTTCTTCAATACATGGTAAGTACTCCAACCCCTCCCTATTTCGCGATAAACTCTCGATCCTTTCTCCGCAACAAGCTTCCGCCAAGCTCATTCCCCACCATCTATCAAGGGGACATTGAGTCCCTGCCATAGCTCGAGCTCTTTTGCACCGTTGCGTGATCAACATCTTTGCTGACGACGAATACTATAGGGGCAACTTAAATACATTTGGGGGTACGTTCATGCACACTGAACTTCTTCGTTCTTTCTTGTCCTGCCATTGCTTTTCGCCATGGCTCAAGCTGCACCCATCACACTAAACACTTCCCCAACCCTGTCCTCCTCTCCAGATAGCCCTACCTCACCCCGTCATCACCTCCGCTCTTCTCCAGAGCGCATCAAGACAATCTTTTGTGACAAGACTGACATGGCCAAGTCTTCCAAACCTACTACGAATCAGGACAACTCTTCCAAGAAACCTCCAGCAATATAGCATGGATTGGTGCAATCCAGTCCTTCCTGGTGCTGGCCGTCAGTGTCCTGGCCGGCCCACTATTCGATCGAGGATATCTCCGGGCACTTCTAGTCACTGGCTCTTTCCTGGTCGTCTTTGGCTACATGATGCTGAGTCTGTGCACTGAGTTCTGGCAATGTCTCCTCGCTCAAGGATTCTGTGTCGGTCTCGGTGGAGGCATGCTCTTCGTACCCGCTGTCGCCATTCTCCCCACCTACTTCAAGAGGAGGCTTGGTCTCGCTGTCGGCCTAGCCGCCAGTGGTAGCAGTATGGGTGGTGTCATTTACCCCATCGTCTTCTACCGTCTGGTTGGGCAGATTGGCTATGCTTGGGCGACCCGAGTGCTCGGCTTCATTGCCCTGGCTACCCTCCTCGTTCCATGCACAGTCATGAAGCTCCGAGTCCGCCCTGGTCGCGTCCGATCGCTTATCGACACCACCGCCTTCACTGACTGGCCATACATTCTCTTCGTTCTCGGCACCTTTGTCGGCTATTGCGGTCTCTATGTCGTCTTCTTCTACATCAGCTTCTACGGTGAAGCGAAAAACATCACTAGCACCGACCTCTCCTTCTACCTTGTGCCCATCCTCAACGCCGGCAGCACCTTGGGGCGAACAGTACCCAATGCCTTGTCGGACAAGACTGGCCCTCTCAACATCCTCTTCCCTGGCGCTCTCGTCTGTGGCGCTCTCATTTTTGGCCTCATCGGCGTCAACACAGTAGGCGGCATCGTCGCCATCGCCGTCCTCTTCGGCTTCTTCTCTGGTGTCTTCATCGCCTTACCACCGGTCTGCATCGCCATCTTGACCCAGGACAAGTCGAGAATCGGCACTCGCATCGGTATGGCTTTTGGTGTTCTTGCCCTGGCAGTCCTCATCGGTGGTCCTGGTGGTGGTGGTATCCTTGGTGGAGGCGATCCGATGGACCTGAACTTCAGGGGCTTGTGGATCTTTGGCGGTGTCGTTGCCACGTTTTCAGGATGCGTGATAGCTGCTTTAAGAGTGCAAAAAGCAGGCCTCAAGCTCAAGGTGAAGGTGTAATAGCAGCTGGCATGATGTACATATACTCACCCCTCTTGTACAGTAGATATCAGCATGGCGATCTGGCGCAGAATGTCATCACACCAGGTCCCAGACCGAATGATTCACCAGTCCCCAACTTGTACGCAATGCACAATCGAAGCTTCTGCTTCCGGCAAGTTCTTCATTGCGCAAAAGCACGGGTATATCTCCCCCCTAGACATCGTCGTCATCCATCTCAATAGCATCCGGATTCACCGGCGCCGCCCCATCCCCGTTCTGTCCAGGCGGCTTATAGCTCCCTCCTTCCGGCCCACTGCTCGCCGCCACGAACCCAACCGGCGCTCTGGCCTGTCTCTCCAGCGCAGCCATGGCGTCCGCTTTCTCTTGTCCCTCCATCGGCTCGCCATTTGCGGCGGCTTGTTGTTGTTGTTGATTGACTGCTTGGGAAGCAATGTATGAGACATCGGTACTGTGAATGTCAGCAATTACCACTTTTCAAGCCCAGTCCACATCTAAAGGCAAAGCGAGGGGTAAGAATAAAACATACTTGAACTGCGCCTGCACGCTCCTCTTCACGCGCAACATCTCCTTGAACGTATCCTCGTTCCCATGCTGCACCTCAAACTCCTCCCACCGCTTCCAATACGCCTGCTCCCTCCTCGGGTCCGCGAACTGGCTGCCGTGGCCGTAAATCGCCCTCGCGCGGTCCACCTCGCCCAGCCTCCGCTCCATGTCCGCGAACCGGAGGCACATTTCCCTCGCTTCAGAGTCTGGGAGAGCAGAGATGGCGCGCTCGTAAATCGGGCGAGTCGACGTGAGGCCGAAGTTGCTCGCCGATTTGGTGATGTAGAACTCGAACATCTCGAGCCGGTCCGCGTCGTCGACCTCCCCCGTCGCGCGGTCGTAGATGCGCATGGCGTGCCTCGCCAGTCCCCGTTCTTCCTCGAGCGCGCCGTACATGAGGTACAGCGTCTTGGCGAATTTCGGGGGACAGCCGTCGACGGCCTGCTCGAAGAGGTCGCGGAGGCGCTCGACGCTGATGCGCCGGTCGACGGCTTTGGAGAGGTAGAGATTCCACAGCTCGAACGCGACCGGGTAGGAGAAGAGGTCGAGCCCGCGCTCGTAGATCTTGAAGGATTCTTCGTGGTACGAGGCTTCCTCGAGGAGGTTGGCGTAGTTGACGACGGTTTGGGGAGTGGCGATGCGGAGTTCGAAGATGCGTTCGTAGACTTTGCGTGTTTCGGCCAGAGAGCTGACGGATTCGACGAGGTCGACGTAGAAGGACCATAGTTTCCAGGACTTGTGCACGCGTTGTTGTGGGGAGAGGGTTTCGTCGAAGAAGTCGACGTTGCTCCGCTTCGGGGCCTGCGTGGCTTTGGCCATGACTGCTACGGCGTTGTCGAAGGCTGAGTTGCGGAGTTCGAGCTCCGCCCATTCTATGTACATTTCTGCCAGCTCGTTGACGGATTTGAAGGGGACTTTGACGGCTTTTTCGAGGATGATGCGTGCGTTGCGAAGGTCATTGTGAGATTCGTAGAATTTGGCATAGTTGGACCAGAGCTGGTGGAACCGACCGACTGCCTTTTTGGGACTGATGGCCGCGATGGCGGATGTGTAGGTGTTGACGACTTCTTGCTTGTTGTCACCCCAGAGAGCTACTCGCTTCTCCCATTCATTCACATTCGAGGGGTTCTGCCGTAAAAGTACATCGTTGAGAAGAAAAGGTCGGCGATCCATGAGCGATTCGAATCGAAGCATATGTATATCCAGATCCAGGTCACCGTCCACATCTGTGATTCCCTTCGCGGAGCGATTGGCCGCAGCGTCCATCTTCAGCGAGATGAGAGCCTCCTCGGCTTCGGCGTATGTGTCAAAAATCATGCTAAAATCGCGCACAGTCATTACAGTCGTTATACCCTCCTCGAATATGTCTCGTGCGCGCTCATATGCTCCAAGATTGATGTAATATCGTGCCAAACCAATATAGAGAATTCCTCGCTGGTCCGGGAACCGTGCAATACCACTCTTAACGATCCGATCCACATCGATCCCAGTCTCAATGCCAGTCTCGACCAACCGGGCATGGTCGATAATCAGCTCCAGCATCTCCGTCCACAGCTGGAATGGACCCTTCGCTTCTCTCGACTTGAACTTTGGGTTGTTCAAGATCTTGATGTATTCCTGGATCGCTGCGGTATATTTTTTATGCTCCACCAGTAGCTCCACAAAGTCTTCGGCATATTCTGGGTGTGTCTGCATATACCTCCGCCAAATCTTTACCGCTGTCTCACCGCCAGCGGAATTTGCGAACGGTCGGTATAATTCCCATATCCGATCATGCTGTGTCGAAGGCAAGGCTCGCAGAGCTCGGTCAAAAGTCCGCCTCGTCTGCGTGACTAATGGTTGCTGGCAGAGAAATGTGAGGTACATCTCCCAGATCCTGGGCATCTTGTTGAGCAGAATGAGTGCACGCTCGAACAGCGCATTGACCTTGTTGTACTCTGCCTGATGACGTGCCGGGTTCCTGCTCTTCAAATGCTTCACCCGTAGCTCCAGATACAACTTCCATAGCTTGTAGCTTCTCGGAAGAGCTCTGCATGCTCGTTCCAGGACAAATGTCTGCTCCAGTAGGGATCCAGTCTGGTGCTTGTAGGTGACATAGTCCAGCCACGGTCGCAGAGCCGCAGGATTGCGTATGATCTCGTTCTCGTACACCACATCGTTATCCTGAATCAGAAAAAGATCCGAGGACATGTTCGGCGTGGTCGGCGCTGACGCGCCTTTCGATTTTGGCTTCCCAAATGCGACAATGAATGGCGGAGTGATGGTCCGGAGAAGAGTACCTGGCATCGCAAGGTCCAGTGAGGCAAGCGAATTGCTCCGGCCACGGGGCTCGAAGGGAAAAAAGTGAAGGCTGCTGTCGCGACGTGGAGTTGAAAATGACGGCCTTGGCATCGAGCTCCCCGAAACAACGTCACTTGCTTGGTGGAGCCTTATCCACTGATATCTCACAAACACTTGTTCAAGTAGCTTTCCTTTGGGCTCAGAATCTAGACAATCACGCAAGATGTCTGGAGCAGGCGTAAGTTACAACTTGGTGTTTAGCCATGTACGAGACTGATCCAGCACCAGGATAGGGAAGCCGTCTTCCCCACCCGGCAGTCGCTGGGTGCGATGAAGACTAAATTAAAGGGCGCAAAGACTGGACACGACCTGCTGAAGCGAAAGAGTGAGGCACTCACAAAGTATGTCGAATCTGTGTATACTAGACAGAATCCTGCTGATTACAGGGAACAGACGTTTCAGAGAGATCACTCGGCGCATCGACGAGGCGAAGCGGAAGATGGGACGGGTGATGCAGATTGCGGCTTTCTCGTTGGCAGAAGTCACCTACGCGTTCGGAGGAATTGGTATGGGATATCAAATCCAGGAGTCGGTGCGGTCGGCCAAGTTTAGGGTGCGGACGAAGCAGGAGAACGTGTCTGGTGTCTTCCTGCCAGCATTCGAGAGTTTCCAGACCGAGGGCAACAACGATTTTGGCTTGACTGGTCTAGGAAAGGGTGGTCAGCAGGTTCAGAGGTGTCGAGAGACGTATGTCAGGGCAGTGGAAACGCTGGTGGAACTGGCAAGTCTGCAAACAGCGTTCGTCATCCTGGACGAGGTGATCAAGGTGGTCAATCGAAGAGTCAACGCCATGTAAGTCATGCTGAAGGCTGCAGTGTGAATGATCGACTAATACAGTCCAGCGAGCACGTCATCATCCCACGAACAGAGAATACGATCAAGTACATCAACTCGGAACTGGACGAATTGGACAGAGAGGAGTTCTTCAGGCTGAAGAAGGTATCAAACAAGAAGGAGCGCGATGCACAGGCAGAAGAAGCCGAGAGGCAGCAGAAGAAGAAGAGGCAAGGAAGCGACAAGGAGAATGACGGAGCCTCAGGTGACATTCTGGGCGAGCAAGGCGATGAGGATGTAATCTTTTGATCTTCGTTGTTTGTTATGATATCCGCTGCTGTAGCGTAGCTGCAGTCCTCGGCGAATTGGCAATTGCGCATCATCTCTCTCATAGCCACATGCATGCCTGGTCATCTACTTGCGCTGATATGTGACCTTGATTTTCGCATCCCCAAGCTGCATACCAGCAGTGGCATTCTTGGCCATGATGGCGCCCTGCAACTCGTTGTAATGAACGAAGCCGAGACCAGGCCTGAAAGGGACCTCGAGATACTCCTTGAAATCTGGGAAACGGCCGAAGATAGCGGTCATGGACTCGACTGTGTACGACTCGGGGACGCCAGAGACCATGAGGGTCGTGTTGGGTGGTAGATGCTCCTCCGGAACTTGACCGACACGTGCTTGTTTGGGTTTCTCCGCCTCCAGGTCATCGGAAGCTGGTCTCTTCTTGCGCTGGGCAGCAACTGCTGCTTCCTTCCTTTCTGATTGGTGTTAGCGCACCGCATCTAGTGGCAACATGACCGTTCCCTACCCTTTTCGGTCAGACGCTGGCGTTTGTGCTGCTCAAACTCTTCCTCCGTCCCTTCGCACTTCACTATCGCATCGCTTCTAGTCCTGGCGAATTTACAGCGGATTGACTTGTCGAAAAGATCGAAGCCGTTCACTTCATCTATGGCGTTTTGGGCTGACTCTACATTGTCGAAGACGATGAATGCCTGGCCTTTGCGCTTCAGGCTCCTCTTGGCCACGACGTCGATGATGTTCCCATACTCGGAGAAGATTTCGCGGAGAGACTCGATGAGTGTAGGGATTTTGACAGTTTCGTTGAGATTGTTGACCTGTGATGTCGTTAGCGAGTATGAGTTGGAGTGATCAGCGTTACTCACGTAGACACTAAATGATGAGAACAAGATACAGTCAGCCAAGATCTTTTCCTGCAGGTTCGTACGCTGTGCAATGTACGAACGTTGCGTTTGGAGGAATCTCGTCCTCGGTCTTTGTTCCTCCGTCCATGATGCGCTCTAATTCGCCGTAGTTGCGAAGTCGTGTGAATGGAGAGTGGGTGAAGTGGTGGTTGAAGGAAGCTCGCAAAGCTCAATGCTGAGTCAGCTTCGATTGGCACCAGTGCGCAAGCCCCGAATAAATCGTGCCATCAAGGTGATGTCCTATTCAAGTCTCACCGCTGCGCACAAACATGATCAACAGATGTGCTGCTGTGAGCACCTCTGCCCTCCTAGGCCCCATATATCATTTACAAATGCTGTCAGGAACGACCACGACACTTGCGCAAGCCAGGATGTCAGAATTGAGTTTGAGGCAGGTCTCGGCCAGCAGCAACCCCTCACTTGTGTCGGTCCAGGCTCTTGAGCATTGCTGATCGCATACCTATGACGAGGCGGCTAAGTCTGTCCTCAATATGATTCCTCTAGGTTGGTAGCTACTCTTCATGGTCACGGTATTACTTTCAATGTCGCAATACACAGTCCCTTGCAAAGGCATCGTCGCGTATTCCGAGCACGATTGGAGGTGGGAGGAGCTGCTGACAAGGGAGCCCGAAGAGGATGAGTTCCTCATCGATCTAATCGCCACAGGAGTCTGCCATACGGATATCACAGGGTATGGTGGCATCTATCCCCGCGTGCTTGGTCATGAAGGTGAGTCGTCCTCGACAGGCCATAGACTGTATCACTGAAGTACGGGGTAGGCGCAGGACGTGTTGTTCGCCTCGGGAGTGACAAGCTCAAGTCTAAATTCGCAGAAGGGGACCTGGTCATCCTTTCAGCAGCTTCTTGTCAAGACTGCCACTATTGCAACACTGGGCACCCCGCATACTGTCAGAACCATGCCGCAGTGACGCTGAGGGCGAATGAGCCCACCTTCGTACTGGCCTCGGACAAATCCAAAGTCATCGGTGGAGGCTATTTTGGACAATCGAGCTTCGCCAACCCGACACCGGTCAAAGTCAGCTGCGCAGCGAACGTGACCAAAATGATTCGAGATGCGGAAGAGCTGAAGCTGTTCGCGCCTTTGGGCTGCGGCATCATGACAGGTGCCGGAGCGATCACCCATGTTGGCAAGTGTCAGCCGGATGATGTGGTAGCAGTAGTAGGCTTGGGAGGAGTAGGTTTAGCAGGAATTGCCGCTGCGAAGCACCAAGGCGTGAAGACAATCATTGCTGCTGATCTGCTGCAATCGAGAGTCGACCTGGCTTTGAGCATGGGCGCCACGCATGGACTGTTGTCCTCGCCGGAAGGGCTCAAGGCTGGTGGTCACGAAGATCTGTCCGCGGCATTGCGATCAATCTCTCCTGGGAATCTGGGATGCACACATATTCTCGACACCAGCCCGTCAGTCGCTGTATTGAGTGCTTGTTTGGAAGCCCTCCAGAACAACGGCACGGTCCTACAGGTTGGGGTTAAACCAGTCGGTGCGAAACTAGAGCTGGATCTATTGACGCATATGGTACATGGCAGGAGGCTAGTGGGCGTCATTGAAGGGGATCGGGATCCAGCGGAGGCTTTACCAGAATTGGTGCAATGGTGTAAAGACGGGACGCTACCGATTGCGAAGCTGCTGAAGAACTACCCAGTCAAAGAGTACGATGCAGCACGCAAGGCAATGGAGAAGGGCGACGTTATCAAAGGCGTTCTGGTATGGTAGTAGACAGCATACCGTATGCTCTATCAAACATGGACATGCCGTAACTTGAATCATGGTGGATCTCATGAGATCTTTGTCGGAGCTTGGGACAGGCGTTCCTGAAGATCCCCACCAGCTGTCCCCAGATGTGCGACGTCAGTGGTGCATCACCAATCTCTAGCTCCAGTCCCAGGGCTATTCCACTAATGGCCACCGCTTAGTGTAGATAACAAGCGTGAAAAATTTCACCATGATCTGCTGGCGATGTTCATGATAATCACCTCGACAAAATGTCCAGCACAGCGTCAAAACACTTGCTCAAGATCAAGAGCACGCTGCAATTTGGACATGACTACAGCGTCAAGCCAGCGGGTCTGACATGGCGGAGCAACACTTTTTTCATCGTCGCCACTGTAGCGATCGGTCTCTTCACTGATTTGTTCCTCTATGGACTGGTAGTACCTATTCTACCATACATTCTGCAAGATCGTGTCGGACTGCCCGAAGACCAGATCCAGTCTCATGTTTCTGGCCTACTGGCTGCATATGCTGGAGCTTCAGTGCTATTCAGCCCTATCGCTGGGTATCTCGCAGACAAGACATCAACACGACAAGCACCTTTCTTGCTTGGTCTGACGGCACTTCTGTTGGCGACCGTCCTCCTGTTCGTGGGGCAGAACGTGCCCACATTGGCCGTTGCTCGTGTGCTTCAGGGTATCAGTGCGGCGTTCGTGTGGACAATAGGTTTGGCATTATGCTTGGAGACTGTAGGACCTGAGAATCTCGGAAAGACCATTGGTTCAGTGAGTAGATATGATGACGTCGAACTCGCCATTCTGACCATTGCAGATTTTCAGCTTCATCTCTGTTGGCAATCTTCTGTCGCCCATGCTCGGTGGCGTGCTGTATTCCAAAACTGGCACGGCTGGAGTGTTTGGTCTAGCTATGGCCATCCTGGTTGTCGATTTTACCATGCGTACACTTGTGATTGAGAAGAAAGTCGCAAAAAGGTATGAGGACAATGATCCTAATTCTATCAACAACTCTACCACCCCATCGGACCGACAAGATGGAGGGGAAGGTGGCCATGATGGGGACGAGCAAGACGAGGAAGAACCATTACTCGGAAAGAAAGAGGAGCAGAACTGGAAGCTATCAGACGATCAGCCATCAATAGCACGCAAAATCACTATCCTGCCACTTCTATCCGATCCCAGACTCCTCACGGCATTTCTGGTCGCCTTCGTTCAAGCTCTCCTCCTCGGCAACTTCGACGCCACAGTCCCTACCACTGGTCAGGAACTGTTCGGCTTCGACTCCCTGAAGGCTGGTCTTCTATTCCTGCCGCTAGGAGCCTTCGACCTTGTGGTGGGACCATTGGCAGGATGGTTCGTCGATAAGTACGGCACAAAGCCCGGGGCCGTTTTTGGATATGGATATCTAGTGCCTGTCCTGATCTTGCTACGACTACCACACGAAGGCGGCAAGGACCAAATCATCCTCTATGGTGGACTGTTGGCACTGAGTGGCATTGGACTGGCTCTTATTGGGGCACCATCCATCGTCGAAGCGGGTTCAGTGGTCCAGAAGTACTACGAGGCGAATCCGGACTTTTTCGGCGAGCAAGGTCCTTACGCTCAACTCTACGGCTTGAACTCGATGGTCTTCAGTGCTGGTCTGGCCGTTGGGCCTGAGCTTGCTGGCGAGCTCAAGCAGAAGATTGGCTACGGGAACATGAACATCGTCCTGGCTGCCATAAGCTTCGCAACAGCTGCCCTCTGCTTTGTGTTTCTGGGTGGCAAGCCGAAGTTCGTCACGCGACGTGGATGATAGACCACGGCAGCTCTCAGTCTTTACCGGCGTCACTCCTGGCAGGTAATTTGCGGGATCGTGCGCTGTGCGAAGTGCAGTAAAGAAAACGTGCTGGGATCAGTCCAGCATTCGGCATGATTACGGATAAGCAGTAGAGATACAGATATAATGTACTCAAAAGTTGCTGGCTTTTGGCAGTTGTTCTGCGCTTCGCGCAAGTATGATGTGCCCTTGCTGTATTTTGCTAGCGATCACGACATATGTGCTTGACACGCGAGCTGTCTCTAAAGAATGAAAGACTGTGAACGAAGATAGACCCGGAGCACACTGTCAAGTGAAAAGGTACTGCTCCTGATTTTGGCCGCAGATCACCTCCGGAAGTGTTTCATCTCCAGACGAGACCAACATATTCGCGACCCTTGCTCGTTTCATGACCATTTGATCGCCCTCTTCGTCTTTGCTCTAAAAGCTATCGTCGTCCCTCAATTGACTCGTGCCCTATTCCGTGGCATCTGCATCTATGGGTAGCTCGGCAATATAGGGGAACCACACTGGAGCCACAATGATAGTACCATCAAAAGCAGCGCTTCTTGCGCTAGCATCGTTATGCTTCGACCAGATTGCAGCAGAGTCCAGCGCAGAAAGATACCAGAAGATCTTGAAGAACCCCAAGGAGAGGGCCAAGTACAGAGCTGCATGTCCAGCGTATGAGCAATATGCGCGACAACCACAGTAAGGATACCACAAGCTCATGAGGGGACAGCCACTGACTCCACGCAGCCAGCCTTTCAGCGAGGGGCCTATGGAATTGCCCTACCAGAGACCACAAGAGCTATGCAGGACATTCGAGTCGGAATACGTGGAGAAGACAATTGCGCACATGAATACGGCCATGAAAGATAAGGACTTGGCTAGGATATTCGAGAATGCCTTCCCAAATACTCTTGACACCACGGTTCGATGGCACGTGGATGGATCAGAGAAGCTGGACGACAGCTCGGACGGCTTTGACTACGACGACGGACGATGGGAAGGGCCTCAATCGTTCATCGTTACAGGGGACATTAATGCTGAATGGCTGCGCGACTCTACAAACCAGCTTGCGCAATACCAAAGGCTGACGAAGAAGGATCCGGCGCTGAACAACCTCATCCTGGGAGCGATCAATACGCAGGCCGAGTACGTGATTGAGTCGCCATACTGCAATGCATTCCAGCCACCTCCTCCATCTGGTCTTGCTCCCTCGGGTGGTGGAGCCAAAGACAACGTACACCCTGCCTATGAACCTTCCCAGGTCTTTGAATGCAAGTACGAACTGGACAGCCTGGCAGCTTTCCTCTCCCTCTCCAACCAGTTCAACAACCACTCCGGGTCCGCTGATTTTCTGAATCCTCGTTGGTATGCCGCCCTCAAGACCCTTCTCAATACCCTCGACGAGCAAGCCAAACCAACCTTTGATCCTGATACCGGAGCTTTCGAACGCAACGAGTACACGTTTCAACGCCATACAGATGCCGGTACCGAGACTCTTCCACTGAAGGGTGTCGGTAATCCACTCGCTGCTGGCACCAACCTCATCCGCTCTGCATTCCGCCCCTCCGACGACGCCACCATTCTCGGCTTCTTCATCCCCGCCAACGCCATGATCAGCGTCGAGCTTCGCCGCACCGCCGCCATCCTGAAAGAAGCCGGCAAGCCCTCCCTCTCCAAAGATCTTACCGCTCGGGCCGACGCCATCGAGCAAGGCATCTGGGACCACGGCGTTGTGCAACACAAGAAATGGGGCAAGGTCTTCGCCTACGAAGTCGATGGGTATGGCTCCACGATCCTCATGGACGACGCAAACTTGCCTTCTCTGCTCGCCCTACCAATCTTGGGTTTCGTGGACAGAGAGAACGAGGTCTACCAGAATACACGAAAGATGATCTTGTCTCGCGCCGGGAATCCTTACTACCTCGATGGCAGAGCTTTTCATGGCATTGGTGGGCCGCATATAGGTCTCACGCATGCATGGCCGATGAGTCTGCTTGTTCAGGCAATGACGAGCGAGGATGATGAAGAGATTGAGAAGTGTCTCGCGTTGGTCAAGAAAGCGGCGCCGTTGGGGCTGATCCATGAGAGCGTGAATGTGGAGAAGGTGAGGGATTATACGCGTGAGTATCCCTGATAGCACGAGATCCTATAAGATTGCTGACATGTTCAGGACCGTGGTTCGCTTGGGCCAACAGCGTGTTCGCGCAGACAATTCTAGATCTGGCGGAGCGAAAACCACATCTGCTGTTTGGCAAGGGCGCAGAGCCGTATGTCATAGGGTGAAGTAGCATGGAGGACACTTCGAGGCTATTGTGGGGAGGGGGCAGAGGAAAGATCACGGAACGTCAAAATTAGCGATTGCATGTACCATAGATTCCTCGTATCATATCACAATCAAAGTGACCCATGCATAGTTCTACAAAATGCGTCTATGATCGAGACCCTCCTACACACCTTCCACACCCAGTCCCTTTCCTTCCTCCCCCTTCACCTCCTCCTTCACCTTCTCACCTTGCTCCACTCTCGGCGTACCCTGCTGCACCTTCGGCGTCTGCTGCACCCTCGGCGTCCCTCCAATCCTCGGACTCAATACACCCTCCCCCGCCTCCCCCTCAAACACATCTTTCAACAACCCCGGCAAAAACCTGTTCACCCCTTCCCACGTCGCGTCCCAGACCTGCCTCTGCGTCTCCGTCCGCTCATCACTCTTCTCCCCTGGCCCCTCCTCTTCATCCTTCCCTGTCTCCTTCGACGGCGGAGGAACAAGGCACCCACCACTCGTCATCACCAGCAGGACATTCTTCAAACTCTCCCTCCCGGCATCCATGACCTCCCCCGCCCCCGCACCCCGGCCAGCAGACTTCATCAGCCGCTCCTCCGCCGTGAGGATATCGCGCCACAGCGGCACGACGCCGTCCCACGCCTCGAACAGCAGCGCGAGGTACGCGAGGAACGTCTTGCACACGAGCTGGGCGGTCTGAACACGCATTTCCCTTTTCCCAGCGTCATCGAGGGATGCCAGGTCCGGCTTGAGGAGCTCCTGCACTAGGGGGAAGAGGACAGAGGGGAAGATGGCGGTCCACTCCATGTGTTTGTCCGACGCGAGGCCGGGGGCGAGAAGGCAGCGTTGGAGCGAGGAGAAGGCTGCGAGGCGGATGTCCCGGCAGGGGTTGAGGGATTGGTTGGATACGACGCGGAAGATGGGCGCCCAGTAGGTTTGCCATGCGTCGTGCTTTTCGAGGTGGGAGTGCTCGACTAGTTGCGGCACTTTGGTGATGAGACTTTGGATGAGTGTCATGCTGCGGGTGCCGCGGACGACAACGTCGGAGCGGGCGGGCTTTTCGCTTGTGGGAAGGATGGGTTGAGCGGGTTGCTGGCGTCCTCGGCGAGGAGGTTGTTGGGAGGCTTTGATTTCTTTAAGGGTAATCTCGGCGCCAGCATTGGCAAAAGCGTTGAGAAGGGACACAGCGGGCTCAAAGTTGTCGGATGTGATGGTTTGGGATGATGAGGATAAGATAATGTCGTCAATCATGCGGAAAGCGAGAGGTGCGCCGTCGGGGAATTCGCGAAGGTTGTGGAGGAGAGACCAGAAGTCAGGGGAAGAGGTGATCTCGTTTCGAAGTGGGGACGGAGTCGAGATGCATTCAAAGATGCCCTTGAGAACGTGCTGTGCGGATTGCTTGAGAGTATCTTGCTTGAGGGATGAGATCTGGTGAAGAACGACTGGCGCACGCAGGAAAGAGTAGTCGTTGGAGAAGCGCAGTAGTGAGAGCAGATGATATGATATGCGTGAAACAGCGACCGGATGGAGTCGTTCAGCATCTCGAATGGCAGACGAAAGTATGTCTGATACTTCTTTGCCGAAAGTAGACATGGTCTCGTTGTCTCGAATAGCAAGCAGAGTTGCCAGTTCGGCAATGAAGACGAAGGCGGGGTCGTATGCTGGAGTTGCGCCTGTTACCTTTGTGCCATTCGGTCGAACAGGTGTAGGTGCAGGCACTTCTGGCTTGACTGAGATGACTCGTGGCGATGCGTCTTCTGGCACCAACGCCAACATCGCATCTACCAGCGCACGTAGGGAATTAACAGGTAATGTACTAAGGAGTGGTCAGCATGTTTCGAAATGGCAGAACGTGCTATACTCACCCAATATTTGCCAGCACTTCATCAACGCGGCAAGCATTGATACAGTCTACTGTCAGAAGCGTCGCTTCGATCTCCTGCTCGTTAGGTTCTGGTGGCTCATCGTTCATTACGCTTGACACGTAAGAAGTGAAGGCTGAGAACAGGCCAATGTCGTTTGATTTCTCATTCCGCGCGATGATCTGTGCTGGACTCTGTAACGGTATCGTGGCTAGGTCAAGCGACTTCGAGACGTTGGAGAGAGAGCTGGGTATCAGAGAATTTATGAAGAGATTGAGGATGATGCGAAGGACTAACGGCCATCCTTCACGGATAGCACTCTCGTGTCCATTGATGATGCGGAAAAGGATGAGGGTCGCGAGCTCGGCCTTGCTCTCACGTCCAAAGTCGACTGCAAATTTGCTGACCATGATGCTCTTGCCTCCGGCTTGCACCTCAGTGTTGAGTGCCGTGCTCGGCGGGCTCTCTGTTGCAAGAGTGCTAATCTTGCTGAGAGACATCACAATATGATCGAGACAGTCCGTCAGTTCGTACTTGGCGGCGATTTGTGCGCACTGATCGAAACCTGCCACAACTCTCTGAAAGACCGTGTCGTCTGTCGCAGACATGAAAACGTAGTTTAAAGTCGCCACTACAGGTCTCCATGTAGCAGCAAACATGTCAGCATCAAAGACGTTGGTGTCGCTGAGTACAAGATCGGTCGCAGTTTGAGTCTTAATGAGCAGTTCTTTCCAGGCAGAGTCAAAGGCATGCCTATTGTCATGCTCTTCCGGGAGAATGATCTCTCTCGACTTGATCGAGTCAAAGATATCCTGCAGGTACGCCGGATCAAAGTCCTTGCCCCCATTCACCCCCCTCAAGTTGCGCGAGAAAGCAGTAAAGTCCATGCGATTCTGAGCTTTGAGATTAGGGTTATGTTGATCAGTATTCAACATGATGATGGCGTAGGTAAGCACGTAGACAGAGTCTTTATCTGCAATACCTTCTGGGCTACCATTGGAGCAGTACTTGTCGGCAAACTCTGTGACAATACGCTCGATCAGCTGAGATTCTCCTGGCAGGCGGAAGGTGTTGAGTAATTGTCGAAGAGCCTCGTCTACTCTTTGTCCGGTGAACTCGAACAGGTCCATGAAAGCATCCAAGATCTTCTCGCTGTTTCTCTTCGAAAGAAATTCACCAAGGACTTTCTTGTCGATTCTCGTTGTACCTTTCAGAAATTTGGCAACCGAAACAGGATTGTCAAGATCATCGATCACGCCTTGAGAGGCCAGAAATGCAATACCAGCCTGCGGCTTCTCGTTGAATTTGGTAGCACCTTTGATGATAATCTTCTTCATAGATCTTTGCTCCCGCAAGACTTTCGCGTTCGGATAGCCTTCTGTCTTCGGTTCGTCTTCTAACCTATCTGCAACGAATTGGACGTAGTTGAGAAGGGAGTCGAGACACAAAGGTGGAACATTGGTGGTACTCCAGGTCGCCGAGTCCGGGAAAGCATTTCGTGAAAGCAGACCGACCATGTCCAAGCACAAATCGCTTCGGTCGATCTCGCAGTCGTAATTCACAAAGAGCTCGACCATGAAACTTGGCATCCGCACTAGAGTGCCGACACTCTCGACCATGGCTTCTCGCGCATCAGGTTTTCGTGACCCACCTTCCATGCCCAGCCTTTGCCTGTCTTTGACCGGCACAGGAGTCGATCGCCCGCTTGAGCTTCCACTTGGCGATGGCTTCACTAGTCGAGGCGCCTGTGGTACACCTTCGTACAAGGACGGATCAATGTTGGGCTCGTCCGGTATTGGTACTCGAGGATGTAAGCAGGCCACGAGATATGAGAGGTAGAGTTCTTGTTGGAGCTTCAGCACCTGGCGGCATGTTGCTACCAAGGTCCCTGCGACCCGTAGTGATTCGTGAAGGATAGCGATGTTCTCAGATCTGACGAGCTGGAAGAGATTCCGGCAGAGTGTGTCCTTCGCTAACGCAGCAAGACTGGGCTGATAAGCGATCGCGGGTCCAGCGATTTCTAGCGCCACATTCACAATGCGCAACGCCATGACCCGCATTGTATCAGTATGTTGGCGGTCAAACGGATCTAGTAGATCTGACAGGACCCGGAATAGCTCGCGTATTGAGGGTAACGAGTATGGTCGAATCTCTGCAGACTCGCCGACCTCTATCTGCTTCGGCAGATCTACCTGACTGTTGTTGCGCGTGTCTGACGAAGGCCGTCCAGGAGCTCCACCCGGTATTTCAAGACTGGCAGAACTTCTATCAGCATTCTGGTTCCCGCCGACTGCTGTGTTGTCCACTGTTGAATCAATCTTGAGCGCATCCTTCTCTTCCTTGCTGGTCTCCGGCTCTTCAATCTCGCCCTCTGTTTCCAGGTCTAGAGTCCGCAACCTCTGAAAGATGGTCTGACACATGGTCACCATGGAGATCTCAGCTGACCTCCGCAAGACCTCCGTCGTTCTTAGATGGCAACAGAGACTCAACCCGCATTCCATCATCTCGCATACGCTTTGGTCTCCCAGTGTTTCTCCTGTCGGCCCTGTAATCATGATCTCCATGAGCTTCAGAATCCGCAAGAAGACCACCTCATCCGTCGCAGTGTTCTCGGCTTCGAATCTGCAGTGCGTGACCGTAGAGCTGAGCAATTGCATGGCGTATGAGAACTTTGGGCTCTCGGGACAAATGACATTGTAGGCTAGCATTTTGGTGATCGCTATCAGAGCGAGTGAGGTAATGGGAGCTGTAGTGGAGGATGATCTGATGACCTGCATGAAAGGCTGAAGAATCGAAGGCGTATCGAAAGTTCGAATATCTGCGCGATGTCAATTTCTCGTTATACCAATAGCGTCACCGATAATACCTTTGCAGCTCTTCAAGTCACTCCGCAGCCTAGCAAAGGCCGATAGGAGTGGATTGTCCTGCATGCTACTGCCCTTCTTTCCTCGCAGGCCCCACCGACCAGCGAGCAAGCCTTCTCCTTCACCGTTGACGGTACTCGTCGAAGTAGATCTGCTGTGATCCGGTCTAGCATTGGCAATGGTCGGCCGAGCTGCTACACCCCCTAAGATGGCCGAGACTGAGGAATGAGCCCATCGCGCATGCTTTCGCATGGCAGAAGTGACCGTGATGCATTCTGTAATGACCAGGGCAACTGGATCGATCGCTACTGTAATCGGCCGGGAGGGTGTCGAAACATCGAGTCCGACAGATGCATCACCATTCTGCATTTTGACAGCAGCTCTAGTAAGCTGTTATAGGCTAGGGCAGGCCGTCCAGGAGTTGGCGGCGTTCCTGCTCGGTGCAATTATTGATTCTGCATGTCCAGATAGCTTGACTGGATCCAAAATATCTCCGAAGTATCTCGACCGGATCTTGAATAAGCTGAAGTTGGAAGCGGAATATATGTCCTTACAGGTAAACTTTCTGAGTCGTGGTAGCCGGCTCGGAGGACAGCTTGAAGATGCTTGGCGGTTGCGGCAATTGACAGCTACAGACTGGGTGATACTTCGCACGCATGCTTCACTTCATACTGTCGATCAATTCTGCACATTTGTGGATTGAAGCATTCTAGTTGCTCTCTAGCAGCTAGAATGACGCTGTTCAGTGCTCTGAGGTGCACGATTTTGATCGATGGAGGCGAGTGACAATGGCAGTCAACACCTCGAAGGACGGGCGCTGGCGCATCACTAGATCGAGGCGGCGCTAATTGGCCTGAATGATACTCTGTCCTAACAGGCTGTGCCACAGCGCCACGGATTCGTGACTACAGGTTCAATCTGACATGCGAACAAGGCAAGTATAATCTCAGCTTAAAGTGGCTGTGCGCCAGCCTTTTCCCATTGACGGCTCGCATCCTCAGCAAGCCTGCGCTGCTGGCCACACACTCCTACCTTCCCGACAAATTTCGACTTCGGACTTTTCGACAGGCGAAGATATGGTTGCCAAACAGGAGTCAGGTGATGCCAATCATGTGCATGAGGCCGTGGAACCTTTCAACCCTCGATTAGAGGATTACACTGTCGGTATTGTCTGCGCACTACCATTGGAACTGGCTGCCATTCGTGGTATGCTCGACACGGAACACTCGACTTCATCTGCAGGGCTCGATAGCGGCTCATTCATATTGGGCTCCATTCGTGGCCACAATGTAGTTCTGGCAGTTCTGACGGGGGCCGGGACCACGGACGCTACCACTACCGCCTTACAAATATTGAATGATTTCACCTCAATACGCTTCGGGCTGATGGTGGGCATCGGTGGGGGAGTTCCCAGTGCGACTGCAGACATTCGGCTTGGCGACGTGGTAGTCAGCATGCCCTCCGGCACATCGCCTGGGGTCATCCAGTTTGATCGAGGCAAGCGGCTTGACGACCATGATTTTGTCATCACCGGAACCCTAGACAAACCTCCCAAGGTACTGATCGATGCCGTCAATCGAGTTGAGAGCAACCATCTGATGGGTCAAAATCATATGTTTGACCATCTCGATAGTCTCGTTAGTAGATGGCCCGCCATGCGCACGCGATACCAACGGCCAGCCGTGGAGAGCGACTTCTTGTTTCAATCCGAATATCGACATGCTCCAGGGCAGTCTTGTAGCGAGTGCGATAGAGCCTACCTTGTAACGAGACTCGAGCGGCCAGATAGCCTACCAGAAATTTTTCGTGGCACGATAGGCTCAAGCAATGCTGTGCTGCGCGATGCACAATTTCGTGACACCTTGGCGTCGCAGGACGTTCTTTGCGTCGAAATGGAAGCCGCTGGTCTGATGGACAGTTTCCCATGCTTGGTCATTCGAGGCATCTGCGACTATGCAGATTCACACAAGCATAAAGTCTGGCAAGGATACGCAGCCGCCGCGGCCGCTGCTTACGCTTGCGAGCTGCTGAACAATATTCCACCAGCCACTGTGCAGCGAAGCGAACTAGCCAAGGACGTTGTGAAAACCGAAGCGATAGATGACTTCCTGCTTCCAAATGGTGGGTTCAGACGGGAATACGGCTCCCGTGCGCAACTCCTGAATGTCTGAACTGATATACCACAGTGAACATAATTTGGACAGTACCGGACGAGAATATTCCTATTCCTATAGGTCGAGATGATGCGTATGCAAAGTTCAAGAAAACGTGTAAGACAGGCATGAACTGGAAGGACCTGGATCATAAGATTATCGGTCTAGAGGGCGACGATTGGCGATGTCAAATCGCCTTCATGCTCAATTTCGCACAGCTCGTCCGACCGAAGTAGGTGCTGCTCTGAACTGCGTGTGATCATTGTTGTTGAGGGTCAATAGGTTCTGGGCTGTCTTTCTCATACAAGCCTCCTCCGAGGAAGAGATTCGAAAAGAGCTCTTGGAGCAGGTTGCACCACATTTGAAGACTGATGACTGGCGTGAAGCCAAAGCTTGGATCGAGGAACTGAAAGAACACTGGCTGTTTCTACTACTAGACACGAGCAAGATTGGAGACGACGACTACACAAAGCGTGATCCGCCGCGCGTCGGTACCAGCACATGGGCGTTCGAAAAATATATCCCACGGAGTTCTGGCGGACTGGTAGTATATGCTTCTGACTGTCACTGGACTGGGGCGACGCTCGGATTCCAAGATCTGTTCCGAAAAAGACCAAAGCCAGTAAGCAAGGAGATTTTGGACTTCTGCTTCTATCCAACGATCGTAGTACTCGCTATCGCGGGTTTCCTTGCAATCATTGCACTCTATGGGGCTCTACTCAAATACATGATCGTGCCGATTGTTCTCTATTTCGAACCTTGAGGGTTGGAACGCAGACCCGAAGTCACCACGAGAGAAGTCAGAAGTTCCGAAATACCAAAACTTAATACTAAGAATACACTTAGATTCAGTACCGCCTTTGACGAGCGCTTTGTCTCGTACAATCACCAAGAAATCTCCTGGCGACCCGCGTTCTAGCGACTACACTGCAGACGAATGCTCCTGATGAATGCATTTGCTCCAAAGCCCGACGAGGTCTGGTAGCACTTATTCTGCTCCGAGGGCCCGGTGATGGTGAGGAAGGATGTTCCGGTACATGTATCGTTGATGTAGCCGAACAGGATACAATTTCTTGGGATGCCGGACGTGGTGCGGAACTGGACGCTACGAGCAGGGAAGTTCAAGACGGTGCAGCTGGTCTGGGAAAAGGTGCTGATGCCGCGAGCAGTGCCGCAAGTGGGAGTGAGGTAGGAGGTCAAGATGAAGGTGCCGAAGCCGGGTGAGATCTGGGGCTCCGCGTCGGCGATGGCGACGGCAGCGGGCTCAGCTGCGGGAGCCGCGGCAGCGACAGCCAGGAGAGAGGTGATGGCCTGTTCATATGTTGGTCAGTCCCAATCTCTATGAAGTAGGATCCCGATCAACGAACGGTGGGGATAGAAAGCTTCATGTTGAGAAGTGTGGAGGCAAATTGATTGTTTGCTTAGGGGGTTGTGCTGTCAAGTGGCCATTGGGACAGGAGATTCACTTGGTTCTTATACCTCTCTCAGTGTGCTTCGATCCACGAGAGCTGGGACATCGGCTGGATGGCGATCTGCAGGATGAAGTCCACTACCACGCCGACCGCAAAAAAGTCTCTCTTGACCTACCCTACGACCTTCTCCATGCGTTCCATCCAAAGTCCAGCTCAACTCTATCACCCTTGGATATTCCGTACCAAGATATTCTGCTCTTGATCTGCAGGTCATCAAACATGAGTGTGGCGCTCGCAAGGGCATCGTGTCGACTGTGGCGCTCACTCGACCTGCTCTTCTCGTTCTGGTACCAGCTATTTTTGCAAAATGGCTGGCACCGGGCCATCCATTGCATCTACTCACTCTATCATGGGAGGTCAATGCTGCCTTGGCAGATGCACATCTCATGATCATTCTTCCAGCGGAAGGGTTATCAGATCACCGCGTCCGGTGGGTTGACTTCTGCCTGTAGTCAGTGAGCGTCCGTCCGTCTGTACACTGTATACGTACCCTGCCATGTAGCTCTAGCAAATACCTTTCGTGCATCGCCATTATAGAGGTGCACAACAAGCCTTACTCCCAGCATCATCACCTTGAAGGCACCTACTTAGCAAATATTGATGTGAGCTTTCCCAATCGCGCGGAAGAACTCTGCACTGTCTCAGCTACCAACACAATCTCCATTCTACCGGATTGGTGGTAACGCGAATTGACTAGCGAAGTGCTTCGACCCGACCAGGTCCACGGGAACTCTGATATAGTGGCCAGCCCCACCTCAGAGCACCAGAGTCATGGACGGCGAAATTTCACCTCAGGTAACCGAGATCGTGGGAACGTCTTTTTAGTCCGTTCCAGAAGCTGGGGTAAAATGACCCTAGCTTCTCTTTATGCTAAACTGCGGGTAGACTTTGACGATGATCACCGAGTGCATTCTATAGGACTCTTTCTTGCACGTCTCGCTTAACTATATTGTGGCGTAAGGAGCCAACATGTACCTCAAAAGAAAGCGAGAGCACAAAGACCACGAGCGGGCGGGAGATGCAACCATACCATATCAGCTCTACATATCTACACAAAGCCTTTGGGTGCCTAGATACACCCACTAGTAGCGTCGCGCCGGCCAGTCTCTGCGCTTGCAATAATAGAGACAGAGATGAATATGCAGATACTGTACTCCACACAATGGTCCCAGTTGCGCCGCCCCGTCCAGGTCTACCTCGTCCCCATCAGAGCGGTGACGACGATGAAATATGTGTTCGTTGCTTCATGACTCGACAGCCCTTCAGGTCTCATCTAATTGATCCGCCTTCTTCGCTTTTGGCTTCGCCGCTGCGCCCTTGGCGGCCTTGTCCTTGGTATCGGCCTTGGTATCGGCTTTCGTATCTTTGCTACCAGCTTTACTGCCCGCTTTCTTGGCTGCTGGTCTGTGATTGTTAGTATGAGGGTAAGGGGACATGACACGGGGTCACTCACTTGTCATCCTCGCTGGGCTTCCCTGGCTTCTTCTTCGTCGGAGCATCGTCCTCGTCCGCCGATGCTTTGGCACCTTTGGCGGCCTTCTTGCTGTCCGACACTTTCTCCTTGACAGGCTTTTCGCTGTCCTTTTCCGTCTCCTTGACCTTGTCGGTCTTATCCTCTTCAGCAGCCTTTTGTTTCAAGTCATTCAATACATCCTTGTCGTTGGCCCACTGCTCTTTGTTGTTATCAAATGTGGAACTGATCTTATCAAGTCTCTCCTTCTTGGCCTTCTCCTCTGCTTCGCGCTGCTTGCGTTCCTTTTCCATCTCTTCCATGTGTCGCAGATCGTCCACTGAAGGCTCGTACAAATGCCAGATGGTGTAATGCGGAAGACCGACGACGGAGAACTTCATGCGTTTGGCCATCTGTATCTCTGTTAGCTGCCAGAATCAATGTAGTGCCTGCTAGGAACTCACCTTTCCGAAACCCTCTGTCTCGGCGTGCTTCTCAAAGCTGAAAGCAGGGAAATGCACGCCGGACCTGAAGACCTTCGCCTTTGCCAGAATACTGACACCACCCACACCGTCGATCTCCATCTCCATGTCAGGATCACCGTATGGGTCGCGGAGGTAAGCCAGATGAGGTCTCCATGTAGCGTACTCTGCGTAGCCCTCGACGATCACAGCATCCTCGTCTAAAGTGTCTGCCAAAGCTAATGCGGTCTCCGACTCCTGCCATGAGTTCAAATCGTACGGCTGCTCACCACCAAGCCATTCAGGCAGCGGTCTCCAGACATCTAGCCAAGTCAGCGGTCACTCTCATACCTAGTAGCGTGACACATACTAGGAACGATCACATCTTTATTGTGCCTCATCAAATCCTCGAGAATCGTGAACGGTGCCGTCTCAACATCCACATCCCTCCAGTACACCCAGCTGTGTGTCGGCCTTAGAGCTGCACTGAGCAACCAATTTCGTGCCTGCGCCATGCTCTTACGCCTGCTCGCCTGCGCTGCGAAACCGTGTCTGCTCTCTACATCTTGATTGACCTTTTGACCGAAGTCCTTCTCGATTACACTGATCTCGCCGAATGCCTGCTTGGGATCTTCTGCAGCTTGCAAATCACCGAGGAGATCTGACAAGAGTTGGAGCGTATTGTCCTTGCTGTCTCCGACTAGGAAGGCAAGGTCGATGAGGTGGTGCGGGTATGTCAGGTTCCGGAGATGCGAGAAGAACATGGGAAGATGAGGTGAAGCGTCTCGAAGTGGTGCGCATAGCAGGATACGTTCCTCTCTTTCCCACCCTCTGGCTGTGCCTTCCACATTGGCAAGATCGTAATAGCGGACGGTTTCGAGATGGAGCTGAGGGGTAGTGGAGAAGAGACCCAGACCTACGGCAGGAATGAACGCGGGTCGTGCGGATGGAAAGAAGAAGAACAATGCTGTCATGAGGAGAGAGGCACCCAAGGCGAACCGAAATATGAGCTGTCGCCGGCGCCGCAGTGCTGGTTGTGATCGTGGTTGGAATCTACTAGATTTAGCTGGAAGCAATTGTATATCTCATTGGCGCCTTACTTGTGTGGTTGTATCGAGAATGCCTTGCCCAGAGGATAAGCTCCTCCATTGCCATATCGCTCATCCTTCTCCTTCTTGTACGTCTGATTAAATGTCGGCAACATGGTGAAGGGGAATGGAGTTAGAAGCGAAGGTTGATTGATGGCCCGCTGGCCTGGAGCTCGAATGGAGGCTCAGGCAGCTGTGTTGTTCAATGCGAAGGCAAGATCGAAGGGTGTTGTAGTGAGAGACTTGTTTGTGCCTGGACCGAGCTATTTGTTACGTCGCATCCAGCCAGTGCACCTTGCTCCTGTCAGCCTGCAAGCCGGCTGTCACGATTCCATTCACCAGGCCGTGTGTAGAGGGACTTTTTTCCGAGATTGAGACTGGACCTGCAACTTCCACTCGACAGTGATTGTCAATGGATTGTTTTTGCTCGAATAGGGACAAAATTTAGGGAGGTATCGAGATGATCTCGAATACGGTCGACGTTGAACCTTCTTGGCGGCTGCTTTTCGGTCTTTGCCCTGAATGCGGCTCAAAAGGTCAAGTTTCAGGTCACCGCTAGGACAGATATGGTCATGACACGAGGCAAGGAACAGACAGCACGAAAAAAGGAGAGCAAGGATTGCGTGGGTTCATGTAGAAATTCTCGAGTACATTTGACTACAAAGACATTACATGTGATTTGTATGTCGTGGTCTAGATCTGTACAAGTTGTCAGTACTCATCGCCTACTACACAACAGAAGCCTTGTCGCTTGAAGTGCTCCTCAGAAAAGCCGCTTTACTCCTGCCTCTGCCCCTACGCCCTCCCAGCAGGTCCAAGACGAACAAGCCAGGAAGGCGCTTCGTAACCACCAGCTACTCGCAAGACCGGAGTCAAGCCATCGCTGACTCCACAACCGATCCTCGCTGCAAGCAGCTACGGTATGGGAGCTTGGCCAGGGCTCGAGGCTCATTGAATGGATTGACTTCTGTCATCATAGAGAGCTGGGGAAAGTCGTGCAATCGCATACCTTGATAAAGTCCAAGACGAAGGAGATGTCTTTCAATTTAGGAGACCTGTACTGATGTCAGTCAAGCCCGAGAACGACTGATCAAGTGATATGTGTGAAATAGTGTAATGCGAAGTCAGACAAGGTAAGCATGGTATAAGCTGTCCACATAGTAGTTCAGTAGCAGAACTGAAAATTTAATACCGTCATCATGGAAGTGACCCGGAAGAGTATAGAAGAAAGCAGTTTGCACGTACCTTTCAGCATACCTCTACAGAGGGGTGGATCAGAACTGTCAACGCCTTCTTCATGTTAGCAAACTTGTCCTCCAAAGTCGTGCATGGTTTGAAGGCAGAATGAGTTGCTAGAATCAGATGGTAGTGCATGTTGTTCAATGGCTCATTAAATCACCGGAACTGTTCGTGATGTGTTTTCCTCCTGTAGGTCAAGTAAATGAGATCGATGGATACGCACCTGACCAGTATTCACGCCAGATTTCTCTCTAGGGTGTTCATGTAAGAGGAGAGAAACCGCATCTCCAGTCCACAGCCAAAATTTCTCCCGGTGCGGCTCTGCCCGCGTAAACCTTCCTCGTCTGACCTCACTTTTTTCGAGCTCCAGCACATCACATCCCACCTCGGGATCAATTCTTCTATCATCGCAACCTTCCAGACAATGACCGACCGTCGCCGCTTGAATCCCCCACCAGGTGGCACCGCCCCTCCTACCTTCCTCTCCGCCCCACAACAACTTCAACCCCGCACCCGCGACTCCTCCTCCCCACGGCGCATTTTCCTCCAAACAGGCCTCGTCCCCTCTGCCTCGGGATCCGCCTACTACGAAATAGCGCCGGCCTCATCAGTCGACAGCTTCGTTTCCAACACCTCCAGCCTCAAGCTCACAGTCACCGTCCACGGACCTCGCCCTCTTCCGCGGCAGACACCTTACTCACCCACCATGCTCCTCAGCACGCACGTCAAGTTCGCTCCCTTCGCGACGCGGATACGAAGAGGTTACGTCAGGGATGCAGTGGAGCGGGATCTGGGCGCACATCTCGAGACGGCGTTGAGAGGAGTGATACTGGCCGAGAGGTTCCCGAAGAGCGCATGCGACGTGGTCGTTACTGTACTTGAAGGAGAAGAGGAGCGGGAGGGAAAAGGTGTTGGTGGAGCGGGGATGATGGGTGTCCTCGCAGGAGCAATAACGGCTAGTTCTGCGGCGTTGGTGGATGCGGGGATTGATTGTGTTGATTTGGTCAGTGGAGGTGTTGCGGCGAAGATCAAGGGGGAGATGGTCGTCGATCCGGTCGCGGAAGAGCATGAGGGTTTGGAGGCTGTGGGTGTGGTGGGGTATCTTCAGAGTAGAGATGAAGTGACTGAATTGTGGGTCAAAGGTGATTTGGGTCCGGATCCGACTGCATTGCTTGACAAGGCAGTCGAGGCGGCACAACTGAGTCGGGTAGTGCTTGCGGCGACCCTAAGAGAAGCGGTTGAGAGGAAGCTCAAGGACTCTATGGAAGCAGCGAATGGTACCAGCAAAGAGACGGGTTGAGAGATTTCGACAGACACTCAGCGCTCTACTTTTGAACTGGGGTATCTAAGTGCTACTGTAAAGCAAACAAGTCTTGGAGGTCTTGGTCGGCAGTAACGAGGGCCTCTATATCGGTCTCAGCCTCTTGTCCTACCGCCACTCGGAGCATCGCCACAGTCGTCCGAGCCTCTCTTCGAACATCGTCAAACTGGCCGGCATCACCCGCTTCTTCCACATTCTGCCAACACAAACACAGGCTTTCGAGAATATCGACTCTGCAGTCAGCTATCAACGGCCATGCGTTGCGAATCAAGCTTTGTAATGCTTGCAGGGCGAGTACCAGGGCTTTTGGGCTTGCGCTACCAAATGGGTTGCAAAGAATCTCTTTGACCATTGGCGCCACAGACTTTAGGTGCTTCGCCGTCTCCAGGCCTAGCTCGTCCTGAAGTAGGCACAGGTTGTGCAAGACGATACTGAGAATCGAGATGTGCTCCGGACAGTGCGTATAGATAGCGAAGATACCCCTGTGCATGATAGAATCGAGGAACTTGACGCCTTTGGCACTCGCAATGCCATCCTGCTGCGGGTACGCGGTCCGATAGAGTGAGAAATAAGCTGGGAAGACGTGATTGAGCAGCTCAACCGCTTCTTCCACTGGTGTGAGAGTCGGAAGGAATCCCAGACAGGGCCTCAGTGCGTCTGCAAATACTTCGACCAGGCCAGTCTTTGCCAGCAATGACCTCGGAGTGCGCTCCAACAGCAGAGAAAGCAATTCACACCCTCGAGCTTTGAAGGGCACCTCATGGTCATCGATCAGAGCAAGGATTGGCGGTACGACGAGATGCCAGTGTTGCTCTACCAAGCTGTCGCTTAGGTTTCGAATCGTCCACGCTAGAACACCAAGCGCTTGGTGTTCCTTCTTCTTCCATTGTTTCTCTGCTTCCTCGCCAAAGGTGATTCCCATAGGCGCCGCTGGTCTGTCTCGTGTGTCTTTACGACCGTGTGCCGTTACTCCTTGGGGTCGATTCTGTGAGAACAAAGGACGAATCGTCAGCAAAAGAAAGTGCTTGACGAGATCGGCCGCAAGCTCACCGTGGACTTTGCTATTCTTGACTTGTTCGACGGCTTCCTCTACACTTGTGTTCCCGGGGTTCCGTAATTGCCATGCCATCACTACGTCCAGCGCATCTTTCATCCAGGGACCTGGATTGATGCCAATTGCTTTTGCAAGCTGCTTCCCGTCCATGATTGGGCGAAATGCATATGCTTCTTCGATTGAGAAGTCCTTGATCTGCTGTAGAAATCTGTTGTAGGTTGTCGTGATTGCTAGAAGACGTCAGTATCATTCTTACCAAAGCCACGAGATACTAACGCTCGGCTTGCTCGGGCTGCTCTGCTACATCACAGAGAAGAGAGAAGATAGTCTGCAATCTCCAAGTTGAGCCCCATCGTCTGATTGCCATGCCAAGTGTCTCTCGCAGATCCACGTCTTCTAAACGGGGTCGCTTTGGTCGATCTTGAAAGGACTGCGCCAGGTTGCGTATGTCTTCAGCATTCTTGATCGATGCCGTAACTACGTCGCATATCTTGTTGGTAGCCTTGAATCCTTCCCTCGCAATCACGGTGGGCATTGGTGGTGGCTGCTTTCTGCCAGGTGGTGCTTCCGCTTGTGGTGCATTTCGATAAGGTACCAAACATGCCAAAGTCCAGGCAGTATACACGTCCTCTGGGTCAAGCTTGAGTTCGTTCACCAGACCTTCCTTGTCGGTCGCGGCAGTACGCATGTTGTCCAAGACTTCTGCCCAAGTGTCATTTTCCGGATCATATGCAACAGCCCCTGGAGTCGGATCACTGAAGACAGTTTTGTAAAGGCCGGCTTCTCGTATCATGGTGAGCGCTCGGAAGGGATCAGGACCTCGCAGCATCTTCTCCAGCTCGACTCCAACACGCTCCCTGCTGATTTTGATCTTTAATGCCGCCTTGATATCCTCATTTGTCATGTTCCGGGCGGCGTCGGGGTCTAGTTGGTAGTTTAGTCTGCTGGCGAATCTGATGAGCCTCAGCACTCGTAGTGGATCGTCCTTGAAAGTCTGGTATGGTTCCAGTGGCGTTCGTATGATCTGTGCCTCCATATCATCGAATCCCCGACCGGTCAAATCTTCGATTTTGCGGGTATTCAGATTGTAGAACATGGCATTGATGGTGGCATCACGACGCAGCGCATCTTCTTCTGGTGTGCCAAACTCGATCTGCGGATTGCGACTGTCGTCGGTATAGGTCTCCTTCCTTAGGTTCACCAAATCGATGTCGAGCCCAAGGATGCGTGTGGTAATCGTCTCGAGATGTTTGGACTTCTCGGGGTTTGCTTCGATCTTATGAAGTCCTCCCACGAGTTTGTTCTTCCCATTTGCACCCTTGTCAGCTTGAGAGTCCGTCTTTGCCACTCCTTCTAGACCGTACTTTTCTGCATTACCAGGCTGTTCCAGATATTCCTTCATCTGAAGTCCGAATTGCTCTCCGGTCATGTTGTTGATAGCAACATCTATGTCATGGCTGTCAACTCCAAGAAGCTTATCGCGGACCCAGCCTCCAGTGAAGCGCAGCACCGTCTTTTCGTCGGCCAATTGTGCGGGAAGAGATACTTGAGATGTGTGCTTGATAGGGGAGTCTTTGATGAAGTCCGCAACATCAAGAAGTAGCTTCCTGAGAGTGTCCTCCACTTCTGTAAGTTGGAGTTCTAAGTCCCGAAGTTTTCGTGAGCCATTGGTGGCTGCATGGGCGGCCATCGTATGTCTGCCACGCCTGTGGTCGATCTTTTGTGCTCTCCAAGACCAAAATGTCAGGCTTGAAGAATGGTAACGAAAGTAACTACTACCAATGCATCGTAAAGATCTGAAGATCAAGAATGGTCGATTAGGCGCAGATGATAGACTCCTCGGTCTGATAAAGCGTGAGATTATCATGCATTAATTCTCCAATTCTTTCAGGCAGTCTGTCGGATTTTCTTGCGAGTTTTTGCTGTATTTGTGAGAATGTGGATGTTTCATGAAGGATGACTATTTTTCTTTCCTTAGAGCCACTTTTTGATGCCAAGCCACCAATTGTCGATGTCACATGTCACCAAGAGCATCTCCTGGCTTCAACGCAACGCTCCTACGCGACACATGCCACCGCATTCTTGAGACCTCGTCCATGCACCTCCGCTATCTGGGAACCTAAGCGACTCATGACAAGAGACCAGATCAAACGCGCCGCGCTGTCCCGACCAGCAATCTGCAGTCTCTCATGAGCTCCGCGGATGACCATCCCTTGCAGACAAGCCCATCCTTGGAGACAGCTGGACCCCCAATACCTCCTCCAAAAGATGCTGTTGTCGCCGATAGGCCCAAGAAGCCTTCCATTGGCGAGCTCCCAGCAGGTCGCGCATTGTCATCGAGCTCAATCGCATCATCGAACCCCTCTATCTCCACATCACCTCCGGTAACATCGAGATCATCTACTCCGACTGTTCCTACACTAGCAGGATCAGTCTTCTCGCCAACAGGGTCCAAATATGATCTCAGAACAGGGGTAGGGTCACCTGTCCCTGGTGGGTACGGTGATGGAGCACAGACGCTGGTAGCCCAGGCATTTGCACCGCATGTTTCGGTCCTTTCGTCCCCAGACTGCGAAGAGTTGTTACGGCACAAGGGACTTCATGGAGGACTTTTGGAGCTTCTGCGGCCGTTTGGCGAGATGATCCCTGGCAGAGTCGTGATAAGAGACAGCACTGGTGTGAGCAAGCCTTGGGATGATTTTGGGATACGCTTTACTGGCATCAAGGACGGCTTGGAGGCACCTCGGATAGGTCGAAGTCCTTCCGAGTCGAAAGCTGCGGATGGGACATCTGTTCTGTCTGAAGAGTACAGGCCTGCAAGATTGAGATCTGGAGGTAATGTCGTCCAAATCGAACAACTGGTAGAGCGCCAACTCGACGCAGCGGAAGCGAGGGAAGCATCGGATGATCAAAATGACGAGGTCTCGTTCACGCAGCACTCGCCATCTTTCGATCTGTACCAGAAGAAACTACTCTCCGGGGTGGTCCTCAGCCCGCACGAGACGTTTGCCCACCCGGTAGCTCTGGTCATTGCGATCAGTTCACGGAGCCCTTCGCCGATTGAGGACCTGAGAACTTTATACACCAACTCTAATACTGGAGAGTATCGACTGCCGCCCTGGGTCAATAACGAGTACTTACGATACTATGTCCTCGTCCACGATGAAGATTTTGATGACATCAAAAAATCCACAACTTTGTATGAGCAGATGAAGCGTCATTTTGGTTTACACTGTCATTTGCTGCGACTTAGAAGCACTCAATGTCTACCTTCGGACGATGGTGCGACCTTGCTACCTGCAAAGATCTGGACGTCCGCTGCTGAAGATCTGTCCGAAATGTCAGCGCTCGAATCAGCAGAAGACGACGCACAGAATTCTACATATATCTTTGAATCGGACGCCACGGCAGTCCGCTCTTTTGTTCGCGAAATGGTGACCCAGTCGGTCTTACCATCCATGGAACGATCTGTGGCGACCTGGAACGATCAAGTTGCTTCTCGACGTCGTGGTATTTCTGGTCGATTCATGTCACTTTCCAAACGCTTTACGCCGTTCGGTGGTCGGAGTAATTCCCCATCCACTTCAGGATCGAATTACGACTCTGCAGGTGGCTTCTATCGTCCTGATCTGCCAGAGGCTGTCATGAGGAAGCTGGCGGATTACGCCGTGATGCTCCGCGACTACAAGCTTGCTGCATCTACATACGAGATCTTGTGTGGAGACTACAAGAACGACAAGGCATGGCGTTATTATGCTGGGGCGAATGAACTGGCAGCGATCACATCTCTGCTTAGTCAAGGACCGATCTCAGCCCGAACGCGAAGTGAGACGATTGACGCTTGGATCGAAAATGCCTACTACTCATACTTTACGAGATGTAACAGCGCTTTCTACTCATTGCGTACGATAGTGCTTACCGCCGAACTTCTACGTGTCAGAGAAGGCAGCGCTCTGGATGATGCGGCACGTTGGCTGGCTCGTACGATGGACGACAGGAACATTGGTCCCGTTGGTCACGCATTGCTATTGGAAAGGACAGGTTCGTACTTTGCATTGAAAAAGGGCATGGGATCACTCCAGAGTGGCAGTAGAGGGCGGAAGGCAGCACTTTGGTTCGTGCTTGCAACAAGTGCTTGGTCTGATATGGATAAGCAGAGACAAGCCGGTCGGTGCTTGTCGAGAGCCTTAGAGCTGTATCGCGGTAGTGATGGCAAGGAGCTGCACTTTGAGGGCATGCATAGCTTCCTGGAAGTCCTGCAGCAAGCGGTGGAAAACAAAGGCCCTGAGAAGGTGGAAGCATTCCCGGATGTGGTGGAAGAAAACGTAGAGCAGATACAGCAGACCACGGAGATGGTGGACCAAAGGGCGCATAGGAGGAGTGGGAGTCTGGCCATCGCGACGCCGGCATATGATCCCCTTGGTGTTGCTCCGATGACGCCCAAGACGGCCCTGCCAGAGCGGACAGAAGCCGCAGAAGACGGTTTCGAATGAACGATACCATGATTGTTAGCATGCATACCTCCGTGGTACTTCGTGCTTCCCACACGACCAGCCCTTTGCACGCGAGGCTTGACCGGGGTAAGCTTCGGTGGCAAGCTTTGTGGCTTTCCCCCAGCGTCGATTGGTGGAGAAACAAGGGACATCATTCTTCCCACTTTCCTTTCCACAACTTCCCCTCCGGAAAACCGGCCCTAGTCAGATTGACCATGTGTGTATAATACTATTGATGTCCATATCATTGTGCGTGCAGCGAAATTGGTAGGTATTCAACTTTGGACAATTTCATGCCAGGCAAAATGCGAAGTGGTATTGGACTCGTGACTGCCACCCTGGCAGCGAGCACCCTCGCTCACCCTGGATCTACGTTCTCGTGGCAGAAGACGAACGCTCTCCTCGCGTTCGGCGATTCCTATACGTTCGTTCGAGGGACGTACGGGAGGGAGAATTACTCTTTCATTGCCGATGCTCTGACACCAACGTATACACCGGCCCAGCTTGAGGACAACTACATCATCCAGAATCAAACGGGCACCAGTGCTGGTAAGCTTTGGCAGATATAATTCGTACCCCGACTGATCAGATCCAGGTGGGCCGAATTGGGTCGAATATCTCACAAATTGCGGTCTCGAGACCCAGAAACCCGCTTCATGCACCGGTCCACATCAAAAGCAGCTCTGGGACTTTGCCTTTGCCGGCGGCGATGTATCAACCAAGTACCTACCGCTGCACCACAATTACAGTGTGCAGATAGACTCGCAGATCGCCTCGTTCGCGGCGCAAGCTTATCCACAGCCTTTCGTCCTCAAAGGCCAGTCGACTCTGGTGGCCATCTGGATCGGGATCAACGACATCAATGACTCGGCAAAGAACACCACCATTGCCTCGTTCCCTGACTTCTACGCTGCCATCATCGGTACGCTGTTTGAAAGCGTCCAAACACTCTACGATCTAGGCTACCGGAACTATCTCTTCATGAACCTGCCACCGCTGGATGTGACGCCAGGCAATGTGGCAAATGCGGCGCAGAATAAGACTATCTACCCTAGTCTGACGCAAATTGGTGCGTGGAACAAGCAGCTCGCGACGTCTGCCGGCCAATTCGAGAAGACGCAAAAGGGAAGCAAGGTCATGGTGTTCGATACTTTCAAGTACCTGCATGGAGTCATTGATCAGGCCGAGAAGTATGGTCTGAAGAATACAACAGGGTACTGTGCTCAGTACAACGCCCCTGATATCGACACGGAATATGAGAAGTATGGATGCTTGCCTATCTCCGAGTACTTTTGGTATAGTAAGTGTTCTTTCTTCGATGAAGCTAAGTGTAGTGCTAACGAGAAGCAGATACAGGACATGTGACCTACAGAGTGCACGAGATTCTTGCAGGAGAGGTGAGGAAGTTCTTACAGAGAGGGGGACGATAGTCAGTATATATATCCCGAAGACTATGGCTGCATCATGATTCCATCCTCAACCTGCGTAGCTGGACTGACCGGAGGTACCGTCACAACTGTCGTGGCGTTCATACTCCCGCCTCTGAAAGCGTACGTGAAAGTCCATCCTGATGCGGCACCACCATGCTCTCCCTTTGTGTTTGTGACGACGATACCACTGGACGTTTGAGGATACTTCCTCAGCATACGTCTCACTGCATCTTCTGCGGCTTCCTTTGGGGTCATGCCCTGTCGCAAGTTCTCTACGGCTTGGTAACATGGGAGGAAGCGCATCATGATGTCGCCATCGCCTGTCGCTCCGCAGCCACCTACATCGCCGTCCACGTAAGATCCACTGCCAGTGATTGGACCGTCCCCTACCCTCCCTGGTACCTTGAAGGTCGCTCCATTAGTCGATGTCCCTGCCGCCATGATGCCGGAAGAGTGGATAGTGATCATCGAGATTGTATCGTGGGACGCCTGAGTCGATTCGGGGTTAATTGCTCGCTTGTAAGCCGGTGACGTTGAATTCAATGAGTCACCAGTGTAAGGACCACATGATGTCTTCGGATCGGGCGACACATTGATTCTGTAATTCGGCTGACAACTTGCTTCTCTCCATGCTTGACACCGAGCAGCGGTCTCTTCTGTTGTGAGGTTACTCTGTTGGAACCCATTCGCAACCGCGAACTCAGTGGCAAGATCTCCCGCCAGCAGAGTATGCGTGGTGTATTCCAAGACGTGTCGAGCCACTGCGATGGCATCACGGATCCGTCTGAGACCCGCCACGGCTCCAGATTTCATTGTAGTCCCGTCCATGATCATGGCGTCTAGGGTAGTCTCGCAGTTCTCATCGGGAGATCCACCGAAGCCTACGGATCCATCACATCTATTTCTCTCGCATGTTGAGCAGCCCACCTGGACGGCATCGAGAGCAGAAGTGGCTGAGCTCTGGAGCGACTGATAGGCAGCGTCTGTAGCTGCGGTGAATGCTCCTCCCCATGTATTCATCACGAACGGGAGACCTGGAGACTGTTGTGCAGCGACCTGGAGTGCGAGCAAGAGGAGGGATCCAATTGTGCGAGTCATACTGGCAGCTGTTTAAAGGCGACAATCTGGTGCATGGAGATGGAGGAGAAGACGTGAATGTTGCCCATGGACACCTACATGTTCTTCTAGCCACAAGAGACAAGCATGCGTCTCGCCGCCCCAAGCATGATAAGCCGAACTGATGTTCCAGCGTTAACTATATGCGGTAGGTGCCGAGCTTTTGAAATGCGGGCAGCTTTCGAGCATGACCGTATCGGGGCTAGTGATGCTTGATTTGTAAGGTCGATCATGTACATCAGAGTAGTTTAATACAGCTGTCTGATAATTATCCATGCAATGCTGTACAGATGGCTCACAACATCCTCATCACGGGCGCATCTGGCTATCTAGGTGGAACTTTGCTTGCGCGTTGGGAGGAGGCGGATCTCACAGGCTACGACAAATTATTTGCGCTAGTCAGAAAGCCCGAGCAAGCGGATGGTGTCAAGCAGTATGGCGCTGAGCCCCTGATATTTGATGCAGATGATGCCGAAGCAGTGAGAGAGGCGGTGACTTCGCACAAGATCACGATTGTCTACTTTCTTATCGATGCATTCAAATCCGACAAGCAGGTCAACTTCATTAGAGCATTGTCCGAGGTCAAGAAAAGCACGGGCAAAGATGTGCACTTCCTTCATGTAGGCTGCCGCATATTGCCACTGTATTGGACTGACCGTAGAGACCACCGGAGCGAAGATGTTCTCGAGCTTGACAGGGGCTCCGACAGACAAGCCACTACTCGATTCTGACCCGGACATCTTCGAAATTCATAAGGCGCAGAGACCTCCATCGAATATGGGAATCATGCAGATTGTACGTGCTACATGATTCGGCAGTGAGCTCTCCGAGATTACTAACATGCAATACAGCCAATACAAACCAATGTGACCGTCGTTGAAGAGGGCGAGAAACATGGAGTGAAGACCTATGTTTTCGCTCCTTGCATTGTTTGTGAGTACTCTCACTCCAAATTTTAAGCGAATGCTGATCTGTCGATAGACGGTAGAGGTGAAGGATTTGGCAATGTGATCTCAATTCAGACAGTCGATGTCGTGACGTCTGCAAAGGCACTTGGGCAAGTCTACAGACTTCGAGATGATCGTCCAGTATGTGATGGCTCCATACACCCGACTTGCTACTAAATCCTGTCAGACATGGCCCGTATGCCACATTCAAGACAATACGGCTCTGTACATCGCTTTGCTCAGCGCTATATTGGATGGCGGCAGTCCAGGCCATGGCAGGAATGGTTTCTACCTTGCGTCTTCTGGAAGTGTGATATGGGATGATCTTTATGATGCCATGGCCAGATCTTTGGCAAAGAAAGGTATTGTCAAAGAACCCACCGTGAAGCTTGCGAACTCTGGCGACAAAGACAAGATAGCGTCTGCACTAGGGGTGCCAGTGGAGAGAGTCGAGTTCAATTTTAGCGGAAAGTATGATGGTCCCCATCATTTCGAAATTGACAAACGCTGATCCAGACAGATGCACTTACACAGCGGCTCGGGGCAAAGATTTGGGTTGGAGTCCGAAGTATCCGCCAAAACATATCTTAGAGGACGCTGAGAACGAGGTCGATTTGATCTTGCAGAATGCCAACACTAGATAGGGTGGTAAACGATACTCACGTTAGCCGTACGAAGTCGCCTTTGATAGTACAAATCGGATACTCTAACGACACCAGGTCCCAATACTGATATTCTAGCCAACTCGGCTCACCATGTTGAGTGGCAATTGTCATGCCAGACCTTATGCTTCGGTTGCACATCGCTCAAATCCAATCGTGGCAGGAAAGGAAGGAAGGACACTGTGATTTTGAGAGCGTTCGGGGCTTCTCGACAATTTTAAGAGCCCCCATTCCGGCACAAATTCGGCCTCCACTGGAGGCAAAACAGTGCTGCACTTTTCTCGCTGCTTCCGCAATGTCGACCGCGAACAGACCGACTCATGTTTTCCTGCTTCTGCCAACTTCCACGGCTGCAAAATTGTGTCATGAGCAGCTACACGAACATGTTGTCAGAGTTCAGATGACACACTCTAGATATACCATAATTGGCTAGTCGCTCGCTTGCCGGATGATCACCTTTCCAATCTCGCTGGAATAGACGAGGGCTGCAGCCACCAATGTAGCAGAACTGATACAGGGCCTGACCGACATGAGTTGACCCACTCAAGTTTGGTGGTATGGCGCGCAAATGCGCCATGACAGGCCCAGAAAAAACCTCGAGCTGCAGCCACACCCGCCCGTCAATCCTACCAGGAACCAGTCACTGACCGCGCTTCCTGCCCAGACTGTCATGCTTTCCCAGAGCGCAGTCAAGCACTGGAGCAGAAGTCTTAGCATTGATGACCTGTGATAGCATATATCTTGTGTAAGACGACCTGGTTCGTAGCTCTGTTTCCTTTCATTCTAGCTCTCGGACAACTGATAAGATGATCACTCGAGGAAAAGAAAGAACAGAGCAAGGCTTGGCCTTCCTGGCGAATTTTATTGCCTCTATCATTCTAGCTGCACTCGCAGGTCTGGCAGTATGGGTCTATAAGAGCAAATTTGTGTTAGGGCCCAGGTCTACTCATGGATACCACGCTGTGGACCTCGATCCCAGCACTTGGAATGTCGCTTGCACCATTGTTGGCACAGCCGTCGGCCTTTTCGCTACGGTGGCCTTCGCTATGCAAGACGAAGTGATCACGAGACGCGAGCTTGCCAGCGACGGCGGAGTACGAGCAATCTTTCTTCGGCCGCTTACTCTCCGAAGAGGAGCGGAACAAATCTGGCATGCCCAGCTGGGCCTCGCCCGTTCCTCTTTAGTGCTACTTACACTGTCATCAGCACTCACGACGGCTGCGACTGTAGCTCTGTTCGGCATTCGTGGTAGTACAGAAGTAGGGATCAACAACTACCCTTCATTCCCACTCGCGGCTCTCAATCAGACTTGGACAGAGACCTTTGGTGGGGCGACTCTTGCCATGACACAGCCCCTGAGTCGGTCAATGAGTAACCACCTAAGTGGCTTCTTGTACAGAAGTGCTCTCGTCGCAGGTCTCAAGGCACGTAATAAGTACGGTCCATTCACGCCAAATACTCCGTATCTACCAGAAGCAGGTATGCTGGGGGACACAATGTACGGCTCCTTGAACACGGAAGGTGTCGGTCTCAACACTTCGAGCTATCTTCAGTACTTCACCGATCCTGATGGCTTCGATGTACCGGCCCGCTTTGAATTCACTGGCCTCTCTGGTGTTGTCTTCGGCACACACATCAACGTCACCTGCACGAACGTATCCGCTGATTATACATGGTCTGAGGATACTCTGAACGAATATCGCAACGCCGATCTGCGTGTCATCACATTGAGCAAACCTGGCGGTCTGAATCTGACAATGTATCGCCCACCAGAGTGGTCGCGTGGACAGTTTGAATATCTAGCAATGGCTTCGTTCGTCAACGCAAGCTCGACTACCAGCGATCCAATCCATACCCTAGCTATGTCGGGCATCTTAAGGACGGGCGCGGTATGGGAGTGCAGATACAGTGGTCGAGAGTATACCGCCCGGGTGTCGATGAGCTCTCCCGTATCTCCTCTGGTCATACTCTCCGATGTCCAGCAAGGTCCCCTGATTGGACCCATTGTCAAGCAGCGATTGGCGAATGCGACGCACAATGTCATCAGAAGCGGACAAGGTGGCAATCTGGTCAAGGCATGGATGGATGCTGGGTTCAATTACGACGGCTTGAACAGTACAAATGCAACGATACCACTCCAGACAGTGCTGACGCAGGTCGGCCAGGCGTACATCTCGCTCGTTCGACAGGCTGTGGAGCGGACTACTATCAATGTTCCTTCGTCGCTTGGAGACCTGGGTTCCGAGGTAAGAGTCAGCATGACTGTGACTCGCGTAGGTGGCAGTCATATTGCATGGGTAGCTGTATATGGTTTGCTCCTCCTCGGAACTCTATACGGTACTGTCAGAGCATGCGTAGCTCGCAGAGCAGTGACGTTCGAAGCACAAAACGCCGTGAACCTTTTGTCGGCGACCAATCTATTTCACGGTATCGAAGATACCTCGATCGTGGCTTACAGAGATGGTATCCAATTGCTGGACAGACCTGGCTCTTACAGCCCACCATACGACGAGGTTACAACCACGTCGAAGCAGTGAGATAGACAGGACGTGGCGTCCAAACGTACTGCAAAATAGTGCAACGTCATTGGAACAAGATCACTTCCTGCTTACAAAACATCTTCTGCTAGACTCGTAGCACTTCGCGTCAAGACAATGACTACCACACCGATCGCCATGGAATCTATAGAGGCTGAAGAGCCATCAGTGGTAGCGATATCGGCAAGTAGCTTGACAAAGCTTGTCGTTTTGCCGACATGGTCGACCCCGCGCTTCTCCTCATCTCTTTTCATCCAGCAGGACGAGCTGCGGGGTCTCCATCGAGACAAGAAGCTGATCCAAGCAAATTCTCATCGCGATAGCCGGGACAGTGACAAAATTACAAGGATGCGAGCACTTGAAGTCGAAATCTGAATGATGACGTTCATACCAGCTGTCGCGGTGCCGCGTGGGTCCTGAAGATCATTCTCATTCATCCGGATTTGAAGCAATGATCTGCACCATCATGCCGAACATCTGACGAGATGCAGAACTCTTAGAGGCTTCAGTCAGTGGTATATAATAGCCTCGATGCCTAATCGCAGGTGGCTGAACAAGCTTTGTAGTTCCTGACAAGCCCCATCATGCAGGTCATTCTTGGTGCCCTGTTGGCATTTGCCGGACACGCCGCAGCCCAATCGCAGTATGCTAGTGCTGGCTATGAGAGAGGATTCCCAGATTGTCGAGCAGGTCCTCTTGCCAAGACCACGGTCTGCGATACCAGCCAAGGTCAGTCTTCTTCAGGCGATGTGTATCGGCCATGTATTGATACCTCTCAGACCCGGTAGCACGCGCCACTGCTTTGATTCAATTGCTCACTATCGAGGAGAAGTTGAACCAAACCGGATCTGAGAGTCCTGGAGTACCACGTCTCGGACTACCAGCTTACATATGGTGGAATGAGGCGCTCCACGGGGTCGCTAATTCCCCTGGTGTGAACTTCTCGGACTCCGGGGACTACTCTTATTCCACATCATTCCCTCAACCGATCTTGATGGGTGCTGCTTTCGATGATGAGCTGATTCGAGAGGTCGCTACCGTCGTTAGTACCGAAGCTCGAGCCTTCAACAATGACAGACGTGCCGGACTGGACTTCTGGACGCCCAACATCAATCCCTTCAAGGATCCCCGTTGGGGAAGAGGACAAGAGACTCCTGGTGAAGATCCCTACCACCTCTCGTCGTACGTCCATGCTTTGATCGATGGTCTGCAGGGTGGGTATGACCCACAGACCAAAAGGGTTGTTGCAACCTGCAAGCACTTTGCAGCTTACGACATCGAGAACTGGAACGGGAACGACCGCTACCAATTTAATGCTGAAATTGATTCTCAAGATCTCGTTGAGTACTATATGCCACCCTTCCAAAGCTGCGCGAGAGACTCGAATGTTGGCGCTTTCATGTGCAGCTACAACGCCTTGAACGGCGTTCCAACCTGCGCAGATGAGTATCTGTTGAACGACATCCTGCGGGAGCACTGGGGCTGGACGAATGAGCAACAATGGGTCACTTCGGACTGCGATGCCGTACAGAATGTGTTCCTGCCACACAACTATTCTCAAACTAGACAAGGTGCCGCGGCGGCAGCATTCAACGCAGGCACTGACATCGATTGTGGTACATACTACCAGCACCATCTGCCTACTGCACTCGCTCAAGGTCTGATCAACGAAACTCGGCTCGATGAAGCACTACTCCGACAATACTCTTCGCTGACACGATTGGGCTACTTTGACGGACCCGAGGCTCTTTACCGCAATTTGACCTTTGCTGACGTGAACACGCCTTCATCACAAGCACTAGCTCTCAAGGCCGCCGCTGAAGGAATCGTACTTTTGAAGAATGACGGTCTGCTACCGCTACAGATCACGAACGGTACCTCAGTCGCACTTATTGGAGACTGGGCTAATGCCACCGACGACATGCAAGGCAACTACTTCGGGCCGGCTCCATATCTCAGAAGCCCACTGATTGCCGCACAGAATCTGGGGGCCCCTGTTAACTATGCTCGAGGTCCAGGTGGTCAGGGTGATCCTACCACGGATTCTTGGCTACCTGTCTGGCAAGCTGCACAGTCGTCAGATATCATCATATACGCTGGTGGGATCAACATCGATGTCGAAGCTGAAGGAGACGACCGCGTTTCCATTGGCTGGACCGGAGCACAACTCGATGTCATCGGAGAGCTGGCACTTCTAGGAAAGCCGATGCTCGTACTTCAGATGGGCGGCGGACAGATTGACTCTTCACCCATTCGGGACAACGCCAACATCAGTGCCCTGCTGTGGGGTGGCGTACCAGGTCAAGATGGTGGCACCGCCCTCTTCGATATCATTACTGGTAAGACAGCACCAGCAGGCCGCTTGCCCACTACGCAGTATCCGGCAAGATACATCTCACAGATCCCTATGACGAGCATGGCACTCCGTCCTAACGGCTCCTTCCCTGGCCGGACCTACAAATGGTACGACGAAGCAGTCTACGAGTTTGGCTCCGGACTCCACTACACGAACTTTTCCGCCTCCGTCTCTTCTCTCGCTAGCGAATCTTACAACATCCAGTCTCTCGTCAGTAACTGCTCGGAGAAGTATCAGGATCGCTGTGCATTCGAGACAGTCAATGTTCAAGTCAACAACGACGGTCAAGTCGCTTCTGACTATGTGACGCTCGGCTTCATGGCTGGACAATTCGGGCCACAGCCATATCCGCGAAAGAGTCTGGTCAAGTATCAGCGACTCTTTAATATTCAACCAGGTCAAAGCCAAACGGCGCAGCTGGCCTTAACCCTAGCAAGTCTATCAAGGGTAGACGACAAAGGAAACACAGTACTGTACCCGGGCGACTATAGTCTGTTGGTTGACAATCAGCCACTGGCCAGTGTCAACTTCACCTTAACTGGCGATGCTTATACGCTAGATCAGTGGCCACAGCCGCCGCCAAGGAGAGAGTCGACGAGCGATTATTTTGTTGGAGGATACGGAAGTCAACTTCCATTGGAAGAGTAGAATGGACTCTCGACGAGTATAAAGCCGTTCAGTATGGATAATGAAGCATTGGATAGATCTAATTCGTCCGTTGTTCCACCTTCAAGGCACGAAGACAGATAGTAGTACTGTGTTCATCAAGACACAAGCAGGAGAAGCTTGTGAATGAAATCATCCCTGATCGCTGAGCATTCCAGATTAGGTAAAGCTTGATTTCATGTCATCGGTTTTGAGGACTATGTATATGTCTACTACCAGATTTGTCGACCTTGCCATGAGAAAGGTCAGCACCAAGCTGCGCCTATTTCTGGGGAACGCGTGTTCCCAACCCCGAGGAACCCTTCAACCCTACCCAGAATCGGGCTGCTGGCGCAGTTCGGCGATCCATCTCCCGAACGTCTATTGACCAATCACAATGCGGGCAGAATGGGGCTCAGCCTAGGCGGCCTGAGCGTCATCGTCACTTGTCAGCTGGCCTCGACTTCTTTCTCACTTCCTCATATGCATTACTTAGCAAGTGCACCGCAGAATGAAGACCTGCCAAGCATACTGTCGCTACTGGAATAGAGATCATGGCCTCAGCTGACGGATGTGTGAGCCTCCGAACCATGGCTGCTGTATAGCAGGCTCACACAGGGCCTGGAGACTCGAAGCTTTGCGAGTGTATAAAGGCAAGTAAGAAAGATGCTCAATCTGCTATCACCACACCCAGCACCCAAATTTCCTTGAACCTCCTTCTATCACACTCAACATCACCGACCAAACAGCTTTCTTTTCATCAAAGATGTACACTATCACTTTCCTCACCACTGCCCTCCTCTCCTCTGTTGCCCTCGCAGCACCAGCTCCACAAGCTCCCTCTCAGACATACTCTACCAATGACAGCAGCGCCAATACAGCCACCGCCTTCACCGCGAGCATGACTGCTCCTCGTCCGTCTTTCCCTGGTCCCGCCCCTGGCAGTGGTCTCTCCCTTACTGCCCAGCTCACCCTCGCCGACTCAGCTGTCGACCGCTTCCTCCTGCTCCCTAAGGATGAGCAGTTCGTTTTCAACTTCGACGACCTGACTAAGAAAGGTCTCGGCGGAAAAGGTGGAGACCTCGTCGCCGCCAATCGCAAGACCTTCCCGGCTCTCGTCTCTACTGGCGCAGGCATGGCTGTAGGCTTCCTCGGGCCCTGCGGCTTCAACACCCCTCACGTCCACCCGCGCAGCGTCGAGCTTCAGATCGTTACCGAAGGTCGTCTAGTCACCGAGATGGTGCCTGAGAACGGCGTACTAGCGAACGGCAAGCGCAGAGTCATCCGCAACACGCTTGAGAAGAACCAGATGACGCCATTCTATCAGGGGAGTGTCCACACCCAGTTCAATCCTGATTGCGACAAGGCGACGTTCGTAGCGGCGTTCAACAATGAGGACTTTAGTGCTGGTCAGATCCCAGACGAGCTGTTTGCGCTAGGGGACGATGTGATCAGCGCAGCTTTTGGGCAGGCAATCGCTGGCGAGGATGTCGCCAAGTTCAGGAAGGCCATCCCGACTAGCATTGCGCTAGGAGTAGAGGAGTGCCTAGTAAAGTGTGGCATTCAGAAGAAGTAACAATTATATGCTCTAGCTGTCGTTGCCTTCTATTAGCTTTAGGTAGAGTAGGATATATAAGTATAGACGCATTTTTAGAGCTTCGAGGACAATTAATATTTAGTTATACTCTAGCGATAACGTAACTCCTCTACCTTTTAGCTACCTTTATCTTCTAGTTACCTTTACCTTTTAGCTACCTCTTAAAATTTCTATATAGTGAATCTATAACTTTTCTTCTTATTTATATAATAATTACAATTTTTAATAATTATAAGAAAAGATATATAGTAGTATATAGAACACGATAGTAATAAATAGTACTACTATTATAAGACCAATTACTATATAGACTACTTCTAATATAATAACTCTATATTTAAGACACTCTTATAATTAAGATATAGAATTTAAGTATCTCTAGTAAAATATATTATTTTTTATTTTTAAAATAATATATTTATCTTTTTTTTATTTCTTATAATATAACACACTTAGACTTTAACTTACCTCTAGATGTTGACTACCCTTTAAAATTTTAATGTAGTAAATTTGTGACTTATCTTCTTATTTATATCATACTAACAATTTTTTAACGAATTTTTTAATATATATATAAGTAGACATTTAAGGGTTACTAAAACAGTAATTTTACCTTAATTTAGACAGCTACTAACGCGTTTAAAATTCTATATACTATACTTTAATACTAACTTTAAAGACATTAATTACACTATTAAGCTATAGAATCTAGTTAGATTCTATCACCTACTAAAGAATAGTTACTATCCTGATAGATTATTTACCTCGTAAAGCTAGGAGCACCTACGACACCTATGTTTCTATAGGATCTTATAAATAAGATTATCTAAGGCTAAAGCTTAACCTTAAATATCTAATAATAAATAGTATTACAAAGACCTATCGGTAAAGGATAGCTCTAAAGATTCTAAAAAAGGCATCCTAATATATATAGTGTCTAGTCTTAGTAATTAGAAAACGCGCGGTTTAAGAATAGCACCTATAAGGCTATTAAACCGTTCTATAACGCCTTATTTAGCCTGTTTGAAAAATGGTAATACTAACCTTAAAACATCTATAGTATAGACGAAATTAGATTTATAGTTAGATCTACACAATCTATATATATCCTAGTAGGCAGCAGTTAGATTAACAGTTAAAAACGCACCTATAAACGCGAACCTAGCTAGTCTAAATAGATAACAGTTATTAAATATGTACGCGCATCTAGAGATACCCTACCCTCCCTCCTTATTTATAAGGGGGATAACTTACGATCTAATTGGATTCTAGACTTAGCACTATAGAATTAGCGATTTACGACATTAAATAAGGGCTAGACTAACAATCTACTAGGCTATTAATAGCTTACGACTGTTTTTAACTCTAAAATATAAAACTAGGTAGCAAATAGGTGTCTCCTTATTCTAGATAGCTATAGCTCCTATATAATAGCTTAGTTTGCTCTCTATTGCTTCGAACACGACATCGACCTTATTATCTACCTATTATATACGTTATATCTATTATAACCTCTAGATGTCTACGTATTTGTACCAATTAAGACTACCCTTACCTACGAAATTGATTAGCTAATTAGGTTGGATTCTAGCTGTTTACTCTATATATAGTAGGCTAAATCCTATATACGCGCGTAGGGTAAGGGTCTAATAGTTAGTAATATTAAATCTGGATTTGTTTATACTAGACTTTACCTATTTAGTCTAATAACAGTCTTAGGAGATCTACTATGTGAATTATATAATTAGCCTTCTACGCTACTACCTATTAGGAATATACTCGATTCTATACTACTAGGCTTATCGCTACCCTCTAGCGCATATCTATAAATAGCTAACTAGACTCTAAATGACGTTATTACGTCGTCGTCGATTAATTTACCTATAAAGCGCTATATCTTAAAAATAACGTCGCGATTTAAATAGGTAATTACTAAAAATTCACTACTCTAATATGAAAATTAAGAGTAGTAATCTATACTAGAGACGTATAAGAGACAGAAAAAGGGCAAATACATTGTTTTAGAAGGTAAATTCATTATTTCCTCGTAGGAAGTAATTAATAGCCTTTAAAACGCCGAGGCATTATTATCTATAAAAAAAAAAAAAAAGGTAAAAAACTAGCTAAATAACATTAAATTATGCTAGTATTAGTAGAATTAAAAGAAGAAGAAGATTAGATTAACTTAGATTGTACTTTAGAAGATAAACTAGCCTAAATAGCTAAGAAATAACAACTTTTACCTAGAAATCCTAAATTTATAATAGGAATATAGGGGTAGTAAGAATATAAGGTTGTTATGTTATTAATAGCTTATAATTGTTTTCGACCTTAAATATATAACTAGGTAGTAAATAGGCATCTCCTTATTCTAGATAGCTATAGCTTATATATAATAGCTTAGTTTACTTTCTATTGCTTTAACTACAATATCAACCTTATTATCTACCTATTATATATATTATATTTACTATAACTACTCGATGTTAGTATATTTTTACCAATTAAGACTACCCTTATCTATAAAATTAATCACTTAATTAGGTTAGATTCTAGCTGTTTACCCTATATATAGTAACGTAATGCACTTAGTTCTTAACCACCTCTAGATTTTAATTATAAATTCAATGGATTTTAGGTAAAATATGTTATTTCTTAATAAATTTAAACTAGATTATTATCTAAATTAGTATGCTACTCCTCTAAGTCCTCCTCTTCTAATTCTATTAATATTAATATAATTTAACGTTATTTAGCTAGTTTTTTGCCTTGTCTTTTTAGATAATAATGCCTTAGCGTTTTAAAGGCTATGAATTACTTCCTATAAGAAAATAATAAATTTATCTTTTAAAATAATACGTTTACCCTTTTTCTATTTCTTATACATCTCTAGTATAGATCGCTACTCTTAATTTTTATATTAAAGTAGTATATTTTTAGTAATTATCTATTTAAATTAAGATGTTAATTTTAAGATATAGTACTTTATAGATAAATTAATTAATAACGATATAATAACGTTATTTAGAGTCTAGTTAGCTATTTATAGACATATACTAGAAAATAGCGATAAGCTTAGTAGTATAGAATCTAGTATATTTTTATTAAGTAGTAGTGTAGAAGGCTAATTATATAATTTATATAGTAGATTTACTAAGACTATTGTTAGACTATAAGAGTAAAGTTTAGTATATATAAATCTAAAGCTAATATTACTAACTATTAGACTCTTACCTTACGCGTATATATAGGATTTAGCCTACTATATATAAGGTAAATAGCTAGAATCTAACCTAATTAAGTAATTAATTTCATAAGTAAGGGTAGTCTTAATTAGTATAAATATATAGATATTTAGAGGTTATGATAAATATAATATATATAATAGGTAGATAATAAGGTGGATATTATATTTAAAGTAATAAAGAGTAAACTAAGCTATTATATAAAGTTATAAATTACTAATTCTATAGTACTAAGTCTAGAATCTAATTAGATTAAAGTTAATATTTTTCTTAAAAATTATAGGATATATAGCTAGACTACTAGGCTATAACCCTTAAAATTCTCAATTTATATAACAATTATTAATATTGTTATTGATTGTTTTACCTTATCTTAGTACTAAGGTAGTCTACTTATAGGGGTAGTCTATTTATAGAGGTGTCACGTTAGTATACTAATTTAGATAATAATCTAGTTTATATTCGTTAAGAAATTAATAATTCTACTAAAAATCTAAAGGGGTACAGCTTAAACAGCTAAGTAGCTCGAATCTAGGGTTATTATATTAGTCTACTTATAGAGGTAGTCTATTTATAGAGTTGTTATATTAGTTAAAATCTAGAGGTAGTCGAAATCTAGAGGACTTATATTATAGAAATTTTAAGGAGTAACTTAGCTAAGAGGTAGAGGTAGCTAAAAGGTAAGAGAGTTATATTAAGCTAAGTAAGAGAGGATATAGTAGCAAATTGCATTATAAGGATATAGAACACGAACGTCCCCTCCTAAGTAAGGGACTCTTTACGCCTATCTTGCTTAAAGGGCGTATGTTGTATAATCTATATCTAGTGTTAGTTAGAGCTTATTAAACGATATAGAGACTTACAGCTCGGATCTCCTTCTGCTTTATGTCCTTTGTGCCCCAAGTTACATACATCTCATTTCCTATGCCCGCATGTTCTCTCTTAACAATCGCAAAGGATATCATACACTTGAACCAGGATGAGTAGCACCTTGAGACAGCGCAACCTACAAGGTTGCCCCGATAGTGAATTTTGGTCGCTTCAAGTCCCCATTGTCTTGGGATCTCCATGAACTCGCATGGATCTTCTGTGAACATGGATGCATAGACGTCCTTAACGTCCTCTGAGTTCCATAGCAGGGTGACAAGCTGATAAGGCGGGTCTCTTGCGACTCCCTCGAGAGCTTCTCGGCCGATAAAGTCGTGATCGAATTTGACCAGTCTATCCCAGCCTACGTCGTAGGGAGTACGGTAATGGTCAGAGATGTGATCGCTGAAATTTCCTTTCGAGGTTGAGAATCCTGACTCGACGAATGAATAGGGGGAACTGCGCAGGTAGTCCAGGAACTGCTTGATCTGTTGAGTGTCTCGATGTAGAGCAGGCAAGAACTCGAGAGCAGGTGTCACGAAGCCAGCTTCGACCTAGAGTAGTAAATCATTAGCCTTTCGGTCTTGCTCCTGTCCTCTGCACTCGACCTACATGATTCACTGACTTCGCTCGAGCACCGAGCTGACGAAGACCATATTTCTCTTCACCGAGCGTTCGAATCGCTGCGTACACAGCTGGGCCATCCTTCGCATCGCCCCACAGCTCAAAGCCAACCTCGCCTGAGACACCTTGACGCAAGCACCAGAAGTTATAGTTACCGATGCTGAGTTGCTTCGCTCGCATGAAGGGAAGATCGCGCAGACTTGAGCCTGTCACTTCTTCTACAAGTCCAATGCTGGTAGGACCTTGGACTTGAAAGAGATACCACTGATCTGTGACGTCCTCGAGAGAAGCGTTAAAGGACCTCTGGCCACGAAGGAACTGGAAAGTCGCCCATGCTACTCCAGGCACACTCGTAAAGATGTAGTCGTCTTCACCGACTCGAAGGATGAGGCCTTCGCCCATGATGTGACCACCGTCCTCGCAGAAGATGGCATGCTTTGCCTGTCCGATTGAGAACTTTGGCCAGTGGCTGACAGAGATGTATTCGAAGAATGTTTTGGCCTCTAGGCCTGTCAACCGGAGCTTTAGCAGCTGCGACCAGTTACCGATGTAGCAGCTCGTCTTCCAGGAGTTGCATTCGTCGGTCCAGCCAGAGAACTCGTCTGGTTCAAACTTGTTTATGAATCTCCTCCAGGTACCGATGCTAAGATCGAGTGGGACAGTAGCTGAGGTGGGAATTGTGGCGGACATCTCTTGGTTGGTCGTGTGTATCTGATGGTTTTCTAATATGTACGAACTTGATCGTGTTGTGGTTTGGAACGGTGGGAGAGCCATCTTTCGTCGACCCTTTGTAGTGCAGTTATGTTGTAGTGGTGTATCGGAATGATGGTCGCGATATAACGGAGGACGGAGCATTAGCTGTGAAGCGCCAATAAGATCCGACTGGGTACGCGGGTGTTTAGATCGAACGTCACAGCAGCGGCCCGTTGCCGAAGATCTAGGGCTACAGGCATGACGCTCGAAAAGAAGCAGATGCCCCAGCATAATACTATTTTGGTCTCTCTCCTTTTTGTTTTGACATAGCGGACTTCAGGATTGTAGCAAGAGGCTCTCATGTTCTTGCACGTGTCACAAGTCTTCCTCTTGGCCTCGCCGACTGATCATGTTAGGAGGACAGGAAGAGCGAGTTCGAGACATTGAGAGAAGATCTTGTCCCCAGTCCTAGATCTTTCCGACTCCGGCATTGCTTCTCACCGAATTTAGCACCGTGTTCGCTGCTCGAGGTGCCATGACGATGGCCTTGCTCTTTCCAAGCTCCGTCAGCACACCAGTGCTCTTCAAACTCTTCCATGGCCCGGATGATGCAAACGTGTTAACCGCGCATGCTCTACCAAGAGCCGACGAGCACTGTCTCAGTGATGCTGTATCAGGCACATCAAAGATGACACCAGCGCTGGTCGGAGTGATGGGTGCCTTTGAGCTGATGAAGGCGTTGCCTTCGATCAGAACATGTGCGCTACCAGCAACGTCAAAGTTGTGACCAGTGGCGGCCTCGAAGAGATTGTTAAGGGCATGTACAGTCTGTGGTCCATCACCAGGCGCCCCGATCTTGGGTGCACGGCCGGAGGTGTGATGAAACCAGTTGCGGTAAAGGGTAATCTTGTCCCCTTTCCCTAGCAGCAATGCGGTCCAGTAGTGCCTGCCATCACAGCTGCGAGAATGAGGGGTCCTACCGTCAAACTCGGTGTTGGATATAGTGACTCGAGAGCCGCCGAAGCTGGGACGTTGTAAGCTATGAGAGGTCAGAGTATGAGAGTATAGAGACTTACTGAGTCACTAGCATCTGTCTCCCGACGCGGGAAATCTGGACTAGGTGAGCAAGATTCCGACACCAGGATCTCAGCGCTATTACCTTGCAATGGTCTATCCAGACGCCATCGTTGCCTTGTAAATTCAGAGCGTCACCTCCCCAGATGTATTGTGGGTTAAGATTCTGGTACAGGTCAGTCAGAATTGAACGATGATGGACGTGGTGGCTCACATCGATATGGATATTTTGTATGATGATATTTCTAGCGCCGTCGTTGAGTCGAAGACCCTTGCCTACCAGAATACCTCGGCTGCCGACACCAAGGATACTCTTATTGCTGCCAACAGCAAGGCCTGTGTAGCCTGCTTTGTCGTACTTCACAGTGATCGGCTTCTCACCCGAATCGCATCTGTCTTTGATGTAGTCTTGACCTCCGTTGGCCGCTGTCCACGTCAGCAGGGATGGCAATCCTGTCATGTCCATCGTACCTGTACAGCCACTCGTGAATTGACAACCTCTTGCACTCACTGTGCCTTCAGACCCGATAAAGTTGAATGTCTTGTCGATCCGAATGACACGAGGCACATCATCAGCTAGCAGTCTCTTGAGCCTGCAAGTGGTCAGTGAGAGGAACCATCATATTCTGATTGAAAACATACTCATTAATGTCAGCCGGCGTGACGGGCGAGGCACTGCCACCGCCAGTGACGCCAGCCGCAAATCCGAAGGGTTTACCCACGACCTGCGTGAGCGCTGAACAAGCCGAACAAAGAAGCAGAAGGAGAATGTACATTGCAATGAAGAAGTCCAGCTCGGCTGGACGAGTCTTGAATCCGCTTTAGGACGGCGAAGACTCACATATGTATTAAGCAAAGTCGCCTGAACAGCAGAACCTATGCTCGAACGATGCCCTATCCGGTTGTCGCATGTGAATTGTGTATAGGAAATGTTGTCCCGCGACAAGGGTGGACTGTGCGATAGAGGATACGAAAAGAGTGTGGCGCCATGACCTTCGAAAATTTGAGTGCTCAGGCAGATTGTAGGCTGGTGTGGTCGCTTTTCTGCAATGCAAAGCTCGGAGTGAGAGGGCAAGCACCTCCTCATCGGTGATCGGAATTCTGCTTTAATCGATGTGGGCAAGTCAGCTCGTGGTAGCAGGGCTATATTCCGGTACACACGTCCTCGAAAGGACAAGTGTATCCGTTTCAAACTCAGACCAGAAACAAGGTGGTCAGTCAATATCGACGGGAAAGCGGCGCTTATGCTTGTGACTCTACTAGGAGTGTCTATCGAGCCTTGATAGAAGAAAGGAATACGTAAGCCGACGAAAGATCAGTAGATCTAGTAGGATCATCTGCGGAAACGAAACTGGTTCACATGATCGGAAGACCAGGAATGGGGTCAATTTATCAGCATGCTGGAGAGCGAAGATGCAGAACCCAAAAGAAGATTTCCTGTTATGTTGAGTTCTCATTGATATACTGTGTCCGTATGACAAGCCAAACCGTGTCCGAATCCAGACCATACCGTATCAACTCCGACCTCATGCCGACCAGTATCCATTGTGAAACAATACCCTAATTCCACTTTGCACCAGCGACAGGGCATGCCTGGGCCGCAGCATCCTTGGGCACACCCGGGTGTGCGTGGACTTTGGTCTTGTGATGCTCAAGAGTCGCGTTGGTGACAGGGCATATCTTCCCAGCCTCCTCCTCAGTCAAAGCCGGGTGCTCGGGTGGGAGCATGGCAGAGACGGGTCCCACGACGGGGCAGGTAGCGTCGGTGAGAGCTTCCTTTGTGTTGGCATTCTTCAAGGCCGGGCATTTGGTAGCATTCCTGGCGTCAGCAGCATCGTCAGGGACAGCTGGAGCGCTGGGGTGAGAGTGGATGATGTCGTTGTGGTGATCGACTTTGGCGTTGGTAACGGGGCAGCGAGCCTCGGGGTCAGAGGAGAGAGCAGGGTGGTTTGGTGGGAGGACGGTAGTGGTAGTACCGATGACTGGACAGACTGCGGCCATTTTGATGATGATGATTACTTAGAAACTAGTGGGTGTCGTTGACGAAGTGTTCTGCTGTGTAGCTTGAGTGTTTTGACGGTGAAGGTAGGTGGAGGGGAACGCGGGGCAGCGCGAAGTTTTGGACGTAAGACGAATGGCGCGTTCTATGATTGGTTGGCAGGATCTCGGCAGATCACCACTTCCCGGGTGCCTGGTCGATCACACCCCATACGCAAGGAAGAGCCGCATGAGGCTGAATCTCAGAGCCTTGGATCAAATTCTACTCTCTCATTAACCACATCATCAAGCATCTTCCGCTCACGTAATGATTGCACAGCGAAGGAGCTTGGGGACTTCATTGCGGCGTTGATGGAGCTGAGCCTGACAATAGAGACATGACAAGTAGAGTCTGGAAATTGAACCGGGACTAGCTCCGCAAATTTATTAGTCATACTGCTTCTTCTTGATAATATGCGTGTAGCAGCGAAACTTGATCGGTCATCCTATTGTTCACGAGGTACGCCTTGGAGATACGAAGACTACCGATATGTTGGAGAACGTTCCTCCGGAGATCTGCCTTACGATCGAGGGCATGCTGTCGGAATGTGACTTCTTCTCAGTATCACATTCATCTCCCTCACTTTTCCAAAGTCGTGTCCGTCGCCGACGACTCTTCTGTCTCCAGCGACTAGGCACGGATGAGAGTATCATCGAGGACGCTTCCATCTTGTACGACCTTGCGTCACTTACGCGCGACCAAAGAAACGACCAAGATGACTGGACTACGGTGGAATCAAAGGTGCGGGAGTGTTTCAAGCCGGCCTGGCCACCTCTAACTCTCACAGAGATGAGTGATGCACGCTTCAACACAATCTGCGGATTATGCCGCCGGCTTAAAGAACTGAGCGAGGACTTCTTTTCCTACTCATGGAAAGACTGCTTCTACCAGCAGTCTTTCCCATATGGAGACACAACCGGAGGATCTGTCATTTCGGAACGCGCGAGGATTCTTGGGGCATATTTAAGATTTGAGGTATGTCGGAGACTCCTCCGCCTTTTCGACGGATCTCCGAAACATGACGCCAGTGATGCTGTGGCTCTCGCGGCTGATTATCTGCTGGGCACTGGGTTCCGCCAAGTGAACGAGATGCTGCGCATGTGGTATTACATGCAAGAGAGATATGTGTTGTATTTCAGCATCGTCAAATCTGGTACCCTGGGCGATACGAGATGCGCACCTGCCGTGACCTGGAAACTCGCGCGGACCTCGACGATGGAAGGCCTTTTCTGCTTCCTCCATAACATTGTCCAAGGAAGATACCAAGAAACACTCGAACATGGAACCAAGAAGAACGATCATGCCCGGGATATGTTGGAACTACTAGCCGTGATGGAGGCGAAGCATGAGAAATCCACGAAGCGGAGAGTCGAACTGGATGAGAATGCAACGAACGGCAGAGACGCAGAGCACACGGCCGAGCAAGCTGTATGGCGAGCCTGGGCCACCATAGTGCGCGACTCCAAACAATGGGAAGAACGTGTGCCAACTCCTATTGTTCGATGGGATGGTCTTCTGTCTGCCAGCGAGTCTGAGCATGACGACGACATATCCGATGACCATTCTGATTGGGATGAATCAGAATCTGAGTGATGGACTGATCCCGGAAAAGGCTGAGTGCAAGCTTCGTTTTACTTGCCAGAGGAGAGGCTAGGAGCTGGTAGTATGAATGATGCCAACTGAGCCAGCATGATCCAGGATGAATCATAGCTTGGCAAATTCAGGAGCAAGCCTATCCCCCATGCAGGACCTTTCGGCAGAGGAAAGGGTCGGGTGACAATTGTATCGAAAGCCCCGCCAGACGAGACGGCAATTCGAACGACCGGTAGTTGACATGAGCCATGATTGATCAAACACAAGCAGAATGACTTCATATGATAGACGTGATATATAGCTCTAGATAGAAAAAAAGAAAATGTATACCATCGGGAGCGCAAAGACTCTACCGGATCAAGATACATGAAGTGAGCTGTCCATCCCTCCAATGCAATACGATACCGAAGCCAATGATGAAGCAATTTGCCGAACCGAGAACTTCGTGAAGAACCAAGAACCGACATCGTCCGAGAGCTGATCGAGCGAATACCATATGCCAGAACATGGGCAAGGAGTATCACTGACTGCTACAGGGAGATCTCAGCCCTTCTTCAGCAGGCCACGGAGCACCTCGATCTCAGCATCTCGTCGAGCAAGCTGGATTCTCAGCTCATCCCTTTCTTTCGAGACATCCCGAACTTCTTCCTCCAGGGTAGTGATGCGGTCGACTTTCTTCTGACGATATTTTGCAGCAGCAGCGTTATTACGTCGTCGCTTATCAGCTAAAGATTCGTCGACTGCAGCTTCCGCTGGACGTTTGCGATTGGAAGAGGCTGATGTTGAAGAGGGAGAGCTGAGGCCAGAAGCCATGGAGCCAGAGGTGGTACGAAGATTCGGAGAGGTAGATGAGGTGGATGTAGGCATTGGAATAGCAAAATCAAAATCTTGGTCATGCAATTCCATCGAGATGTGAGAGGTAGTGTTTAGTGTCATAAGTTCAGACATGGTAGTAGTAGGTGCGTCGAATTGGGTAGGCGGAAAGAGACTGTCCAATGTAGTGTCATTGGTATTGTAGAAGCTGTCAAGATATGGCCAGGACGATACATGAGCATCGATTGGCTGGTGATTGTAGAGATTTTGAAGATTGTCAAGTTGGATCGTTTGCTGCTTGGTACTGGCAGGGTACCCAGTAGAAGGTGGTGAGCTGGATACAAGCACACATTGTTCTTGTCCTTGATTGTTTCCCTGATACACTAAAGAGGGGCCTCCCTAGAACGAGGCCCAGCGATTGATTGACTGGGTAGAAAGGGTGGTAGTTGGAAGTGGTAGAAAGGGTTGTGGAAGGGAGAATATGCGGGGAGGGTGTTTGGCTTTTGTAGGCGCTAACACAGTGAGTCAGAGCGGCGGTGCACTGAATAATGGGTCGGTGTCGAGCATTAAGCCAATAATTACATGTGCCAGCGATTCATTGATTCGATCTGATCTCTAGTGGGTCTTCCAATTCAGCTATACTACCCACAAAGGAGCGTTCGTGTCATTCCAGACTACGTAATTCTGCTAGAATGGCACCAATTGATATATAAATTAGCGGAATAGGCGGTCCAAGCTGACCTACTGGTGATGGACTCTGCTGGAATGCACACAATACCTGGGCGTTAATGCAACTGCCGAAACACGACTTTCGTGCTGTAGTCGCTACAAGACGCTTCTCGAGGACTGCAAAGGTCGTTGTCTGTCAATCAGCGACCACTGTCTTGGAGCTACTTGAGGAGTATGACCTCTCCGGTTTCTTTGGCAGAGGCTCAATCGAATCAGCTTGGCTCGATGAACGCTCTCCGAGCTCGACCTCGTGCTCAAAGCTCTGTGTCACAAGTATGCCCATGTCCTTAGGTTTGTTTCCCGAATGAAATCGCGGTAGTATAAGATCCAAGGATGGAGAACTCGACCCTCGTCGACATGTAACAGACATGTTAGCAGGATGAGATATGTGTCTGAATGAGTCGTGCCCATTATCAAACACTGGTCGGCCGCGGGGTGATCTTTTGCTGCTCTTCAATCGATCTCGGAGCAGTACGATGAATGCTGGGAACGCAGTTGAGTTGACAGAGATGATACTGATGTGAAGCTCGAAGCTGGGATGCATGAGAATAGCCCACAATGACTGTAGGACATCACTTACTTTGACCACAGCGCAGCAATGCAGTATGTCCCTATTGAATAGTCAGAAAAGCGACTCAACATATCGTGGCAGAAGTCTGCTCACACGTATAGTCCATTGGGTCCAGTGACAGAGCGGTGGCACGGCCAACGGCGCATCCTGTCGCACTATAAGGGTCAGTCGGCACCAGCATCATCTTTCTGATACTTACATAAGTCCTAGTAACACCAATCCATAGATTAACAGCTTTCGCGATCGCTTCAGGTGCAGATTCCACACGGCAATGACAGGTAGAGAAGCACAGATGAGATCGGTAGTCACGTTGTAACCTAGCATGGTCAACGATTGCTATGCTTATCAAAGTACAATCGACTCACCGATGGAAGCGTAGATGATGTAGGTCTTGCTTCGACTTTGCCAACATGTGCCTGCTTCGTAATCCCAGTGAGCTCGAATAGGCTTGCATTCTGAGAGCAGCACAATCCACGGCATTGCATTGAGAAGAATGGCTCCGAGCATGATCGGGTAGAGCATCCGTCGTAAAACCTTTGTTGACTTGATTCGCAGTACGAGCAGGCATATCGAGACTTTGATCAAGCCACTCGCAGGGAACCATGTAAGTTGTGTGAAGTAACCCAGCTTGCTGATGGTCCACTGCTGGGGTGGTGTAAGAAATTCGTAGTGTCTGCCATTGCCATGTCGAACGGTCGCAACCTGTATCGCTGTTCTAGCAACGGCCAAGGCTATCGTCAGTGTGATAGCGTAATCGTCCCACCAGGGGTTTCGACGGCTAAGCCGAACAGTCCAACGAACAAGAAGTGTACAGAAAGATAGAATTGTCAACACCGACGTGAGGCCAACGAAGAGCGGACCAAGATTCTCGTCTCTCCGAGCCTGCTCGATATCCATCACTACCAGACATGGACTGAGGTGGTAGGTAGACGACTCGAGCTTTTTGAGGCTGAGGTCGGAGAACAAACCCTACATGACACAAGGTTGAGGATCCTCGAGTAATAAGGATTCCCGGTCGCCGGATTTGCAGACAGGGTTGGGCATTATCGAGAACGAGGTCATGGCGTAAGAGGGTGCCGCCTTCTTCATGCACGACAAACGGTTTGAATGAAAGCAGACTTAGCTCGGAGCCACAGCCGTCGCAAGGGAAGCGGAGAGGTCGATAGAAAAAAGTGTTTGAAGGTAGACGCGACAAGCGGTCAAAATACCAACCTTCCGATTACCAAGGCCGCTGTCGATCGTGCGCAGACGTGGCATGTATGCCATGCATGCAACACGGACGTCGGTCTAGCTCTACTGCACGTGGCAATCGAGTTGTCTATAATATTGATGAAATGCCGCCATGGAGCGTGGAGTGAAAGGATGCAAGTCGAAAAGTACGGATTGATCGGAATGTCCCCCGAAGCCGGAGCTATCAGACGCAATTGCATGAATAGCCGCGAGCTAGTCGCGCCATCAACTCAAAGGAAGAAGAAAGGTGCAGGCGCCACTGGCTGTTGCCAGCACAGCGGCACGACAAGGATTCGTCAAGGTTTGAAGTAAAAGCAAGCCCATGGCTGAATCGAAGATGGGTGTTTCCCGCCACATGCGAATGCCTAATGGGTCACGAGGAGGCTCAGAATCGCATCGTGTTCACAACTGGCATCCGGACTGACTCATTCTGCTGCGGCTATCAAGTGTCTTCTACCACTGTGCCCACACTCGCATCGTCTTGGCCATGGATGAAATCAAAAACCTGTCATTCGAGTTGACCACGAAAACGAGACCATTCCTATGCCTACCAGCCGACTGCATCAAACAACACCCAGAGATCTACGCCCTCATATGTGGAGCTGTGGTCTGCCGACAAGGGCCCAACTGCATAGAAACACTGATAATACGGCGAGTCCCTTCAGACACATACCCAATGCTATGGGAACATTCCGCTAGATCTCTAGACATCGATACGGATACAAGTATCGTCCACTGCGCTGTTAGGGAACTTCTGGAAGAGACCGGACTCAAGGCGATTCGTGTACTATGCCCAGTGGGTATGTCGCTAGCTGAGCAATCAACACAGCTGGAGGAGGACGCCCGAATGGCTGCTGATGGCATTCTATTGACCTTCCGGACGAGTCGGCACACTTGGGGCAAGATCACGTTCTTGATCGAGGTCGAAGATGGCGAGATTAGGTTGGATCCACACGAGCATGACGATTATGCCTGGGTCACAGGAGAACAAGTTCGCCACAACCGCATCGACGCTCGACCTGACTACCAGGTGCGATTTGTGAGTGAAGCTGTGAAAGCAACTCTGCTGGAAGGCTTTCGTACTCGTGCTGTCTTATCTCGAGCCTGAACGGATCCAATAGCTTTCCATTTGACTCAGTTCTCGTCTACAAAATTGAGTGCTTGCTTTTGTGCCAATGCTTCGACTCGTTCGTCGGATTTCTCAGGTATGTATTTGCGCAGTACCTTGTCGATGTAGTCTTTGGGTACACCGGCGGCCACGGCATCTTTGATGCCTTGATTCATCCGGTAGATATATTCGTGCTTTGGCTTGTCTGGCTTCGTTCGGTCTCTGCTGATATAAACCAGCATCTTCACCTTCTCGGGGCTATCTGAAAGATCAACGGCCTGCTCGTTCTTGGACTCCCAGAACTCAACCTCGAGTATTTCTTTAGTGTATGCAAGCGGGACCCCTTCGTTCACATCCAGCTTAGCCTCATCGGCGACGCTTAAGCAATAGACCAAGCCATAAGAGTAGTCCCCCTTCAAATTCGCAGTCTCTGCTTTGCTCTCTACCACATTCGCGTAGCCTCGGTCATTGATGATCCACTCGTAGCCATTGAGGCGGGCGACTCCGAGGTACTTCGAGTCTGGGCACCGCATCCGCATTTGTTGTTTCCACAGGTTCGAGCCATATCCAAAGTAGATAGTCGCCTGCACCATAGTGCCGAGGAGTATGTGCAGGGTTTACCAGAGGATGCAGGTCATGCTAGCAGTTGCTGCCTGATAAGCTGTTGATGTTCTGGTCACTCTCCATTGTATGTGAGATTAGGAAGGTGGGAAATGGCTTGAGAACATGCGGGGCAAGTACAGGAATGCGGCTCTCGTGCGGCTCGAACGGCTCCGCTTTTCTCCAAACAAGCTTTCGTCATTGGTGTTGCTTCCAAAGTTGTCTTTCTCACAACATCCAACTCTTCCAAGACGAACATTCTTACTTCGACAGACCACGTATGTGCTCGAGATAAAACGAAGGGGCTTGCATCTCGTTCCCGTGGTCGGATGATGACCCGTCACAACTCAGACAGGCCATTTGGGTGATCCCTCAAAGCATGTTCTCTTTGCCTTTCTCCCGCGCAACTCCGCGCCTCCATCGGCAGTCAACTTCGTTATCAGGCAGCACCACCTCGCCGTCAGATGATGTCAAGAAGGGCAGCTGGATGCTCGTCCAAGATGCACCTACTCCAAGCCAGGATGATCTTGACCAGGAGCTTCGCGACCTCAATGATTGTCTCGTTCTACTCACTGGAGTCTTCCCCGACATTCAAGCCGAAGTCTTCCGGGAGATGCTATTGAACGTCAGCAAGGAAAGTCGGGTTGAGGTCGTGACCGAGTATCTTCTCAAGGATAAGAGCAAATGGGTCAGGGGGAGATACAAGACTGCAGGAGCGAACAAGGACAAACGAGGCCAAGATGTATCGCGAGACAAGCCACAGCAGCAACAGCAAAGGCCAGACGTGGTAGCGCACCAGGAGACTTTCCGAAGCGCGGCGTACAGACAAGCAGTTAAGCTGGCACTATATTCTGAGTTCAAAGGACTTAGTCACGCGAGCATTAAAGCAGTACTGGCCGAGCACAATTCTTCGTATGCAGAAAGTCGTCCTGTGCTCCAACAGTTGTCCTCGAAATCATGGAGATACTACCTGACAAATCTTTGGAGCAAAAAGGTCGATGCCACAAGCTCCTTCAATCATCCGCTCATCAATTGGCAAAGCCCATACGGCGAGGATGGACCGAGGATTCCGTATCTTCGACAGACTAACAGCAACGAACTCAATGCTGAGCTGTACCAGACATTCATTGCGCCTGTCATGCACAGAGTGGAGCACCAACGCCTGGAGCGTGATGCCCTACTGGCTGCCCAACTCAACGAGGCGGAAGCAGCAGAATATGACGCTCTGTTCGAATGTCAATGCTGCTACTCATCAGCTGTCTTCGAGGAAACAGCAGCGTGCTCATCTGGCGACCACATGGTCTGCTTTCAATGTGTACGCTTTGCGCTGAATGAGGCCATCTTTGGCCAAGGGTGGGCAAAAACGATCGATGCTGACAGAATTGGAATCCGATGTCTTGCGCCTACCGTGGACGGCTGTCAAGGTTGCATACCACATGAGATCGTCAAGAGAGCGATAACGTCGGGGTCGAAGGATGGCATCACGACTTACCGACAATTCACGAACAGGATCGTGCAGCACAATCTCGATAAATGTAACGCGCCACTACTTCGATGTCCATTCTGTGCGTACGCGGAAATCGATGAGCTTCCGCGACTGGAGATGGCGGGGCTTCAACGAATGTCGGGCCGTGTTATCACCCTTTGTGGCGCATCGAAACGCAGCTTGGCTGGCTTTACAGATCTACTCGCTAGCCTGCTGATACTCCTGTTGCTTCCATTGGTCCAGCTGGCTCTCTGGCTTCTTGGGAGCATCTGCAGTGACGTGCTGAATCGCTCTCACAAACGCATCCTCCAACGCCGAAGAGGACTAAAGTTCCAGTGTCGATCGCCGGATTGTGAGATCGCATCTTGCAGCATCTGTCAAGTGCGTTGGCAAGATCCACATACCTGCTACGAGACAGCCAAAAAGTCACTTCGTCATGCCATCGAGGCGGCTACGACTGCAGTGGTGAAGAGGACTTGTCCAAGATGCAATACTAGTTTTGTCAAGAGTACCGGTTGCAACAAGCTTGTCTGCCCTTGTGGGTACTCAATGTGCTACATCTGTCGATCTCCTATCGGACAGGAAGGCTATGCCCACTTCTGCCAACACTTTCGAGTGTCTGGTGGCAGGTGCGGAGAGTGCGACAGATGTGACTTGTATAAGGTCGAAGACGAAGAGATCATTGTCAAGAAAGCAGCGGAGCAGGCAGAGAAGGACTGGAGAGCCAAGCAAGGGCAGCCCGTGGGTGCAGATAAGCTTGGTCTCGTGAAGGAGCAGGTCCTTCGTGGGACAGGTGATGATGGTGGGTGGTGGAGTTTTGAAGATGTTCTTGACGGATTTGTTGATCTTGTACTTGCATAGCGATTATGGTTAATGACCCGAGATACCCCAAATGATATGAGTATTGCCTTTTAGAATCATGTCGACAGATATTTTAAGACTTGGATGCTGTCATTGGACGAGATTCAAGGAGTCTTGCCCATTGGTCACTCTTGCACGCGTCGGTGGTGGCATGCAGCTCTCATTCGAGTCGAATTGCCCTTGTCACACGGAAACTTCACTCGCCAACCTCTACAGACTTGTAGTCGTCGAATTGCAAAGTGCACTTTATACGCTGTCGGCAGCCTTCTCATTGACAGCCTCGAGCAATCCCCATCGCAAACCTTCACCGTAGCTCTTCCAGAAAGTTCCGAGAGTGGATTCGGGAAAAGAATTGGCAGAATCTCGCACAGACAAAGGAGGTTGGCGCTTTGGGAGATCCGATCGTCACGGTCGACCTGCAATTTCGAGCTTGCCAGGTCCTCGGGAAGTCTCAAAGGTGAGCTTCCTCCCAGATCTCCAGGCCATTTGGAGAAAGAAGATTTTGGAAAGACACAGACAAAGAGGAGGGTCCCCTTCACTGTCCTGCAAGTCTCGGAACAGCCCGCCCTTGAACCAATTTCGACAGCCGTTTCGTCAGGTCCCCGCCGTCCCGGAGCAAACTACTCTCAATGGTGCTGCCAAAACTCTTTTCAAGAAAGAAATCCACTACCGCAGAAGACGTCACGCCAGAGTCGCCCACCAGCAGTCTACGATCCTTGTCGAGGTCTCCGGAGAAACAAGACCGCAAGAGTAGGAATTCTACACAAAGGGACCGTCCATCAAAATCTCACTCTTTCAACGCCTCCACTCCCCGCAGTTCTCGTCGCTCTCCAACAAAGTATCAGCCTGAGCATCCCCTCAATCTACCGCCGGAAGAGCTTCGCCGTTGGTCGTCGTTGTCGCGGTCGAGCGCGCAGTACACCACCATGTCCGAAGAGGAGCAGAATGGCTCGTCGTTGCCCAGTAGCCCGGCGCCAGCACCACACACGAATGGAGTGAATGGAGATAAGGCAGAAACTTCAGAACAGCAGAATGGAGCCCCAGCACCACCTCCGCACAAAGAGTCTCCGAGAAATGAAGTAGATACAGAAGCTGCAGAAGCATTCAAAGCAGCAGGAAACAAATTCTTCAAGGCACGTGAGTGGCAGAAGGCAATAGATGAGTACACAAAAGGTATGTTTTTACTGTAACGTTCAAACAAATTGATATTGACTGTTACACACAGCCGTGGATGCGGACCCTTCGTCTGCTACATATCGATCGAATCGGGCGGCAGCATATATGTCAGCTGGCAATTACAAAGAGGCATTGGAAGACTGCAAAGCAGCTGACTCTATTGAACCGGACAATCCAAAGACTCTCCTACGGCTAGCCAGGATCTACACATCATTGGGCGAAGCAGACGAAGCGCTTCGAACATATGACAGAATAACCCCACCTGCCTCGGCCAAGGACAAAGCACCAGCACAAACAATGAAGTCGCACATAAGCCAAGCAGAGCAATTAATAAAAGACGGTGGATCAGGCAGCATGGCCATTTACGCACTCGATCAAGCCGTCCGTGGTCTGGGGGCAGGCCAATATGAGCCGAGGAAATGGAAGATATTACGAGCCGAAGCATACCTCAAGATGGGCAACATCAACGCCCTCGGTGACGCCTCCAACATCGCGATGTCTATGCTCCGCAGCAACAGTGCCGATCCTGACGCCATGGTCCTCCGTGGCCGTGCTCTGTATGGACAAGGCGAGAACGAGAAAGCGATCCAGCACTTCCGACAAGCGCTCTCTTGCGACCCTGACCTCAAAGCAGCCGTCAAGTTCTTACGCATGGTGCAGAAGCTGGAGAAGGGCAAGGAAGAAGGCAACACGCATTTCAAATCAGGTCGGTACCAGAAAGCAGTCGAAGTCTACACGGATGCACTCTCCGTTGATCCGTCGAACAAGGGCACAAACAGCAAGATTCTCCAGAACCGAGCGCTATGCTACACCAAGCTCAAGCAATGGGCCAACGCCATTGAAGACTGCGACGCAGCGCTAAAGCTCGACCCGACGTACACGAAAGCGAAGAAGACGCGGGCGAAAGCGCTGGGAGAAAGCGGGGACTGGGACGAGGCAGTAAGAGTGCTAAAGGATATTGCGGAGCAGAACCCAGGCGAGCCGGGAATACAGAAGGAAGTACGGCAAGCGGAGCTGGAACTGAAGAAGAGTAAGCGGAAGGATTATTACAAGATTCTGTCCGTGGAGAAGGATGCGGGGGATAATGAGATCAAGAAGGCGTACAGGAAATTGGCGATTGTGCATCATCCTGACAAGGTGAGGAGATTCGAGTCGAGAGTGAAGTCGTGTACTGACAACGGTAGAATCCTGATGATCCAGCTGCTGCGGAACGGTTCAAGGATATTGGCGAGGCGTACGAAACGCTGTCAGATCCGCAAAAGAGAGCGCGATACGACTCTGGAGAAGATCTGGTTGATCCATCGGACATGTTCGGCGGAGGAGGTATGGGCGGCATGGGTGGTGGAATGGGCGGCATTCCACCAGAGATGCTGTTCAACATGTTTGGTGGCGGAGGAGGAGGAATGGGAGGAGGCGGAGGAGGACCACAGTTCCACTTTGGCGGTGGAGGCGGACATCCATTCGGCGGTCAAGGACGGCGAGGCGCGCCAGGCGGATACTCATTCTGAGCTCAATAGTATGGCGTATCACTTGCTTTCCACGAGTCCTTACTCTTGCTGGGCCGAACCAGCATCACGGCCGATGGCGCATGTTATGGCGTTCAGCATCATCTCATGAAGGAGGTCACATATAGACGCATGGATGAGCGAAGATGTGTACGAAAGGAGAGACTTATAGACAATCCAATACGAGCGGAGATACCCTTTCCTCGCACAGTCTGCCGGTAGTACTAACAAACCACGACTCGCCACTGGTAGATCAGACCCCCTCACTATCCTTCAAGCCATACTTCTCCGCCCACGGATCCCAACTCGCGTCCGTATGCCAATCATACTCCATCCTATCCGCCGTCGCCCTGGCCGCCTCCTCACCATACACAGTCTTGATCCAATCCAACGTGGCATCAATCCCCGCACTCACCCCCGAACTAGTCCAGACATTCCCATCCACCACCCACCTCGCCTTCGCCACCCACTTGACCTTGGCGCTCCCCTGCTCCTCCTTGAACGCCCAACTCGCCTTGTTGCTCGTCGCACGCCGACCGTCCAGCACCCCGGCCCGCGCGGCGAGCCAGGACCCAGTGCACACGGTGATCATGTACTTGGCCTTGGGATAGTGGGTCTTGATGAAGTCGACTAGTTCCTGGGTCTCCGGGGCGCGCGTGCCGAGACCGCCGGGGACGAAGAGGACGTCGATGTCTGGCGGGGGGGAGGAGAAGGTGTGGGTTGGCACGACGGATTCGTGGAAGGAAGAGCCGACGCCGGCGGTGGGGGGTTTGGTGGAGACGGGGTCGAGGGTGCGCGAGAGGATGTGGAGGTTCAGCGGCTGCGTGTAGGCGAGGATGTTGAGGGCGTCGAGGGGGCCAAAGATGTCGAGAGCTTGGAAGGCCGGGAAGAGGAGGACGGCGACGTTGAGTGGTTCTTGGGGTGGTCAGGGGAGTGACGGAAGGGGAAATGGCTAGGGGACTTACTGGTGGTAGTCATGTTGGCGGTGAGCAAGGAAGAATGCTGGGGAGGTTAGCATGATTGATTAATTGGCACGTCTTCGAAGGAGTATTGAAATAGGGACCATCCAGGGTTATCATATGTGTAGTGGATCTTCCAAGCTCAAAGTAAATGCGTACGTACCTCTGCTGTGTAGTAGTAGAATTGCCTTCACCTGTTGCACTTTTTTACCACTTCACGCCAACTCAATCATGCACTGTAGGTCAGAGTACGAGACAGGAATTGATCGCAGGGAATACAACAATGTCGATATTGAAGTCGTAGGTGGAGTCATATCGATATCAAACTCGTCATTCCCGAAAGAAGTATAGCGGGCCAAGAGTATAGGGTGTGGAGGGGTCAAAGTCAATTGCAAGCCTTCGTCCATGAGGTGCTAGCCATGCTGATATACTTGTTGTTAAACCTCGTTTTCGCTGCAGCTATAATTCTTTGAGCACTCTTACACATCTGCATCGCTTACCTTGATACTCTCTTCAGTGGGTTCATCGCAGGCATGCCAGCATGGAGATCCGACAAGACACGTCCACCTTGGCGACCATGAATGGGCCAATACTGTCATGATGGACTGTTAGGTTGTAGACCTCTAGTGTTCGATCATGACTAGCTGTATATCCGCCTCAAAGCAATTTGGTAGTCAAATCATCAGTGCCGATGATTGTGACTGCCAAGACCGAGGCAATGGATGGTGCGGAAATAAGCCGCCGACCAAATCCGCGGGGCTCCATTGCGGGTTATCGGACAGAATCGAGAGAAGCTTCATGTCGGGGCGGCAGAATGGGACGACCACACATTTCTGGGGAACGCACATTTATGATCTGGAGAGAGTTGACAAAGATCGACGACAAGTGATAATCACTGCAGCATTTCTGTCGACATCGGCCCTGCATCTAGGGTATAGATGGCCGCCAAAAGGCTTGATCAAGACTCACAGTCTGGCCACCCACCTGACAGCAATGGATCAACAACCGTCCGTCATGCTGATTCTGAGGCGTGAACATCTCGAGTATCATCTGCCGTGTCTTCACCAAAACGCGCCTTGTCCATATGTGGCCAGAATCTGGGGGGTTGCCCGTTGACGTATGGGGCTCTTGGACCGACCAGACCTCCGATGTCATCTGCCGATTTTGCCAGCCCTTGCCCAAATCACAACTACCGTGCTGGTTCAGCTTCAGGGCGAGAGATGCTATTTTCACCAGACCTTCTCGTACACGTCGACAACGGCTCTTGCTGAACCGCATCTGCCGTGACTTGTAGAAACATTCAAATGTCTGTTGTCATCCCATGATCAGTTGGTATTCATACACAATCTTCAACGCAAAGGTCACAGGAGCGGCAATTCAACATGCTTGCCAGCCAAATCCTTCCCTTTGTCCAGGCATACTGGCCTGTAATCCTTAGCGTTTCTTTCATTGCTTATCTATTGAACAATAAGTTCTACAAGGGTCTCAGCAAATATCCAGGTCCAGCGTTAGCAGCATACACGAATTGGTGGCGCTTCTTTGAAGTCACCAGTCGGAGGACAGAATGGACGCACATTAACCTCCACCGCAAGCACGGTGACATCGTTCGGATAGGACCGAATGTGCTCTCTATCGCTGATCCAAAGGCCATCAAAGTCGTCTACGGCCTCAACAAGGGCATGGTGAAATCTGATTTCTACCCTGTCCAGCAAGCCGTTGCCAAAGGCCGAAGGCTGCAATCCCTCTTTAGCACCACCAACGAGGACTACCACGCCAAGTACCGTCGCTGCGTCAACAACGCATTTGCCATGTCCTCCCTCGTCAACTACGAGCCACTTGTCGACAGCACCACCGCTGTGTACATCAAAAAGACCAAAGAAGTCTTTGTCGATGGCGCCCGACGATGCAATTTCAACCAATGGCTCCAATTCTTCGCCTTCGACGTCATCGGCGAGCTGACCTGGAGCAAACGTCTCGGCTTCATTGAAGACAACGAGGACGTCGGCGGCGTCATCGCCTTCCTCAATGGCTTCCTCGCTTACGCCTCTCTCATCGGCCAAGTCCCTGTCCTCGACCTCATCTGGTCCAAGAACCCCCTCCGCCTCAAGCTCGAACAATGGGGTCTCATCAAGAAAGTCTTCCCCGTGACCAAGTTCGCCCTCGACAACTCGGCCTCGCGCAAGGACGAAATGGCCAAGATCATGGAGACCGGCCGAGTCGAAGAAAAGCCCGGCCGCGGGCAAGACCTCCTGTCCAAATTCCAACTCGCCCGCCACGACCACCCCGAATTCATGACCGACGACCAAGTCCTCGCGTCCTGCACCTCCATGGTCTTCGCCGGCAGCGAAACCACGGCCATCTCCCTCTCCAGCATCTTCTACCACCTCCTGAAACACCCGCGCGTCTACGAGAAACTCATGCGCGAACTCGACGAGAACGCGGCCAACGGCGTCATCGAGGAGCGCGACAACCACCAGGTCTCCTGGGCCGAGGCGCTCAAGCTCCCTTACCTCGACGCCGTCATCCAGGAGAGTTTCCGCGTGCACCCCGCCGCCGGACTCATTCTCGAGCGCATCGTCCCGCCCCAGGGCATCGATGTGTGCGGGGAGCATATCCCCGGCGGCGTCATCGTGGGGTGTTCAGCGTGGGTGCTGCACCGTCGCCCCGAGATCTTCGGGGAGGACGTGGACGTCTTCAGGCCCGAGAGGTGGTTGGAGGCCAAGCCGGAGCAGCTCAAGGAGATGAAGGCGACCATGTTCCAGTTTGGGGCCGGGCCGAGGACGTGTATCGGGAAGAACATCAGCTTGTTGGAGATTTATAAGCTTGTGCCGACGTTTTTGAGGAACTTTGAGGTGAGTTCATCCTTCTGTTGCGGAGCCAAGGATGTATGCTGATGTTGTATTACAGATCGAGATGGATTGTCCTGATTGGAAGACGTATAATGCTTGGTTCGTCAGGCAGGTGGATTTCTGGACAAAGTTCAAGCCGAGGAGCGTACCGAGGAGCGCATAGGGAGTCATCTAGGGTTACCATCTTTTGCATGGCGAGGTTCTTGTCTATACTTACTGGTGGCTATCTGATGAGGGGTAGTATAGATGTCGGGAAGGACTGAGGTGAGGTACCAGTAGAGCTGGCGATCGCAAAGATCCGCGATTCATAGTAGATTGCAGAGAATATGAATGAGACTCATGTCATGAAAATTGCTCAATGTGATATTGCAACATAGTGACACTAGGCCTTACTATCCCGGCAGATGCAGCCAATAGTAGTCACGGCCGAATGCTTATGTACTTCAATTGTCTATTTAGGGTTGAATCATAGCTAGGTAGTAGGCCATAATTATTCAGCACGGGGAGTCGTGATTGGATCCCAGCGTCTCACCACGTTGATGATTACCATAATCGACTGTCACAGATTCATTGAAGTATGTTGCTTGATCCTGCTTACATGAAGCTCTTGCATACTCATACAAATATTATATGCACGAAACACCATCGACGTGCAGTAGTGTGAATCACTCTTTCCATCCATTGCTGATATAACTCAATCTATGCACATACCGATGTGCTTGGGGTATCCTAAGATAATACAAAATAGCTCCTGTGACCTGAAATCGACAGCGCCATGGCTGATGAACAATTAATCCCGTCTGTGCCAGATGCAGTCGACTGCCACCCACTCCCTGCCTTTCGTCGTCGACTTCACCCATTGATGTGTAGCTGCCAAGTCCGCTCTGCTGCAACTGTCGAGAGATGATGTTACAATGGTGGATAGGGTGCGGTTCCGATGGGAAATCGTAGTCCTCGACTCTGATGTAGTGCCTCATGTCGATTAGTCCGACTAATATACAGGAATTTGTGCGCCCAGGAGATAGTAGTCCAGAAAAGAAATGAGCCCAGAAAGAAAAGGACAGACAGAGCGATCTGTCGTCCAAAAGCCAGTGTCTATTGCAAGTAGTGCGTTTATGCGATGCCGGCCCGCGGTGACACAAAGCTCGCGCAAGGGTAGAATGATAACCGTGTGCCCCGTCTATAGTAGTTTTGCCCGTCCTCAAACGCCAAAAACACTTTTGTGGTATCCAACATGCCGATAGTAGTAAAGAAATCGTGTAGTATTAGTGATGTACGCTGATCGCTCAGCGATTGTAGATCTTGTGTCGCTGGAAAGCAAGGCCGCGAACGGGCGAGATAGCAAGAGCATGCGAGGAGTCCAGGGAAGAGTCGAGGAAAGCTGGCGCCCCATCATAAGAGATGCCAGAATGGTCCTATCGAGGCTTGGGTGGTGTTGGCTTTGGACGTGGTACGCCAGTTGTATCGTATGCACCGCGACCCATGTTCTGGCTTGTGCTGCTTGCTGAAAGAATCATAGCGAATGTGATTGTGCTGGGAAGAGGTCAGCTTTTGTACTTGAGCATCACTGGCTGCATGACCGCTACCCGGTAGTCGGGATAGCTGCGCGCAAGGGTCGCACGATTCGTACCTTTTGAGAGACTTGCGTCTGATCACGATAGAGCTTGTACGACAATTGCTGTCCGGTGATGTACTATTTGTGGATTGTCGCGACTGTGGTCTTTCCAAAGGAGGGACTGAATAGGGTAGATATTTGTAAGGCTGATGGTTTTCTTTTTTGGTCAAAGGAGCTCCGAATGTTGCGATGTAACGGTTTCCGTAGAATCTAACGGTTGTGGATATGTCGAGATCGAAGGGGGAAGGATGGAGCGAGGGATAGGTAGAGGGGAGGAAAAAAGGTAGGGCTCCGAGGTCAAAGGTGCAAAATTAGAGGAAATCAACACAAGTTGGATGCGTTCGTAATTTATTGAACGTGCCGGATGTCAATTGATGACCCCTTTCCATGGCATCAAGAAACGAGCAATGAGCAGGAAGGAAGGCGTGCGTCGTTGGGAAGGGCCTCGTCAAGCGAGGCACAGGAGATTGTTTCGTTTCCGTTCTGCTTTTTTTTTTCTTGCCGGACAAGCAATCCCCCCTTCAATCATGACGCAGACCAGATTTATTTTTCGACCATATGTCAGTGCGAGACGCGCAGCCAATCTCAATCTCGTAGGGTAAAAGTCAGGTTTGGGCCGTGTTTCACAAGGTGTCCTCTACCGCATCCGACATGGGCAAGGCAAGGGCCGAAATTGCTTAGCAGATCAGTCGCCGGGTCAAGGGTTGATTGACAGGCCCAAGAAAGGGCTAAACCAGAACGCCAGACGAACGATCAGAGTGATGAGCCGGATAGGTCGCAGCTCTGTGGGTAGAGAGGGAGCTCGGGCTCCGAACAGAAATGAAGTGAAAGCAGGACAAGGGGGTTCAGGAAAATGGGTCCGGATTGGCGGACCGATGCAGGTACGGACGAGCTAAAGATGCGCTAGAACTCGTTCATCGATGCACCAGAACGGAGCGAAGCAATCCAACCAGTCGCGTGCCGTTGTGGCGCGGCGAACCAGAAGCCTGTCGTCTGGAGTGCAGCAGATCTGCTTCGGCTGATGGGGTCGTGACGTTGGTTCAGCGACCTGTCAAGGAGACAAGGCCCACAGGACCATCTTCTGGGCAGAAGTCCAAATATGGCTCTCGCAAGATACTACCACGCGGCTCGACGAGATGCATGCAAGCAAACCAGGGTGCTGGGCCCCGTGCATAGCGCCCTTGTACCCAGCAGCTGCACGTCGACACAAACAGCGACAGTGCTCTATTTCGAAATGATGTGCCTCAACGAAAAAATTCTGTTCGATCGCTCGTGTCAGCTGGTGGTATCAGTCCATGTTGGCAGGTGGGCGTTGTAAAACAAGTTTTTAATCTTCCGGGTGGTGCGGAAGCGGGCGGGATAAAATGAAGGTGGCCCCATTCTGTTTGACTGTACTTAAGATACGCCTGTACGCCGAGGGAACTACCATAGGGTTGATCGTTTGTTCACTGATACGATTCGTAAAGGATCCCAGAGGATGACCGTTATGAAATCTTGACAGAACGCGTCGCGTCTACTATCCTCTACTGGTGTACAACGTTTGGCCGGGCTTGTCCAGAGTCCTTCCTTTTGATCCCAGCAAACGGGAATCATACCCAGCTCGGGTTATGTGCTGTCACATTCAGGTTAGTCCGCGTGCGGTACGAGATCCGAACAACGATCATGCATGAGAGCTGCATGATGATACCAGGGATGCATCGATGCATGCAAGTCTATCTGGATCGGGGCTCAATGACCGTGGACCCGGTGTGTTGGGTCAGGATCAATATCAGCAGGGGTGATCCGGTACATGGCTCCACCTCCAGGATCCGGAGCGCCAAATGGGCAGGGTGTGCCCATGAGAAAGGATGTGTCGTATCTCTGCGACAACCTCGCACGATTCAACATGGAAGGATGAAATGATGCTGTGCGAGACCTTGTATGACTCTCTCGAAGCAGAGCCCCAAATGCAGGATTTTGTCAGACCACATCATTCCACCTGGTGGGAAAATTGGATGGTCCTACCCAGCCTCGTTTGGCGCGCGTGAAATAGATTGATCACTCGAGTCAAGTGACAGAGAGTCTCTCGTGGCCCTTCTGGAAAGCTTCGGCTGCCATGAACGCCTCCAGTCGCTGATCATCGCGTGGCATCAAGCACGGAAAATTGTTTGTGCGTGAAATTTCCACTGATGCAAATTTTCTGATGCTTTTGCTCAATGGTATCTGTCGATCTTTCGGGGAGCTGGCGGATCATGCACAATCCCTGGTAGTGCATCTATGACGACGCCGAGGGTGTGCTGCATGCTATACCATGTTGTGCGGCGTGAATGTACTTTTCTGCAGCTTCAGATAGGTGATCAGCACTGTATCGGAAGCAACAGCAATATTGACTCATTGCTGACCGGCATGTTTGTTGCGATCTTCGCCTGACCCGCCTGAGGACATTACGATGAACGAGACTGCCAACCTCGTTCCTCGTCTTCGAAAGCTCAGACAAGACCAATTTCCGATCGTGCCTTTCGGGTCCCACAAGGCTACTCACACGTGGTTTGAAACCTTCATGACTCGTCACAGCCGCGCCGCGACTCCATACGGAATGGCGGCAGAGCAAGAACGACTGTGCACAATTCGAGGTTATTGCCGCGACCTCGTCGTTACTCCGTTTCCTTCATATTGCTGTACTCTTACCACGCAGCATTGTCACTTGAAGGCCGCAGCGCGGGAGCCCTTGATAGAGTAGCTGGCAACTGGCTGAGCTCATCTCAAAGTAGTGAAATTGACTTGCTGAAACTACTGACGGCGGTAGCTAGAACGCGCATATGCTGGCTAGACCTCTGTGACAGTTCAAGAGACTGTGACGTTCCTTCCGGGTGCCGGATTGTGTAGTGCTGCGCAGATACGGTCGTGCAGGTAGCCGCCACGACCTCAAGTCCGCTGCGCACTTGCTCGTGACGACCGCCGTAGTCGCTGCGATGTCGACAGTTGACGTGGCATGTGTGTGCACTGACGCGATCTGCAATTGAAGTGACGGACGTCGTTTCCTGGATGCCGGGTGGTCGAGGCGACTTCGCTGTCAAGTCAGCTATGCATGCACAAGCTGCTCTCTGGTATGCTGCTGATTCGTTGCCATTATATGCCAGTGCTTGGGCCATCGCGGGTCAAGAAATCCAAAGTATGATCTTCAGATCACAACGTCCCATTGCTCGAATAGCTAGCTGTGAGATTGTGCAAAAGTGCTCGTGGACTTCGGCCTTGTTGTCGTCTCGGTCAGTGTTCCGACAGGATTCGAGATTGTGATGATGTTGAAAGACTTCCACTCGATCCTGATGCAGAATCGAAATGAACTCGGAGATGGACGTCAATATAGTGAATCAAGCTTCATTGATGTAAACGTCAAGAGACAAATGAACACAGTGGTAGTGAGAGGAATACTTATGCTGATGGTCGTTGTCGCTGAAGGCAAGACGAAAGCGCTAGGATGAGTCGCCTCTGGGATGACGGCTGGCTTGGCTCTCACATTGACGACAAACTTACAAGTAGTAGCCATATAACTGATCGAGACGCCTTGAAAAGCAATTTATGGTCATTCCAAAGTACTATCAGCTCGCAAGGTGCCCGGCGACAATAGACTTGCGGCCAAAGTATAGCTCTACACTAGGCGCACAGCAGTGAAAGAGACCCCGCGTAATCAACCTCAACTGCACTGCAGCACTTTAGAACCACCGATTAGTAAGTGCGGGACATTATAAATGATCGTAGCCAGCGTGATGCAAGTAGACCCATCCTCATTGGACCCGTTGTTTTGTCCATCATCTAAAGGTCGAGAGGGTACTGTACGCCAGGAGGATGATGATGTATGGACATACAATGAGCGATACCGTCTGCAAAGGAATGTGGGGAAGATCTAGTTGGTTTAGCGAAAGATCTCACGAGAAATACATGGTGCGTCGCAGCTGAGGAGTGATGTCGTCCTGCCGGTTGATTCTGCCTCGACACGCCAAGCCTTTCCGGCAACAATCGTCATACCGTCCCACCCAAGTTATCCCGGTGCCTCGCCAGACGACATCTTCCACCAAATACACTATCCTCCACTCGACTACTCTTGAAACCTCTGCTCCAAGAAGCTAGATCAAACTACGAACGGCCTTCTCGAGTGGACCGTCTCTAAAAGCACACCACCCTCGCTCGTCCTTTACCAGCCAGCGCATCGTCTCAGACATCCTTCACCATGGCCGACAGCGCCACCACAAAACCCAGCAGCAGCGTCAAGCTGGTCCTGCTCGGCGAAGCCGCAGTTGGCAAAGTACATCTCTCTCCCTCCAGTCCCCTTATCCCCAACTAACACGACCTAGTCCTCCCTCGTCCTCCGCTTCACCTCCTCCGAATTCCATCCCTCCAAAGAACCCACCATCGGCGCCGCCTTCCTCACCAAAAAACTCACCCTCCCCTCGCGCACCATCAAGTTCGAGATCTGGGACACGGCGGGGCAAGAACGCTTCGCCTCCCTGGCGCCCATGTACTACCGCAACGCCCAGGCCGCGCTGGTCGTGTACGACCTCACCAAGAAATCCAGCCTGACGAAAGCGCGGCACTGGGTCGCGGAGCTGCAGCGGCAGGCATCTCCGGGGATCGTGATTGGGTTTGTGGGGAACAAGGCGGATTTATGCGCCGAGGGGAACGAGGATGTACCGGGGGATGAGGAGGGAGAGGAAGGGGAGACGGCGCAGGAGGGGCAGGAGGGGGATGCGAGGCGGGTAAGCACCAAGGAGGCCAAGGCGTATGCGGACGAGGAGGGGCTGTTGTTCTTTGAGACGTCGGCTAAGACTGGGTTGAATGTCAATGAGGTGTTTACCGCGATTGCGAATGCTATTCCGGAGGCGAGTCTGAAGGGGCCAAAAACGGCGCAGAGGCAGGCGGCGACTCAGGAGCAGCAGAGCAGGGTCGATTTGGGGAACCAAGGCCAGCAGGGGGCGAAGGACGGATGTGCTTGCTGATAGCGCTTGTGGTGGTCATTGAGGATGCGAACAGAAAGACATGGAAACAGTTGAAGGACATGTTGTTATCTCGTTAGATCTTGCAGGAAGCGCGGCAGCAAGGCAGCGCGTCCAGGCGTTAAGGAGGATGATTTATTCGGCTGAGTCTACCGATAGTCGTACACTGGTACATAGCGCTGTATTCTTTGCGCGCAGTAATGCAAACCTGTTCTACCTTTCCATCGTCATGAGCTCGATCCAGGTGCGCCCAATATGCTTCTTAGTCCTGCGACTCCCCTAGGTAGGAAATACACGACCCATAAAGCAGTGACTGCCACAATCGAACCAGTAAACTTTTCGAACCAGGTGTGGAAGTATGCGGCTGTCATGAGCAGCATCCAGGCCTTGAGGCCCGCTATCCCCAATGCGATCTTGGATCCCAGGGTGCTGGACCGTCCTTCCTTCGTCTGTGCGCGAGCCTCTCCTTCCTTCCTCATGACGATCGGTAACGCCTCCAGCAACAGCATAGCGCTGCCCAGGATCAACAGAAACACGTGTCCCGAGATGTCGTGTCCACCCTTCCAAACTCCTCCCGCCGCTTTACATGCGACGCCACTAGCAATATCTTGTATGTTCCGCAAACCTTTCGGTCCAGCAGGTGTCTCGTGGATTTTCAGTGGTTGATCGTTCGGGATAGAGAGTCGGGACAAGTCGCAAACACCTCCGCTAAGCTTGAAACCGCGATCGATGATAGCAGGACCAAAAAACCACTGGGTCGTGAAGGCCCAGAAGAGAGTCGCAAGGGACCATCGAGCGAAGGCGCGTACGAGACGAGCTGGTGGCTCAGGAGTGGTGATGCTGGAGCCTGTCGATTGAGAGGACACAGTAGTGCGCGAGGAAGGTGCAGTGAGCAGATGGAGAGCCCAGAACCCAAGAGTAGTCCAAAACCAACCGACCTTGACAAAGTACTGGTTGAAGATGTTGTCCTTGCGCGCAAAGTAGGAAGGAGCAGTTGCCGGGTCGTGTGACTGCGTAATCGGGTTATAGGGGCTTGTTGCAGCATTGATGGAGAGGTAGCCATATAAAGAGCCGAGGATGAGGATGGCAGGGTATGCAGCAAGTATAAGACCCTCAGGTAGCGAGGGAAAGAAGGGGGAGCGACTCGAGGTCTGAGGAGGAGAAGGAGGTGTTTTCATCGCTCCGTTCATGGTCGTTGATTGTGCGCTTGCGTTCGATCTGCGAGTCGCCATGGAGTAGGTGAGTAGGTGAGGTAGCGAGTGTTCAAGAGGGAGGGTACGCAGTCACTGGCAGGTCAACACTGTCGTGACATGTCGAGATATGTATGCAGAGAAACGTGGTTTCTTTCAAGGTTCCTCGCACAGAAACCCGAGCTGCATAAACTCTTCCTCACATCAAGTCGACGTCATTGCTTGGCGTCCTGATCCCTCGGCCTTTGCTGCTCATCTGCAGGAACCACTACTTCGGCATCGAGCGCTAGGTGTGTTGGGCCAACTTTTTCGCAATAGTCACTCTGGTAGACAGATCTATACTGCGAAACCTCAGGTCACAAGAGGGCTCTCGTAATGATCTCCGTCCTCGCGCAAGCTCATTGCTGTTGATCGTCCGGCCTGCTGCAGAGGAAGAATCGCTATGCTTTTCAGGTCTAAGTCTATCTATACCTTGCTCTATCTTCTGTTTCATCTTTTCTTCGCAGCCTCCTTGGACTGCTTCTCCCGCTTGCTCAGCTGTGCCTCCATGCCTACACCACCAAACACAAGTGCAACCCCGAACCACTGCATTGGGCTCAGCCTGTGCCCGAACCATACCACCGATAGAATCATGGTCAACATCTTCCTTGTGACCGTCACTGTGACCAGCAGTAACGAACCGAACGTCGCCAATGTATAGACTGTTCCCGTTAGCGACCGCACTCTCTCCAGCTACCGTCAAGTACTCACAAATAAAAACCTGCCCGACAGCACCACTCGCCGCAAAAGCCAACACATCCCTGCCCACCTGGGGATACATTTTAACAAACTTCCACGCACCCCTCAACTCCCCCACTCCTCCCTTCATACCCAAATACGTCCCCAGCGCCGTCTGCCCCAGTGTCGGCTCCACAAGCAGAAACACCCCCGTCAACCCCGTCGCCATGAGGTTCAACGCACACATCATCTGCTGCCCACTATACGGCCTAAAGACCTTATAGATATGATCCTGCGTCGCGTTCGTCAGACCATCAAACAGCAGATTGACGCCGAGCAGCAGCAGTCCCCATGTCGAGCTCTGCGCTGCGCCCTTCTTCTTCCCGCTTGGATGATGCAGGGTGAAGACCGCCACACCGGACGTGACGAGCGCCACGACGGCGTACTTATACCATGGGTACCGCCGGCGGAAGAGCGTGACGTGCAGCGCCATGACGGGAAGCAGTTTGCATGATTTGGCGAGGATGAAGGTGATGTAGTCGACGTGGGCGAGGGAGGCGTATCCGAAAGGGGAGGCGAGGGAGGAGGTGAGTGCGACGAGGAGGAGGGGGAAGAGGATGGAGGTGCTTGGGAAGACGGGGAGGGGGGAGGTGGCGGTGCGGGTGAGGGAGAGGTAGATGTAGCCTAGGAGACAGGCGAATGTGGATTGGACTGTGTTGACCACTAGAGGGAATTTGAATTTGACGGGAGCAGTGGGTGGGCCGTATGCGGTGGTAGTGATGCGTTCTTGGAGAACACCCCAGGTTAGGCTTGAGAATGTGTTAGTCCATGATTTGCTCAGGGGGTTGGGAAAGGCATACAAAGAGGCGTAGATACCGCCAACACAAATCAACAAATTCAACGTCGTTTGCTTGTTGTTGTCAGGCACTCCGCTGGCTGGGACAACCTTCTCGATCTTTTCGTGTATATCTGCATCGCTGGTTTTGGTGGTCTTGCCCCGGCTTTTTGGACTACCATTGGAAGACATGCTGAGAAGGACGGGGATGTCTGACGCCACCCGTCAAAGTGAAGGAACACCGTAAAGGACAGACAAGAAGCGCGAAGGTAATTATGAGGTCTCACAGAGCTTCGTTTGGAAGATGACTGAAGAAGACCCCTGCTCAAGTGATGAAGAAGGCTCCATGCTCGAATGGTATATTTGGCCTCAGGGTCTCACGCTTGACTCGAATAGGAAATTGCTAAGCCAAGAGCGGCAATCCGCAACCCTCCAGCAATCCGTCTCTCAGTATCGGGAGTGTTCATATTGACAATATGCACGACTACAGGATGATGCCTACCGTACTTTACCACGCCATCTTCTGGTGAAATCGGTGTACTGAAGTCGACTAACCGCAGATGAGGACCACGGAAGGAAAGCGGCCTTTCGAACTTGTACGGTTTTTCCATATCATGCTCGCTAAGTTGCTCATGCTCATCTAAAATACAAAAAGCGGTCATCGTGGACCGGTAGGCCTCTCGCTGTGTCTCATCATGTACCTCAGCTCACAACCTCCCGAGACGTACTAGTCGGCAAGTACCTCGCACTTGTGACTTGTCACCTGTTCCACCACTTGCAACCCTCACCTTTAAAGACATCATCTCTTCTTCTCGATCCTGCGCCTCTCGATGACGATGTCCTTGCATGAACCACAATACAAGATGTTGCAGCCGCGGCAGTCGTAGGGGGCGTCTTCCTTCCTGATCTCCTGTTTCTTTGTCTTCTCGAGCTCGGTCTTCGCGGACGTAAATGACTGCGGGTAAGCTCCTGGCATAGGCCGATGAGGTGAAGCGGCGGTCGCGTCTTCGCGTGGGGCGTCATTGTCGCTTCCTTCGCCACCGCGCTCGTTAGCCCTGTCATGCGTGTCAGTGGAAAGTCGAAGCGAGTCAATGAGCATTTGTCGGGACCTTTGCAAATCTTCTTGCGCCGTCGAACTTGCAACAGTGATCGGCTCCATCTTCACCTGGTCGAGCTTCGCCGACGGCCCCACAGAAGGTGTGATGCGACGCTGGACCTCCATCTCCTTGAAGCAGCGATTGCATTGTACGATAGTGCCTGTCTTGATCGTTCTGTGGTCGCGCTGGGTATGAGCATGCTTGAATTGGTGGTTGCAGGTCCAGACATTCGTCATCGGCTCATTTGGCTCGTCACCAAAATTACCGTTGCGAGCCCATCTGCCGCCTCCTCCAGCATCTAGATCAGCCATATGGTGGGCAGGACGGCGAGCAGGAGCAGTCGCTGGTGCGACAGAAGCGACAGTCGCCGGTGTTGGTGCATGTTGGCCAGGATTCATTTGAACAAATGCTGCGGGTGTGGCAGCATTGGCCATCTCTGTCTGGTCTGTCTGAGTAGTGGCCGAGACGTATACAGCACTGATTGCTGTACTATGGGCAACCGAGTCGACATCAGCCACGACCCCTGCGATGTCGACGGCATCCTGCTGTCCTCCTGCGGCATTGGCGATGTTCTGCTGTCCTTCCACGGCATTGAGCGAATTCTGCTGTCCCCCAAAGGTGTTGTTCATAGGAAGTGCAGGTATAGCAGGATCAGCAGCCTCATAAACTGTAGGAGCATCTCCGTCCACGTACTCCTCCTCGCCGTAGTCAGACGCATCCTCTTCGTCCTCATCCGAACAATCACCACCACACTCGTCAATGTGACCGCCGCATCTCCAACACCAGTGCGCACCACAGAGGCACTGCATATGGCTGCAGCCGAACATGCGCTTGACCGCTGTCTTGCAAACCGGACACTGCTTGTAGCCATATTGGGCCATGAGAGCTAGCTCGTAGTCTTTCTTCGAAGTATCGCATGGTTTCCCTGCATGAGCAATCTCACGACATTCCAGACAGATACCGATTGAGCAAGTTGGGCAGGCAATAATGCTTGGCTTCTCGGCAGGAAAGGAGATCTTGTTGTGGAAGTGCAATGTAATGTTGTCGAATTCCTTCCATGCAACGGCAATCAGCCTCGCCTTGGTGTCCGCAAGTGGAAAGCTATCAGGAAGTTGAGTGTTGTCCATGATCCTCGTGAGATCTTCTAGAAAAGAAGTCCAGCTGTTGTACTTGATTCGTCTCATTGCAAACAGATTCTGTGGTCGATCGTTTGGTCGACTTGTGGCGGCTGGCGGAGTGAGAAATGGTTGCGCGAGCCCATGCCTAATGACCAGATCGACGATTCTCGGAATCTGTAGCCTGGCGTACTGCGAGAATTTGGGCGCCGGACCTTGGCCGGGATGATAGATACGTTCTGGGATGAATGTCGAACATGTCTTGACGGGACAGAAGACCTTGTCGACAGCCAGCCACTGCTCGAAGGTCTTGCAGAAATTCTCCGCTCTTTCTGGAGAAAGAAGTGGTAGGCCGATATGAAGCTGAATCATCATGTGGCATTTGGGTGGCATAGCACTTGGAGTGTCGATGGCGCGGTCGAACATGTCGGCGATACATTCGTTGCAATACCATTCGACGCAGAAGTGGCACGGCTGCTTCATCTCCTTCTCCTCGAATGTGTCGCAGCATACAATACATTCGTGCATCGGTGGGTCGCGCATTGGTAGGGCGGCGGCTTTTGCGGCGGCTTTTGTTTGCGTGGGTTGTTGGCGCTGAGCAGGTGCAAGACTAGGGATCGGCTGCGGCGGTGTTACGATTGCTGGAGGTATAGCGGTACGTACTAGCGCCGTCTCTGGTGTCTGACCCGGCAGCTGCTGTGGCCCTGTCCGGTACCATTGGTCGACGATTTGTCCTGTCCCATCTGGATCGCGGGACGGCGCCGGGGGGACATCGCGCCACGAAGCCCCTTCAGGATCACCGGGAGCCATGTTACGTAGATTGCTGCGAGGTGGGGTCCCCAATACCATTCCGGCGGCAATGGCGTCTATACCTGGAATCGGTGTCTCTTGTTTGATCTGGGGGGCGTCTGACATTTCAACGTCTTCTGCGAATGTTTTGTCTGCCGTAGCAACCTGATGGTGTGACCTGATGGGCTCGTTCTCGTCTTGATGCTCTCTCCTAAGAGGCCAGACAGGATCGCTGTGCTCAAATGTGAAAGGTCCGTCCGGAGGTGGTGGGTGTCGCTGAGCAGGGCGGAGGGTCGGTGTAGGAGCGTACGGTCTCTGGTGTGTACGTAGTACGTAACTGGGACCGTTGCCGCGAGTGACTCTGCGACTAGCAGCAGTGGGCTGCGCGTGAGTCGTCAAAGTTGCGGGAGTTTTGGTACTTGCTGGCTGCAGGGCAGAAAAGAAATCGAAATCGGCTGGCTGTCCAGCGATTCGCCTTGAGCGGCGGGGACCATTTATGTCCATACTGAGGTTGTTGAACGCTGTAAATAGACTGCTGAAAAGAGAGGACATTCAAACAGCTCGCTGCTTGTGTAGCGTATCGATCATAGAGCCATTGCCGCTTGCTTGTGTGAACGATGCACTACGTGACCTGATTGTCAAGGAAGAAAATGGAGGTGTGAGTCGTCGGGAAGTGGGATGAAAGTTTGATAGAGCAGGTTGCAGCATTTGGAGTGGAAGTCACAATCACATGCAGCTTCCCGAGACACTGGGTCCCGCCCCTGACGACACCTCGTCAATCAAGGATTGACCTGGATTTTCGACCAACTACACATATCTTCTGAATGCATATGAGAAAAGGAAGAATGGACAGCAATTATCGTGCGGCTACGAACTCACCTGAAACGATGAGATTTGTACTTGCCATGTGTCTTGCAAACTCAAATCAGGTGACAAAGAGATCGATTGGTGATACTCACGCTTGTCGTGGCAGCCCACAAAGATCCTCGATTGCTTTCTATCAATCTTCTCTTGTATCCGAAACCGACCATTCTAATGGCAGACCATCTATGTCTTTCCGACGCCGTTCTCCTGCGCTGATATGCTCTGGTATAGATCCTTCTATGGCCCCATCTACCTCTGTGGCAAACTTGCGAAATGACCATTTGTCCCATTCGTCTTCTTGCTCTTGACCAACCAAGTCAAGAGGTCCACCTTGGTAACCACTGCAATAGCCTTGAAGTGCTTGTCCTGTCTCTCTGTGACAATCGCCGCACTGTTCCACTCGAAAAACTTGCTCAGCGCACTGAGCTTGGTATCCTTCGTGATCTCGAAGAAGCTGTTCCTGTTGGGAGCGCTGCTCTTTTCACTGCTTGTGACCCTTTCCTTACGTTCTTCGGGTGTCTCAATAGTAATGTTCTTGAGGGTGACTTCCACTTCGGGCAGAGCGCGGAAGTCGAACATGACCTCCTCAACAAGAGTATCGCCCGTCGCGCGACCAGACGACATAAACGATAAGAGATTGCCGAGCGTGACAAGACCACATAGTCGCGAGGTGCTTTCTGCAGACACGGGAAGCTGGTCGAAACCCTTGTCGCGCATTGTCTCAATAGCATCTCCGCAAGAAGAGGTTGACGAAATGGTCACGACCGGCTTCAATCGCAGATCAGAGATCTTAGCGTTACCATATCCATCGTCATCTTTCTGAGCCTTTGCAATTGGTGACGCTGGAGCAGTGATCGGTGGTGTAGGTGGAAGCAAGTCGTTAGCTGCAAGCCAATCGTCGTCCACAAACTGTACTTCGTCAGCAGAGCTTTTTGAGCACCCTGGGCATCGCATACCTTGCTGAGATAGCTCCTGATGCTGTCCGGCAGGATCACCACAACCACATCGTCCTCCGTCAGATTCAACTCCTCGCAAGCCTTCACAGTAGCCGCCATAGCACTTCCACTGCTTCCTCCGCACAGCAAACCCTCCTCCCTGATCAGCTTCCTCGCCCATTCAAACGACGTCCGATCATCTGTCTTGTACCAAGTGTCCACAATCTTCTGATCCAGCACGTCCGGAATGAAATCATAACCAATACCCTCGACCTTATACGGCTTGTCCTTCATCTCATCATTCAGCGTCGCCGGCAGCGCAAGTATACTCCCTTGCGGATCCGCCGCCACGATCTTGATATCCTTGTTATGCCTCTTCAATCCCTTCGCCAGTCCGGTAATCGTTCCACCAGTGCCAGCTCCTGCCACCAAACACGTCACCTTCCCCTCCGTCTGCTCCCACACCTCCTGTGCCGTTCCTTCCTCATGCGCCAGCGGATTATTCTCATTCCCATACTGATCAAGAATCACGCCTCCCGGGATCTCCTTCTCCAGCCTCCGCGCAACCCCAATGTGACTCTCTGGACTATCCCACGCCGCGGCCGTCGGCGTCCGCACCACCTCGGCCCCGAGTGCGCGTAGCACAGCCACCTTTTCAGGAGACATCTTCTCCGGCAGGGTGATGATCACTTTGTATCCCTTGACGGCTCCGACGAGCGCGAGACCAATGCCCGTGTTCCCCGAGGTCGGCTCGATCAGGGTGCTGCGCGAGGGATGGATCCGGCCTGAGCGCTCGGCGGCTTCGATCATGCGGAGGGCGATGCGGTCTTTGACACTGCCGCCGGCGTTGAAGAACTCGAGTTTGGCGTAGATGGTGGGGCGGAGGGAGAGGGACTGGGGAAGCTTGTTCAGGCGGACAAGGGGAGTGTTGCCGATGTGTTGGGTGATATTGTCCATCACTGTTGGAGGGTGGCGGGGTTGAGTACCCTTCATGATGGGCGAGATGGTGACGAGGACGAGGTAGGATGACAGGAAGAGGTCGAAGTAGGTAGGGAAAAGGAAGTGTAGATGTGAAGAATGTGTGCAAGGTTTGTTGCCGTCGAGGGCAAGGCAGGGGCACAAGCCGTGGATAGCCGCACACGTGTTGGCGGGGCTGGCCGAAGGGTCATTTGCGGCGAGGATGGCGTGCTGGATGGCGACTTCAAAATAGCATACTATATTTCGACTGTTGCGCTCGCTGTAATCGTTGTGAAATTAGATAATGTCGAGCTTGCAGAGTCACGCCGTAGCATTCACATGTTCTCCCCGACCCATCCCCACCACTCCTGGCATTCCGCTCCCTTCTCACCCAACACCGCGCCCCCAAGCACTTTCACCTCAATCTCCGCCTCCCTCATCTGCTCAAACTTGAATGACCCCTCGCCTCCCTCGCCGAGCCAGTCCTTGTCCTCGCCCTCGTCCCCTTCGCCAGAAGATGCTAGGCTCCGTCCCCTGCTTTCCCGCACCTTGCCAATTTCGTCCTCCAATGCCTTCTTGACAAGCATTGCTGGCAGGGCTGTGAAGAGATCAAGCTTGTTTGCCGCGACGAGGACAGGGACTGTAGTGACATGCTTGCTGGATTTCCCACTCGTCTGACGCTTTTGTAATGCCAGTAGCACGTCGTGTAGATATGCGGCCGCCTCGGTCAGTCCAGCAGGCGATGAACAAGCGGCGCTGTCAACAACGAAGATAATGCCTTTGAGATCTTTGATAGTATCGAGTTCGTTGAATGCGTGGTGCCGCAATTTGCCATGTCCTGGGGTGTCAAGCAGGACAAATTTGCGATCCGCTGCTACGGTCGGGTCATTATGTGATCGGAAACCTTGAGACGCGGCCTCAAAGTCATCGGGCAGGACACATGGTATGGTCGATGGTTCTTGAGACGTATGTGTTTTTGGTGGTCGGCCCGTCTGGAACTGTGGTTATTAGTAAAAGAAGGAACCTCGGATTCGATGCGCCATACATAGAGCGCAAGCGAAGTCTTGCCACTACTAGTCGGGCCTAGAAGGAGGAATTGAGATGTGATTGACACCGTGCGTGAGAGATATAGATAGTAATGAAGGGCAATCGGGGAGAGTATGGCGACAAGAAGAGTGACAATGATAGCTGTCGCGGACGGACTCAATGCCCAGGTCAGCCATGCTTCGACTGCACCGGATCTTGACATTATCGCAGTTGCATTGAGCTCAATGTTCTGGCGGTTCGATGATTCTTGAAAACTGTCAAAGCGATCGGATGTTTGATGGGAATGAAAATTGTCACATCGAACGATGCCAGGTGCAAGCGTGGCGTCAACGATCTGCGCGGCCCGCTGCGGCACCGTCAGAAACCGTGGAAAAGATCATTTCGGAATAGCGACTTCATCACTACAATCTCATAGATATCTACAGCACATGTGTATGGTATTGAGTCTGTTCTAGAGACATGTGCACAGAATTTCGCTCGATCAAGGTGGACATGGACGTCAAGGCCGGATCGTAATGTCATGTTATCAAAATGACTCTTAGGCACGCGCTGACCCTTGCGAGGATCCGTACATCCTGCAGAACGATGCGGACATGGCCATCGCACCTCGAAGGGAAATACGCTCTCGAAGACATGCTATCATCAATTCGAAGACGATGCAGCTATGTATGATCATGCTCATCACATACTCGGTCAAATATATCACTCGGACTGAAGCATGTCCAGGTAGGTTGAGCGGCCACAGCCCTCATTCGAATCAATTACCCGAGCGTGCCACTCCGGTCGTCGCCCAAGATTCCGGCTGCAGACCATGGTCAGGTCTCTGCTCCCCTCACACAGTCTGGGACCATCGAGGACTGAACATGCCAGCAGCAGGGATCACCTAATGCTCGGAGGAAACATCAAGCCGGAAACGAACTCAGATTGGACCTGCTAGCTGAGATACAGGAAAGTGTGAGAAGAATCTGGCCCGACCGTCATTGTCGCGTAAACGGCTGAGGATGTCGACTCGCCTATTTTGGCCATGGTCTTTGACCATAATCAAACAGCACGACTCTGAGCCTTGGCCGAGCTCATCCCTATCGCGTGTCATATCGTGTGAGATGAAACCAGGCTGCCTTCCCGGAACGAGTGGAGAGGCTTTGCTCGGATGGGGAGCCGGTGTTGGTCGCAATGTGTTGCAAGTGTGACAAGTCTACGAAGTTGGACAGGACAGTACCGGCTCGGATCCTCTATCGTTGGAGTATCGACTTGTGGCTGGACTCGAGACATGCCACAGCCCTCTCATCCGGATCCCTGGAACCATGTCGTCGGAATCGTGTGATTAGTACAATTTCCCTGCGATAAGATAACAAGCGTATAGATTCGTGTCAAGAATGGCGAAGTCAAGAATCAAAGATGTCTGGCTTGTCAAATCGCAATCTGCAGAGCCGGTCATGCCAGGCTTGACTTAGTGTCGTAGCAGGCAGTCGTCTGAACGATCATGGTGGATATGCGATGTCCTGCGAATCGGATTCGGCATACGTCCAAACGCTCAACCATTCGTTGAAGTTAAAGCCGATAGCGGAGGGATGTTGGAGCTAATGCATTCCCTCGTCAAGAGAAGGAGGGGTTGGTAGTATCAGAAGTCTCTAAGAGACGACCATACTCCACTTCCTACTTGGATCTGAGACAGTAAGTCAAGGTGTGACTAAGGAGATCTGGAGGCGAGAGTAGTGTAGGGCTGGAAGAAACTTGAATTTGATCTGCGTGGAACCTATGCTCGAGCAAGATCCAGGCATTACTTTCGGGGCGCTAGTCATGCACAAACCAATGATTTGTTACGTTGATGAACAATCGACTTGTTCTCGTGCCACGTATGTAAGCCACTTCGGCCTGCCACATGCCATTCCAAATCTTCCCTGACAAGTCAGATTGCCGGTGCAGCGACCTGACTAGTCCTATCTCTTAGAGATCCTGTGAAGCCTGCAAACAAGAGCCAACGAGGCTTCGATGCATGCGGGAAGGGATGAATGATGTCGCATAGCCAAAGGATTCGTCTATCGTTTCAAAACTTTATCACCGTGACAAATTCACTGATCCCGCTCGAACGTGTCTTTTAAGATTGGCACAAGAAGAGAGAACATCACCGTGAGAATGTAAAGAACCCTTCCATTGCTAGACCTGCAATTGTCCAGAGGGTGTGGAAGGACGTCATGGCATCGAGTCGGTCAAAGGATCTTGTGCAGCAAACTTAGCGTCCGCGGCACGAGCCAGGTAGTACTGCAGCTTCTCGCAAGATCTTCATGTACGATATGAGCTCCAGAAGACTTTCTTCGAAATTGCAGGGCGCTGGCAATCATGTCGGGCAATTTATGTGGTTTGGTCCAATTGACGAACATCGTAGGCAGAACAAATAAGCATGAAGTCTTGTCCCGTCTGCCGCTGACCAGGGTCCTCTGATGCAAATGACCTGCAGCTGCATGAACAATGACCCGATTCTGTGTCAGTGCGGGTCCGCAGAGACAGATAGGCGATCTTGAGTGTTGACGAGTGACAGCAACGCGAGAATCGGGAAACCTCAACCATTGTGAATACTCGAAACGAATTGGTCTGTAATCGTCACAACTCGAATTCTTCGTGACCGAGACTATACCTTTTGCAGCTTGCTGCAAACGCGTGTCAACTCGGGATTCCATACAACCTCTGAGAATTGTCTCTAGCGCGGGGCTATTTTGATTTTTGTGCAGTGGTTGAGTAGGACAGCGTCAAACAACCCTAAGTGAAGCTAGAGCGACGCCTTTGATCACAGGCCAGCCGAGAGACATGCAAGTACATGCCGAAGTCGACCGGAGCGGTAGGTAGAATCGCGGTGAAGCAGAGTCGCTCAGAGCACGGCGGCAGCGGCGTGAATACGCAAATACGACGGCAGTGGTTGAGAGGCACTGACAATTTGGCGGTACTTTTCCTGTGGGATGATGCGCAGCCCGGATGGTGGAAAGCTGGAGACGGTTGGTAGCTTCGGGGAACCAGGCCGATGCATGACCAGGTGCGGCACGCAAGTCTTGGCATGCCTTCCTGTTCCGTCAGTCCAGAAGTGTGTCGATTCTCCAGCCGCATTATGATCAAGGTAGCATGAGGAAAATGGGAACCCTGCATGGGATACGACGTGGGAATCAGCCCCAGCGAATCGGGCGGATGCAATATAGGTGGGCGGCTGGTGGCTAATTGTACCTGGCATGCATTGCATCTGAAATCAGATCCTGGCCAGGCAAGGCGACTATTCCCTGCCAAACGTAGGAATTAGAATAATCGACCAAGTCGACAGAGCATGTAGCTGGATGTGTTGTTCGTCTCCGACCCACAAATCGGCAGCGAATCAGTACAGGCAGGTGGATTGCAACCATTCAAGAAGTCCAGCATGTGTAGAGAGCATCAAACCCCAAAACAAATCCAGGCCTTGGGTACAGCCATTAGATATATTCCTGTTCCCTCTCTTCTCTTTCCCTCTTGTCCCATCAATTCTCTCCCCTCTTGCACACAGAAAATCTATTCACTCCTGTGAGCAAGGTACCACCAAACACAGACAATCAGCCTACCTAATCAGCTGTTCCCCAGTCAGCACTCAGCCCGGACGGCGGTATTCCCCAGGCAGGGAACTGGCTGGAGATCCACCCTCACGCAAGGGGTTTCACCACCGTCAATCCAGCCTCAACAAAGCACCCAGTGACGGCAGGACGTTGGCATCGTTGGTCCGGTAAGTAGTCCGGTCCTTTTTCAGTAGCCATTCCAGATCTTCGCCATATGCATGCAGCGGATTTGGCGGCGCCAGCTGCATTAGTATGCATAGCGACAGGTCTGTCGCTGTCAGTACAGAAAGGGGCCGTGATCGACCAGGATCTTGTTTCCTGTGCTTTGATGAGATAGCAATACGTCGATACAAGAACAGCATCTCGCCCTGAACACACCATCGAAGGTTTTTCTAACAAGTTGTCGTTAGTCAGAAGACACGCCGTGCACCAGACTGCCGCGAGGACGAATCCAGACCCTGCGACCAAGGAGGTCCCTTACGGCAGACAACGACCACGACGAACGGACCACCCATTCCAACAGATACTCACCCTGACCAGCACTTTCACCACTCGACAAGGACAGCAGCACGAATCGATTCAAGACGAGGCCGGATAGCCGCGCCCAGAGATTTGTGGTTGTTGACCAAATCCTCGTCAACAAGAACATCGACGTCAATTTTTACTTTTTGGCCGGCACTTCACATCATTCGGTTCGCTCCCTTCGCTTGCTGCCGATCAGACAAATCACAGCACGCAACCCGCCGATTTCATCTCCACCACTGCTCGACGCCGTCTGTGCGTCAACGCTAGGTCAGTCATTCAAGCTTAACCTTGTTGCACTTTGGCATCGTTTATAGCGCACCGCTGAAACCTTGTCCTTTCATCTTGACCGGTCCCTTTCATTTCTGATATCAGACGAAACCATATTTCTTTCATCTCAATCTTGGCATATCAGCCCGTCGCCGATGCAGAGCGCCTCGGAAGGAGTCAGCAGGGGAGGGCCATGCATCGGCGGCAGACCGCTTGACTATTCCGTCTTTAGCACCTGTCACGGTCGCCGCTCGACTTGGCGCTAGCTCACATTTCCGCAGGTCAAACCGCCGCCATCACAGCCGGCTTTCCTCCGGCGTCGTAAGGGACAAGCAGGACCCAGCACCATGGCTAACATGATGCATCCCGGTGAGCCGTTTCTGTCTCGTCCGTCCTGTCCTGTCACTCCGATCCCGACAGTGTGGATCAGGTTTTTGCTTTTCCTTCGAGTGCGCTTCTCCAAGACATCAGCTGCAGCTAGAGCTACAGTTTTGGGAGCAAACACGACTCAAGCGCCCATCCTATTTCAATCCACGATCCAGCACCATCCCGTCAATATATTCTGCGTCAGCGGCGCCTTACTTTGATCGTCCAATTCAAGCGGCTTTGTCTGGCCGGCGTGGTTGTCCGACCGCACATGTCAAACCGGAGATGTCCCTCGTTTGCTTCCTGACATGCGTTGAGCCTTTTTTAGCCGGTCTTGGCTGACCTTCGATCTCTAGATTGTCAGTCCGGCTGCACTTGCCAGCAAACAACCGAGGCCAGGACTGTGCCAGCTCAAGGAACGCCTCAACAGTACACTCGAGGTCACGACCATGCCACGTATTCGCCAGTATCCGAGAGTGGTCGACAATTCCCGTCTCACAACGCGGCTGGCTCATTTGGCCCCGATGCGACCTTGGTACCTATGGGCCACTCATAGTAAGTTACATTCCACCGATTGGCTCTTCTAGATTCGATGGCACATGGAGCAGACTGCTCGACTACCAGCGCACTGGGGGCACATCTGCAGCCCTTCAAGAGAGTGTGCCCTCTCGGTAGCAGCCCGACAGAGTGGTTCACCCAATGGCTGCTTGGTCACTCTCCCGGCCCAGTGTCACCCTCAGCACCCTCGAGTCAGCACTTCTCAGCGGCCAACCTTTCTGAAGGGCGCTTCTTTCATCTCCCTTCCGGTCACACATTACACGACATAAATTCTGACACGCTTCCAGCTTCTCACCCAGTCTACTTTCTCTTCCAACTCCTTCAAACTACGCACAGCAGCTGCCGCCCATCACCGACCAAATCTATTCGCCGTCGACGTACGACTCTTCCCAGTCAGCCTACTCCCGCCAATCACCCTTGCAACACGCCGGCTTCATCAACCCTTTCAACACTTCACCATCCCACTTCCGTACTTGGTACGTCACACATCATATCCCTTTGTTGTACATTGTGTTAACGTCCATTCAAGCTCATCTGAATCAATCTTCAGGTCAGGCACTTCCTCGACCAATAGTGTCCCCGGCTCCAGGTCATACACACGTCCATTTCCGGAGAACAGTCTCGCGGCGTCCGGTTTCAACGCAAGGACCCCTCGCACAGAGAGCATTGCCCCGGACCGATCACGCTGGCAGAACACAAACGCGATCGGCGCCATGCAGCGCGACGAACGTTCCATGACGTCCCCACGTGCCGATAGCCCCCAGGACAAGCCAGCCATCGACCTTCCCTGGAAAGGTTTCACCGATTTCACTGGCGGCGCACTACGGAACGAGCGACACGAGATTGTTCATCCTGTGCTGTATGCAAGGATCGAAAAGGGTATCAACTGGATCGATGACGAGTGGACCGGCTATCGACGCAACTATGTTGTGCCGAGTACTGCCTACACACTTGAGCCACACTCCCATGGACAGGCTCTCTACCTACACTCTCGACGTATCCAGGCTTTGTCCATGAAAGTCTCAGCTGTTGCTGAAGATCCCAACCATCCTGGTGGATTCGGCAAACCGATCGAACTGATTCAGTTTACTGCAAAGCGCGATCATGGAGCCAGGCGATCAGTGACAAACGTCAAGGTCGCTCCAGGCTTGCCCCTCAACCCCGACGGATCCAATGGCGGCGCGGCTCTCCAACAGTACATGGCTCCGCACTCCACCTACAACGAACTTCCAGCTCATTACCTACCAGCCCTTCCTCTCCAGGTTGAAGACGACGACAGTGACCCGGCATTCCGCACCAATAGGGAACAGTCGCACAGATACACGCCCGACTACTCGCCCTTGGTTGCGCACGGAGCTGGAGATGGCATCTGCCGCCAGCACTGCTTCGATCGGCTTCAATTTAAAAGTGCGACCACCAACAATGGCAAACGCCGTGCTGCTCAGCAGTACTTCTTCCTCAAGGTAGAATTGTGGGCCGACACACGCCTGGACAGCAACTGCGACCCAAATTGGGAACTCCTCTCTCATCTTGTCAGCGACAGACTGGTCATTCGCGGACGAAGCCCCAACCACTATGATCCGAAGAACATCACCAGATCGCCACAGCCACCAAAGGAAGATGATGACGACAAGTACAAGAAGAGTCCGACCCTCAGTCCCCCTGCCAATCAAGTTGGACCATACTCTCGTACCTACTACGGCGGGGGTGTACCGCCAGGCGACACGCCTGGCTACAATTCCGGGTCATGGCGACAGTTCCCTGCTGCGGTAGAGAGTGCCTCCCCGGAGGATCTCAATTCTCCATTGACGGACTCGACTGGAGAGAGGAACGATCATCGGATCTATCAACACGGGCTCGGCGATGACCTGCTTTCCGAAGTGTATCGGAGTCGGACTGATCGAGCTTTCTTTCATGCCGCCAGCCCCGAGCCCGGATACATCTACGATGCCGGCCCGCTCTACCAGAACGTCCCTTCGTCGCTCAAGACCGAAGAGGGCTTCGACGATCCTTATCAACACACTGCCGCTCATGACCAGTTCCCACGATCTATGGCGGGTATGGAGATGCGCGAGCAACAAGAATTTTTTGGCGGTCACATTCTCACCGAGTCCAGCTTGGGTTTCTACCCCACCGAAATCACGAACGACGAGTCCCCTTAGCAATGGACCATCCTGCCACTTTCCTCTTCCCTTTCCTCCTGACTCAGGTCATTTTCGATATCTCTACAGCATGTGTCCTTTTCCGCAGTCCGGACGACGCGCTGGTTAACGACAGTCCCAGTGGAATGGCCGATATCCGCTTTCTAGGACAGTCGTTGTCACAGTCCACACTGCGTGGCATCCCATTCTGGGCTTCTTCCACATCGGTAACAGCGGTAAAGGCAGTCCCACCAAATCTATTACGGCACATCACAGCACATCGCAACGGACACATTCACCGCTTAGCGTCATCGCCATTTATTGGCTGGGGTTCGGTCACCCTTAGTCCACTTGGATTTTCACGAATAACGAATAACGACGTACGAGATCCGGATTCGATCCCCGGCATCTCATGAATGTGCATAATCACCACACGATCGATCATGGCTTCATACTGACTACTATGGGTTGCTGGCCGCTTCAGGAAGTTTGTGGTGAGCTTCCTTGTTGTGGGCGTACCCGCACTGTTCGCAACTTTCAGACCTATCCAGCTTGAAATATGCAGCGATCACCAGAACGCAAGCCCGCCAGCTCGCGCGACCTTGGGCACGTCGAGTTGCACTCGATTATTTCGGTACTTCTTCAGCAATTCTTTTCAAGATAGCCAGAGACGCATAGCAATGTAAGGCTCTTTTCGGTAGCTGCCGCCGATACTGAGCTTTGTACCAACACGAGTATCACCGGCAGGGGATGGAATCCAGACTAGCATTTGCTTCTTGCTTGGTTCATGTACGATAGACCAATTTTTACTTCTTGACCAGCAGTGCTTAGCCAATGCTACATGATATAATCACGATCCATTGATGTGTAAATGTCTACTGCCATCTGACTTCCCCATAGCAGGAGGGTATCGGCAGCTCCAGGGGCAGGGCATCACCATCGAACAAATTTTTGGCGGGGCTCCCCCACCAAGCGATGTCGCGTGTCCTCGGCCTAACTTTGCATGTGGAAAACCAGGCAAACGCGAAACCATTCCGAGCTGCCCCTCATACAGGTCCTCTTTGTGCAACACACCTATACATGTTCCTGCTCGAGCTGCAGCACTTTTCATCTGCACAGATCAGCGTCCAGGTTGTGATCGGTCTCCATCAGACTTCAGACGGCGCGTACCAATGCCACGGCACCGGAATGCTTATCGTAACGTTAATTCGCTGAGCTTCTGCCCTGCTCGCTGTTCCTTGACAGCACGTGCGCACTGCTGTTGTTTCCCCTCTCCTAGACTCCCCTTTGTTCCTGCATGTACTCACCCTGTTCGCAGGCGCTTTCTACCGGCCGCTCTGGAGCTCGAGCTCTTGATCAGCTATCGGACCAATCGCTGGCTGTTATAGCGGAAAGGACAGCATAGGTATGCACATTGGTCGACGGACGTCAGTATCATGCAGATAGCGCGACGCATAGAAGCCTAATCGGATCTCTCGGACACTTAAGAGCTTCGATTTCGGCTGGAACCGGTGGTCTCTATATGCCAGTACGGACAGACTTCTGGCAGCTGCACCACCACACCTCAAGACGTCCTTTGTCTCTACACGAAGCCTTGATCGCAGACTATCCGAGCTGATCATGTACAAGCTACACTTGTGCAGTTCACGGAAATGCATCCGTGCCAAGTCGTGCCACCACATTCGACAGATGCGACCCGTATGATCGTCTTCATAGGCGCAAGTCGATCACTTGCATGGAACTTCTGGTGATTCTTGTACAGCTTCGCCACGATGCAGCTCCTGATTGGTCGCTCCATCACTGGGCCAATCATGTTCAGTCCCAGCTGAAAAAACATATTTCGATAGCGTCCCTGCCTTTGTTCGCGGCACATCTTGCAGCTGGAAAACGCTTGCGAGCGCCCCATTTGAATCACAGCCCTGGGTTGACTACGTGTCGCACCTGATGATGGGCAGACTAGACACGCTGGCACTTGGTCAGAGACCGTCATCGCTCTTCTCGGCAATGCTATCTACTATAGTAGACCTTTGCCATTCAGCAGTCCGGCACTGTCCACATGACACTTGCGGTTTATCAAGCGATCAGATACGTCAGGATGGACAAACTTGCTTCCGGACGCGCCTCGTACTCCCCCTTGACACGATTGCAACTTGCAGCCATTCACCTTGATCATGCTCGGATCACCGTCATCTGTGCTCGTTTTAAACGACGCAAAATCTCGCACTCTGTCTGAAGCGGTCTGGCTATACCTCTGAGAAGCTTCCATACCACACATACCGCTGTGAGTGCCGGTCGCCCAAATGAAAACACTCGGGGCCGCAGCATCTCATTGTGATCGTAACCCAAGTCGCGCTCTTATCGCAGATCTACTTTCACTTCACTCATTCTTTCCATGCAATGCCACAACAATGTGCTTGCCTAGATTTCAGCCATGCAATGTCACCTTACAAAGTGACAGGCACGATAATCCCGCGTAGTCATTGGTCTTCCGCGCTGGAAACTTCACCACACCGATCTATGCCCTTCTTGCCCGGCGGTTGACTGCCAGCTCGTCTGCACTCGCTGCAGCCCAGATTGGCATATGCAAGCGTCAACAGCAGCCTTTTAGACCAAGCTAGACTTTATGGTCATCAACGCTCGATACCTGCCGAAACATCGGTGTGGTCAGGCACAGTAGCACTTTATTTGCAAACAGTCACTCGGACAACCCAAAATTTGACATTGCCCCTCCCTGCGTCATGCAGTGCAGCTCTGTTTGTACTACTGAGCATCGGAACGAGACGTGTCTACTCCCTCCATTTGTTCCGGTCAAGGAAAATTACCCTGGCTGCCATACCAAAGGACTCGATACATCCTCTTGTCTCAACTGTTGCTCAGCCTCAGACTCCAATTCGGACACTGTAAGCAACCAATGACTCCATGTGCTTGCGGCGATACCTCTAACCCCATGTTCTAGTCGAGCGGCAATTGCACACTGGGGACAATCGCCCAACCCGGCCTCGATACTTCACAACTATTAGCGCAGAACCCCCCTGTCACGTCGTCTCAGCCTCGCAGATCTTTCTAGTCTCTGTGACAGTCTCTACACACTCGTCTCATCCGTCGGACCGCATCACATGATAGTCGTGCCGCTCGGCAGGTGTCAGCCACACTGGAATCTCGCATTCCCCCTTTCAGTCGCCTGCCTCGTTTACAACGACTCAGCGATTCCTAGTATGACCGCCAACACGGCGCCTTTTCGGATCCATGTTGCTCATAAAGAGCGTCCGTGAAGAAGCGCTCGGCTGTCATCACGCCCGCATCCTTACCGGACCTGAGAGCACTGCCCTGCATTTAGCGTGATACGTGTCGCCCCGAGACATTCTTTGCCTGCAGCTGAACCGTCGACCCGGGGCTGAGCCGTCAGTTTGCCTTTCACTTTTGGACTAGTGTGGTTGTTCTTGCATCTCGTGGGTGCAGGGCGGGATGATTGGCAAATGCGGAATATTGGCCTACTGTCAATGCTTGGTGACGCTTCTGCACGCAGTCGTCGATCAATGCATGCACGGCCAATGTACGTTGCAGCCTTTCCGATTTTCTGCCCACAGCACAGATCATGTTCCGAAGCAAGAAGTCGGAGTATGTTCCGCCACAAGTAGTGTACTTCCTGCAGCGACATAGGAACGTGCTTTGTATCGATGCCTTGCATCGCCAATATATGGTCAATGCGCTCTATGGCAATGGATAGCCGACCCGTCAATCATGTCGGCTAGTAACTACCACCCCTCCAATTTTCATACCCTTCGTGTTCGAGGTCCACTGGGAAACCTTCATTTCCACTCTTGCCTTCTTTAGGACATCTTGTGGTATCTGAAAGAGCGGTGAACAAACAGGTACTTCTTTTTTCTGCAGCACCATCGTTATACGATCCTGATGTATAGGACGTCCTACACCTTCAGCAGCTGCCGCGAGGCAGTCCTGGTCAGGTATCATTCACTCCGCGGAGACTGTACCCCCTACACAATACAGAATAGTACGGGACGACAGTCCACAGCCCCTGAGACCAGTCCACCCTCCTTTCATGCTGCTCGAGACGGATCCGCACGACAAGATCGCAGACCTTGCGAGGTCGTCTCTTTCTGCTCATGCGGCCAAACATATCACCTAGCTTGCCGCTTGCATACAGCATTCTTTCTCTTACATATCGAGCACGCATGTCCCGCGACATAGCGTCGGATACTTCGTGACAAATCGGGACTTTTGACCAGTCGCGTTGTCATCAATGCAAATTCTTCCCTACGCCGTAGCTGACAGCTGAGATGATGACACCGTGCTTTCCATATGCATTCTCTCGGAATCTCATATCCGCCATCATATTCAGGAAGCGGCGCAGCACTCCCTCTTCCCTGGCACAGAGACAGTGACATCGAGCGCTACAGCATAGCCATCACCACCTCCCAACATCAAGCTCTACTTGCGCCACGACAGCAAGCACATCAAGTCCTCCGGTGCAGAAACATGAAAGCATGACAGCATGATACCTGTGGTGAAACAGTTGCATTACCCACTACCGAAACCACCCACCTTCCACCAACCAGGTTCACCCTCCGCTTCTCTCTGCGTGGCTCTTGTGTTACAACACAGCCGACCCGCTCATGTCAAGATGTCAAGGACAACCTGGCCCCTCAGGAAACGCCGTGTCCCCCATCCGCAGCTCTAGTGCCGTCGCACAATCACACCCGACGACCCAATCGGGCAATTGCTGCCTCAGTCGTCACATAATGCTGCAAATTCCTTGGTCCTCCTCGCGGGCGAGAAATTGTCGTGACTTTTGACTTTTGCGCCATAGGGATGTTGGTGCTGAGGGCTGATCTGTGGATTCTGGGAGGGGCTGGGTCGGGCGCTGATGCGTCTCAACATTGGTTCTTGCGAGGGGAAGGGGTGGATGAGGTTGGATAGGGGAGTTGATGCAGAGGCTATGCACGTTGCCTCGGGAGCTTCGGGGCGGACTAGCTGGGTTGATCAGTCTAGCCTCCATTTTATCGTGGTGAGCCAGTTTGAGGACGTGAGCCAGGCATGTCGTCCATGGCTGGAGATGACAAGCTGCCCTTCGACAGTAGTGGTGATGCTGCGGCTGGTAACCGAAGCTAGCCGTCAGGTAGGTTTAACCGACTTCCCGCTGTCACTGCTCAGTCCGCCCTCTTCCCGTCCGCCCAGCTTGGCATCACCCCCTCGCAAACCGCGACATAATCCATCCACCGCCTCTCCTCCAGCACTAGGTCCTCTCCAGGGAGCGTCCAGAACATAGTCCACTTATCGTCTGGCAATTTCCATGAGCCTGAGCTGCGTTCAAAGTACCATTTGTTCACCGGGTTGTCGGAGCGACTTCTCCAGCAAACGCCTTTGGGGAAGCAGGATCTGACCATTGCTTGGAAGACGATATCCGCTACGCCGGCATTTCCTTGGGACTTTTGGAGAACGGCGAATTTGTCTAGATAAGGTACAAGGCGGAATGGGTCACCTTTGGATCCAGGCGGCGACTCCCATGTAAGGATGGCGCCGCCTTCGTACTCACCTGCGATGATGACACCTGCTATTTTGTTCTTGATACGAGAGAGGTAGTGCTTAACGTCGAGTGGACGTCTGAAAGAGTCTTCGATTAGAGCGAGGAGACGGGGAAAGTTAATGTCAGGATTGTTGTCCAGGGTGAGGTCAGTCATGCCAGTGGGTGGCGGCGTCCATAGGCGCTGACGTGGATCCGGGATGATCTTCAAGGGCATACCGCGTTTGACTAGTGTTGACCGTGATGGCGGTCTTGCTGCTGAGTTGAGTGCCGGTGTCCGCTGAGTAAGCCGAGCGGCTGGGAGTGACGATGATATTACTGGTCTGTTGGTAAGCAGATTGTGTATGAGAGGGTTCTTCTGTCGTCTGGTCCTGATCGTGGCGGGGTCGAGGTCTGCTTCGGTCGGACGGGATGAAGTGGCGGCTTCTTCTGGCGATATCACTAGGGCTGAGGTAGAGGGCGGCAGAACTGCAAGGCATTCCTTTAGTGTACGAAGCGTCTCGAGGTGATAGCCGACAGCCTCTATGTGGACGGACGATGTCGATGAAAGCTCTTCTACGATATCCGAGTATTCTTGATCCAAATTGATGAAGACGTGTGCCTTGTCCTCTCGTCGTAGCGAAGGAATGCCTCCCATGGGGTCGATCATGATGATTCGGTCAAGGCTCAGAGTCGTACCTGCTGGAGCTATACTCGCCTGACTTGAGAGATCTTCGATACCAGACAGTGCTCGAGTAAGAGCATACATGACTTCTGATCGCCTGACAGGCTCTGCTTTGACCGTCTCGGTGTAAGCAATGGGCGGAACGATTGGAATACAGTCTCGTTTCAGTGCTTCTGCCAGAGGATGACCAATGGAGATGTCGAGGTTCTGTAGCTCTGAGACTCGATCATGAGCATTAGACCGGAATTCGAGCGAGCTGTCGACGTAAGAGGCTCCCCCCCGATTATGTCTCTCTAATAAGGCAATAAGTCTGTCGGCTTGCTTCTCACACTGCGATTTGTATTCCCGAATGTTGCGGGATCGTCCACTGGCGAATCTGGAAATGTCGAACGTGATCACAATTCTCATGTCCAAGCGGACCAATTGGGAAAGTGTCTGTGCTATGCTGTCCAGCGCTTGCTCCTCAACCAAATCCAGTACACGGATGCTAACGAGGGCGAGATGTATAGCATTCTCGCTAACCACGGATGATGACTTGTGCGTCTGTTCGGATTGCTCGAAAACCGGGGTTTTCTCGATGGCAGCGGTCGGTGAGTACAGTCGTCCTAAGTTGACACCAGTGCGTTGATTACCTGGCGGAGAACGATCCCGAGGCTTCGGAGACATGCTTCTTTGCTTTGATTTCGACTTTGTATCAAAGCGTGAGAGGTATTGCTTTGCATCTCTCCGGGTAGCGCTGACATTGAGAACGTCGAAGAAGAAGTCTCGCTCGGCTAGCTTGTCTCGAGGTGCTTGACGAGGGGATCTTGTGCTAGCATATTTTTGTTGTTCTGCAGACCCCACTGCTGGCTTAGTCGCGGTCGAAGAGTATCTCATCCATAACTTGGCAGTCTCGCTTCTTGCGAAGCTAGAATTTGCAGAGATATTGAGGGCTCTGGAGGCCATGTTCGATGGCACGCTGACGCCGGTCAGACGGGCGGCTGTCATCTATACTCAGTCATTGGGATGAGGAGATCTGTCAGGCCTATCTGCTATGTTGACAGGTTCCAATGCTTCTGCACTCTCGAGATATTCGCGCATGTTTTGAGGTATTTTGGAACGCGGTGTGGTGTGACTCGCCATCAGAAAGTTTTATGTCCGATCTATCCCCGGTGCATGTGGAGAAGCCGGATCGACGAGAGCCAAGACGTCATTGCAATTGGGAGTAATAGAGCATTCAAAACCCTCTCTCTTTGACTGCCTGACGACTCAATTGTATTGTTGTCATCTCGGGCATCTCCTCATCTCATCTATATCAGTCATTATCATCTCGCGCAAGAAGACCCAAACCGCAATGGCACCACAACTTGCCTGGCTTGGCTTGGGGAACATGGGTCGGGTAGGATCGGGATAATTCCAAAATATGCTCATGACGCTGATCGACAATAGGGAATGGTCAAGAATCTGGTCGAGAAAGGGCCACAGGACAAGCCTGTCATCATCTATAATCGTACAAAGGCTAGAGCAGATAAATTGTCCTCGACCTTGCCGTCGGGTAAAACAAAGGTCGCTAGCACTATCGCTGAAGCGGTAGAGCCAGCCGATATCATCTTCACCTGCGTCGGCGATGACAAGGCCGTGGAAGAGACCATCGACGCCGCGCTGAAAGCTGGTGGAAAGGGCAAGCTCTTTGTGGATTGTTCAACCATCCACCCAGATACCACAGACAAGTTGGCAAAGACCATCAACGATGCTGGAGCTGAATTCGTAGCTTGTCCAGGTATACTTCACCTACCATTAGCTATGAGGTCGACTCTGACAAACTGCAGTATTCGGAGCGCCAGCAATGGCCGACAATGGTCAGCTGGTCTGCGTCTTTGCCGGTCCAAAAGCAGCCGTCGACAAGGCAAAGCCTTATGGGCAGGGCGTCATGGGTCGAGCCAACATTGATTTTTCTGACAAGCCACATGGGTCAGCCACTCGTCTAAAGATCATTGGCAATACCATGATTCTGAACATGGTCGAGTCTTTGTCCGAGGGTCACGTGCTGGCCGAAAAATCTGGTTTAGGCTCAAGTGCCTTTCATCAATTCATCGAGACCATGTTTCCAGGACCGTACACCGCTTACAGCAACCGCATGATGCAGGGAGATTACTACAAACGAGAGGAGCCCCTTTTCGCTGTCGATCTGGCCCGGAAAGATGCCGGACATGCTTTGAGCCTAGCAAAGTCGTCCGGGGCGCGGATCAGGGACGTCGAGGTGGCAGATCAACATTTGAGTGATGTGCAGAAGCACATGGGCAGCCGAGGCGATATTGCCGGGATCTACGGAGCTGTACGACAGGAGGGTGGACTGAAGTTTGAGAACTAGAAAAAAGTCAAAACAGCTGCCGAAAGGCCGAGATCTGGATATGTCACAGAGACTTTGCACGGTGGCGTCGTTGATCTTGCTCAGTGTGAGTTCCTACCTGCAGAAACAAAAGCAGGATCCCCACAACGCCGTCTGCGTGTCGCAACAAATGTAAGCATACTGATGTATGAGGCGTCTTTACCAGACCATGTCGTGGTTGGAAGACCATGCTCTGTCAGACTCAAAATGAAGGTGAGCAAATTGGATTGAATCTTTACCGCCTCACTTGTGTACTTTGAGAAGGTACCAGCTCATGTGAGATGAAGTTGCGAGTCATAAAGGACAGGAACCAGAGTTTGACGTCTATGCAGATGAATTGCTGGAAGTGTCCATTTGTTTATGAGCAGGGCCAATGAGAAGATCGACAGGGCAGGCTAAATGTATACCGCCGCACTCTATAATTTTTCCGCCGATGCGGAGACAGGGCATCCGCAGCGAGAGTGTGCCCTGGCATAAAGCAAGGGCAATATCGACCAACACAAGCGCCGATCATTTTGATTTTCGAGAAGATGACCCCAGTCACGCTCCCCGGAAGATCCTGCGGGAGATCTCTCGGGCAAGGTTTTGGGGGGCATGAGGCCGGGGTGAATATGGGATAGAATACCAAGATTCAGCCAGAGGTGGAGTAGTGTAGCCAAACTCTGGTTGATGCTGTCCGAGCATGCGTCATATATCCGTGCTACGAGGAAAATCTGTCCAGAGACTCGGTCTACAGCTTCACGAGGACAGTAGTCAATGATGTTGATGGTCAAGAACAGCAAAGACGAGGACAAGTCTTGCTTGTGTTTGCCAAATCCGCGCCCAGCGGTCAGGGCGCGTCGGCCCGCGTGTGGAGACTCCGCGTGTTCCTTTTGCCTGCAATTTCAGCGACTTCTTCCCCCATTTGCCCCCTTCCATGTTCCTCCACTTCTGCCAAATTTCTTGTTCCTGAAACTCGTTGCCCTGTGCGGACTACCTCGCTTGCTGCCAAAGGGAGCTTCACCGAGCTTGTCAAAATCTTGTGCCCTGTGTCATGTGTCACTCGTCAATCTAGCAAAATCTGGACCGGAGGGGTAACTAGACGCTTCCATAACTTCTCATGTCTGCTTTCTTGGTCCTATCATCGCGTCTGGATCTGGCGGTCATTTACCCGTGCCACTCAGAGCTCACTCTGTACAACCTCACAGCCCTAGCACCGCAACCATCCGAACCCTGTTATACGCCTGCAGGACTGCTGAAACGTGCCCTTCCAATGCCCACTTGGGCTGCGGACCAAATGGCTGAGCTTCCATTCGGTATGCGCAGGACCATCCGCCGGACGGATAATCCTGCGTAATTTACAGATCCTGGACCGAGTTGGTGTAGCTCATGCTGGTCTCCGTACACGGAGTGCCTACACCGAGTCCGGCATCACAAAGCAGCCTACAGGATCCACAGACACACGTACGTAGGCATCAAATGGTAGGTTTCAGGCTGAAATGAGAGGTCTATCAAAGTGGTAGATAGATTTCAAACATCTATAAGAGTCTCCTCAGCCGCCTTGTACCAGAACTTCTCTCAGCCAGACAGACTCCTATCCTACAGTACAAACAGTCACAGTAGATTGCCATCATGCGCCAGTCACTCAACGTCGCCGTCCTCTCCCTCCTCGCTCAGGCCTATGGCCAGCAGGCAGGTACCTCGACCGCTGAGAACCACCCTAAGCTCTCCACCCAGAAGTGTACCGCCTCTGGTTGCTCCACCCAGCAGAACTCCATCGTGCTCGACTCCAACTGGCGCTGGGTGCACAATGTCGGTGGCTACACCAACTGCTACCAAGGACAGGCATGGAACTCGCAGTACTGCCCGGATGGCGCCACCTGCGCCTCCAACTGCGCTCTCGAGGGTGCTGACTACCCAGGCACCTACGGTATCACCGCCAACGGCAACTCCTTGACCCTCAAGTTCAAGACTGGCTCCAACGTCGGATCGCGTGTCTACCTCATGGACACCGCTGATCAGAAGTACCAGCTCTTCAACCTCAAGAACCAGGAGTTCACCTTTGACGCCGATGTCTCCCAGCTTCCTTGCGGTCTGAATGGTGCCCTCTACTTTGTCACCATGGATGCCGACGGTGGAGCCGCCAGGTACCCAGGCAACAAGGCTGGTGCTAAGTACGGAACTGGATACTGCGATTCACAGTGCCCCAAGGACATCAAGTTCATCAACGGCGAGGTAAGATATATCCCTCAGTGAATCATGGAGAAAACACTGACAATTCTAACAGGCCAATGTTGGTGGCTGGACCGGTTCCTCAACCGACCCTCAATCCGGCACTGGCGCATACGGATCTTGCTGTGGTGAGATGGACATCTGGGAGGCCAACAGCATCTCCACCGCCTACACTCCCCACCCTTGCAAGGCCATCGGCCAAGTCCGCTGCCAGTCGGACGCCGACTGCGGTGCTGGCAACTCCCGCTACGACGGCCAGTGCGATCGTGACGGATGTGACTTCAACTCTTACCGCATGGGCAACACCTCCTTCTACGGCCCAAGCAAGATCATCAACACCTCGCAAAAGGTCACCGTCGTCACCCAATTCATCACCACCGACGGCACCAACGCCGGCGCCCTCAAGGAGATCCGCCGCATCTACGTACAGAACGGCAAGGTCATCCAGAACTCCAAGGTCAACGTGCAGGGTCTCGCCGGCACCAACTCCCTCACCGACGACAGCTGCAAGGCCCAGAAGACTCTCTTCGGCGACACCAACTCCTTCTCCGCCCGCGGCGGTATGACCCAGCAGGGCAAGGACTTTGAGAAGGGTATGGTCCTCGTCATGTCCATCTGGGACGACCACCTCGCCCACATGCTCTGGCTCGACGCCCCTTACCCAACCGACGCCCCCGTCACCAAGCCCGGTGTCGCCCGCGGTACCTGCGCCACCACTTCCGGCAACCCCAAGGATGTCGAGGCCAACAGCCCAAACGCCCAGGTCACCTTCTCCAACATCAAGTTCGGTACCCTCGGCAGCACCTTCCCCAAGGCATAGATTCGAGAGAAGAAGAAGAAAAAGACTTGCATGGCGGGTTGGGTAGGATGGTTGGGAGGAAGCATACGCTCGCTACGCTTCATGTAAATAGCTTCAGTAGCCTCACCCTTTTTTTGAAATGTCTATATCGTCACCCTAGAGACTCCCTTTCCCTATTCCACTGTCACCATGAGTACAAGTCTGCTTAAAGGGTAGGAATGTATGTTCATGAATTTGGTATTAAGATACTCATCAAGCCCCGACCAAGGCAAGCACTTTGCCCGGCCAGACCGCACCCGTCCATCACGTCCCCCTCGTGCCAAGATCCCCCGTCCCCGTTGTCTCGAGGCTATACTCGACCCTACTCGCCCTGCTGAACCGACTATCCGCCCTCTCCGCCACCATTATGATCACCTCGGCGCCCTGCTTGGCTCCACTCCCCCTACTCCCCGCTTTGTCCGTCAGACCATGCGTCTGCAACTCCGCCACGTGGCCTTTATTCATGATCGTACTCGCGCGGAACGGGTACAACTTCGCCTGGCTGCTGTGGCCGGTGCCGATGCGGCTGCCGAAACAAGTGCAGTGGCGGAACAGCGGGCGGATGGTGAAGAGACATACGGCGGTGATGCACGTGCCGGCCTCGATCATGCTCCATCTGCTGTAGTTGATCTGTTGCAACACGTCGCTTCCCGGCGCGAAGTAGGCCGCCACACGGAACATGGATGCCAATCCACCCATGCAGCCGATGAGGAAGAGGACGCTGGCTGTGATGCGCGCGGCGCGTGTCATGGTCATGCGCCAGAGGATGAGGAAGGAGAGGGAGGCGAAGGCAACGTCTGCGATCGTGTTGGCGAAGGAGAAGCTGAGCGAGGTGTAGTTGAATATGCGGCGCCAGGAGCACGCGGTAAGGAATGTCACGGCGCAAGTTGCGTTGACAAGGACGAGAGCGGTAATGCCGATGACGGCGGGGACGATGGTGAGGAAGTGAATGAGGACGCGCTCCCAGATGTGGTGGGGGCCGAAGATGCGGAGCATGAAGAGGGAGAGGGAGACTTTGATGGCGATGACGGTCAGGATGTACATGCCGTAACCCCAGCGAGCCAGCTGATTGTGTTAGCATTGACGACAGTGCGAAGAAGACTGAAGGTTACGTACCCACATGAAGGTGGTGAAATCGACCTTCATGATCCCGTCGAATTGGGCAATAGACCAAGTATTGATGAGGTAGACGAAGATGACGCAGAGACAGAAGAAGAATTGCGCCACAACCATAGCCCAGTCATCCCAACCAAAGGTCTTGAGTACTCGACTTCGCACGTAGATTCGCAGCGCGCCTGCTATCGTTGACATGATGAACATTGCCCATGATATGACGCTGCAAATGTGTAGCTGTTGGATGATCTCCACGATCTCCTCTGGCGACTGATTCCAACCCGACATCTTGGTGATCGCCGAGTCTCTCTATCGATGACCTCCCAGTAGGCTCTTCATGCGTTCGTCCAGCTGCCGGACCGCAAAGTTGGCTCTTTTCAGTCACTCTTCGCACACTCGGCTCCAGGCACTCTTTACCGTCGTCGAGAGGAGTCCTTTAACAAGTAGCGGAGACAGTGAGACGATCGCTGGAGTAAGAAGCAAGAATCAAGTAAGCTTGAATATGAAAAGTCAAATCACCGTATTGAAACACAGAGGGGCAACTCCACTGACAGGAGCCTGCAGGGAAATCGCTTACGATCTGGTTCTGATGAAGGTTCAACGGTCGCAACGGCCGATATGCTTTGGGGAGACGGGACTAACAATTTCGATACACGCAAGTCTTCGGCCGTTGAAGAATGGCGAATTCGAGCTGAAAGCGTCCGATAGATAGAGCATACGGTGTCAACGGGCCCATAGCAACGTGCCGTCCGCAACCCAGGGCTGAAGCGTCGCTCAAGTTATTCCATTGTGAGAAATCTGACAGATAGGCTAATTGCCTTACTCGCAAGTGGTGTACAGATTGTTGAAAACTTCAGAATCCATACAATGCTCCGAAGAAAGCCTATAGACGGTTATGGAGGCTGCTGTAGGCGCAGTGACCACAAGCCAGCGGTAGATGGAAGGGGAGAACCCGACCTGCATGGCGATGAGATGCATGACACATGCCTGGATGCGGATCTTCGCCACGTTGCACTCAGCCGGCAGTGCACTGTGCTCTATTGTAGAACCACGGCATATTTGGCCCCGCGGAGGATCACTGGCACACCACTAGTGATAGTTGATACTCCAAGAAGCATCGGAGAAGCGTCCTGGCTGCTGACCAAGTTCCCCCTCATCATTCCAGGATCCTTAGTCTAGGTTCATGCGGTAAATCTCGTAGTGTACTGAATGGATATCTGTCAGGAGCTGGAGGATGCCGCGAAAGGGGTAAGCCACAAAGGTGTCGTCGCCACAATGGTGGGGCTTCATGCGGGACTTCGGAAAGCACCTTGAAGCCGGCATATCAGGGGCAAGTAGTCGAAGCCATCACTGACGCCGATGCGCCGTTTGCGCTGCTGCCAAAGAAAGTCCATGGACGGAGTAGAAGTCACTGATGATGGGAAAGCCTGGGCCAGTGGTTTCCCGGCCGAGATTCTCCCATTCGGGGAGCTGTCTCGTGACGTAAACGCTTGTGGTCCGAGCACGGTCGTCTAGTCATCCGACAGCGACGACCGTAGCTCTCGTATGTTTGACTGCGGCTCAAGTAGTTTCACCACCAGCCACCGCTCATCACTAACCAGGACCACGATCTTGAAGTAGTGTGTACAGCTTCACATTACTGCAGTATCGTCGATACCCTGATCTGGCCTGCCTATCCACAAGATGAAGACAACCACAGCACTCATCGCCTCACTCGGCTTCCAGCTGCCAGCGTCAGCATTATGGCTGCCTTCGAATGTCCAGCAGGGCATGTCACTCGTCAAAGAGCAGATTGCAGCAAACAGGGACCTCTACTTGATCGAGCTGGCACCTGGCGAAGAGCGATGGGTCACGGAGAATGAGAAGTGGGCACTGCGTCGCGAGGGCAAGTCTTTCTTCGACAAGACGGACTATCAAGAGCTGCACGAGACTGTGAAGGTCAAGAAGACGGTCACCTTTCCTGAAAAGACATCTCAAAACTCTTCAGTGCAGCCTCTGCTCTCCAAGTTGGAGAAGGACAACATGCGAAAGCACCTCGAAAAGTTCACCTCTTTCCACACAAGATACTACAAGTCCGACTATGGCGCACAGTCGTCAGCATGGCTCTTGGGTCAGGTCAACAAGACCTTGGCAGATGCAGGTGCACTTGACCATGGAGCTTCAGTCACCCACTTCGAGCATTCGTGGGGCCAGAACTCGGTCATCGCAACCATTCCTGGAAAGTCATCTAAGACAGTTGTTATCGGTGCTCACCAGGACAGCATCAATTTATTCTTCCCCTCACTCCTGGCTGCTCCGGGCGCTGATGACGATGGATCTGGTACTGTGACCATTCTGGAAGCTCTTCGCGTGCTTCTCAAGGACCCCAAGATCGTTGCAGGAAAGCAGGACAACACCGTTGAATTCCACTGGTACAGTGCTGAGGAGGGAGGTCTTCTCGGTAGTCAGGCCATCTTCCAGAGCTACGCAAAGGCCGGCAGGGACGTCAAGGCTATGCTGCAGCAAGACATGACCGGGTACAGCCAAGGCACAATCGATGCCGGAAAGCCCGAGAGTGTTGGCGTGATTACCGACTACGTTGATCCTGGCTTGACTGAGTTCATTAAGGAGGTCATCACCACCTACTGCGATATCCCCTACGTGGAGACAAAGTGCGGCTACGCCTGCAGCGACCACGCTTCCGCATCGAAGGCCAACTACCCCAGCGCTTTCGTAATCGAGTCCGAATTCAAGGATAGCGACAAGAAGATTCACACTACCGAGGACAAGATCCAGTACTTGAGCTTCGACCACATGCTGCAGCATGCTAAGCTCACCCTGGGCCTCGCTTACGAACTCGCCTTCGCGCAATTCGATTAGGTCATTACTCCGTTTGGATGAAGCGTGTGTCCTCGCTGACTAGACCGATCTGGCAACGCATATGTAGTTCCCTAGTTGTACCAGTTTATATCTCTCTTTCATGTAAATTTAGTACTACAGATGTCTTCCATCAAAGTCTCCTCTTTCTTAGACTTTATCCGACCCCGACCTCTTCCCCGACAGCGGACCCCACTTCCCCAACTCCGACATCGTGCATGTCAAAGACATCAAAGTACTTGTATCCACACAAATATAGACAAGAGTCCATGTCAAAACACTTTCTAGCATCTCGAGGCATCTCTTCAGTCATCACAGCTCCGTATAACAGGTTAAAGCTGACGACTCGTCACCTCAATACAATGGCTCAATACAAGTCCTCTTGGCCGTCGAATTTGGAGAACGACCCCGCCTACGTCTCCTTCTTCGAGAACTTTTACAAGATATCGGATACACCAGATGCACACGACCAGTATGCGGATCAGTTCACATCAGACGCGACGTTGATCATGGCAAGTAAGAAAGTGCAAGGTAGAGATGGTAAGTCAAGCTAGCCATTCGATGCCCTCTTCCTTGCTCCCAGAACGCCACTGGAATGTGCCCAACAGACAGTTCTTTATTGATGTCACCCACCTGTCTGACATTCTCAAGATATTCTTGCGCTACGAAAGGGCATGTGGGAGAAGATCTGTGCTCGCTCGCATGTACCAGAAACGATATTCCCCTTCACGCCCGCGGGCAAGGATACTCAGGATCTGATGCTTCACGGTACAGTCACGTACACGTTCAAAGCAGGTGGCCAGGGAGGTCTACCATGGGCTGCGCGAGCCAAGCTGGTCAAGGATGGCTCTGGCAATGTCAAGTTGGGTTTCTACCAGGTCTACCTTGATAGCGCTGCCCAGAAGCCATCATGAACAGGCGGACCACGAAGCGTTATAATTAAACATTATCATTACATCTTCCCGTCCTATCTTTATGACCGCTCTGGAACGACGGCGTGGGAATACTTTCGTATCGTCATCAAACCTCCTCCCAGTACCCCTCTTCCTCCATCACATCTCTTTTTGCTATCAGCTCCCAACCCCTCTTGACCACATCCGCCATGACTGTGCCCTTCAACTTCTGTACTGCCTCCTCGATTGGCACGAGGTACTTCTCATACAAGATCTCATCGCCATCCACACCGGTACCAGAATGACATACAGGCTCCCTGATCCTCCCTTCCTCGTCCACATCCCAAGTCTTCCTCTCGGTAACCGTCACTCCCTCCTTCCACTCCCTCGGCTCCACAAAGCTCCTCGTCTCCTCCCCTATGACCGACCTGCCCTCCACTGTGAGTGCAAGAGCATTACACCTCTCCTCCTCCCGCCAGTCCAACGTCTCCCCGACATACCAGAAAAGAACATACTGCGTCCTTGCGCTGACAGGCACCATTTGCGTCCACAACGGCTCAATCACAAACCTCAACCTATCATCCCGTCTCTCCCTCCTCTCCCTCTCCACCCGCTGCAGCTCCGTCTCCCCTTCTCCCTTCTTCCCTCCATCAGCCCCTGCCACATCCCCCATCGTCCTTTGGGCTACCCCACTAACTCCCCCGGGGCCAAGAGGCAACTCCTGCGGCTGCCTATGTCCCACCGGCAACGCCACAAGCCTGCAGCGATATCCGCTCTCCTCGAACCCCTCCCTGATCGCAGCCGTGGTGGAGGGTTCGGAGGCATTCTTCCGTCCTTTGGGGAGGAAGAAGTGTCCTTCTTGCGGATGGCGGCAGATGACGACGCGGGAGGAGGCGAGGTGGAAGATGGCGAGCCCTGAGGCGAAGACGATGGATGTGGAGGGGAAGTTGGCTACAAGGGGGTTGGAGGGGGTGGGCGCCATGGAGATCGAGGTTGGGAAGAGAGGAGGTTGGGAGTTGTGGATGATTTGGGCTGGTGCAGGCTGATGGTTTGGGGGAGCAGATCTGCCCGCAGAATATGGTATGGCAGCAGGGATGAGAGATATGCAGATTGGGGCCTTGGTTGGATATGACTCGATCAGAGCATTGTGTCGTTGATTGGTATGGGCAGTAGGCAGCTATTTGCCTTGCCCTGTAGCTTCGTCTGACACCGGCGCTGCTGCCACACAATTCCACAAACGCAAAGGAGCTTGACTCACGCTGTCGGCCCAGTCAAGTTACGATAACTGTGTAACAACCATGTGAAGCATACTCCAAAAAGTGTTTATCCGGCCTGCATATTGGGAAGGTCAACACGCGATCTTCCCTCCGCGACGTCATTTACGCGCGGGATTGACAGGGTCGATCAGGGGAGCTCTCAGTATCTTCGCGTGGGTGAAAAAGCAAAAGCTGTCACGAAAAAGGGTTTGCTTCTTGACCGCTAGAATGTCCATGCAGATAATAGCCGGCTTCTTCCCTTCCATCCTTCATGCCTTGCATCGGTTCTTTCGTCAAGAATTGCTCATTGTGCTTTGCTACCTGCAGCCCTGCAGCGGCAACGAGGGAGCTGTGGCTTCTTCAGCTGTGCTAAGCTTGAGCTCGGTCGTACATTGCTGCAAGGTCGTCATATCACTGATCACTGGGAACAATACACGAGTTCATAATTCTGATGAGTCTGCATTGACAGCTCACTATCGACTCTCGCCCTTTCGACGCGTCTGCATCCAACATCAGACGGGACGACAGACGCTAATCTTGCTACGAAAAAAGTGATATGGAACTAGTTCGGTCGGAAATAAAGATGAAATGAGAAACAAAACGAAAAGCCGGCTGCTCGACGCTCGAGGAGACACGGTCTGCAGCTTTAACCTCGAAGGAATCTTGGGTCGTCAATGCTGGGGTGTCTCGATGCTTCAATGTAGGAGCAACAGACAGAACAGCCATGAGTCCCCTCATCCAACTCATCGGTGCTGAAGACCGCAAGCGGAGCAAAAACTTCTCGGCCTCGTGGCTGACATCTGGTTGTTTTCCTTGGTTTTTCTTTTCCCTGTACAGTTCGCTCACAAAAGACAGACGATCCGCGTCCATCACCGATTTGCCCTTGTCATTTTCTCTGGTATAATGCGTTTTGTCGTATCACATGTGACAGTTTTCCAAAAAGAGAGGTACTCCAGTTCGTTCAGATTTCCTTTACTCTTCCATGTTTCCAAAGACACCGTCATCATCTTCTTGTCTCGAGTCTCGGTGTTTCGTCGAGGCGTTGCTCTCGTCTTCGGACGAAGAAGCTTCGCCCATATCGATTTCTCGCTGGTATGCGGAGTTGCTGAAAGATTGGTATTTCTCGGGAAGGGGAGGGACAGGAGGTACGTCTGAAGGCATGCCGGCGGGTCCGGTCTGTGGTGTGCCATAGCTGCAGCTCAGCAAGCCCACAGCAGCGGCAAGATCGGCTTGCTCTTCTCCTGGGTAGCTCTCGGCTAAAGATGTCTGCGCGGTGCCTGGACGATTGCTGGCAGCGCTCCATTGCCTGCGGTGTCCGTGCACACCATCGGTGGTTGAGAAGACTGACTGGTACGACCTTGAGTAAGCGCTGCTGGCATTGCTGACGCGCTTGTGGTGTCCGTAGGGATAGTCACCACCCTGGGGAGGCGGGCTGGTCTCAATTGAGCTGACCGAATCCTCGCGGTCGGATGAGCCGGAAGCAGTCGGCGAAGCGTAGGAGACCTCGCTGTCGCTTGACTTGGCTGCCTCAGGACCGTCTTGGTTCATTGCGACGAGAACGGAAGCGGCTTCGAGTAGCTGGACCTGCTGATGCTTCGAAATGAGCAATTTCGAGGTGATCGCCCATTCAGGTGTGTGCTCCCAACTTTTATTCATTGTTAGCCAAAGATTCACGACAGAGACGACGCTCGTCATGGATAATGGTAGACTAACAGATGCTTTGTAAGGCAAGAGCTATGCTTGTAACCTTTGCCGCAGGTTTCACATTTCAGCTCGCCTTGGCCAGGCTTCTTTTTCGACGATGATAACGTTGAGCCGTCGCTTGCGCGTCGGATCCTATTCTTGCTCTTCTCAGTGATGCTTGACAGAGGAGGTCCGTCGACCACGGCGCTGTCGTTCCTGCTGGGCATGGAATGTCCGTGTGGAAGACTGCTTGGTGGTGAAGGATAGCTGCCGACATTCAAGGAGCCCAAAGCGACACGAGATTGCATGCTTCTGCGATGTCCCTTGCCGTCTTCCTCAATCGCTGCAACCGCCGCGTTGATAGCCGAGGGTGTCAAGTTGCTGCTCTTTCTACGAGTCACTCTGTGAGCAGGGTTGAAAGACCCGAGCGACGACGAGTATCCATGTGTCCGAGGAAGCGAATTACGAGGGGCTATGGATTGCCCTGAGGAGAAGGACGGCCGGTGTTGCGTTATCGGACGCGGAGTTTCCTTGGCTTGTCAGCAAGGCATTGGGTCGCACACGGCAGCGCGTATGGTCGAGGGGTAGCAGTAGATACCTTGACAGCCGTCATTGTATGACAAGATATTCAAGCAAGCTAACGAATGAAGTTGTAGACTGAGAGTCCCAAAAAAAAAGTGTTGCAGATCCAAGGTGAATAGGCTGACTTCGTACACAGCCTCTCCGCGCGTAGGCCGTGAGTTTGGGGTAGCCTGGTTGCCTTTAATCAGCGGGTGATCATCTGCCAGGGCACAACATGGACTGACCTTGAGGTTGGTAAGCAAACACAAACAGCAAGAAGCAGCGAATGTCCAGGGCAAGAAAGATGAGGAATGAGGACAAAAATGTCTCTCGGAGTTGTGAAGGAGGGCCAGGTCAAGCTAGAGCGGCAGGGGAAGGTTTCGTGGGGTCGGCCGACGATTGTGTGTGAGCAGGATGGAATTAGGTTAGCAGGCAAACGCACAGAGGCAGTCTGGCTTGTTCCTCTGCAGCTGCTTGTTTGTGCCACAAATTCCAGTGCGTGCTGCTGTCTCAATTGGCCGTATCTGTGCGCCTGGTCGGTCGGCGATTGGCGCTGGTCAAAATAATTCTCGCCTCCAAGGATCGGGCGGGGAAAACGACCGTCGCTCACGGTACAGATAAGCCAGCCTATAGCAAGCGATGTACCTGATTGATTCGAGAGGCCCGTTATCCTTTGTCTCCGTTGCTCGGCAGGTGATTAAGGGACAGATTGAGGACAACTGATAGTGCTCGTGCACCAACGGCCAGCGCAGGTACGAAAACAATATTGGCCAGATGGAAAATAAAAAAATATTTTGGATCAGCAGTCAGTCGTAAGAAACAGACCAGCAGACACCCCTCCTTCTGTGCTACAGGCTGCGAGATGATGCTCTCGAGGCATGCGCGAGCAATCCTCCTGTGGTGTGTTTCGTGGCCCGAACAAAGACCCGTGATCAGGTTACGGTAATCTGTCAAGCCATCGTGACTCGAAATGTGGAGCAGAGACAAAGGCTCCGGTTACGCTATTGAGTACCCAAGTGGTGTGCATGACCCGCCGTGCCCGCCCAGTGGCTCAAAAGAATCGATCACGAGTCGAAGGCCCGTTGGACGTGCGCAGTTTCACATGGGGGCGTCGTTTGCGTTTGCGATCGTCAGCGATCACATCAGCTCCCTGCTGTTTTTGCTCATATTGCTCTGAGATCAAAGCACGGCCAGCGTTCAAGTCGACGCTGATCAGGGCAGCTTGGTATGTTCCCTGATGGTGAGATGCAACCAGGCATGGGTACGCGTCAACGACTCTCACTACGCTTCTCTGGACCGTCTCCGTTGGTAAGCGGAATTGCTACGAGACCCCTTTGGATCCTAGCGGAGAGCAGCTGGAGCTCTGGACGGTTCCTGCGGCGTCTTCGACAGCGCGAGGTCCTCCCCTCCTGCAGAAACACACAGACCTGGGTTGCGCCATCGTTGTTAGCATCAAACTCAATTAGGGCTTGGATCTCCGCATTTCGCTCGAGAAGCGAATGACCGGTACAACTGCAAATGCGAACCAGACCAGGACAAACTGCCCGTTTCGATTGCTTGCGGTGCAGAAAAAAAGTTGCAGGGACCTTACGAAGCTGATCCATGGGAAATTCTGTGCGAGTGTCTGCACCTGCTGAGGTTTGGCATATCCTGAGCACGTCGAGCCATCGAGAGATGACGATCTCGTCTGGCTCAGCTGGTGCCGCACCAACGGCATTGGTGCTCATGCACCGTTCCTGCGCGCGTCTGAACGCTCAGATGTGGTAAAAATTGTAGATTCCAAGCTCGCATGGGAGTCAATCGCACGTGTCTCTTGTCGAGCACGATCGACGAACAATAGCCTTGGCTCACATTAATTTACTGCATATCGCCCCCACCCGTGCCTCTGTTTCGAGACGGCTCTTCTCCGTTGGCGGTAGACGGCGGGAGATCGCTCCGCACTCTCGTCGTTGATCAGTGTTTGGGCGAGATGGGTACTTCGAGACATGGTCGTTGTACCTGTTGCCATCTGCAGGCATGAGCAGCCTCACTGCGGATATCTTGAGGGCTGGGAACTGTCTCTAGTCAGTTCGCACCTTTCGTCGGACGGAGACCGGTTCCCCTGGCGCCTCTGGGTATCCTTGAATTGTTAATTTGAGGCCTTGGATCAAGCCACAAGCAGCCACCTCCGCTCTGAAAGTTGGTGCCACATCGCGACCATTCCACATCCGGCTGTTCATCTTGCATGTGAGAGCCCGGTCGCTGACTGATGTCCAGGCTATTTTGTCGTGGCTTGAAGCTTGCGGTTCGATGATCCGAAGATATCTGTTGCTGGCCAATGGCACAAAGAATGTGCCTGGTCCTCGTTGAATGAGAATTATATTACTTGCATTGTGGACACTAGCAACTGCACTTGAGTCTTTCCGAGTTTCGGAGTGCTTGCCCTAAGGCTAACAGGTAGTTGAAGACGGTTCGCTGACGAAATGATGCTCCTTGTCTTGTCCACTGTGGGCCGCCGATGAGAGGCCAAGTGGTCTGACTGCCTTGATTTCCGGTATCCGAAAAGAACCTTACCTCTGTGCGATGACGATGTGTTATTAAAAATATTCGGACTTCTCATGCAGCGAGCAGTTCGTCGTCTGATTCATATGCACGATGATGTGTACGTTTAAAGCTTGCGTTGAATTTCAAATCACGCACTCTGGTGGATACCAGCTGCGGTGAACGGTGCCCGGGCCTGTGAGGACTCATCAAACAAGAGTAATAGTGGGTTCCATTCAGCAATTCATCCTGAACCTGCTTGCCGCACCTCTTTCCTTTCGATCGTACTGATCCACCATGCTTGTCCGTTCGTATGACTTTGCAAACGACCTCTGTCATGCAGGGTTCCTGCTCAATTGACATTGGCAAGCAATTCCGCCTCCAAGATGAATTTGCCAACCTTGTACTGTTCAGATTGCTCATACGCTTTGTCATACTTCCAGCCGACCACCTCTTTGCATTGTTTGCAGCTGATGTCCCTTACAATATGCTTCCCTGTGGTCATGTTTCGATCGCTCGCTTCCCCAGCAATGATGTTGACCACAGTGTTGAACAGGAATGCCTTGCCGTGCTGTCCTCGGAAGTTCTACGACCTGTTAGCAATGCTTCAATCGTGTTTTCGGGCCAGGTCCTCGACATACCCGAGAGACTATCTCATCATGGTCTGCCAGATGTGTCTTGCAGGTCTTGCACCCATAGATGCGCTTGGCATTGAGGTAGACATTATACGACAAGCCCATCTTGCCCGTAGGCAATCGAGCCTATCCTCACAATGGCCGCCAACACCTGAAGCTGACGCTCGAACAATGCCCGGTCGACTTTACCAGTCTAAACCAACCAGATCTCTTTGAACTACTGCACTAAGTACCAGACAGGCAGAAACTCCGCGTTTTCTCGATATATGACAGATATCTCTTACGACGTGCCCCCTAGCTTGTGTTCGGTCGTCGTTGTCGGTCGTCGTGGAGTTGAGAGCAGAACGCTGGGTCTGATGACCAGATGCGGGGCAGTGTGGACGCGGTTGGGGCAAGGGTATCTCTTCAAGGCTTACTGGGTTTGAGGCTCGTGATCGAAGTGCAGGTACGACGAGGAGTCCTCGAAATACGTCGATAGGCGCTATCCGACAAGTGAAGCGTTGTAGTCGCTTGCCTAAAGGTACAAGAGATCAAGTACTCTGATGCCTCTTCAGGGTCCACCTAGGACAAAGTCCGGCAAAAGCCGAAGCTTCGACTTCCACGTGCTGATCGGCTTTACATTCTTCTTTCACACCTCTGTACAGAAGTCCACCACTACACTTTCCGGACGACAAGCCTATACCGTCAAGTTGAGTTGGTCTCCTCCTCGACCTGGACTCGAAGCGCCACTCGAAATCGCTGCACCACTCCTCGCTCCTGAACGGCCGCGACCAGAGCCTGCGAGGCTGTGCCTCTATAGATATGGCGGAACAGACTCTAAACCTACCGCAAATCATCGCAGTGGTTCTCGTCGGCTTCTTAGCGATAAGATGGTTCATGTCATCGTCGTCTCCGCAGGCGTCCGGTAGTGCACGTGGCCAGCGACAGATCAACCCCGCGCACGTGGAACAAGTCCACCAGATGTTTCCACAATTAGATCGACGAACCATAGCCTGGGACTTACAACAGAATGGGGGCAGTGTACAGGCGACGACGGAAAGGGTACTGGGAGGCAGAGCCCTGGTACAAGTACGTGAAGCAAAATGTCCTCAATCAAAGTTGCTGCTAAAACCGACATAGCCTCCCCCATCTTTCCAGCCACAATTGCCAGCATCCCCGACGGCACAGGCTTCTGGGAACGGTCGTCAGTCACAGGCCAAGACATCTGCGCCAGATCTGATCAGCAGATACAATCTGTCGTCAAGAGTTAGTCTACAACGAGATTCCGAACAGGATGGGCAAAGTGTAGCTGAGGCCACGAACAAGACGGGTTGGTCTCAGAACAAGACAGAGCGGTCAGAGCTATTCAAGAGGAGGAGAGAAGAAATGGTCCTCGCCGCACGGAGGAAGATGGAGGCAAAGGAAAAGCAAGCCGCTGCTTGATATTTTTCCAGTCCAATGTATATACCCCTTGTACTGTGAGCCTGCTTGCTGTGAAGGGCTCGTGACATATCATGGTACGTCTTGATGTTCTGATCATGACATATGATCTTTGGTCAGTCTCACGTGCTCGTCGTGACCGAATTGCTGGAGGAAGTGCCAAGCTTTGATCTCCAACTAGTCATAGCTCCCGCGGATAGGGCTGTTGACTTTGGACTTCATCTTGAATTCGCGACGCAGGACACCACGAGTGCTCACTCGTCAATTGATTCTGATCATCCCCAAACGCTTTTCACTGGTACGCTATGAACAGGCAAGGTCCGATACCCTTTTCCTTCTAGACTTCCGTAGGGATATATAAACCACTCTGCTCAACTTCAATCGCAACGATCACGCTCCAGCTTGTGGGGTTTCATCTTGGCCGATACTATATTACGCGACCAATACCGTTGTCTCCGGATCTTTGATCGCGCATCTCTGGATCATCTCGCTGAGCGACTAGGGCGCAAGGGCTAATTCCAAAGACAGGCGTTGGCACAACACAAGCTCTACGATCGATGTCAGGGAACTTCTTCACGCCGCAACCTACCGCAACTCGTCAGCAACAACCAATGGCGAATCACCGAATACCAAACGGAAAGATAGGTAGGATGATACATCTCTGATGAGCAGCACAGGGGCTGATGGAAAGCAGGAGGAGCAACGGGTTGGGGAACAGGCATGCCTTTAGGTGGTGCACCAGGCTTTTCAAATCCTCCTTCACGGACGAGTACGATGCCCAATTTCGCGCAAGCGATAGGGGGAGGCGCAACATCACAGGCGTCGCTCGATATGTCGTACGTTACCCATTTTCAGGACCGATCACGGATACAAAACGAAAGAGCATGGCTGTGTTGGGCGTGAGGATGGGTCCAACACACGATGATTCATTGGAAGGCGAGAGTATGTGATAAGACGCTGACTGGTCTAAAGGGAATTCCCATCGCTCTCCGGTGGACCACAAGCGCACAACCAGAACCCTATGTCGCAAGCATGGAACAGCAACGCACTCCGTCAGTCACAAACACCACAGCAAAGCTCTGTGCAGCGACCGACACCGCAAACCGAAGCTTCCCGACAACAACAAGCACAACAACAAGCAGCATTTGGCTTCGGCTCGAACCTTGACGGAAACTTTGAAAATCGAGCGACTGCACCGTCACCTCCGGACAGCAATCCAAATCAGCAGTCAGGCGGAGCTGATGACTTCCCGCCGTTAGGCGGAGGACTGAACGGCGACGTCAGACCTGATCGAACAGGAGGAATTCCGGGAGCGGGACTAGTAGCGAGTGCGTTCGGAGGTCAGGTCAATGGGCAGGTGGACGGAGAGTCTTTTGGTGCTGCTGCTACTGATGGTATGGATGCCTCCATCGCTCCAAGAGAATGGACGACGCTCATACTTACGCTTCGTAGGTTTGCGATCTCCGATAGAATCGCGACGAACGCCAAGCAATCCTCTACTCGGACAACAACAATTACCTTTCCGAGAAGGAGCATTCCCTAACTCGAGACAGGCGCCAGTGGGACAACCAAACGCTGCACAACAGTCACAGCAGGGCATGGACTTTGCTTCACAGATGGTCGAAAGTCCGTCGTCAATACAGCAACCTGCACAAGCCCGCAGGCGACTATCACAGCTCAACGACAGTGAAAAGTGGGGCCTTCCAGGCTTATTAGCGATGCTTCCTGGACATGCTTCTGGCTCGCCAGGCATCATCATGGGCCAGGATCTCAACAGCTTAGGCATCGATTTCGAAAGCACTGAGCCCCTCTTCCCGACCTTCTCAACACCCTTCGCAGATGCATCATCACGACCTGCGATACCAGACTTCTCCTTACCGGCCGCCTACAGTGTACATAACGTGCCGCCTCTCAGCTCTCGAATCGCAAACTTTTCTGATGAGACGCTTTTCGCCATCTTCTATCAGTTCACGCGAGATGTCATGCAGGAGCATGCTGCGGCGGAGCTGTATTCGAGAGACTGGCGTTGGCACAAGGAGCTCAGGCAGTGGATGATGAAGGACACGAGTATGGCTCAGCCTGTCCGTATGACGGAAAGGTCCGAATCGGGTGTCTACATCTTCTTTGATGCGATGAACTGGAGACGGGAAAGGGTGAGTCTTGTTACATCAAGGTTGCAATGTTTTATACTGATTGATGTCAGCGTAATTTCCTGCTCCAATATGATCACCTCGACCAGCGTCACTCGGGCCCGACACAAGCGGGCACTGCATAGAACTCCACTACACGATGACACGATACCAAGACGATGCTCACTAGGTAGAGAGAATCAAATGCAGAACTCACGAGAGCTGCGAGGGATCGTCAGCTCAGTCCTCCATCTTGGCCCACATTGATTCGACCATGTTGTTGCAAGTGCAGCGTGAAATGAAGACGTCTCTCGTTCAAATGGTATCAGGTATCAAACCAACGCCAATAAATAGCACTGTGCATCCCCTCCGCCCGTCTATCATCCCGTCCCCACCCACGGCATTATTTCAGATCAGCCGGCGTCAGTGCTTGCACCACACTTGTACCATCCACGAATCTCGTCCTGAAGATCCGATTTGCGTTCTGGAACATGCCGTCCTTCAAACTCACCACGATGAACTGCGACCCCTTGAATCTCGTCTTGATCAGCCGTCCGATGTTCTGCGTATGCGACAAGTCCAGCGCAGCATCGACTTCGTCCAGGATATACATCGGAGCAGGACTATACTGCAATAACGCCATGATCAGCGACAGCGCAATCAGCGATCTATCACCACGTTAGCCTTTGCCATCTTTTCCAACGAAAGGAGCACATACCTCTGCCCACCACTCAATTCCGTCAAGCTCTGTTTCCACACCTTCCCCAAACAAACCTTGACCTCCAACCCCTGACTAATCTCCCCTCCCTCAGGAGGATCCAGCCTCGCCGTATTCCCCGGCAACAGCTCATTGAAAATATTCCCAAAGTCCGTGTTCACCTTACTCCACGTCTTATGCAGCGCCTCCTTCTTATACTCGTCCAAGCTCCCGATCGTCTCCTCGATCTTCGCCTTATCCTTGACCACGGTGCGCATCATCTGCCGCAGACTCGCCTCCTTCTTCTCCACGCTGTCGATCATGTTCATCACCTTGGGGTTGATCTTCTTCTTCATGCCCTGGAAGCGCTCCGCGACGTTCTTGAGGCGCGATTTGAGCTCGGACATGTTTTTGCCAGAGAAATCGTAGGGCGTGCCGGGGCGGCCGAAGAGTTCGCTCTCGGAGGATACCCAGTCGTGTTCGCTCTCTAGCGCGTCGAGTTGGGTTTTGGTTGTGGATTGCTGTTTGGAGAAGTTGTCGATTTGGTGCCCGAGTTTTTGCGCTTCGAGCGCTTCTTCGCTGATTTGCTTCGTCTTGCGGGATGAGGTGGCTTCGAGGTCGGCGAGCTCGGCGTCGAAGGAGCTGAGTTTGGCGCGCTCGTCTTCGAGTCGTGCGGCCGCGAGGTCGTGGGAGGACTTGGCTGTGGAGAATTCTGAGGTCAGGGCAGAGAGTTCTTCGTTCTGGGTGGAGAGGGTGGTGGATATGTCTTGTAGGGACTCTTGTGCGGCGGCAAGGTCGGCGCCGCATTGTTCTGCGTCGAGCATGGCGTCGCGGACTTCTTGCTGTAGAGGCTTGATGGCGGCGGATTCTTTGGCGAGGGACTTCTTGAGCTTATCGACTTCCCGTTGGAGTTCGACAAGCTTGCTGTCCTTGTTCTTGCTAAAGTCCGCCATGTCCTTTTCGATGCGTTTGACTTCCTTGCTGGCTTCATCGTGTTTGGCTTTGGCTTCGGTGATAATCTCCTTGAGCTTCTCGACGGCCTCCTTCATTTCTTGCACCGCGGCGATGATACTACTACTGGAGTTGCCGTTGATTTGAGCTTCTGCGAGACCGATCTCGTGCGTCTTGAGGTCAAGCTCTTGCCGTAACTTACGAGATGCGTCAAGCTTGCTCTTCTCCTTTGCCATCAGGCTTTGCAGCTCGTCGAGTCTTCTCTGTTCGCCATCCAGCTCTGCCTGTATTTTGTGCAGCTGTTGCAGAATGACCAAAACTCCACTGCTCTGCGGCGCACTGCCACCTGACAATGTCCCGGAAGGATCGTACACATCTCCCTCCAGTGTGACGCTCTTCATCCTGACACTAGGGTCAAAGGTGACCTTCTTCGCAGTCTCGGCGTCCTCGCACACAAGCGTGCTGCCAAAGACATACTCCATGGCGGCATTCACTTCATCCTCGTATCCAACCAGGTTCAGCGCAAGATCGACTTTGCCAGGTGCCAGCTTCTTCGCAGCTCCGATCTTCTCTGCTGTAGCCTTGAACGCGGCGATCTTGTTCAGAGGAATGATCGTGACTCGCTTTCTCAGCCGGCCATTCTGCAACAACGCTGTACCAGTCTCCGCCGAATCGACCACAACATTGTACAGCCTGCCACCAGCGCAGACTTCTAATGCAGTGCCGGCTCGAGTGTGTGCTTCGTCCAAGGTGAACAGTTGTGCAACCAGACCCTTTACGCGACTCCTGTCAAAGTTTGGTGTCGGATCCGAGTAGTTGAAATCAATGTTTGCGACCTTTCTCTTCAGTCCATCGGCCTGTGTCTTGAGCTCGCCAATGCGCTTCTGTAGTCGAGACTGCTCCGCATAGATGTCCTGCTCCTTTCCGCCATCGAAGCCCAGCTTGGCCAACTCAGCTTCGATCTTCTTCGCATGTGACCGTAGGGAGTCCAGATCTTTTAGAAGGGTCGCGTTCTCCTTTTCGGCTTTCCGGGCTCGAGGTTCGTCTTCCTTGATGCGCGACTGGAAGTGGTTGATCTTGAGTTTGGACTGTTCCTGCTCTGTCGCCGCTGCAGAGGCGCGGTTGCGCGCTTCCTGAAGCTGACCTTGGTAGCCACCTTCTTGTCCTTCCTTGGACGCGACACCGGTCTGCAATGTTTGCAGAAGCTCTTCCTTCTTCTCGACTTCCGATTTCAGCTTCTGAAGCTCAGAATCGGTGGCCTCGAATCGTTCCTGGAGTTTTGCGTGCGCTCCTTGCTTCTGCGCAAGTGCCTTCTCGAGACTCTGGACATTAGCCGCACACTCTTTCGACCTCGCTTGCTCCTCAGTCATGCTCGACTTCTTCAGATCTAACACCGTTGTCAAGCGCACCATCTCGTGCGAATGTGTTTTGACCGCATCTTCCAAAGCCGAAAACTTTCCTCCTTTTCGCAGTTCCTTATCTCTCGCGGCCGTGATCTTCTTCACATCTTCCTTCAAAAACTCGATCTCGCCCTTCAGCTTCTCGGCATTGCCTTGCAAAGCCTCCATCCTTCCCCTCTTCTCCTCCAGCTCCTGCTCGCCGCTCCTTAATCTCTCCCTACACTTGACCCAATCACTTGCCACCACAAGTCTTGTCAGATGCTCGAGATCGTTCTGCGTCTGCTGAAAGTCCAGAAAGGCCCTCTTCTCCCCTCTCAACTTCTCCAGCTTCGGCTCGATCTCCTCACGCAACAACTCCTGTATCTCTTGCACCTTCATCTCCTTCTTCGCCATGGTCCGGAACGCCTTGTCTCTTCGATCCTCAAACATCCTCGTCCCCGCCGCTTCCTCCACCATACCCAAGATCTCCTCCTTCTTCATATTCAGCACCTTTGTGATGCGACCCTGCATGATCAAGAAATTCGGGTTGTTGATATTCAGCTGCACCGACTGAAACAAGTTCTGCACCGTGGTCTGCTGCGCCCGGTGGCCATTGATCAGATATTTACTCGTGCCTCCAAGGACGATCTGGCGCGTCACGGAGATGGTCGGGTAGTCCTCGAAACCGATAGGTGACTTGGCTTTGTCGCTGTTGTCGAACACGATCGTAACGGAGGCTTTGGTCACGCCCGCTTGGCCGCGCTTGTAGATCAGATCTTGCAGGTTCTGCGCGCGGACGGTGGTCATGTTGGTGATGCCCAGCACGAAGCAGATGGAGTCGAGGATATTAGATTTGCCGGAGCCGTTGAGGCCGGTGATCGAATTGAAGGAGGAGTCCCTGATTTCGTTAGTTGGAGCACATGAAGCTGGTGCAGAGAGGCGGCGCATACCATCCTGATATCACTGTTCGGACGGCGTAGGACTTGAAGCCCTGTAAAATGTTAGTAGAGCTACATAGAGAGGTATAGAATGTATCGCACGTCGATGATCACTTCAATGACCCTCATCTTGCCTGCTGCGGTCGTCGGCGCATTCACGAGGAGAGAAAGTGGATTTGTTTACTTTGGACAATCAACACTGACAATCATTTTGCGGGGAAAGTTCTGCCGGAGATCTCGCGACGCGTGCGAAGTGGGCTGCAGGGCAGAGCCGCATGGATCCTCAGGCACAGATTCGAGCAAATAAGCAACACGATAGGATACGAGCAAGTATTACGACATCTTCTCCAGAACCCGGCTGTGAGCCAAGTGACTGATGAAAATGGTTTGCGTCGGCCAGAGACAGTGCAAATACTGGCGACACTGTGCCGGCCATGACAGGTTGACAAGAACCTTCCGATGGTCGGCGGAGGACAAAAATAGGTTTAACGAGAAAGATTCCAGCGGTTAAACTTGGAAAGAACAGATACTACATTTGATCTTAGCCTCGACGGCAAAGAGAGCTGAGGGGAGGAAGTCGAGGGTGAGGACAAGCGGCCTCTTATAGACGAGGGGACTACGTGGTGAGTCATCAGCGGAGAGCAATAGGCTGAGGAGTCATCGCTAGGCTCTGAAAGTTGACCGGTGCAGCGGAGCGTAATGTGCCCAGTACCAGTAGAGTGTAATCGTCGGTATGGCTACCCACAGCCGGGGCAGGCTGCCATGATGACGCGGACAAGAACGGTTAGTGAAAGATGCAAAGATGTTAATCATTCGAGACGCCATGGTCCAATCTACTAATGCTGAACAACAACATACATTACTCTTCCGCCATCTGGAAGTTCTTTCCCTCTCGGAGACCCTCCACAAGCAATTCCTCGCCCTGTGCCCGTTGGTAGATGTTCCTGACATCATCTGCAACAGCGTTAGCATGGTAGCCATCACGAAGCTAAAGCTGCACATGAACTTACCTGTTGTAGTCTCGAAATGACTCGTCGCGTCATAGCTCTTGGAGATGAAGATGTTGTCATTCACACCTGACTCAAGAGGCTCGTAGAGTGGAATAGGTGGTCCCATGAACTTCTCCTCGATCCTGCCTAGTCGCTCGAAGCCTGCGGCGAGTTCGAGATGGTGGTTACTGTCTGACTCCGCAATTGTGGATACAATGGCAATATAGTAGCCCTTGGGACAGACATTGTGGGCAGATGACACCATGGCGATGTAGACGTCGTTCTTGCGGCCGATCTGCGATTGTGGGATAATCAGCTGGACAGAGTCGGAGTTGTCGGTCTTGTCGATCGGGTGGTTGAGGATGCAGATGGCCTTGAGCAGATGTCCGGTTACCTGCACTTTTCCAGGGAAATAGGTCGGGTCTGCGAGGATCTTCTTGGCCTTGGTCTCAAATTTCATGACTTCGCCCTCATCACCTCGCTCCTTCATGGTTGCTTTGATGCCTACAGCTTTGCTGCCATCGTAGACAATCTCGTCGACGCTCGTGTTGAGCATGTATGTTCCACCGTAGATGGCACTCAGACGGGCGAAACCTTGTGGCAGCTCTCCCAGGCCGTAAAGAGGGTAGATGTATGGTGACTTGCCGTATCTGGCCATGGAGTTGACATACAGCCTGATCCTCTCCACTGCATCTGGCGCCATACCCTTGGTCGTGATATATTCATCAGTCGTGTAAAGAGCCATGCTGTGTCCGATAAAGTCTCTTGTGGTTGGCTCCAGACCGAACTTGTCATAGACCTCCTTCATTGTGATCTGCGGCATGTTCATACCCTTGTGTGTGGCCGGATCTTCTGCCTTGAAAGAGCCGACCCATTCGAGGAAGTTCCTCGCCCGCCTCTTCTCGAAAAGGCCCATGAGAGGGCTCCGAAGTGCCTCTCCGGCGTCTGACGGGACCTTGGCCACGTTCGCTCTAGTTCCTGCTCCTGTCTGAACGTAACTGCCAGCGATCTGTCGGAACTCGAGGTAGCGTGTGACGTCTGTGGAGACCAAGATGTTGGTCAATTCTCCGTTCGCCATAAGAAGCTTGGGGACAAGGTCGATGTTCCAGTCGTTGACGCGGCCATACTTCTTCCATGGCTCGCTGCCAGGAGCGACATTCCCATACTTCTTGAAGAGCTATGTGCAGTCAGTTACTATTTGGAAGAGTCCGTACTCTGCTCTTTGTCATACGTTCTCGATATTGAGAGACGCTGATTCACTATTTCAAGTCAGTACTGAGCTCATCCAACATCAGGCTCTGACCTACCCTCCGTAGTAGTCGTTCCTGTCAAGATGGAGGACCTTCTTGCCCTTGACACCCATGACACTGCCGTCGTCAGCTATACCCCCAATCGCCGGGCGGTCGGCCATACCCTGCGAGAATACATTCTGTCAAGCCTAGGGAGGTTTAGTAGGCTGATGACTTGCAGTAAACAGAACGAAGAAGCTCACCAGTGCCTAGGACAACGACGTCGTACTCTGGGGCGATGTCCTCCATGATTTGGAATGAAGCTGCTATCTGTAGAATGGGGTTGTGTGTATTTGTCTCAGCAGGTGTAGAATTAGAGCGACAGCTGTTTTGGTGGAGGTGGGATGGAGGGGCGGTGACAGCACTTTGACGGACATGCTCCTGATTTCCCCGCGACGCAATTCATGTACCAATGTTTCACCTCAACCTCATTTCCCTCAAGACTTGGACATAACGCACACGAGGTGAGATGAGCAAGGGGACGACAGAACGGAAGGTGTACAGAAATAGGTCGTATATTACAGATGTACAGCTCTACTCTACGAACCTTTTCCTCGCCACAGTGAGGAAAATGCCCCCTTCTTCTCTGTTCGTGGTTCCGGTTCTTGCCCTCCAGCATTGCTTGCTCCCAAACTTTGCTCTGGTGCACTGGTCGCTGGTATGTCTGCAGCTGCCGGCCCGCCCTCTAATGCACCTCGCCTTGCATCTGCAGGCTTTGGCTCACCGATTTGACCTGACGAAGCCACATCATCTTCTAATAGGTCAGATGACTCTGTCCATGCCTGGTCTTCATATGTATAATCCTGGTTTTGTAGCTCTGATAGCTCGCCGTCCGTCAGATAGACCTTCTCGGCGCCAGGCTCCAATCGAATATCTGGATCTTGCTTTGCAATTTCTCTCGCGTTTTGCCATGAATACCACCTTTCTGTCAGCGTGTGCTTGATCGCTCTCATCGTCTGCTTGACCTGTTCTCACGTTAGACCACTTTGATGCACATGGATCATGAGACACATACAGTAGTGTCTCTTTCCTGAGCTTCAAGCTCTCCGTAGCCAGCATTTGTCCTCCTCCGCTCTTCATCCTCGGTTGCAATGAGATTTCGTTCTTGCACGCAAGCCCACCATAATCTGTGCAGGTCCTCCCAACCCTTCCTCCTCAGCTCCTCTACAGTCCACGCTCTTCCGTACTTCTGTAGCTCTTCCGGAGGCGTCATCGAGATTTCCGGTGACCTGAAGAATTTGTAGAGACCATGTTCGGGGTCGACGTCAATCTTGGAGCGCTTTTCGGGATCTAGTACGGGGCGTGGCAGGTTTTGAACCTTGACAGACAGCGTTTGTCCTTTGCGCAGGCCTGTTCGTCGGAGTGCTGAGAGGCCGCGCTTTTTATTCGATTCGCGCTTCTGATGTACGGGCGATGAATTGAATGAGCGGATCTGCGGTTGATAGAATGATGGTAGGAGAAATGGTGGTGGTAACGATTGTGTCCTTGCAAGAGATGGAGCTCCACGAAGGAGGTTGCGCGATCCAGTCGCCATCATTGATAGTCTGCCCTTCTACTCCGTTGATATTATGTGCAATGAGTGGAGCGTGGAACTTGGAACACAGGTTGAATCTTGTCCAGGTTCGGCGCCGGGCGAGATCACAATTGCTGATCTCGAGCTTCCGAGCAAGACTTTCTGATGCTCCGAAGTTTTGGCGGTGAGAGCTTTCTGCCGCCCTGCTATGGAGCTTCTCGTCATTGCCTCGACCAGACGATCAACAAACCTGCTGCGAGCACTTTACTGCGTTCAACGATAATGTACACACACTTGGATATATTGACTTCATTCGAAATGTCTAGCGCGAGTTCAACCTAAAAATTGCCCTCGGACGCCAATATAAATGGGAAGAAATAGGATACCAGACGCCGCATGCAGCAGAACAAGTCCAAGAACGCCTCGCCATGCACCTGCGCATGCTAGACCTGACGATAACGATACAAAATGGAGGCGCTTGCTAACAGAGGACATGAATGAACCTCACCAGTCAATCGCCCAGCTCTCAGCCTGCTCCCAGAACTCATCTAGCGCTTTCCTCAGAGCAATGTTCGGTCTCAGGTCATTAATAGTCAGAGGATCTCTCGTCAACGGATCGGTCGGCGATCTCTTGAGATGTTCCTGCAGAGTCGACCGCTCGTAGGAATGTCCATTCTTAGTGACGACCGGGTCATGCATGAGCTCAAAGTTGATGGTGTCGATGGCCCAGTCAGGCACTTCTCTCTTTGCATGGTTGGAAGGATCGGCAATTGCGAAGACATTCTTCAGCTCTTCGATCTTCCGCTGGGTCTGATCCTCAGCATCTTTGCGCTCCTCTTCTGCAGCCACAGGGCCAAGCTCTCCAGTGAGCAGACGCTGCTCGATGGCTGCTAGCTCTGACCGTCTCTTATTCTCGATCACATCCTCCAGCTCGCCCAACAGGTCTCCTCTTCTCTTCTGGATCTCTCGCTGCCGTGCCTCGAACTTGGCCTTGCGACACCGGATGACGAGCGCGACGATAGCAGACATGGAAGCGGCGCTAGTCTGAGTCCCTGCTCCCTTCGGATACATCGCCTGGTCGTATGCTGTAAGGGCCGAGCTCAACGCTTCGTGTGGGTGGTGGAGTGCAAGTTGTGCTTGTGCTACTTCCTGTAAGCCTCACCTTCAGGCACCCAGCGATTGCTTCACCTACCAAGGTAGAAATATGCCTTGAAGTTTTGGCCATGACCTGTGATTTCTATGCTCTTGAGACAGTCATCGACTACTCCTTCCCATCGCTGTAGCTTTATCCTAGCGAAAGCGCGGTTTGTGAAGAGGATCGGGTTCTGGCTGTACTTTTGGATCGCATAGGTGTATTGCTCTTCGGCGCCATTGAAGTCGCCCGCCTTGAAGAGCTCGTTTCCCTTCTCCTTGAACTTCTCGGCGATGTGAGCCATGACTGAGCGGGTAAGTCGCGAATAAGATGTGGTACTGTAGGTGCGGCCTCAGTGATTTAAAATCAACAATGACGGAACCCTGGGGGTTCGGCGGTGCACATGAGCCGCGCGGGGTGTTTCCAGAAAGCTTCCACTGCCTTCTTTCCCTTGCGGTGTGATCCGGTCGAGCAAACGATTCAGCATGATCAGGAGACGACACACAGGGTAAACTGGATTTTTCTATTATTGCAATCAAGATCTGTACAGCGCATAAGTATTCGTATAACCATCATCCTCTGGATTTCCAAGAAACCACCAACGCCATTGATGCGTCTGTAAAACCCTATACACTCATCTTCATCGCAATACTCTTATGTGGGTCATAGCCAATCACCTTGAAGTCCTCCACCTTCCAACCATCAATATCGCAGCCCTTCTCTTTCTCGATCGCCAATTCTGGAAACGATCTTGGTACCCGTTCCAGCTGTACCTTTAATGCCTCGACATGATCCAAATACACGTGGGCATCTCCCATTGTATGTGTCAACGTCCCCGGCACCAGATCACATGCTCTCGCAAGCATGTGTGTCAACAGAGCGTAGCTTGCAATATTGAACGGCACGCCCAGTCCCATGTCGCACGACCTCTGATACAACAAGCTGTGTAGTGTTCCCTTCTTGCTCCCGTCCTCTCTGGTCGGTGCATCTCTGGGGAAACTTACGTAGAATTGTGCAAACATGTGGCACGGCGGGAGTGCCATCTTCTTCAAGTCTGCGGGATTCCAGGCCGAAAGGATGATTCTTCGATCGTACGGGTTGTGCTTGAGCTTATGTACCACCTCTGCAAGCTGATCGACTCCTTGCCCGGTGTAGTCTCTATTCCGGTCCACGTACTCTGCTCCAAAATGTCGCCATTGAAATCCGTACACAGGACCAAGATCACCTTCTTCCCTGTGTGACAGCCCGACGCTGTCGAGATATGCGCGAGAGCCGTTCCCGTCCCATATCTTCACACCTTGATCCGCGAGCGTCTGTCCGTTCGTGTCACCTGCTACAAACCAGAGAAGCTCAGCAATGACCGCGCGGAGGAATACGCGTTTCGTTGTTAAGAGCGGGAGGATTGGTGTACCGTCAGCTTTTGAGAGAGAGAAGTTGAGTTGTGGTGGAAAGGGTATCGACACAGTGCCAGTGCCAGTGCGGTCAGGACGGTGCTCGCCCTCGGATATGATGCGGTGGATGAGGTCGAGGTATTGGTACTCTTCGTGGGAGGGATCATCACGTGCCGGGAGAGGGATCTCCTCGGTCCATGTAGTCTTGCTATCTGGCACTGGGTTCGCGGCAGGCGGAAGGTCTATTGCGGCGGGTGACATTTCGAAAATTGAGATGAGGGATGTAAGTCTGAGAAATTGTCTACAGCATGAAATATACCAGACTGCGGGGAGACGCGATGAGGCGCGTCGCAATAATTTGAGCCCATTTTGGGTGAGCAATCGCCGAAATCGCCGCCTCGGGCCGACGAGCCAGAGATCTCATCATAGCGCAGGCATTCACATGCTGAAGATCTTGGTATCGTCTTTGCTTCTGATATTTTCGCTACTTCGATCGCGACACTTTCAAAATATCTCACGACTCAGCGCACTCATGATCTGAAGTTGCTGTGGGTGACCGTGTGCGATCATGGAGAAATTCAGGTGGGCGGATCTGCTCAAGGAAGCTCTCATCTATGGCTTCTTGGTACGTGATAAGATCCGCATGTAGGCGACTCGGTACTAATCATAGTCAGAGTGTCGGCGCGATATTTGTCGCAAAGCAAATTGTAGCACGATTAGATCCAGATGCACACACCAAGCAAGAAGCGCAGCAAAAAGCGCTTGCTGCGACAGCACGTTTATCGTCTTTCTTCCAGGAACAGCAAGATGAGGATGAAGAAGACGGTGAAGACGACGGAGACGAGAAGAGTCAGATACGCTCGAATCGGAAACGGCCAGCGCCCGAAGACCTACGACTAAATCAGTATGAACAGGCGATAGCGATGGAGGTAGTTGCGCCTTCGGAGATACCTGTGACGTTTAACGATATTGGAGGACTCGATCACATCGTCGAAGAGTTGCGCGAGTCTGTCATCTATCCTCTCACCTACCCCCAGCTATATTCCGCATCCAGCTCATTATTATCTGCGCCTTCTGGCGTACTTTTGTACGGGCCGCCAGGGTGTGGCAAGACCATGTTGGCAAAAGCACTAGCGAGGGAGAGTGGTGCCTGCTTTATCAACTTACATATCTCGACCCTGACAGAAAAATGGTATGGCGATAGCAATAAGCTGGTCAGCGCTGTCTTCAGTCTGGCGAGGAAGTTGCAGCCGAGCATAGTATTCATCGACGAGATTGACGCTGTTCTTGGTCAACGAAGAAGTGGTGAGCATGAAGCCAGTGGTATGGTCAAGGCTGAGTATGTGTCTTGTGAATGTGTGATTTCGATAGCAGCTGATCATCCACAGATTCATGACACACTGGGACGGGCTAACATCCGCAAATTCGACCGGACAATCACAACGGATATGCATACTCGGAGCCACGAATCGAATTCAGGACATCGATGAGGCTATTCTACGACGACTTCCCAAGAAGTTCCCCATTTCATTACCTACCGCAGCACAAAGACGATCCATCTTCAAGCTTACTCTGAGAGATACAAAGCAGGATAAGAACAATTTTGATCTGGATCTTTTGGTCAAGCTCAGTGCAGGCATGAGCGGTAGTGACATCAAAGAAGCATGCAGAGATGCTGCAATGGTACCGGTAAGGGAATTCTTCAGAGAAGCCAAGGCCAAGGGTGGAAGCATGAAGAGTATCAAGCCGGACAGCATGCGAGGCCTACAAACCGACGACTTCTTTGGACGGAGAGCTGAAGCAGCACGCGCAAAGGCCATGAACGAGGTAGATGACGAATGGGAAGACCGCGACTCGCCACAGACTCTGAGCGATACAGACGAGCAGCATACCACTCAATATCAGGAGGCAGTAGAATCAAGGGCATGAGTCAGCGTCATTGGGACCAGCACCTGAACTCTTATAGATGGCATACACCACCTCATGTACAATACAACATTTTACGACACCCCGGCGAGATATTGTCGGCTTGCAATACCATCGAGCATGTTTTGTGGACGCCCTGCCTCTTACGGTACCCCACACTGAATCGTCCGGTGGGGTTCGGACCTTCTGTAAGCGAACTTCTTCAAAGCAGGGCTTCCCCTCTTTACGTGCACCGCACTGACGACAAGCCTGGTGATGGTCTCGTAGTAGGTCCCGACCGACCTATAGACTACTTGATCTTATAGTGCCCCTGTCGACACCGTATCCTCTTTACCCGGATCAGCCCCATGATCAACCTCGACCTGCCTCCGGTCATGCAGATCCGGAGAAATTGCTCCTCATCTTCGAATGCGTCTCTGGGATCAAGCTTTGCGACTGATGCAGGGCATGGCGCGGCCTTGAGCTCGTAGTCGCTGCCAGCGGACCCTCAATATGCGACTTTGTCTAGCGTGCCGGGGCGAATAGGTATTTTGTTATCGGTCTTCTCTCACTCTTGCTGTCGTTCGCGTATCCGTTCAGTGTGTCTATGGCAGTCAAGATGAGGATCTCACTATCTGCCTTCTCATCCTTGCTGTTCATCAGTGCGAGCAACGGTCACGTCCTGTGGTCAACGAAGTCCGCCGATCTGTGGAGCGACCTCATCCGCACCGCCTATCCTGTTGGCAATGGCAAGCTTGCTCGTATGTGCACGTAACTTCTCCGATCTACTATCACTAACGATACCAGTCTTGCCATACGGAGATCCTGGCAAGGAAAAACTGAACCTCAACAAAGATGACCTGTGGAGTGGTGGTCCCTTCGAGGACCCGAACTACCGCGGTGGCAATCCAGCTCAATCGACTGCAGATGCCGTACCAGGGATTCAGTCCTGGATCTTCGAGAACGGCACTGGCAACGCGTCAGCATTACAAAATGAGTACACTGCGTACGGTAGCTACGCAGTACTGGGCAACGTGTCAGTGACGATAGATGGTATTGCGGACTATAGCGGATACAACCGATCTCTTGATCTCTCGACTGGACTGCACACCACAGTCTTTTCTACTGGCAATGCTTCGTTTACCACGTATTGATACCAAGAAATAGACGTCGGAGCCGGTAGCTAACACGTCTTACAGTCAAGTATTGTGCTCCTTTCCCGACTCTGTTTGTATCTACGATATCTCTTCAACATCTGCGCTTCCTGCTGTCGGCATCAGTTTTGAGGACGTTTTGAGGACTCCAGGCCTGTCTGCTCCCGCATGTTCAGCAGTTGATGCTACCGCAAGCATCAAAGGCAAGACACAAGCTGATATTGGAATGACCTTTTATGCCGCTGCCCGACCTTTGGGGGCTGTATCTGGTTCTACCTGCAGTGAAAACGGCGTTCTGACAGTACCTTCTGATTCGAGTCGCAAGCGTGTCACATTCGCAATCAATGCTGGCACAGACTACGACCAGACAAAGGGCAATGCCGAGAATGGATTCTCCTTCCGTGGAGTCGATCCGGAGCCAGCAGTGCTGAGCGTTCTCTCTGCGGCCGTGGAGCGACCGGTTCAGTCAATTGTCGATGATCACGTCGCCGACTTCCAGCCCCTGATGGAGGGATTCTCACTCGAGCTTCCCGATACTGCCAACTCCGCGGGCCTAGACGTTTCCGCTCAGCTCGCTCGCTACACTCTTGAGAGTGGCGACCCATTCGTGGAAGCCAGACAATTTGCTTACGGTCGCTACCTGTTCGCGTCTTCTTCCCGCGAAGGGTCTCTACCGCCTAACCTCCAAGGCAAGTGGGCGTACGGCCTCACCAACGCCTGGTCGGCCGACTACCACGTCGACATCAATCTGCAAATGAACCATTGGGGCGTCGAAGAAACCGGCCTATCCACCCTCCAGACCCCTCTCTGGAACCACATGCACTACTCCTGGGTCCCGCGCGGCAGTGAGACCGCGAACCTCACCTACGGCGGCGCAGGCTGGGTCATCCACGGCTGGCTCAACACCTTCGGCTTCACCGGCCTCCCCTCAGGCGACGACATCTGGACGCTCCTCACCTCGTCCAACGCCTGGATGATGCTCCACGTCGCCGACCACTTCGAATACACGCACGACCTCACCTGGCTGCGCACCCTCGCGTACCCCAGCCTGCTCAAACCCGTCGCGGAATTCTGGCTCTCCACCCTCGTGCCCGACGCACATTTCTCGGACAACACGCTCGTCGTCAACCCCTGCGTGTCCCCCGAGATCGGCCCCACGACTTTTGGGTGTACCCACCACCAGCAACTCATCCACCAGCTCTTCACCAACGTCCTGCGCCTGGCTCCCTTCGCAGAGGACACGGACGCCGCGTTCTTGTCCAGCGTCTCCGCCGCACTCCAGAAGCTCGATAAGGGCCTGCATATCGGCCGCTGGGGCCAAATCCAGGAGTGGAAGATGGACATCGACGAGCAGAACAACACCCATCGCCATCTGAGCCACTTGGTGGGGTGGTACCCCGGCGCTTCCCTCGCTTCTTACGCGGGCGCTTATTCGAACGCGACGTTGCAGACGGCTGTGCGCACGACGCTGCAGTCGAGGGGGCAGGGGATAGAAGATGCGAACGCGGGCTGGGAGAAGGTGTGGAGGGCAGCGTGCTGGGCGAGATTGAATGATAGTGCGAACGCGTATGAGCAGCTGAAGTTGGTGACGAGGAATAATGTCGCGGACAATGGGCTGATGATGTATTCGGGGAGGAACGAGCCGTTTCAGATTGATGCGAATTTCGGGTATGTTGGCGCAGTGGTGAGTATGTTGGCTGTGGATCTGCCGAGTGCGGAGACGGTGTTGGAGGGGGCGAAGAGGACGGTGGTGTTGGGGCCGGCGATACCGGCTGCGTGGGGAGGGGGAGGTGTCAAGGGGTTCAGGTTGAGAGGGGGGAGTGTGCTTGATTTTGGATGGGATGGGGATGGAAGGGTGGATCGGGTGGAGGTGACGGAGGAGGGGAGGGAGAGGGTGAGGCTTGTGAATGTCAAGGGAGAGGTTTTGAGGGAGTGAGCTAGGTCGGTAAGAGTCAAGTTCTGGGGAGGAATGAAGATACGGTCGGAGGAGATTGTGGTGAGAACCAAATATGATTGTTCCAAAGGGTATCTATTTACAGCGAATGATATCAAACCTTTTTTCCCCTTGAGCTTGCTACTTCCTCCTGTTCAATGCGTTCATCTTCTTCGCGTGCTCGTAGATCAATGGCTGAGCCTCGGCATCGTCGAGGTAGATAGTGAAACCGTCATCGTGGTTCTTGCCGTAGCTGAAGGTAGTGCCGAACTGCCAGTACATATCTGGCATCTTCTCCTGGACCTGAATTGCTTGCCATTCGTTGTAGACCTGGGTTCGGGTCTGGTCCGAAGCGGGCTTGCCATTCTGTGCCTTGCCGGCAGGAGACAACCAGCCGTACTCTTCGTGGACAACAGGCTTGCCGACCTTGCGACCTGAGGCAGCGTGGTCACGGATCCACTGGCTTGTCCATTCAACGGTCTTTGACCACCAATCAGGGTAGGAGTGGAAGGTGTTGAAGTCTACTTGAGGAATGCGGAGCTCGGCCTCAAAGTCGCCGCCATCGTAGCCGTTATAGAATCCGTCTGGGTTGCCTGCGATGTTGAAGGCACCCTCGCTGCCGGTGGTGAGGAGGTGGTTTCGGTCAATTGACTTTACGTGCGCGGCCATCTCTGCCATCCACTTGGTGACGACATCTGGGTTGCAACCAGCTGGGGATCGGGGAAGGTTGCGCGTGCCGTCAGCACCGCAGCGTGGCTCGTTGGCAAGCTCCCAGGCGAAGATTGCTGGGGAATCCTTGTAGCGGTTGACAAAGGCCGACACGTAGTTCTTGTAGGCCTGCTTGATCTCGGGCTTGGTGTAGAACTGGCAAGATTAGCAAGAGAGATGATTATATGTGGGAGCTAGCTTACATCGTCATGGTACTGTCCACCGAGGTTGACGGTGTAGACATCCATGCCACCGTAGTCGGCCCAATTGTTTGTGAACGCAACAAGCAGCTTTACGTTATTGTCGGTGGCAGCCTTTACTACCTTGTCGAAAGCAGTGAGGTCGATGGTAGGCTTGCCATTGTCCCATGTCTGCAGAGCTGGGTCATTGGGGTTGTTGCCGTATTGTGGGAGACCAGCGGCATTGTATGTGGCGTTCCTATCGTTGTAACCCCATGTCCTCATGACCTTGAGCCCAGCGCTGGCGGCATCCTTGAAGCCCTTTTGCACATCTGCTTCACCCTGATTTATGGTCAGGGCCAAGGTCGGGCTAGCATACCGGGACAACTTACAATGAATGGAAAGAAGTACCCGTTCGAGCCGGCAAAGTAATAGTCCTTGCCATCGAGCAGGAACTTCTGTCCGCTGACCGTGACAAAGCCTGGGGGTGGTCGTTTGCCAGCAGCTGCTGGTGCGGCGAGGGAGCCGGTGGCCAAGAGTGAAAGAGCAAGAACTGAACGCATGTTTCCGTGTGATGGTAGAGCCTACCTGTGTCGTGCCGTGCGAGGGCAACAAGATATAGGAATTGAAACAATATATACTTACAATGGCCGGGGGCAAATATTCTTGCTTGCCTACTCCAAGCGATACGGAGATGAAAGGTCCGTTTGACCACCTTGGCGGTCGAAGGTCAGTAGCCCCATGTCACAGGGTCGACGTGTTTTCGAAACCTTGCCGGCGCCAGGAACAGTGGAGTGATGTGCAGTGCTAGCCATATTGAGGATGTGTAGAAGCAGGGTCTTTGTGGATGTGCCGGACCTTGTCAAGGTAGATGAAGGGGAGACGGAGGGGCGAGTTTCAGATCCGACGCCCAATTGGGAACCATAAAGTGGAGAAGTGCAATATAACAGAAATCTTGTCATAGAGCCGCAGTAGATCTGGACGAGATGCGCGTAAGCCAGAAGCATATAGAGCCAGCCGTCTGCCGGTTGGCACCAGTGGTGGCGATGTGTGGTGGTACCTCTGCAGCTGGTGTAAGCAAGATGGATGAAGTGGTGGATCGCCGCAGAGTCCTCAGCTTCAAGTAACAACATCGACGGTATCGCGGGCGGACGGACAGTAGCACTGACCGAGAGTCCCCCTTATGATCCGAGAATTCTTTCTAAAATCGTGTTCGAGCAGAGCTACCGTCGTCGCTCACGGTGACGAGGGCTCGCACGAGCGGAAGGCAGGTGTGTTATAGAGTTCTGGTAGTATGATCCAGTCCCAGCCGGAGATCGTCGTCCGAGGCAAACGCAACCTCAAAGAGGAAACCATCTCATCTCCACGCCGTCATTCTGGTATTGTTTTCCTATCGTTCATCCTAACCAAATATGACTATCAAGCTCTACTTCTTGCAAGCTTCCAGGTGTATTCGGACAGCATGGCAGCTGGAAGAGCTTGGACTCGACTACGAGGTCGAGTTCTCCCCTCGGGTCAACAAAGTGGCGCCTCCAGAGTTCAAGCAAAAGGCAGGTGATCTCGGCAAGTTTCCAACACTGGAGGACAATGGTCTGTTCGTCTACGAGAGTGGAGCAATCGCAGAGTAAGTGGTTGTAGAAATCATTGACGTGGAGTCGGTCTCTCATCGACACTTGAAGCTTAGTCAGTAACAGCAGCACGCCTAAGCTTACTGATCGTCAGATATCTTGAGGAAAAGTACGACAAGGAAGCGAAACTTCTGCCTCGAGACGGTGCGGATCGCTACAAGGCATTGAGATGGGTGCACGCCGCAGAAGGTACATATGCCCTTCATGCTTTGCCGGTCTTGTATACCCGGTGGTTCAGTGGAGACCACCAGGAGGCAGCCGAGGCGATTATCGAACGTCTGTCCGGCAACATACAAAAGGACCTGGATCTGCTCGAAGCCGAGCTGGGCAAGAGTAGTGGCAAGTTCTTGTTAGGTGACAAGGTCACAGTGGCTGACTGCATGATGCACTTTTCTGCCGTGTTCATTCTGGCACGACAGCTGGGAACTGGTGGAAAGGAGTGGCCGAGGATCAAGGCGTGGATTGACGCTTGCGAGAGCACTGCTTCATACAAAGCTGCCGTGAAGAAGACGGGTCATGACCTCAATCAGTCTGGTTAGTGGCCTACGTATCGATGCCGTATTTCACGCATTTCTAGCCATGCTTGTTCGTGATTTACCCAATAGAGAATGAGTCAAGGCACTGGACAAGCCCATCCATCGCAAACGGATTGTGCCAGTGCGCATCGTTGCCGAGTGTACTTCGAGCACATCAATCAATATGTCAGGTCTGTGGGCGAGTACCATGCATCTCTGTAGTTTATAGTATGGTGGCCATTGCAACGGGACCGTCAAAAAGTGCCCCTCGCTTGCTCCCTGGTGACGTCAATTTGGCGGAGCTTCAAGGCAGCCTCGGCCTTTGACCCCACTGGGAAACAAGAGGTGAGGTTAGTGATCCCTCATCACATGCAATAGCTCGTGCTTTCCGTCAACCAAACCAGACATCCAACTTGTCCTTTCCAGATCCTGTTTCCTCTACAGACAACCCTTTCTCAGAGCATACCACTACAACCTCAAGTCGTTCCATCACAGCAAATATGCCTGCCCCTCAGTCAGCAGAGTTCAAGAAGGCCATCGAGGACAGCCGCAAGCTTAAGCAGCAGCCCTCCCAGGATGAGCTGCTCGAGGTGAGATGGCATGTCGCATTTTAGCAGACTCCACTGCTGACCTGTATCAAGCTCTACGGTCTCTTCAAGCAGGGTACTCAGGATCCTCCTTTCGAGCAAAGCACTAAGCCAGGCATGTTCGACCTGAAGGTATGTCCTCATTCTTCGCGCTGTATCATTGTTCAACGCTGACCTTCATAAAGGGCAAGGCAAAGCACGGTGCTTGGTCAAAGGTCGTTGATGAGGGAGTGAGCCCGTCGGACGCTCAAGGCAAATACGTCAAGCTTGTTGAGAGCCTGAAGAAGAAGTATGGTTACAATGGTTGAGCGGATACCCAATTGTGTCAGAAGTCGAACACGTCGCATCGATGAATCGCTTGCTACATAGTGAATGAATCAAAGTCAAAACATCCGAATTGACTGACGGTTGCTCTCGACCTGTTGGCATAAACAATCTATGTTACTGGTCTCAATGACAAGTTCCGCCAGACAACGAGATACAGAAGCAATGATTGTTCCATGATGAACAGGCTCCTTGCGAAGACTTGTATCTGATATGATTCTTCACAGTGTGATTTCTTCCCCGAATTCCGCTCATCAACCCAACGAAGATCCGTAGATCAAAGGGACTCTTCTGTTGACACTGTCTGCATCTTGGCGAGTGCGGCGGCCTCCGAAGCAATTGACAGGGACAAAAATCAGGTTCGGCCGTTGTCCCGTGGGCAAAGAACCACAACCGGCAATTATCAAACAGTCCTATAGAGGGCCAGCCTCAGATTCCAGTCTTCTCATCTGACCTCATCTTTCACGATTTTAGCGACCAGCATATTCACAGCGCATTTGTACCGCATTGCATATCCCCCTTCGCATCTCGCAGAGTCGTCAACATTACAACTCCACAATCACACATAATGGTTCCAGGTCTCGTAGAAGAGGCCGTTCAGACGAATGCCCCGCCTAGGCCAGATTCAGGACTGCTGAAGGCGGAAGAAGCGCAAAAGTCACACTGGACACCACAAACAGGTATGCGCTCGCGCGTTTCCCACCGCCTTTCTTATCTCTGACCTTCGCAGTTCTCTCAACGCTCAAGAATCAACCAGCGACAAACACATCCTCACCAGTCCCCTTCTTCCACCTTCTCGAGCGATTAAAGACAACCAAGCGCGAAGGTTGGCGACGATTCGGCATCAACCATGGCGAATCCATCAGCGACCACATGTACCGCATGTCTATCCTGACCATGCTCTGCCCAGCTTCATTATCCTCCCGACTCAACGTACCGCACTGCACGCGCATGGCGCTGATCCACGATATGGCTGAGGCGCTGGTAGGAGACATCACACCAGTTGACGGAGTTTTGAAGCCGGAGAAATGTAGGCGGGAGACGGAGACAATGGACTACCTTTGCGTGGATCTGCTGGGCAAGGTTGGCGGCGGACTCACGGGTGAAGACATTCGGAAGGTCTGGCAGGAGTACGAGGATAACGAGACGCTAGAGGCAAAGTTCGTGCATGACATTGATAAGATGGAGCTGCTGCTTCAGATGATGGAGTACGAGAGGAGTCACGAGGGGAGGATCGATCTTGGGGAGTTCAGCTGGGTAGCACAAAAGATTGAGCTGGACGAGGTCAAGGGATGGTGCGCGGACTTGCTGAAGGAGAGGGAGGGCTTTTGGAAGGAGGTTGGCAAGACGCCGAGTGGAAGTCCAACAAGGGCAGAAGGACGCACCAACGGGACCAGCTAGAGTCAAGCAGGAAGTGGTTGGCATATATGTATGTATTGCGGGTTGCTGAAGGCGTTTGGGGACCACGACCAGGCAATGACGGCGGGGAAATAGAGACCACGATTGCTGGAGCTTTGGATGCACATTATCAAGAGCTGCAAACGTAGACCGTCATATCGATCAAGCATACAATCCTTTGCGCAAAGTCCAACTATTCAAAACTTTGAACCACGTGCTCGATCTTCACACCAACATGTAGCCAAAATCACTACGCGTCAGAGGCGCCCACCGGGTGAATACAAGGCGATCCAGGCTCATGAAACCGCTTCCTGCCGGCCCAAGCCATTCGTTCACCCACTCCTGGAGTTTCTGATCGTGAACCTTGGGACTCTTGGGAACCATTACATGAACCCATTTCCTCACACCGCTTGCAAAAGAAAACCTCAATCGGAGCCCGACGACCAAAGATCGAGAGACTTACAACCCTCATCTCGTTGGCTACCGAATTTGCAGACGTTTGCTATCCCTTGTCCTCTGCGGATCGCGTGGCGCAGGCCAAAGCGAGTGATGCACCAATAGACGGATGATCTACTGGGGAGCGGCTGCATCACCGACTCTCGCAGGCGCCACATCGTCTCCGCCCAAGCAGTGCTTCCGACCTGGCTTACTCGTCTGCAAGCTGCTCCCTAGTCCGCGTACGGCGGCCACAATTCCTTGTCTGCGCCGTAATGCCTGGCGTCCCCCCTCGTGTGTGCGACCTTCTGCTCCATAGCGAGCCCTCTGCGCATTCGCTCCAACCACATAATCATGGCTGCCGTCGCCATGTACGATTCACGACAGAATCCGGGGAAAAGCTCTGGTCATGATGCTGCGTCCGCCCTCGGCCCCGGACGTGACTATAACAACTCCACCGCGGCACAAGACCTCGACCAAGATCCCGCGTCCGCTTCGCACGAGAGTCACGATGAATCTCCGAATGGCCAACATGCGAGCGACGAATCCCAGGGTGAGGCCGAGGGGAAGGGCAGGAGCGCAAAGAGACGGAAGCTGAGCAAGGATGCCGAGAAGAAGTTCAACTGTCCTCACGCCGGATGTGACAAGAAATATTCGAGGGCGGAACATCTGTACAGACATCAATTAAATCGTGAGTGGATCGGTCGTCTCTCACTAGATATGTAGATGCTGACATCAGGCAGACAACCCGAAGCAAATATATATATGCGACCACCCAGGATGCGACAGAAGATTCGTGCGACAGGACCTCTGTACCAGGCACAAAGAACGACACAACTCCAGGGAGTCGGGCGTTGTACGAACGACAAAGTCTCGTTATGATCTTGCCGTCACCTATCAGAACCCTCATCCCGGCGGGGCGAGAGGGAGCAAGAGTGGGGAGTCGAGGAGAGACAGCACAATAGGGACACAAATGAGAGAAGGACATGCTATACCTGGGTCATCGAATGGCGGACATCCACACGAGATGGTCATGAACGTGCACAATCCAGAAAGTGGCAGCGTGTCTCCGGTGAGCATACGAAGACATTCGATGCATGTCCAGGAGAATCGACCACACCTCAAACACGACAGCAGCTCCTCCAATGGTCACCACATGTCTTCGATACCACAATATAGTCCTGTCGATCGATCGGCTCGGCCATCAATGTCAGCAGAGACCCCGTCAGGTTACGCAGTGAACCAGACTCAGCAGTATCCCGGGACATATCCTGTCTCCGCCCAGAGTATGCAGAACCAAGCATCATCTTACAATATGCAACCCTACACTGGTTTCGTATCCTACGGCCAACCATCGCCACAAAGACGAAACTCGGCCTCATTCTCTTCCAACTATCAGCAGCAAGCTCCCCAAGGCGTTCACTTCATGTCCCCCACAGTACAGAACGTGACAACGCAACAAACGATGCCTGGCATGACTCCTTATGCGCCACACTTTCAGTCGCCCGCACAGCTCTCTATGCACCAAGGACAACAGGCGATGGGCAGAGACATGGCAATAGCTTCACCGATCAACGAAGGAATGTATCAGCAGCCCATGGCGCAGTATCCGCAAATGGTACCCGGGTTTGTCAACACATTTGGAGATCCTTCGATACCAGTCTTCAACAATGAGATCTACAACAACGCCCCCTTTGCATCTGCGGACGACTTTACGCAATGGCTCTTCGACAACGAAACTTCCTTCAATGCCTCTATGATTCCACCTGACATGCTCGGTGATGACTTTGCAAGTCAACGACAGACACCGCAGGACTTTACCCAGAGAATGGACACAATGCGATCATCTGGAGAGAACTCTGGCGAGCCTACTCCCTCGTTGGCATCGAGTACAGCGCCGCATCGCCATGGACCGCCTCGCGCATTCGAGTCCGTTATTCATGCTGAGCGTCGAAAAGCCCTACTCGACTTTGTGATAGAAACATTCCATGATCGAAACCACACCCTCGTCACAGAGTATCGAAAGATGGTCTTGTCTGGCGATAGAGAGCGTTACCCTCACGTGCTCTCTCTGCCAATGCTCGAAACCTATCTCTCCTCTTTCTGGAATAATGTACACCCACAATTACCTATCCTACATCGACCTACATTTGCGACAGAATCTTGTCCAGACTATCTCCTCTTGACCATGCTAGCACTCGGCGCATCCAACCTCGATCGCTCTCACGGCTTCGAAACACGAACCCGCTCCTCCGACTTCTCCTTCTTCCTAGCATGGCATATCCGCTATCGTCTCTTCCAAGACCCCGACTTTGGCCCACCCGCCAAACTTTGGATCTTCCAAGCCATGCTCCTCCTCGAAATCTTCGAGAAAATGTACTCATCCCGCTCCCTTCACGAACGCTCCCACATCCACCACTCCACCACCATAACCCTCATGCGCCGCGGCTCCTCCCTCATCGGACGCTACGCCCAAGACTTCCCGCCCTTCACCCACACCGATTCCACCGGCAGCACCTCTTCCTCCCTCCCCGCCACCAACCCCATCGACACCAACCCCATTCCTCAGTCCCAATCCGTCAATGCCTCTGGCTTCAACACCCAAGACGCGGAATGGAACGCCTGGATCTCCAACGAAGCGACCCGCCGCATAGCCTTCGCCGCCTTCATAATCGACACCACGCACGCGCACATGTTCGGGCACTCGGCGGTAATGGTCGCACACGAGATGCGCATCGCCCTGCCCTGCGACGAAGCCATGTGGGCAGCGGACAGCATGGCCGAAGTGGCATCCATCCGGGCGCGGCTCGACGCGCAAGAATACCGGCAGGTCTCGTTCCTCGAGGCACTCAAGCGCACGCTGAACTGCCAGCCCGTCAAGACCAACACGTTCGGACGCGTGAGCATCATGGCCGGCCTCCTGAGCGTCTCCTGGCACATGAAGATGCAGGACGTGCGCGTCTCGTCCGTCGGCATAGGGCAGGCGGGCGCGTGGGGCGGCAAACTCCTCCGGGCTTTTGATTTCTGGAAGAAGGACTTTGACGAGAGCCTCAAGCTCCTTTCGTCGTCCAGCGCGGTGCACAGGGCGGTGAGCATGGGGATGAATCTGCACGCGGGACTGGGGGCCCGGGTGGAGCTGGATCGGGATAACGTCTTCGAGGCCCGGACCGTGTTGCATCATCTCGCGCACATGGCGATGCATTGCGATGTCTTGGATTGTATGATGTATGCTGGTGCCACGAGGTTGCTGGGGAGGGTGATCACGCCGCAGGACCGCACGGCGGCGAAGAGGAGGATGGTGGAGACGTGGGCGCCGAGTGCGAGGGCGAGGGATAGTACGTTTTACGCGCTCAGGTTTCTTAGTAGTGCGTTGATGGTGGAGGATGGCGGGGAGGGGTTCGGGTATACGGCTAGGAACGATGTGTTGTTGAATAGGCCGTGGGTGCTGTACCTCGCGGGCATGGTGGTGTGGAGCTATGGGTTCGCGAGGGAGGGGCCGTTGAAGGATCCCGAGGTGATAAGGCATTTGGGCACGAGGGAGGCGCAGGTCAGGGATATGAATGCTTTCTTGTTGAGGGTTGGGGGAGGGGATAGCCCGGCCCAGCTGGAGAAGATGGAGGGGAAGAATAGGGTGTTGGGATTGTTCATGTTGCTCAGAGGGACGTTTTTGCAGGCCAGGTGGGAGTTGTTGCATGAGGCGGCGGATCTTATGGGGAGGTGTATTAGTATGCTTGTCCCGGGGCAGGTGTGGGAGGGGATGCATGAGAAGGCTACGGGACGGTGAAAGGGAGGAGGGATATGAGTTATGTGATATGATCTATAGCATTAGCGCACTTGTCGAATGTTACGAGTATTCATCTCAAAACGTCGAAGGGGATATGTGGAGCTTGAGAAGATATGAAGAGGGCTCGAAGTGGTGAAAGGATCTGGGTACGCCTCGCTAATACTCATGGCTTGCTCCTGGCAGACTCAACTATTGCTACGATCGACGGTCACTTGCGTCGTGTTAACCAAAATTCCTCCCTTCTCCGGTACCAAAGCATGCTGATCGTCCATCTCGATGTTGTCACTGCCAGCCTCAATGTCACCTTTGACGCCAGCAGACATCCGAGTCGTAGCGCCCTTGGAAGGCATCGTTGGCTTTGAGCCATTCGCACTGGACCTGAACAGAGCCAGATTGGAGACGAGTGGTCTGAGACTGGGCAACGATGCCACGATGGTGGCGGTGCCGCTCTCGATGACGGTCCAGATGACCACGTCGGCGATGTTGTCTATCATATTGGTCAAATGTGCACGGATACTGGTAGGGAGGCTGACTCACAAGCATAGTCTGTTGTCTGGGTGTAGACGGGAATGTAGAAGATGCGGACAATCGTGCCTGCGCTTGCACTGTTTACGCATGTGTCAGTAAAAGTGGAGATGGCTTGCGAAGGAGGTGGGACTTATGTGAAACCCAAGCTTAACATGGCTGCAACGGTGAACTTCAGCCTCCTAGCCATTTGCAAGTTCCACAAAATGACATAAGGCAAGATGCAGCAAGCCAAATCAGTGAAGATGGAGCAGGCCGACACAAAGTAGCTGATGTCGACGAGAGTCTGCGGATCTGCGCATTTGCCAGGTACAGCCCCCCACGTTGCGGCTAGAGGTTTGCAGAGGAGTAGGAGGCTGATGATAGCGACGACGCCGTACATGACGCTGATAGCGAAGACGACGTAGAGAACCATGAGTAATTTCTTGCTGGTAGCCAGGCGGATGAGGGCCAGACAGATGCTGCCTTTGATGAAGACCAGACTGGCCAAGTAAATACATTGAACTGTCAGGATACTCTGTAGGATGTCAATCATCTGTCATGAGGAGGTAGAATTATATGACATACATGTCGGACGTTCTGATAGTCTTGCACTCCGAGGTGGATGTCCCGCATGCCGACACCTTGGAAACAAGCCCGCAGAATAAGGATAAAGGCGACTGTAAGAAGAGTCTAAGATAGTGAGAGACTGGCCACATCGCCCGGCCGCTTGACAAACCGCTCCAGTAGCCATGAACCAGTCATCAAGACCAAAGCCTCCAATCCGCAACCTGACAGTACATCGCAGGAGTACGACGATGACCGATAGCAGGAGGAAAACCACGGTGCATGCAAAGACACCAACGCTTTTCTCGATAAGCTCCATTGTGCTCGGATTGTTGTAATAGTTATGGCATGCGTCCTGGAGAACCTGGTGGCTCTTTAAAGATCCAGCTTTAGCTCATCCACAGGCTACACCTGCCCCGACTTAGATTTACTCGACCACGTTCTGCGTTGAGCGTGGATATTGTTCAGTACAATCATGCCGTATCGTGACGTGATCTATGGACAACGTCGAACCGTCGTTGTAATTGACCGAACAGAAGTTGTATGCGTTGTAGTCAGTATGGTAGGCCCTCCACAGGTAGTTGATGTTGTTCTTGGGCAACGGTCCGCAAATTTAGACTTTATCCGCAAATCAGGACAGGCATCGAGAACTGCGAAATATAGCTAACGGCGACACCTCAAAGCTGAGACCAGTTAGCCGCGAACGCTCCATTGCTTCTACTGTTCTGAATCTAGCAAATACTGACGGAAAACCTACCATAAGTTCGCTCGTAAGGACTATCAGTATGTTTCGCGGTGACCGACTTGTCAAAAACGGGCTTGATGCTCTGATGGCATGGGTGGGGAATCGAGAAGATCGTTGGCGCTGCCTGCCATATACTGTAGGAACTAGAACTCTTCTTTCTTCGCTAGTCTTCGGAATGTTGGTCTGTTCTCGCTGTGCTGTGGCAACGAGACTCTTCCGAGTAATCAGATCTCGGTGGCATCCATCTTACAGCAATCATCTTGTCGAATGTGGAGTCCCGAAGGAGATCATCGGAGACATACCTGATGAAATGCAGTGGTCTATCGAGCAAGTCACGAAGGTCTGCAATGGCCTCCAATTGGGTTCGCTCGGCCATGCTTGAAGTTGGAGGGTGTCAGGAGCGTCCACCGTATCTGCATATCGCCCGGAGACAGGTGACGATGGGTCCGTTGCAGCCTTCAAGCGACGACGAGCTTCTCGTAGGGTAGGTACGCACGCCTAAAGCTGTGTTACAGCACTATGACTCTTGTCCAACGAGAGTTCAGGAGAGCGTCGAGCAGGTTGCTTTTTCACAGCCGCAAACCAGGTGCGTGGCAAGCGTGACCAGCTTCGCGGCATTGCATCGAAATGCTGTACCTGACGATCGTCGTGGGATCGCCAAAGAGGATCCTACTGTCCGTTGTGAAGGAATGGTAGAGCATGATAGGGCACAAAGTTGAAACACAGGATCTTGTCGAAAAACGTGGTAGCAGAGATGGAGGATGTGCCCACTCGATCGGTGATCGATCACACGTGATAGACTTACAACGTGGTCGTGTGTGCCGCAAGCTCTGATCTCGGAATGAGAAGGTTCTGCAAGGTCTGTCAATCACGTTCTCTGTCCCCGCGTGTGTACATGTACCTGCGGCTCACAACCATTTGTGATATCGCCGGGCCACGCGACGCTCATGTTTGTTGGGAACGCCGTCTCGTCGGCATGATCGGAAGAGCTGGTAGTGCTGATATATTCCGCGAACGACGCAAAACATTTGACGGAGCAGAACGGAAGTCGTCCATGAAAATTTTGTGGTTGGTCGAAAAGGCGGTATAGACAGGGGTGGCGTTCTCCATGGTGGAGAGGATGGCTTCCGTCCGACATGCATGTCATCCGACATGGGAATCATCGAGGTGGAGACTTGCAGCGAGCATATGGCGGCGCAGACTACTGTGGATGCGGGAGCTCAGGATCCTTGTCGCCAGATATTGCTGTACCGTGGCGATGGATGCTCTTGATGTGGTTGGCGGCAGCTCCTGGGTCGTTGTCAAGTGTTTCAGAGGTCAACTGCTAGAAAGGTTATCGGGATGCAATGGGGTTGACAGTAAGGATGTCCTGCACAGCCAATGTAAGAAAAAGATAGCAAGTCAGCTGGGGCGATTGACCAAAGTGTGTCGGTTAACGTGGATGGGACGTGTGGGAAAAGAATTCGTGTTGAGCTGTCAAGAGGAAGCTCAAGCTTCACCCCGCCCAGATCCGAGCGACCTGTCAAATCTGCGCTCGAGCGGGATCTGTCACTTCTCACGTTTGCGTTCAGCAGACGACAAGGTATTGATTCGTCTACCATTCAACTACCGACTCAGAGCCCTGTCGCGTACGAGGTATGAACATGATCGCGTTGTCGCCAGCGATTGACTCTAGTCCATTCAGCCACGTCATGCAATGATCTGCGCCGGACACAGCATCGTCAAGCTATAGCCCTTACGGAAAGTCAATCAGGACATCCGCGGCTCTAACGAATCACTACTGCACGACAGAGACCAGGATCATGGTCAACACCTCGATGGCTTGCTCTTGAGCCCGCGATGCTCCCCAAGCCGAGCCATGATCGACCTTGTCCATGCTCCTGTCAAACAAAGCCTTTCGCGTCCGCTTGCCCATTCTTCTTGCTTCTGCCGCCCCTTGCTTCTGCACCATCAATCGCGAGTGATCGGATGAAGCCGGTTCAAGTACGGACAGGTGTATTGACTCGTCCTCTCATCGATGGACTGATCAAATAGTCGAGAGGAACCCAACGGCAATTGATATCGGGAAACCTTGACGGGCCATAGAACAATGATGTCCAGCGGCTCCTCATATGCCTGCAGTTAGCGGCGCCTACAGTATTACCGGAGAGAGGACGTAAGCCAACGAGAATAGATCACCATCAGTCGCTGACTGAGACCTGCATGTTGAGACTTCTCCCTACGGATGATCCGATCATCCTTGTTGTAGAGAGCATTTGATGCAAATGTGGTAGAGCAAGCTGCCACAAGCGGGACACTATGTGCATACTGTCACCACCTGTCGTGGAGTCCAAGCAGTAAGATGCCGGGGTTGAGGATACGTCAACCCCTGCGAATCTATGGCTTACGATTGATCACGTCGGAGACTGCTCTCAACGTACCTCATCGTCATGATGCGCCTCTCGCGTCGACATGCTTGGAGGGGCTAACGAAGGAACCAAGGTAAATCTGCAGAGCATCAAGACTCATGCAAGCTGCAAACGATGGCTTGCGTTCGCATTGGGTTATTCCAAAGACCAGGACTTATCCTTCCCGTATGCAGTGCTGATAAGTCCAGAGACACTGGTCGTTTCAGAAGCGCAGATGTGGTGTGTGGGTCTATACAGGGAGGCAGGGGCTCGCCCAACCTTGTCATTCTCGGTATAGGGCGTGTTCGGCCCGTACACTGCGTCAACGAGGCGAATGGACCTCACTTGCCTGGATATCGAAGACTTCACAAGTCGATTGCAGACTCACTTATGAGGATCATGGGATGCTCAAACAGTCTCGCAGAGATCGTAAGTCCTCAGAGATTCGTCTGGAGCGCCATGGTCTCCCAAACACGGGCTGAACAACGTCTGGTTATATGTGAAGCTTTTGTCACGAGCTCTTTGGAGATAGATCGATCCTTTTGTCAAATGCTTTGTCGTTTGCACAGTCTTCAAGATCGAAGTTGGAATATCCAATCGGCAGGCGGCACCGTTGGAAGAGGGGTCAGCGCTTTCCTGTCGGATGCATTTATACCTCAAGCGGGCGAGAGGTTGTTCCCGGCAAGCTCCAGCCCGTATCTTGTGATTAACATCATACTCGTTCATCTCATTATCGATGAGATTACTACCGCTGTAGCGGTATCGATTTCGTCTTCACTACCAGGCCTGGGATTGCCTTATCCAGCAATATCTAATCTCGTAGTCACATACACGTCCATACCGTCTTTGACGAGAATAGCAATGACGTCTAGTAACAAGCAGATCCTCTTGTAGGGCTTGACACGTTGAGTAGTCTCGACCTTCACGTGGATCGTTCGATGGATTTGAGCAGGAAAGGGGACACAATTGCGAGGAGTGTGCGCTGCAGAAACAATTCTGGTCTGTGGAGAAGTGTGAAGGGCAAAAACGCAATGCTCTGCATGATGGAGCGGTCCATTTTGGCTTGGCCCACCGTTCACCCTGCTTTTTCGCGTCGCCTCGGCCTTACTCTTGGGCCCGCCCGCTGTTTGGTACGGACTGTACTCCGAGAGACTGCTCTGGTACCATCAAGCGAGGAATGAACGAGCCTGCCAGGATCAAGTAGCCGTCTACAAACAGTGTCCCGCGACAGCTTTGCCACCGGAGACACCGCGTCGCAACAAGAAGGCTGTGAATGCAATGGCCAAATCCCGCAGAAAGGAGCAAGAGGCTCTGCAACTTTCTCGAGGCTGCCCGGAGCGTCGGGCTCCATGTTTGGATGAGTTGCGCCATCTGAGAAGATCTCCCGAGCGGCCAAAAGCCGACTCGACCTCTTCCACAGCCCAATCAGCGAAGACATCGAGCAGACCTTTGCAAGTCTCCTTTCGTACTTCCTCGGTCGACTGGGTCTTCCAGAGATAAGCGATGTGGGGTCACCATGACTTGTAGACTGTAGGCATGACACGAAATGCCGCAGAGGAATGCTGCACAATTCCAGAAAAGCAAGTAATTGGGGAGGATGGTCTGACTGGGATCATGCCCACCCCCAAGACCTGTCCGGTACAGGTTCCCTGCTGACAGGACACGGCAATCCGATCCAGGCTCTGGGATCTGCGCTACCCCGACAAAGGGCAGGATGTGGACGAGAACGCGAGCAAGGGACGAGCCCTTAGCGGCCGTCCATGACCTGCGGCCCTGGGTCTGTCGGATAAGACAGCCTTGGAGCTCCAAGCACAAGAGAGGAGGGACGCGGGACAAACAAAAGATGCACGACGCCCCACGCCGTCAAATGTCAAACGGGCGCCGCTTCATGCACAAGGCTGCCCCTAGTGTAGCCTCCCGCTGGATGCATCGGCCGCCAAAAACGTCAGGGTTCCTCTTGCATGCATACAGTAAACCCAGGTCGCGGCCGACCACCCCCTCGAAAACGCCGTTTGTGTTGTGCCTTCACGTTTCCAAACGGTGCATTGTACACAGTGATGGACGTTGCAGCCTGATATATCTCATGGGTCGTCCTATCTCTTGATGGATATCCGACCTGTTATTTCGTCACCCATCACTCTCCATCTTTGGGTCGGACCTCACGAACGACCATCTCCTCTCGGGTCCGATCGAAAAGCGCAGTGACGACAATTAGTTCAAAGCTTCTCCCGTCCTCCCGCACCATCTGCTAGCTACAGCAAGAAGAAATAATCATGGCGCAGACTGCATCTCAAAGGTCTTCGTCCCTGCATCGCAGTACAAGTTCAACTCCTGGCTACTTTGAATTTAACCCGTCTACCCAGAGCGAGACTGCTCTCATCGCCAATGCAATGGATTCCACACACGTACACCGCCTGGACGCTTTCCACGAGCGTACGGCGGTATTTGAATACCCAGAGCACGCTCACATTTATGCTGCTCGACCTCTACCGCCCGTACCTGCTCCGACCCTAAGGAAACCCTCATCAGTCAAGGACCTCAAGTCACTGTCCCTCCTTAGCCCTAGACGACCCAGTCTGTCTTCAAAGGACCGCACCGTCACCACCGATTGCATTGAAAAGGCTCTCCCTCCTCTCCCACTCCGAGTACCTCCCCACCACCGCCGTGGACTTTCCATCGAGTCCATTAGCTCAGACAAGCCATCCGAGTCTGATCTCTCTGACGCTCCGGTCAGACGTCCCCGCGCCATGAGAAGTATCAGCTTCCGCAACTTCCTCAACCGCAACACATATCCTCAGTCGGTTGAGACGACTCCCCGTGCAGGCTCTGCTTTGTCCAACAGCACCGAGGCTACTCGCGATTCTCGCCACGACTCTGTTGTCATTGATGACATGGGCCTGTCACTCAGCAAGTCCACCACGCCAACCTCGTCCGCTCCTGGCAGTCGCCGCCCATCCACTCTTTCGCTCGCCTCTCTCCGCTCCCGCAAGATCTCACAGGAGTCGGCTCCAGTCCTTCCTCCCCGCCCTGCTTCTCGCAAGGGCAGCCAAAGCAACACCACTGCTGGCCGCTGGGGTCTTTTCAGCAAGACCAACGCCGAATTGGTCGAGGAGTTCACTGACGAGGACACCGAGAACATCCCTCCCGTTCCGATCACTCCTCCTCCTACCGCCGAGCTCAACTGCCACCGTTGCTACTACTACTCCATGCGCAATTGCAATGGGTGGGTCATTGGTGGCACTCACGGTGATGCATGCGAAAATTGCACTGTAAGTCAAGTCGCAGTAACCTCACTCGATGAATACAGACTAATACATATTTCAGATGCACGGCTTTTTCGGCTCTCCTTGAAGAATTATCAGAATGCTTGAATTACGATCGGCGATGACAATATCACGACTGTCATGACGACCACAATCACGCAGCGTGAAAATGCGTCCACGACCACGAAACGGCCAAATGAGCTCTTCAGAGTCAGTCCTTGGAGACGAAGCTTGAAGCTCAACGTCGCATAGCGGCCGGAGGGGCTTCAAGGAGGACCAACGTCCGAAGCGCCTCCACCGGCAACTACCACCAGACGACCACCCGCTCCCAGGGAGCAACAGTGAATGGTAGAGAATTGGCCGCAAAGAACGCGCCACGGGGACTGCTGACGTCCCACGAAGGATCGGCTTGTTGAAGCTTGACGAAGCTTGAAGACCATATAATACGGTCTGAAGAGCGTCATGAATGGATGGGTTATGTCGAGGCGAGCGAGGTTACATCGCCGCTATGGCATCACGAGTCTTCTATGTAGATAGCATGAAAAATGTAAAATCAATCAAAGACAATCTTGCTCCGTCCACGTCGTCTGAACGCTATTCACCCATTACGAGGACTCCGGTTTCGTCCACTGTACTGATTAACTCTGGCCTTGCAATCATTCCAATCGTCTCGCTCCGAAAAAGGACCCATCAGCCCTGCCACAGATTGCACGCAATCAAAGTGCCGACGGAAGAAGCAGTCTCGACCTCTCGGGACTTGACTTGTAAAGGGGGAAGTCGGAGTAACACTCCAGCTCGATTTGACCACTGACCACCCTCGCTCGTTTTCTCCCATCTTACTCATCACACCCCTGTATTAACTTCTCAACGCTCCGTCCACCGGCGACCGTTTCCTATCCCGCTCTCCCTCTCCCTCACCTGCTTGCTCGACATGTGTTTACGCGTTTGTCAAAGCGCAGGGCCGGTCCCATGGCCCTATTGCTCGATGAAGGACCCTTGACCCGATCTGGATACTGCAAGAGCATCGGTGCACAACTGTGCCTCACTCCTCACCCCGCCTCACCCTCTAATCAGTATCCTTTCGCGCTCCCTGCATCAGTAGTCCAGCCGAGCAAAATCCTCAAGTTTTGACGAGACATGATCTATCATCTAAGCCGTCGAAACACGCGACGTTCATAAACACACATTCGAAGCGAGCCGATCGACTGGGCCTCCATTAGTGCCGCGGATCTGGCCTCACCTACCGAGATTAAGCTACGAGATGTGATGAGGGGTCCAGGCTGGCGGATACACCACAGCCGTCATCAGCCCTCGCCCTCTGCACAACACAACACACACATCCGAATGACGCCAAAGTCGTGCCACAGCATGTCCGCGGAGCAGTTGGGCCGGAGCAAATCCCGATCCTGGCCGAGACTGGTTGTCTTATTCCCTATAGTCGTAGCGTGTTTCTTGCACTGCATCTGGTCACTCTGATATGAGACTGAGCCACATTTGACGATCAACCATGACAGCGATTTGAGGGTCCATTCTCAATTCATGACAGGGACCTGACCCTTTCTCGCTGGGAAGAGAAGGCTTCTTCGTCTGCTCTTCGAGCCGTGTGGCTCGCTCTCCAATACATGCATGACCGTTGGTAGGGCCATACCTGGTCGAGTCTAGCATCCCGCATGACACTGAGCGCTCGCGCTCTTTTCACGTTACTACCACGTGGGAATCTCAAATGCACCACCAAATCAGGAAGCAGGGGCTATCGACGGACTCTTCGGAACGTTGATGGTGTACCATCACATCTGGACCGTCTGCTTCTGAAGTATGAAAGCGCCAGCCTGCACACCCTCACTGCGCAAAGGCCAGTCACATGTGATGCTTTCCCAACAGCATACAAAGACTTGAAGTCGATGGACCTGAGACAAAACAGCACCTTTGTAAACCTCCATCTAGGCTCTCCACAATTACATGTTATGGAACAAACATGGTTGACGGATCGTGCCGTGGCCTCCTTTCTTCATCTTTGGCTCCACTATCTCTCATATCACCGACGGATATTGCTCTCCAACTGTTCTAGTAAATCTTGCGACTGACTCGTTGCTCTGCAGAAGCTGCCCCACTGCCACATGCTACCGAGATATATCCCTCGAATCTCACCTTCAACGCTTGGGATCATCCGAGAAATTGCTGATTAGGGCACTTGCAATCATGGATCATATCTTATTGCTATAAGCTTCGTCTGGCGAGCGTGTGTATGCAGGGACAAGCACAGTAGACGATCATTAATCGCTCTACACAGACGTTACGACCCGGACACACAGGCGCCCTACCCTGCTCGGCTCTTTGCCCTGATTATTCGTGCGTTAAGAAAGGCGCCGAACCTGTACAGAAAAATGGTAGACGTTGCTGCTGCACACAGTCTGGTTATAGTGCTCATCCTGCTAATGCTCCATCATAATACTTGGAAGACATAGCGAGAGCGTCTTCAGGATGCTCAGCTTCAACTCTAAAGAGCCGGGATCCTGTCTCGGCATGTCATTATCCCTCACCCAAAATCCTTCTTGCGAATATTCTCGAAAGAATCCTTCAACGCCCATCTCCACCGGTACCAATCTATCTCACATGTCTCCGCAAACAAAGCATCTCCACCATGCAAGATCCCCTCGAACCGAGTTGCTCGTCTCGGTCGTGCCCCTGCACCTGTCACTTTCCACACCCATACTTTGCACAACCGCTCAGCGCTTCAACCTTCTCGAATAGTCATGCCCCTTTCTCACGCCGGCGAACAAGCACCTGCCAATCTGACACTATCTCGCATTTACCTCTCCGAGCCATGGTTCTGGTATGCCTCGAGTCAGCTCGCAGGAACGAGGGATTATGGACAGCTTCTCAACCATGTGGTGAACGGTGTACCGTACCAGAATGTCGCCACCCCAGCAGCCCCACGTCGTTCCGGCTTGCTCTGCGTCCCTAGAGAAGAGAAGACAGTCTGGTACACCATCGATAACAGCAAGTAGGTGGTGTGGACTCCAGGGACTCCACTTCAACGCACCAAGCCCCCATTTCTAACCCATTGCGACAGAGCGTGCCACTATCATGAGCCGAGACAAGGTTCATGCACAAATATTGGAACCGACATGGCATCGGTTTCTGTCCTTCGCACCTGTAGCGTGCAGGATGCAATACAGTTGGCACACTGAACTGGTAGACCACCGGTAGATCAAATGCAGGTCTTCGTCCACCTCGAAAGAGGTCGCTGCAGGGTCGTTTCGGTACACTTTGTTCCTGCATCTGCCAGTCGCTTCACGATACGAGATAGCCGTCTTGGCTGTCGGAGAAAGTGTCCCTGAGAGATAGGTAGGACTGCACGACTGGTGAGTATACTCCGCCATTTGCATACGCCACGAGTGTTCTCCAGTGGAAGTGTCTGAGCTCGAAGGGCGCGTCAGAGACATGTGCCCGGCAGACCATCTGCCCGTGCCATGCCTCACAGTAAGTCTCTGTGTTTTCTCGGCTATATGCAGGGCCATTCGAGTGGGATCGAGGCTTGAAATGAGAAGGTCAACACATGTAAAGGAGATTTTGGATGAAGCACTGGCCTTGACGGACCTCCTGGCACGGCATCCACAAAGCCACATCCTGGGGCTTCACCCATGCCCAATGCAGGTAGGAATTGACTCCGCCAAGACTGCCACGAAATAGTCATCACTATGTCTCCTCAGCTACGACAAGGCGACTTCTCATTGTCACGAGCTTGTCCTATTCGAAGTTTCGATTGTCCAAGCGTATTTTTGGTTTTGTGATTAAGGCTTTACCGTCGTCCTACTATTCACATTTGACCCATCTACACCGACCAAGTCCTGTGGTCTACGAACCCAATCACATTGCCAAATTGCCCCAGCATAATCTTGTCGAGGCGATGACTTCAACGGATCCGAGGCAGGGGTAGGCGGCGTTCAGCCACGGTCAGCCACGACCGCCACCGTACCAGGATGCTCGTGTGCCTCCACATTTGCTCCAGGGCGTTCATGATACATAATCGTTGCGCCACTCTACCAGCCGGTATTGAGGCTTTTGTTGAATGTTGCTCTGTGTAGGCAGTGGCTGGCGTAGACGATTTGTTGAGGTACACAGCATCGAATATAGATTGTTCGTGGCGGGCTCAGAGGTCGGCCTCCGTGACCAGAGAGGCAAGACTGAAGCGATGTATTGCCTCATCCCCAGGCCGAGCAGTACCCCAACCTATTGTGTGATGGTGGCGCGAGCCATCTGTGCCCAGCTGCATGCTGCTCATGCAGCTGTACGACTTGGAACATCTCGTTCGACTCTCCTGCAATCTTGACCGTCCTGTATCGGTCCACTCCAAGGAAACCATCTCATACCCTTACTCACTCACCACCACCTTACCCCAAACATCTTCCCGCCCTTCATTCCCTCATCCCTCTTTCCCTTCTTGTCCTCCAACACAATCCTCTCCCCCGACCCCTCCGGCTCCAACGCCAAATACCACTCCTCCCACCCCCCCTCTCCCCTCACCATCTGCACCCACACCGTCCCCTCCCCCTTCGGCCCACTCACATAAAAATGCATATACATCCTCTCCCTCCCCGCTCTATCCTTCTCTGTCCTCGAACTCACGACTCTATTCCTCGCCCACCGACTCCAACTCCCCTCCCCATGCGCCTCAATCTCCCCACCCTTCCCGCGCCAAAAAGCCACCCGGGTCCCAATACTCTTCCGCCTCTCCGGATCATCCCCAACCAAGATATCCACGCAGCGCGGATCGGAGCGGATGCGCGCCACCACGCTGTTGAACACGGCCGTCTTGGACGAGGGGGAGAAGACTTCGAGGTAGAGCACGTAGGAGACGCCGCAGGTGAGCGTCAGGCCGGCGAGGACGAGGAGGAAGTTGAAGGATTGTTGGGTCGAGCGGGTGGCTTTTTCGAGGGGGGAAAGGGCGGTCCAGGGGACGCGGCCGGTGTCCGTGGTGAGGGTTATGGATTTGCGTTTGGGGGAGGGGGAGGAGGAGCTGGTGGTGGTGGCTGGGCGAGTGAGGAGGGGGCGGGAGAGGAGGTGGTGAGGGCGTAGGAGGGAGGGGGAGAGGAGACGTATTCGTGGTGGTGGCATTGTGGTTGTGTTGTGTGAGTAGGAGGATGGAAGGTGAGGTCGAGTGGGGATAGCTAGAGTGGGGAGTGCACGTGAGCAGAATTTTGAGGTAGGTGGGCAGATTGCATTTCACCACTTCGACATCGTGTTCGAGTATGGTGAATGGTAAATATAATGATATACTATATGAACGCATCTGATCATTTCGAGATCATGGCGTTGTCACAGTATATGGTCATTTGCTTTTGATTGCCTTGCTGGGAGCACAGGTAGGCGAAGCTTGTACACCTCACCTGCGTCACTTGCAGATACCGGGATACACTTGCTTTTCCAGCAATACTACTCCGATCTCCATACATCTTTCTCAGCCGCCATGACATAGTCCAATATCGCATGTGTCGTCTCCCCATCAGGACAAGAAGGCGGCTCGCCATCACGACATGACGGAGCTCGGATATCACAGTTCCCGATTGGGACTGGCGCTTACGGGAATCCTTCGATAGCAATGAGGTGGTTCACCTTGTCCTGTCATGACAAAGCGACCTCATGCCACGGCACATTCGCCACGATCTTCTGCTTTACCTGTGATGACAAGACAATGATAGTCACTGCCAACGTCTGATCATCCGTTGAGAGTACAAATAGCATCCTTCTTTGGCCTGGTGCAACCTCGCCCCCGATAAGCGGGGCTCAGGCCACAAGGCAGCCACTTTACAATTGGACGATTTGCATATTTCGACGGCATAATTAGCGAACGCAGGCAGCAGAATTCTTTTGACAGCTGCAAACAGCCATGGCTGCCGTGCACGACCATGCGGATGATGCTGGTTCCATATCTTCCGTACCCGCCAGTACCATAGGCGAAGACGATATTGATGAGGACGACATGCCCCGGACCTCAGCTACTTCTGCAAACCCTGGTACCGTAGCTTCGTCCAAAGCCAGAGAAGCTCAAGCAGAGACATCGAGGGCTCGTCAGCGCATCGAGCAGACAAGTGCTCCACCAGCTGCTGTTCCCGCTTCTACTCTTTCCAACCCCCCTCATCAAACTCCACCTGCGCAGGACGCTGGTGTAGACCCAGACGACGTCCCCCCTCCCACATACGCAGAAGCCGTCCAACGATCTGGTCGACCCGACGACGCTGCACGCTACGCCTGGCGTCAAGGCATCGCTCAAGGTTCACTTGATATCGACAGCTTCACCAGACTCACGTCTCCGACGCACGAGGGTTCAGCACCTCAGCTGCCAGCTCCACAGTCACAATCGGCTTCAGCAGAACAGAATCCTACTACTCGGTCTCACTCATCAGTACCTCAACATTCCCGTTCACAATCTGGCCAGCAGAATCCCGTGAACGAGCATTCACCTATAGTCAACAACGCAGATATGACTGCCGACTATGGCTCCGCACTCTTTCCCCATCGTCAGGATCCCGAGAACATGAGGGATCATGACACCTCCGATGGTACCTCATCCGACACCAGCGACTCTGACCATGCCCGATGGAGGCCACGTTGGTGGCGCAAGGGAGGCGGTCCCGGCCGTGGTGGCCGTAGAGGTGGCAGAGGAGGACGTGGCGGTCGTGGTGGCCGAGGTGGTCGTGGTGGTCGTGGTGGTCGTGGTGCTGAGAGAAGAGACTCGGATGGATACCGCGACGATCAAAAGTCTCGTCGCAGACAACGGATCAAGAAGTTCTTGCTATGGATGCTAGTCTTTGTCGTTTTTGTCACCATCGCCAACTTCTTGATACAGATGTCTGTGAGGCTCTGGGTAAGCACTACATTTCATTGTTCCCTTCTCTACCACGTCATCTCTGTTGACACGATATGTCACCGACGTTGCTGACGACTTCCAGACTGGTGGAAACGATAGTCACACCACACCGACACAGCCCACAGAACCAAGTCAGCCAAATCAACCAGGAGATTACTTCCCGAACGATCCCGCACAGCATCGCCAAACTACTTGCGCATCCGCCGAATGGACGGAATATTTCACTACATCATACGATGCCCTTGACGCCATTGGCGTAACAGAGGCCCTGAATTACTACGACTTTGGCGGCGTCATCAGGATCGTGCCAGCTGCCACGGAGCAGAAGCAAATGATGGTCCTGTCAGTCGCCTATGCTGTCGAGTCCAAGTATTCTATCGATAATGTTCACATATCGAAGGGTTCCCAAGGGCTCGTCTTGGATGATCCGATCATCACTCCAGACCCATACAAATACAACGGCATGCCTTGCGTTGATGTTGACATTGTCCTCTCTCTCCGACCGGATGCTGTCATCGATAACCTCCGTCTGGACACCAAACATCTTTCCATCGTCGCTCAGGCTGGATTATTTGGAAACAGCACTCACCATGGTCTGCGCATCAACAATAGCACCGAATTCATCACTAGATCAGGCAGAGTAGGTGCCGAGTACCTTCAATCACGAAACATTATCATCCGTACGCACTCCGGGAAAGTCACTGGAACATATTCGCTTTACGATCTGCTGGCTATTCAAACAGATTCTGGCGCAGTGGTAATCAATTTTGATCCCCGCGAGGCTGCGAAAGATGACCCTACACATCCAGCTCAGCTGAAAATCTCCACGAGCTCAGGCAGAGTCGCTGCGAAAACGGATTTGGATGGCCGTATACCCAATCGTGTCTACGAGACCGACATCAACACAGCGAGTGGTTCCATCATTGGATCCTACCTCCTTGGATCTATATCAAAGTTCCATACGTACTCAGGCAGTATTGACTTGGGACTACTACCATACATCTTTTCAAGCTCCAAAAATGATTTCAACTCCATCACACCGCCCACACCTCCGACCGAGCCTGATACACCTGCAGAGCCGCTTCCTCCTCAGTCGATCCACATACCGAACGTGCCACATCTACCAGACCTCCCTACGATCCCAGACATCCCAGATATCCCAGACATACCAAAGATGCCCGCAGTACCCGCGCTCCCGAAACTACCTGGACCTCCTACACTTCCCGTCGTCCCAGACCGCGACCATCCTCGCCAATTCCCAAACCCCAATGCCTTCTCCCTCCACCTGGACACCGAATCTCTATCGGCTTCACAAAATATCGAGATCCTTGCCCCTTACGGCGGGTCCTTCTACGATGCTGTAGTCCATTCATCCCATACGACTACCAGCGGCACCCTCACCGCCCTCTACCCTGACCAATGGACAGGCACTGTCCACGCCGAGAGTATCTCCGGTAAGCTCAATGTGCGTGGCAGTAGACTGGAGAGGGTAAGTGGAAGCTGGGAGTGGCATGACTTGATCGCTCGTGCTGTCTCCTACATGGAGAAGGGCACTTGGAAGAGGAGCGACGTTAAAGGCGATGTAGGGAAGAGCGTGATCAGTGCTGGCAGTACCAGCGCGAAGATCAATATTCAGATCGGCGAGTGATGACGTTCGTTTAATGGCATGATAAGTAGGTGGTCAGAGTACACAGATACAGACTTCCACTTGAAGGAGTTTGGGCAATGTGAAAGGCGCCTTTGGGTTTGGATGTATACGAGCTGTAATGATCATGACCTTTCGTAATACATCCCGTCTCCTATTTCCTGTTTCCTGTGCCCTGTCTCGTATCATGCGTTGATACACTACCGGAAGACTTTACTGCTGCACCATCCTGCCAAACAGAAAGTGAGTAGTACGCCCACGCAGCCTGCGAACCACATCATCCACACCGCCCAGCTCCTACCGTGCTCAAACACCACTAGCGACACGATCTGCCATAGCGATGTACCCAGCAGCAGTCCGAAGAGGAGGTAGATGAGCATCCTGAAGAAGCGAGTGGTGTACAGAAACGCTACGACTGGACTCGTTGCCCCCTCGTCATGGCCCTCCGCGCCCTGCTCAAGCTGCGAAACCTGCGACAGTGACGTTGATCTGGCAGATACCTTGTTGACACCACTGCTGCCAGAGCTTGCACCAAGACTGCGCTCGTCGACTGCGATCGCGCATTCAGAACTGTCCCGCTGCTCCTCACCAGTGTGCACTTCAACTCCAGGAGACTTGATCTCCACCACTTCCTCCCCACCACCTCTCCTCATCCTAGACCCAGCGCACATGGTCTCCAGATCGCATCCCTCCTCAACCCCTACCCCATCCTTCCTCTCCTCCAGCGCCGAAGGGGGAAAAAGAGCAGCACACCCCTCCACGCCCTTTACTACAGCACCAAGAAACAAACCAACCAGCAATATCGTCGCGAGATCCCACTTCGGCTCGTCCTTCTTGAAGTCCTCTTCGACGTGTCTCCGGAGGGTACCAAGATCGCACTCCCTCATGCGGCGGAAGTGGTGAGCATCAACCCCGCTCCGGCGCAGGACTCGAGGATCTCAAACAGGGAGAGATGGAGGACCATCACTGTGCAGACTGATTTGGAGAGCAGCGTCCTTACTGTCTTGGTGAGAAGAGATCGATCACTGGAAGCATCCCTCCGAGGACGGGGCGAGTCGGTGTGGAGTGATGCAGATGTGGCAGGCATGGCCAGTCTAGATAGAATCCGCAAGAGGAACGAATGCGGTCCGTCCTTCAGTACCCAGAGGAGAGAGCGACGCGGTGAAGGGAAGAGGGAGACGATGCGCCAGACGAAGGAGGTGGTGAGTGTGATTAGAGCGAGGATGTGGGGCGCGCTTTCCGGTGAAGGCGGGGAGGGGAGGGCGGACCAGCAGCACTTGATTGGTATGCCGGATGTTGGTCGGGAGGGATAAGTGGTGGTTATGGTTTGATAGAGGGTGGTGGTCGTCGGTATATGTGCGATCAAGAGGAGGAGGAGGGTTGTTATGGCGAAGAGGCGGGGAAGGAGCTGTACTTTGCTTCGTCGGAGTGGGGACTGGGCGAGGAGTAGGGAGAGGAGGGCGGATGTTAGGCTTAGCTGGGTTTTCTTAGCAGGGACAAGGTGAGGGAAGGGTTAAGATGCAGGAGGACTTACCCATGCGAGGTAGATGCTGACTGAGTAGTGGTAGTTTGAGATGGTGGGTAGGTGCAGGAAAGTATTGAGAAGTAGAGTGAGGCCGACGATGACCTGAATATCGCCCAGAGTACGTACGAGGCCAAGCAATCCGCGAGAAAGGCGAGACTTTCCTCGCTTACCGGTGGTGTGAAAGATGTGTTCGTCTAGCATCCGAAGCACGGGTGGGGAGAGACAGGATGAGGTGAAAGCTATAACAAATAGCAGAAGCATTACCCACGAAACCAGAATCAGTATGTAGAATGACTAAGGGGGTCGGTCAGAAACGACTGGTAGCGGCACTCGATTTACTTACTCCTGACCCTGCTGAAGAAGGATCTAGTGCGGCTACTGACCCAAGCCACAGCTGATATTCGCAGACATCCGGTGCATGAATGGACAGTGCCCGGTCATCAAGCAAAGAGATTGATGCATCATCATACTGCAGTGTCGATGTGGATGTATTCACATCGAATTCACCAAGCAGGACCTCCAGGCCAGGTACGCGGCGGGCAAAGATGGTCAAGTCTTGCAATGGCAGAGTGATATTTCGTTGCATCGCTAATTAGATCGGACCGGCTGGACTTACAGAGAAAGTACAAAGAGCGAGTTGTATGGACTGAGAACACACGGTGTCCTTGTCACGGTATGAATACAGAGGAGGCAGAAACACCAGCACCTGACTGAGTTTTGACGACGACCTTTCCATGACCATAACCATGCCGTACTGCAGCAAGTAGGTCTTGCTGTGCTAGTCTGGAAAACCGCTCGCTCTCTAGATTGAAGCCAGCATTCTAGATATGTGAGCGGCTAGGGAGACGCTCAGAATGAACAATGGCATGCGGCGCGGTTGGGCGCTTATTGCTTCGATTCCGAATTGCCGGACAACCACTATTTGGAATGTTGCGCTATGCTTCTCGGTGCTGCATCTCGTACGTAACAGCCTCAGGCATGCACCTTAGCACTCCGGTAAAACGGTCCTGTACTTATATGCTTCCGAAAGAGCCACGACATGGAAAGCTGTCCCAACGACTGCGCAGGTATGAAAGATCTGGTGCGAATGTCCCCATACGTCGAAAGAACCTGGGCTTAATCTCTCCGGAACTCTCGAAACGAAGAGACCCACACCCAACAGGAGCGACAATCCCTCGGCAAGATACCACTGCACGCCAATTTGCTTGCAGGCCTGGGTCCAGCCCAAAGCACCCACACTGTGGAATATTGGTAGCATAGCAGCCACCGCTAGCAGCCCGAACACCCCGCCGCGAAGTGCTCTCATCTTACTGCCACCTCCACCAGTATCAAAGAGTGTTACTGCAGCTGCAGCAGCTGATACCGCGTTCAAGCTCCAGTATATGCGCTGCACCTTGGGATTGCAGTAAAAAGCATAATAGGTAGCTGATATTCCGCCACCGAGAGCAAGGACACAGATCCCCAAGATATCCAGCTTGCCCCAGAAATGGTGTATGTTGTACGAATGGCTCCGCAATGTGTGAAATGTAGTGCTTAGACCGAAGCACACAGCGGCTGCGGTGATGGAAGTTCCGAAAGCAAACTTATCTCCCGTGCCTAGAGGTCTAGACATGTCTACCGAGGAGCGATACAGACCAATTCCAGCAGCAACGAACCCAGCTGACCCGATAAGATGCGTCCAAATGTTCATCGTTTCCATATGAAGACATCGCCAAAGTCGGAAAGATCTCCTGTAGGAATAGGTCGGCATGGGGTGGCCATGGACAATGTAGTCATTGTCCCTCAGCCATCCTGGTATTTCATCTTTCGATGCTATCTCTGGCCAGTATTGCGAGTCGTCTGGCTTGCCTGCGCTGGTAGGCGTGCTTGGGGTACTTGGCACGGTTTCATATCCTATAGTTGATGGTTTTGTGTGCATGTCTTTTGCCATTATGACTGATATTGATGGATGTTCGCGACCTTGCAGATAGACCTGAGGAAGCCGTCATGTCAACAGGTCTTCCGCGTTCTAGCAGATATAACTCGGCGCTTGTGTTTTGAGATAAAGTGGGCGCGTATTAGCGTGGGATCTTGTCACGTCACGTGCGGGGTTTACACCGTGAACTTCCGCTTCCACCAATTTCAATATCCAATACTCACAATTGATGCATGACTGGACAGTATCTTCCTGATTCATCGCGCAGACAAGATCTGTCTTATTACAGCTATGCACACCCTTTCGCAACCACAGAGCGCGGTCCTCGCGCTCGAGTTGTCTGGACATGTCAAATCGAGCTAACCGTGCCACTTGCCTGCATGTATCACACATTTCACGGCGCCTCACAACGGTCTTCCAATGCACGTCCGAGTGGCATCGTACAGTAGCGCCGAATGCGAAAATCTACAGGAGATTCACAAGGTCTCTAAATTTGGCAGACCTGGTAGGTCATGTACTTATCTGCGTATTAGCCTCTTGTCACCCTGGGGCGTATGTTTTCTGTGTCACTGGCACTATGGCCAACGCGAGCACATATCATGTTATGGCAGGATCCGATGTTGACGATACGGTGCTCAGCAACAGTACAACGTATGTCATCGGATGGGTCTCAGGGGCCAACACTCGCGGCACCATTGATATTCTCTGGGGCGCCTTTCTTACCATATTCCTTTGCACCTGGACAGCAGTGTGCCTGAACATTCCTCATCCCGAGGACAGAAAAGTCGACCTGCTACTTCGCAAAGTCAAATGGATGTTCTGGGCAATTGTTGGACCCGAGCTTGTCCTTGCTGTAGCAATCGGCCAGTTCGCATCTGCGAGACGCTCTGTGGCTAGATTCAAGAGCATGGGTCGTGATCAATGGACACTACGACATGCGTTCTTCGCTGATATGGGCGGCATACTGCTCGAACCAAAAGACAGTGCGCCTTTCTTGGTCAATGCTCGTCAGCTGGCCTATCTTGTTCAGCACGATCATCTAGCATTCCCAAGCATCACGCAGGACGACATTTGGGATAAGTCAAAGGCGGACACGTTGAGCAAGATCCTCACGCTCGCTCAAGCTAGCTGGCTGGTTGTCCATCTTGTAGGCCGTGCCATCATTCGGCTTTCAACTTCCACGCTGGAACTCTCAGCCGGCGCAATCGTGTTCTGCACGTTCGGCACCTTCATCTGCTGGCTGCACAAACCGAGCGACGTACAAAGAGGCATCAGAATCACCACGAACAGCTCCACGGCCGACATCCTCCTGGCTGCCGGCGAAGCGGCCTCAACAACTTACAAGCACACACCCCTGGACTTTGTGGCAAAGGAGTCATTTACGTTCGGCTACGATGTCATGGGTCACTTTAACCTGCGCTACGATAATCCAGAGCGTCCACTGCGCGTTTTCCCCAACGATCGCTTCCCGGACATCCGCACTGCAGAGAAATTCACTCTTTTCTGTATCACGCTGGCCTACGCCTGCTTCCATCTAATCGGCTGGAACTTTGCCTTTCCGACAAGGACCGAGCGATATCTCTGGCGCATATCAAGTGTCATCGTGTCTGCAACCACGTTCTTCTTCTGGGTCTTCGAAACCGTGGCAGCCAGACAGCGCTTCGGCAGGTGGGACAAGTACCTCATCTGGATGAGGCTGAAGAAAACGCACGAGTCTGCGCCAGAGGTAGAGGGTAAGGGTAAAGATTGTACAGCAAACGAGTCGATACAGCGGCAGGATGCATTTGAGCAGGAGCAGCGGCAAGCGAAGCCGATTTTGATGTGGGAGATTGCATTGATTCTGCCAGTAGTCATCGTCTACGCGGCTGCCAGGGCGTACATGATCGTCGAGGTGTTTGTAGGGCTCAGGGAAATGCCGCTGGACACGTACCGTACTGTAGAAGTGGCCCAACTACTGCCACATTGGTAGTCCAGATTCACAGCCTTGCCAGATAGCCACGTCAGCCTTGTCCTTTTGCGCACAACAGTCACAGATGGCAACATTTAGGAAACAGGTAGCTGTCAAATGATACACTGAGCATGTATTGTACAGTAAAGACGACTGCCCAGCCAGGGCGTCGATTTTTCGCTAATGAACTAGGATCATTGCACGCATCAGCAGTCGTGAGTACCGCCGGAGAGTCCCCACACCACCATTCCTTCTAGATCCTGTAAACGCCCTTGTGCCCGCTCATGCTCGGGTATCTGTGTTAAACAGTGTAATGGCAAAAATTGGAAGTTTCCTGCTGATCTTGGACTTACATGTGCACCAAGATCATGCCGCCTTACGCTATCGCTTGCGTCCGTCTACAGAGCGTCTGCGATGTTCCTGACAATGGGATTACTGCCTTGTTGTGCTGGACTGCGTGGGTCTTCGTCGTTCAGTCTGGCACTGAGTGGACTCGGCCCAGTCGGGACAGAGTGCGAGAAAGGATTGAGGGTGAATGAGGAGGCGCGTGGAGATAGGAGGGGATCGAGTAGGCTATCGACAGTCGGAGACGGGACAACCAATGTCTGCTTCACTGTGTTGCCGTTGCGTGTACCATTGAAACCGATCGCAACTTCTGCTGCTGAGGCGTTGAGGATACTCTTGCGGAAAGGGAACGAGAAGTTTTGGGTTCGGCGACGGCTGGTGTCCTGACCAAGTGCTGAGCCCATGCCAAGGGAGCCAAGTAACGCATCACGATCGAGTGGTGTGTGGTTGAAGGAACTGGTAGTCGGTGACATGATACCAAATTTGTCCTCGGCCGCGATCTCGGCAGGAGGTTGCAGTGCAGTCATGGCAAACTCCTCTGACCTGGGTGACAGCAATGGACCGACGGCCTCAGGGATGGTGCTAACGTGAGTGCTGTCAAATCGTAGAGACTGAGGTCGCTTCTTCTCACTTGACCGACGACGTCCTGGACTATTGTTCACATCGGTCAGACCGTTGTCGGTTGCATTTTCGAGTAGAGATGAGACACCTGGCACCGACAGTGCTCGACCATCCTTGCGATCTGGTGTAATTGTTTGAGTCTTGCTCTCTGTCATAGGCCAAGACAGGCCTGATGGCGCCGATGATGGCCCAGGGGTGACTGCTAGACTTGCATTGTCGATGGCACAATCTGGATGGGCAGATGCAGGAGGTGGCAGAGGTGCCGTCTTGGGTGCACGAGGGTCCAGCCTTGCTCCGATACCAGAGCCTGTCCCTCTCCACTCACCCCAGGCGCCAGAAGACTCGAGAGGTGTAAGGCTGCGAAGCCCGGCGAAGCCGGGTCGTCTTTGGGTGACGGCGAGCTTGCTGGAGAATTCTTGAAGCTGCATGATGAGATTCATGTTGGGTCCAATCCACTTGCTTCTTCGTTTGATCGTGTCGTAGGCTTGTTGAACGCTCATACCAGGGTTTACGTACATGCAGTATGCCACCACCAAAGTTGCTGATCTGCTGACGCCGCACTGACAATGAATCAAGACCTTTTTGCGCTGTCTGACTCTGTCATCGATAACCTCAACAAGTCGTAGTAAATCAGAAACGATGTCTGTGTTGTGTTCCCACAGCATATGGATATACTCTGGCTTCTTTTCACCACTTGTCAGATCCTTCGAAAACGTGTCTTTTTCTGGCGTGGCCTTTGGGGTGGTGGGTGGGGAGGATTCGGCCGGATTCTTAAGAACAGTGGCATCGCTGGCCTCTGACGAAGACCTTCGTGATCTGCTTGGAGCATATTGAAGACCTCCCCCACCGTCCATCCGCACACCTTCTTTCGTCGGGTCAGGTGTGTTGTAAACGAGGTACGGATTCCGCACCTCGCTCGCCACGTTAAAGATGACATCATACTTATTCGCTTGCTCTGCTGTCGGCTCGAGATAGAGATCAACGTATGGATCTAGCACACAGATCGGACCATCCGGATATGCCTCTGGTTTCTCTTCTCTTGACTGAGGGAGCTCAAAATTGAAGTCCTCGTCGTCTACTCGACTCTGAAGATCAGATTGAGCTCTTTCCAGGGACGGTCGACTTAGGCTCGGTAACGGAAGTGCGTTGGTGGATGACTGGAGTTGTGAAGACAGCGGCAATGAAGGTGAAGACTGAAAGTGTCTCAGAGTGTTGGGTCTGAGCATCGAAGGTGTTGGGGGTACGAGCGGCGCAGCGGAAGCGCCGCTTGCTCCGCTTTCGGCAGAAGTTACGATAGTTAAGGACAGATTACTCGGTCTTCTCTTTGGGGGACTCGGGGGCCTCCGAAACGACAGCTCCTTGAGAGGGGCAACAGTGTCAACATTACTGGGAGCGGGTACCGTCGGTAATGCAGCAGTTGCAGCTCCACGTCCTGCGCTAGCTGCACCTGTTGTGTTCACCGCAAGGTTTTTCAGATTTCGAGGCCTCTTGCCTGGTGTCAGAGGTCGCTGAAGGTCGAAGAAAGCAGAAGGTTGAGGGGGCGTCCGTGAAATGTCATCGGATGTATGTGGTCGGATTTGGCCAGGCATATTAGAGGGTGGCTTGGCCATGGGTGATTCTGGCGATGAGCCTGGTGACATTTCTGTCATGCTAGAGTCGTCCGCTAGCGACAGGGTAGTAGTAGGAGATGAGCCAGCCGACTCTGATGCAGAGGTCGATGTGCTCTCGTTGTGGTGATGGCTTTGTGGTAGGTAAGTACTGTAGAGGTTGGGTGGTGAGAGTAGCATTGGTTTCAGTCCATCATGCCCTTGAGGTTCGCCATCGGGGTGCGACCCTTCTTCAACGACCTCCGGCATTGATGACTGAAATCGAAAAGGATTATCTGGCCGAGATGCCATCATGTTGTTCTCGATCTGTTTAGGGATGCTCCACCAGCAGTGGAACTGCACGCGCCAAGAGTGGTGTGCTGATGAGAGGCAAATCTGTGCCATGTCAGCAACCACGGTAGGACTCACGGATAGCGAGCTTGCGGCGGGCAAACAGAAGGACATCGATGTGGCACAGCACGACATGTATAAAAGTGCAAGGGTACTCACAATCAGGAACCAGAGTGGGACACCACAAAAATCGTGTCTCCGAGCGACACAGTCTCTGGCGTCAAGAGTGTACCAGACGAATGATCAGAATCAAAGAACGTGTGGAGTGCTGCAGATGCTCGTGTGAGAGGCCTACCAGGCCATGTTGGTTTGGCGTCTCGAGATCGGAACTACACAACCGGCGCAAATCAAAGTGTCGAGGTGGAAGTGCGAAGCGCCACAAGGGTCAATGGCGCTAGGTACAACGAAGCGATCGATTGTGTCGTTGAAGGTTGTGGTGTGCGGATGGGCAGAGCGGGCTGTGGTTGGTCAGCTTCAAACTTCTAGTGGGCGCTTCGCTGAAGCCCAGTAGCCAATGAATCCTGTCCTCCTCCGAAGCGGGGAATTCAAATGAGTCCAGAGATGTATCTTGTGTCCGTAGCTCGGTCGGTCTTCATGCAAAGCAATTCAAGCTGTATAACAGGGAATGATCTCGGCTTGTACGTAGAAGCCTAAACCAGCAAATGGACGTGAGCGGACCTCACCTCAATTTGATGGCAGTGTGGAGAGAAGCGCAAGCGAGTAATCGCAGAATCGCGGCGGATATTTCGCTTTCTGATTTTGCGTGGCAAATATAGCCCTTGTCTTGTCTCGTCGTTTGGGCCAGGCCTCTACGATTCGGATGTGATGAGCGTCGCAGTTGTCCACATAGAAGAGTCCTGTCGCCTGTTCTCGCTTTCCCTCTCTTTCAACTTCCCTGCTCGTTTCCGGATTCCGTCTCGGTATTTCGTCCGTCCGTTTTCTTTGAATGTCCAGAAGTGGAGGCAGGCAGGCAGGCAGGCAGGCGTACGGCAAGTGGCAGATGAAGAAAGTGGAGGGGGGAAATACCTTCTGAACGTGTCAAAGTCGGAGTCGTTGATCTGCAAGGAGAGAGATGTGCAGTAGGTGAACGGCGGCAGTGTCCCTCAGAGTGTCTGGCCGTTGTCGCGCGGATACAACGGCGACAGACAAAGAAGGCTGGGTGTCTTTCTGTTTGAGCGGGCGGCGGTCGTGTCTCAGCGAGTCGAATGCGGGCGTGATTAAGCGTCTTTGTGAGTGGGGTAGGGATTCGTCAATTCGTGAAGAGTAGAGAAGGACTGGAAATGAATGCACCAGGCGCAAAAGTGAGAAGCAGGAGCGGTGTTGAAGAGAGGGACAGGCGGATTCGCGGCTTGAGAGGCGTGTGTGAGAAGTGCGTTGCGTGTGAGGGATTCTTTGGGAGAGCGAGGGTTCGACTTCTGGTGCGCCAAAGCGAAACGACGAAGGGCGGCCAGTGCCAGTGCCGATGCCAACTCTCTCTCGCTGCTGCGTCCGTGCATCCGTGCGCCGTGCCTGCCAGATTTGTGGAGCAAATATTTTTAGAAACCAGGAATGCGCCCGAATGCGGTCTAGTCCGCCCGCCAAAACCTTCATTTTTTTACAATCCTTCTATTGCTTTGTCATGCGTGACTATTCGTAGACGCAGTATGCAGCGCCTCGGACCTCACGCGAGAACGCCGATGAACCTGCCCCCGTGCATTCTGATACCCCTGTAGTCTGGTCTTCGAACGATGCAACCAAGTCTGTAACAACAGATGTCTACTAGATGCACAATCATCGACTCTCTTCCCCTCCTCTATTCTACGCCCCCAACAATTGCAGCCTGGGTCAGGCTGTCGACGGACATGGAAGATTCAATACGCGGCTGAAGTCTGACAAGAGCGGTGAATAGTGGTTCGCTGTAAGATCATTCGATCCATATCATGGCTGTGTAGAATGCTTCTCAGCCAACTCGACGTTGAGCAATATTAGCAAGGCCTAACACACATGCGAAGTCTGGCTCGGGGTCTGGATAGACCAACATGCCGCATCACGCGACTGCAATGCCACCAGAAGGAAGCTTCACCATCTCTAGAAAGCTCAATCGGGATCCTGAGGATCTTGTCGGTCCCAAACGGGCAGAATGTAGGGCCTGAAGCTAGGATGCACATCATGAAGGATGTCGAAGCCACCGCCGTAAAGTACAGCTGAAGTCAACACCGGCTACAGAGTCCCATCCTGCCATCGCAGCACTCCATGTTCCCTAGCTAAGCCCAACTCTGCTGACCATCGGTTCGTCATTCTGCTATACAAGTGAGAAGAGGTAAGAATAACCGTCCGAGGCTGAGCATGTATAGAAAGGTACTGTATAGTTCCTACAGCTTGACAGCCTGATAGTGTCATATCTACATTGGCTGTTCTGGTTGGAAGAGTGCCGCCCAAAGTCAAAGAAATGAGTGATCGTCCACCGTCGTTCGGAGCATCCGTTGATCTTCAAGACTTCCCGTCCCCGAAACCAACCGGTGAAGATCCGCATTCAGCTGTCCAAAATTGGCAGTTGTGTCTTTCGTGCAAATATCTTGGATCGACACAACTTTGGCTGGAGAGGATTGCAGTAGAAAGGAACTGGTCACAACATGTCAACGAATGCTGACCATCCAATTGTGTTACCAGCTGGACAGTATGGCTTCTGTCGTGGTCGTGATTGTGCTGCGACACTGAGGGCTTCGCCAAAGTAAACCTGAAACCTGGTCCGTGCCACATTGGCTGCCGTCCTAGTACCCTCACTCATGTCAGATCAAAGCTTGCGAACCCAAGGCACTTCAAGAACGCATGCTATACTCGGCTCGAGCCGAACATGATGACATTGATAGAGCCGCTGTGATCTGACAGCCAGCTTGAACGCCTGTACTGCATGTTCAGCTCAGATCTGCTTCGGCTTCGCACGCCAACGCGACGACCTTTTTCACCAAGTAGCGCGACGCCGAACAAGCTAGTAAGCTGCGTGTGCCGGCCGTACTCGAGATCAATGCTCAAACAGCTCATCGATATCTTTCAACTCATCTAGAACGCGTCATGGACAGGAGATTCAGGAACGCGCGCAGTCCGAAGTCCGACACAGATGGCAGCGAGGACGTGTTTCTCGACCTTGCAGAGGAGACGGAGTTGAGTAAGAGTGACGATGACTTTCAGGAACCAGCCTCCCGCCTTTCGCACCGAAAAAATGACATTGAAGATGAAGACGAGCACACATTGAAGAATCTGCCAGGCCAATTTCCAGATCGGACGCCGCAACCAAAAGAAGACACAAGACCACGATCGAGTGGGTACCTTTCTAGCTTTGCTGGGCAGGAAAGAGAGGTCAACTCAAGAGCGCAACACCAGAGGCACGTATCGCAGCCGAATGGTGGTTTGGTGTACTCAAGCAATCTTGCTTCCACGAGGCACAATCGACAAGTCACGTCACGGTACGGTGACACGCCTGGTAGTCGCTACCAAGCCCCAGTGACTTCATTTTCGCAGATTGAGACGCCGCGCCTGCGTCGTCAGCGGAATTTATACGCGGACACGGACGGTCCTGCAGAAGAAAGACAGTCGTACCTGAACGAATATCGAGGCGCTAGACCATCCTCCCTGAAGCCTGCAAGCCCTGCGCAAGCTTCTCCGGCGCCAGTCATGAACCAGGCAGCGCCAAACGACTCCGACTCAGTCGGCTCTCAAACGGCCGCAAGCACTGTGTGGGACGAGCTCGACGAGCTCAAATCGAGAATCAAGAGATTGGAGACAACGGGTCAGCGATTGCCATCTACAGCAAACGCGGCTATCGCCAGTCACACTGCGGCACGACCACAAACGGCCACGACCGCTCCCACCACTGTGTCGTCTTCTCCGCAACAGCTCCGGAAACAACTTATTACCCCGTCAGAAATGACTACAGGCACATCCATTCCCGCAGATGTGCATCCGACTTTACAATCTGCCCTGTCACGCGCAAGGTCGACACTCACGCCACAAGTGTATCGACCGCTTGAAGCTGCTGTCATGGACTCGCTTGCCATGGCGGCAGCCACAGGCCGACAGGCTTCCGGAGGAATGTCGTCAGCAGCCTCCACGATTAATGGCTTTGGTGGCTCAGACCGACAGACAAGACGCAAGGTGGACAGTCTGTGCAGAAACTTAGCTGATCTGTGCATTGCCATGTGTGACAGCAGGAGTGATGACACGCAATTGTTGAGCTCCCCGACAAGTGCCAGGAAAAGTAGGCCAGCCTCACCACGACATCATGTTCGACAAAGCGTAGAACTCGAGGAAAGCAGACCTGAAGTTCCCGCCGTTCCTCAAAGCCGGCGAACTTCACGAACAAGCTGGGCGCGCACAGATGAGGTCAGAACCCCAAGGTTAAGCATCAGCGGAAGACATGAGCTGCTCAACGACCTGCAACACGGAGAGGGGTCACCCAGCACGACGCCAAAGGATTACACCGCTCGTTACAGCAGTTTGGGACGTGGCGATGAGCAGAGACAGGATCGTCGACTCTCGATCACACAAAATAATGACGAGCCATCCTTGCGTGCACCATCGCGGGCCATGACGGATATTGGAAGACTAGGATTTGGAGCCAAGAGAGACCACCTTCGTACTGGAACGGCTCGATCACCAAGTCTCAGGGAGACTTTGGAGGCTCGACGCCGCAGCGCCAATATGCAGGATGAAGAGGTCAATGATACCCAATCGACAGTGTCAATCACCGGACAGACGCCGGCAGCTAGGAGGTTCCTCGATCGCGTTCGTGGAACCCCTTCTGAAGTCGGCAGCAGTATATCAGGGACGAGACCTCGTCTAGGTAGTAAGGACTATCAGACACCGTCGCCGCGACTGGCCACGCCCGCAGCGCGGACATCGAGCATTGGTCAGCGGCGATTTGCAACTTGAGCATTTTGGAACGGATGCATTTGTACCATAATAGGGATCGGGTGTATTTCTACAGCGAGGCGAAGGACTGGCAACAGGCAACAAGGAGTTTTTTGTTTTATGGAGTGAGCGCGAATGGGTTGCCTAGTACAGCAGCAGTGCAGAGGCACTATAGTACGATGTATCATAGCCCTGTTCAGTTATGACAAAAGCTGGTCGTTCCCTGTACCAAACTCTTCGCGATCATGGTCAACCATAGCCTAGATCGCTTGACGCATGCATTATCTGGTTGCAGCATGTGATGGAGCTCGCCGACCAATCATGGCGATCTTCGACCAGGAAATTCCAGTATCCTGGTGCCAGAGGATTCAAGTTTTGACCCTCTGATGTCACCGTGCGTGGCTGCTTCAGCCACATGCCACCACCTTTATATATGCATGGAGGGTGTGAAGCATCACAAGGTTAATTCTTTTCCAGCTTAACATATCTCAAAGCTACAAATCTCTGCTACATTTCATATCACTTTCACCAAGCTCAGTACTTTCACCAAGCTGAAAATGGAACGCGGCAAGCAGATCTACAACAACCAGTACGAGAAGTGGATGCCCTGGATTGAAGATCAGTATCTATACTATTTCGGCAAGGACAACAAGGCTAGCTACGCTACCAAAGGTATGCGAGGATACCCTGCAAATCTCACTATATCACACGATCTAACGCATTTCACAGACACTCTCAACAAGACACAGGTCTCCGGTATCGAGCCGGTCGACAAGCTCCAGGGCGGCGTTACCGATACAGTCGCCGGTCAAGTTGGCAAGGGTGGACTACTCCAGCCAGTCGGCGACATGGCTTCCAAGGAGGGTATCAACCGTGCTGAGCGCGGAGGCAAGGACGACAAGGGTTCATACGGCGGTCCTCTCGGAGGTGTCACTGATCCGTTGGCCAACAAGGCGAAGGAGGGCGGAAGTGCTGCTACTGAGGGTGCAAAGAGTGCTGGAGGATACCTCGGTGGATTCTTCGGCGGCAAGGGTGGTGACAAGAAATAAGCGACCACAACATCTTGAGAACGTAGGGGGACACCTTGAGGACGAGACGATACCCAGCATACATGATGCAGCTTTGCGATTTGCTAATTCATAGACGACAGTCTTGCGATTTAATCGATAATCGAGTTTTCTTTCAAATTATGAATGAGCATGCATAAATGTTCTTACCCAAGGCGTAGATGCTGGTCTTGCGGAAGTTGATCAGCTAGGCCGTTGAAAATGTTTATGCGTGGGGAGCTATGGCATCATGAATCTACGACCCTGAAGCTGCAGCTCGGTCGCTTCAAGATCCTACGAGATCTCATCCTGCCAGATGTATTTTTACTTTACACGCCATCACACCAGTAATGGTACATCTATCCAAGCCTGGCCTGGACACTGGTCAGTTCCACACCGATGAGGTCCGTCAATCGACGAAACCATCCAAGTCAACATCCCGCATCATTGCTCTTCCCTGCTCCGCAGCCGGACCTCACTACCAGACCCCGCCAAACCTAGCTGCAGGTTTCAGTAGCCTACATCTCTCGAATGAGCACCCTGCACGTGCGAATTTGGTCGCTGACGATATCACGACTTCGCGGTTCAAGATCAGTCTCGAGACATGGGGTTCAAGCATTCTCTATTCGGGCGGCGCAACTTGGATCGAGCACAAGCGCAACGCAAAAGATTGTCTTTTTGGCCAATTTGATACAGCAGATGTAACTTGCCCGTCTAAGACGATATCCACGAAAGCCGCAACAGACAGCAATGGCACCACGACACATGTCAACAGCACTGCCACGGCGAATGGAGTGAAAGGCAAAGAGAAGAACACATGCCCCCAGGAGAACAGCAGACATATTCGATTCCCTCGAGCATTCGCAAATACGCCGAGCGTGATCTGCTGGCTGAATCGTCTCGACCTCTCTTCTTCGCCGGATCACAACTACCGCCTACGCTGCTTCGCATCTCACATCACCAAGTCTGGCTTCACAGCTCACATCGATGCATGGGGTGATAGCCAATTGAACGGCGCAGCAATGTGCTGGATCGCCTTTCCCTCGTCTAAGGCGAACGTCGACAGTGGAGAGATCAACACCCTAGATGTAAGGAGCTGGAGTGATCCGAAAGAGGAGACAACAGGTTGGATCAAGTTCAAGAGAAGTTTCAAAAAACCGCCTACGGTACTTGTTGCGCTTAACATGGTTGATACGGCAGGCAATGCGGACCTCAGAGTCAGTGTGGAGGCAGTCGACATCACAGAGGAGGGATGTAAATGGAAAGTCAGGGGTGGAGGGGATAGCACCGTATATGCCGCCGGAGCAGGCTGGATCGCTCTAGGGGTGGTATGAAGCCTAGAAAACGTCGACGACGCATGCACCGCCATAACGCTGCTTCCTAGGGCTATAGGGTGGTCCCGGTGGGGCTGTCTTCCATGTCGGTAAACATTCGGCGCAAATAATTACGCCCGCGCGAGTCTCTGCTAGTCACCGCCTGTCAAGCGGGATCGATATACCTGCGGATCATCGCCGCTCCAAGCCGAGCACGGAGCAGTAAAGGCGCCTAGGGTGGCAGCGCACACGGCCAAGCATTGCAGACAGATTGCAATGACGTGCAGGAAATAAGACAGCGGCACAGACTGTGAAGAGACTGCGCACAAGCTCGAGAGACGTGACACTCGTCGAGAGATAGCAAGGTGGATAAATCCAATGGGGTTGTGTCTCTGGAAGAGGGCGAGTAAACTTGACGGCCCGCTAAATTAGTGTTCGCTATTTCTATGCAAGGTAGTGGTTCAGACGGAACAGTTTGCGATTGTCTATCGAGACCTGTTGGACTTGCATCGTCGACGTACGCGCGACTCCCACATATTGGAGGACGACATTTATCCTGCCATCTCTGCGCATCCCGTACTACTACTTCTAATTCGAGTCATGACTGGAACGAAATAGAAGAGGATAAAAAATCGCTATTGGCTTTTTGACAGATTTGAAGCTAAAGAGCAATCATGGAGCTTTGAACTCGAGCACGACCAATCGGAATGCTAGCGTGATTCTGCCCGCCACCAGCAGACGAGAGATGCTCTTGCTGAGGTGGTCGTCTAAAGGTGTGTCTTTGGGACCTTTGGGTCGACCTCTTCCGCGAACCACCACGCAGTTTTTTGAACATCCCATCCCAACACAAGGAACTTCTCCTCCACCCACTCTCCCTCACCTCCTCTCTAACATTCCCCTCCCACCCTTGCGCTCGACCTTTTCCCGCGCCTCTGAACGATCCGCTTCGCTTCGTCGCAGTGATTGTGAGTTTTCGCAAATCTCTTTGTCGGCGTCTGCTCGTCCGATTTCTTTGTGGCTTCCTCGTCTGAGAAAAATCCCGAAACCTCAATCGATGCTGCCGCATGCGGAAACAATGAAATGCTGACTCGATAAACACACAGATTGTCCAGTCCTCTACCTCTCTCCTCCTTCCACATCACCTTTATTCGAGTACTTCTCTCGTCTCGCATATCGACCTCTGATATCAACCCGCTCATCTCAACCCACTCACCCCGCACCTACCATTTCGACCTCGAGACCGCATCTTTTTGCAGACATCTCATTCCTCAACATGTCTTCAGAACCACCCACCACCGAAGTCCCCGTCGACTCTGTCACCGAAGGTCTCGGACGTCTTACTACCGGATCCGAGGACCCTCCCCAGAGGTCCATTGAAGAGTACGGGACTGCTCAGTTGACCTTGCGTGCTATAGTGTCGTCCAAGGAGGCCGGCGTGATCATTGGCAAGGCGGGACAGAATGTTGCAGATCTCCGCGACAAGACTGGCGTGAGGGCCGGCGTCAGCAAGGTTGTTCCTGGTGTCCACGATCGTGTCCTCACCGTCACTGGCCCTCTGGACGGAATTGCCAATGCTTACGGTCTGGTCGCCGATGGTCTTGTCAAGGGAGCTCCTGCCGTAGGCATGGGCGGTGTTATCGCTAGCCCCAACACTCACCGTACGTTGCTCTTTGTGCTCAAATTAAAGCCGCCACTGACTATATTCACAGCCGTCCGTCTCCTCATCTCTCACAACCAAATGGGTACTATCATCGGACGTCAAGGCCTCAAGATCAAGCACATCCAGGACTCCTCCGGCGTACGCATGGTCGCGCAAAAGGAGATGCTTCCTCAGTCCACTGAGCGCATCGTTGAGGTTCAGGGTACACCCGAAGCAATCCAGAAGGCTGTCTGGGAGATCGGAAGATGCCTGGTCGACGACGAGCAACGCGGATACGGGACTGTTCTGTACAATCCTGCTGTCCGCGTTCAGACTGGAGGCGCCCCCACCAATGGTGGCGGCTACAATGCTCCTAGGTCATTTGCCAGGACCGGCAACGGCACCGACTTTAGCGAGGGCGCACCACGCTATGCTAGACGTTCAGATGCTGGTGCCAACCCTCCCCCAGCTGGTCCAATCTCCAGTGGTGTGAACGAGGACGGTGAGGAGATCTCTACCCAAAATATCAGCATTCCGGCGGATATGGTCGGCTGCATCATTGGACGTGGAGGGAGCAAGATCTCTGAGATCCGCAAGAGTTCCGGCGCCCGCATCTCGATAGCCAAGGCACCTCATGACGAGTCTGGCGAGCGCATGTTCACTATCACTGGCAGTGCCACCGCCAATGAGAAGGCGCTTTACCTTCTATACGAGAATCTCGAGGCCGAGAAGATGCGCCGCAGTCAAGCTCCTGCAGGAGAGGCGGCGTAGAATGCACACAGTCCCTCCTTTCCGCTATACACCAACATGGGTCCTTCAAGCTATGGCCAACAGCCCATCTCCCCTGTTTGACCACGTCACTTGCTCTGTCTCTGGTCGTCCCACTCGCTACTTACTTGATACGGCCTGACGATCACATGGAGATAGCTCTATCAGGAGGGCGTCCCAATAAGAGCCAACGCAGCCTTTCGATCACCTGTAACGCGATGCCCACATGGCGTCGTGAAAACAACCTCTCATCATTTTGCTACCCACCACTCGTTATAATATCCCTCATCTCAACTCTTCCACCATTACACATCACAACACACCGACCCTGAGACGGCCGCTATCAAAAGACTCCTGACCGAAACACCTCTTTTCCTTCCATCTCTGGTAAATCAAAAGCATCACGACTATCGAATTTCCATCACGAGCGACGACCGAAGACGGCACGACACATGTTCGAGTCGACATTGTCAAGCTGTCGAATGGCTGTTGCAGGTCTCTGCTGAGGTCACGTCGCACAGTGGAGGAAAGGGAGGGGGGCAGAAGGGATAGACGACGACTCGACCTACTGTCGACTAGTCTTATTTTCTAATGGCTCATGCAGTCCGTAGCGCTCTGATGCATTGTTTCTTGTTTGTTCTGCTTGTTCAATACCCCCAGCAATCGATCTGTGGATTCTTCACCTCTTATGTGACCTCTGACAGCTCGTGACCATCACTGTTCGTCCTCTTAGCTTTTTAATATGATTGATCACCAGGACGGACTGCAGATCTCGGTGCATTGCAAGCAGGGTATGATTGAGTTCCGGCATGTTTCGGAGTGGTGGTGAGCTCTTCTTGAGCTCTGCCCCCGCCCAGTTTGGGCTTCACGTTCAGGGTCAAGGATTCTTTTGCTGAGATGCTTCATCGATATATTGACAATCATCAGAAGCGCGATGGCTCACGTGGACTACACGATCATTTTCTCAAGCACAGTGGAAATGTACACACAAAGCCATGACAGCCTTTCCGTTTCAATATGCACAAACGGTACGGAAATCTCCATACCTTGCAATGCGAGTCTGCACCCCACACTCTGGCGTCAGGAACCAGATCTCCAGACTCCAGCAAACCAGCTCGGGCCGCTTTTCCCCCTCCAGGCGTGCCAGCCGATGACGCTGTCTCAAGTCGTCGAGAGAGGTTCTCCGCCATGCCACACCCGCTCTCCACGCTGAGACTGGTCCAGCTGACCCTCCCTTCTGTGTTGGTTCCTTGTCGTTGTCACCGTATCGTGGGATAGAGCTGGTGCTGCTTCTCTTTTCCTTTCATTGCTCTGTTGGATTGCAATTGGTATAGATCAGCCTTGCCTACTGGCTCTCCTTTACCTCATTCGCATAACAGAGCTAGACGCATAGTATTGGTGGAACCTGGACCGAGCCCAGAATGAAGCCTTCTCAGTCACTGTCGGCCTTTGTGCTGGCATTGACGTCCTTTATCACGACATGTGCGGCTTCGACGCTGAAGCCCCCTGTCCTGCCGCTCATTGTCCGCAATCCTTACCTCTCGACCTGGTTGCAGGATGCTCGTGAGGCACCTTGGAGCCGCTGGCCGATCTTCTACACTGGATCCAGCGTGAGTATCACACTACCAGCTGCCAGAGAGACACTGACCTGTCAAGATCGGTTTTAGTGTCCTTGTTACCGTTCCAGAGACAGGCAATGTCTATCCACTGCTTGGACGGCCTCACGACTCCCTGAGCGGGTCTGGTTCAGAGTATGATAGCTCGACCTCACTTATGGGCAAAGACTGACATTAACAGCTACAATGTGTCCTATCCTACCTACGTCGGGTCAAAGTACGACGCCTCCGTGACCAACCTCACCTACCTGATCCCAGGCCCAGAAAGCGACAAGCCTGCCGAGCTTGTCCTGTCTTTCCTCTCCCCAATCACTCCGACTTCCACCCTGCGTCAGTCTATACCTGCAGCGTACCTGACAGCGCACGTGCACGGCAACTTCGACATCAATCTCTACATTGATCTGAACGGCCAGTGGGTCAGTGGTGATAGAGGCGCTAGAATCGACTGGGCTCTTGAGCGCACAGAGATTGACAATGGCGAATACCTCAAGACTTGGACCTGGAAGAGAGAGGAAGAGCAGATACTCACAGAGTGGGCCGATCATGCCGAATGGGGCTCATTGAGGTTCACTGGACCAGGAGATGTACATCACGAATGCGGTACTTCTGCCCTTTTGAGAAAGCACTTTGCAAAACACGGCAATCTGAACAACAAGATTGACAAGGACTACCGCAGGGTCATGGAGGAGGAGCCCGTTTTTGCTTTTTCAAAGTCGTTCCAGTTGGCCAACAACAAGTCTGATGATGCGGTGACTGAGAGTGCAACTTTCACCATTGCTCATGTCCGCGATCCGGTTGTACAATTCGCATCAGCTCGTGGTTTGACTCTTATGCGACCACTCTGGAAGACGTGGTTCTTGACCGAGGACAAGTTGACCAGATTCCACTACCAGGATTTCAAGAAGGCTTCTGTTCTGGCTCAGAACTATTCTGATCAGCTGGCTGTTGACGCATACCGCTCTGGCTCCGACTCATATGTCGATATCGTTGCCTTGTCTGCACGCCAGACTATGGGCGCGACTGACTTCTCTGGCACCGTGGAGAACCCGATCTTGTTCTTGAAGGAGATCTCCTCAAATGGAAACTGCCAGACGATTGATGTCATTTTCCCGGCCTTCCCATTCTTCTTGTACACCAATCCACGCTGGCTCGGATACCTGCTTGAACCTCACTTGGAGCACATCATGTCAGGACAGTACCCGAACAAATATGCCATGCATGATCTAGGATATCATTACCCCAACCTGACTGGTCATGCGGATGGACGGGACGAATACATGCCAGTCGAGGAATGTGGCGACATTCTCATCATGGGACTTGCTCTGGTCAACTCCTTGTCATACTCGTCCGACTCGTCCGCTCAGTCCATCTGGTCTACCCACGGCGAAGCAGACACCATCTCCGCCCTCGCCGACCCAGACCTGTCCGCCTTCCACCTCACCACCCTCGAAACCCGTGACGACATCTGGGGATTAGACAACAAATTCGGCGGCGCCCTCGGCCACAAGCAAGCCCAGAAGTGGCTCTCCCGCACCTACCGCCTCTGGAAGCAATGGACCGGCTACCTCGTCGAATTCGCGCTCGAACCCGAAAACCAACTCTGCACAGACGACTTCGCAGGCTGGCTCGCGCTCCAAACCAACCTCGCACTCAAAGGCATCATCGGAATCCGAGCCATGTCGCAGCTCGCCGAAGTGATGGGCGAAGACGCCGACGCCAAACACTACCGCAACATCAGCGAGACCTACATCGCGAAATGGGAAGAACTCGGCATCTCCCGCGACGGCACGCACGCCAAACTGGCCTACGACTGGTACGGCAGCTGGACCACGCTGTACAGCCTCTATGCCGACGCCCTGCTGTGCTTCCACCCCGACGCGGCTGACCACTCCAACGCTCCCCAACCCGCCCTCGCCCCCTCGCGCCTGTTCGGCGGCCAAGAACCCCTCAAACCCGGCAAGGGAAAGAAGAGCGAGAACCTCATCCCCACGCACATCTACCAGCAGCAAAGCGATTGGTATCACGCGGTGATGCAGAAATACGGTCTGCCCCTGGACTCGAGGCACTTGTACACCAAGTCAGACTGGGAGTTTGAAGCCGCTGCGGTGGCGAGCAACAGGACCAGAGAAGAGATTCTGGATAGGGTGAGCAGGTGGTTGAATGAGACGGAGGTGGACAGGCCGTTTACGGATTTGTATAAGACGGAGGGGGATGGTGGGTTCCCGGGGCCGGATTTCTTCGCGAGACCGGTGGTGGGGGCGCATTTTGCTTTCCTTACGTTGGAGAGGGCTTGTGGTGGGAAGGCGATGGAGGGGTTGAAGGATTTGAAGTAGGTGCTGGAGAGAGGGAGATGGGAGGAGAGGGGAGAGGGTATGCAGTGAGGGTGATGGAGATTAGGGACTGGGAGGATATGTGATTAGTGTATGTACGGGGAAAAAGCGGGAGTGTATGTACTTGGGCAGAGAGCACTGTATGCAAAGAACCAGGATCTGACTTGATCTTGTATACCCAGCAGTTTGCGAAGGACGGCATTCATGGCGTTATCTGTCAACATATATATGAGTGTTGTTGGGTCTTGGTCACGGGACATTCAAGTATGCTTTCTCGGTCAATGATGGAAGTTTGCAGTACTTGTTCACAAGACATGGACGTCTGTCTGAGGCCACGTGACAGACCGAAGACCCGGCGCTCCAAGGAAGCATAGAACGGACATTTCATCATAGAGATACAGCGCATGAAGTGGGATTGTAATTGGAAGAGCGCCATTCTCACTCAATCAAGGCATAGTCTACTCACCTTCAGAGCAGCGAAGTAAGGACAGACTACACAGGGTAGATCCTGAAGCACCTTCCTGGTTCGAATCTGCCAGTCGCTGCATTGACGAGCAAGACGTCAATCCGACCTTGCAACAAGCAGCCATGAGTCATCGTCCACGCCCTGAAGTCCAGGCACACGTCCAACCACTCACCAATCCATCATCGCAAGCATCGACCTCAACCCGACCATGCACCTCAGCAAGACCCCCATGTCACGATCCGCGACAGACGCCTCCCCTACACCCACCGATCGCGCATCGACCGCCCACGCAGGGCCCACGAGCCGAACGCAGCCGGGGTGGGCCAACTCCTGACTCTCGCATGCGGACAGACGAGGCTGAAGATGTTCCTCAGGTCTGACATGGAAGAGGGAGGCGATAGTGCCGGCTCCTCCCGCTTGTGGCGGAGACATGGCAGCTATTCTCTGCTTGGGTGGACGGTCGAGGGTGCGTGGTAAGACAATGGCGAGGACGAGCCACCAACTTGTGATTCTTCACCGCGGGTGAGGCGGGCGATAGTGCCGATGTGTATGCAGGAACGAGGCACGAAATTACAGCGGAGCCGGGAAGTGCGAGACAGGGGATGAAATGATGGAATGCATAAACTATGCGTGAAGAAACTTACTTTGTGTGCTGGGGATGCAACTTGCTTGTGGAGAGGGAGGTCGTTGGGGAGACGGAGAGATGCATTGTTGTGTGCAAGGTTTCGGTGTGAGGAGATGAAACAGGCGCGGTGGGAGAGTGAGAGGACTCCTCCTTTGCTGATGAGGTGAAACGAGACTGTATTGCGCTCTATCTGGTGCAGGCTCCGGGGATTTGGGATGACAGCTTGAGCAGGTGATTGCTCTGACGTTCTTGAGGGCTTCTTTCATGCCATGCTCGTGGCTTGAGGCAGCTGTGACAGAGCTGTGTGTGCAATTCCACCAGGTTTGGCCCTTTAATTTGCATCTGTTTTCCGCGCTAACCCGGAATGATCAAGATCAGCCGCGGACTCGAGAGTGTGAGAACGCGGGTCTGTGCTTTGAGACGAGAGTTTGGACGGGACGGGATAGGGCGAGGATTTGGCCATGTCAGTTGTCTCTAGACACGACAGCAGAGATGACGAAGCTTGACGAGTACTTTTGACATGTACTCGAGTGCAAAATACGGAGCGGTGCTGGATAGAGAAGGCCGGAATTCGTCCTCTGGTCAGGTGAACTGCTAGGTCGGTGAATACTCGCGGCTTGGCCTGATCAGCAGCCTTGAAGCCGCATCCAGCAGCTGAAGGTGATTGAGAAGGAGAGAGCAAAATAGTACTCGACCTGATCGTCGCATTTGCTTGCTCATCAGAGACGGCTGCAGCTTATCGTTCCCCGGTGTGACTGACCACTTTTGCGGGCTTGATGCATGCATGTTGGTGCTGCTGTGCGACCGAGGAAGCATCGAACAAGAATCAGGAGTCTATGTATCGCGAAGTTTAGGGTACACTTTAAGCGGCGCAGACTCTCCGATCAAGATCCTGTTGCATACTCTGGGTGATGGACGAGTTAAGCGCTGTGCTGGTGGGAATCTGAGCAGTATTTGCTCACTCTTCCCAATGGTGGACGATCAGGCACTGCTCAGGCTATTTTTGTACGAGCGCAGCACAACCACCATTAGGATAAATACTTACAACAACACGATCTACCAGGCCTATTGCTCGATCAACATCTTGTAGAGAAAGAAGCCAACGATCCGTGGCGCAAATGTGACATTTTCTTCTTGTTAGCCCTCGAGTCGCCCGAGATTGTGTTGTCTCATCTCCGACACCTGTATTTCATCTTGCTGTAAAAAGTACTCCGTAGATACCTCCGTACTATGGGCAATTATTGCAATTCCACACATCCCCACAAATCCATCTGCCGCCTGGCCAATGGGCTAATCCTTCCATTGATGACTAGGCCCGAATCGGGTCCATTTTTGGCTGAACATGTCCTCGTTGAGATGCGCCGTGTTGTGGGTAATTTCTGGTCGTGGCCGAGTGAGGGTTGTGGTTGAATCGGTGTTCCGGTCAGGATATCGAGCAGAGATACCAATCATGAGTTGAAGGACAGTGATGCCATGTGATATTGTCCCGTACCAACAGACCCAAATACCATATCTTTGATGCTCACGCTTTGACGCTATCCCCGTTCCTGTCATGTGCTCATTAGTGTTTGGCTGCGCATCTTTTTTGCTTCTCTTTTGGTCGCTAGATTGTCATCCGTGCACTCTACGGCTGGCTGGGCGCTACACAGGCTCGGCGTAGCTAGAGTCCACACACAGGCCAATCCCGTACGGCTACCCTTCCCACATCCAGAACTCGCCCTGTCTCTTGTCTCTGCCCGTCCCTTCTGCCAGTCCTGTCGCGAGCTGCCGCACCGATCGACGCTCTCTTCTTTCGTCTTGCCCTTCCCTTCTCTTCAACCTCAGCCCGTCAACCCACCGCCGCCGCCGGCCCATCTCCCATATCGACAACAACTGCTGGTCAAGTATAACGACCTCCCTCTCAGCAGTTGACTTTCGAAACACGCCAATCTCGTCCCCGGCCATCAGTCGACAACGTTCCTCCCGACCGCACGCTTGACCGACAAACGTCCCGCGCCCCTTTCATCAGCACATCTCCTCGTCTCGATTACTCTCTGTCACTCCCTTGATCCCGATTATACAGGCGAAAGAGCAAGGATTGGGAAATTCCCACCGTCTTTGTTGTAGGATACCATCGATCAGGCTCCGCAAATTAGACATTTCGGCATCAAACAAAGCGCTCGACCTTGGACAAGCCTCACCACGACTTTGTTTGCTAAACGGCTCCCACACTCGATAACGGCCCGTCCAGCTTGATCTCTCGTCGTCTGTCAACAGTCGACGTGACCACAAAGCAAAAATACACGCGCCCTTACAAAGCCTGCAAGCCCCTTATCGACGCCTGCAACCACTTTCCACGCCTCTTCCTCTTGCTGCAAGACGGCATTCAGACTCAATTGTGTCTAGTTGAAGGCGATAACTAATCCACCTTGGCCTTCACCTTTGTACGGTCAAGAGACGAAACTGTCACAGTCTGAATCAGACGCGTCGACCTGCCACAACTAGCGACGTCCCACATTCGTTTATACAACTCTTGTCTCCTTGATTTGCGATTGACACCTCGCAAGACCATGGAATAGATTTCCTCGTCCAATCGAGCAGTAGCATCATTTGCATCAGCAAGCGTCTGGTCTGGTCGACCGACTTTTCTGTCCTTCAGGCAAGGTCGAATTGGTATGTTTGCTGGAAGCCGCCACGAGGCTACAAGTCATCTGACAAGAAGCAGACCTGCCATTTTGACTATACGTCAAGTACACTCGTTTACACAGCTCCCTGACAGTACGCAACGTTCCTCGCTGCACGGTTGAACATCGCTGATCAGTTTGTCCAGCATCTTACTTTACGCCACGCATATCACTACTAAACCACACCTTCCCTCCATCATGAAGTCGTTAGCTTTTACATGGACGGCAGCGCTGTCGATAATTCCCCTCTTCGATGGTTCAGGTCTCACTGCAGCGGCTGCTCCAGCTCATGCGCACCAAGTCGACGATCTGCCAAAGTTCTATTATCCCAGACATATCAAGCGACAGGTCTCGTTTGGCAACAACACCGTCACTACTACTACATCTTCATCACAAGATCCCACGCCTTCAGATGACGACACATCGGTACGGATACCACCGAGCACAACGGCGAGAACGACGACCACAACACCAGAAGAAGATCCTGCACCGTCGCCACCACCACCAGGAGGCAGTGGAGGATTTCTGTCGAGGGTAAACGGTCCGCTCATCCCAGGTCGATCATCAACCACAGAATCGACAACCACGACTTCGGATAGTGTCGTTGTACTACCAAGTCAGCCTTCTGCTTCTTCATCAGTAACGGAAACTGTCACACCGACACCTCCTCGCGGGGGAGAGGATCAAGAGGGTAGTGCAGGTCGGACAACCACAACCGACACCTCAGGGACGAGCGTGAACACTGGCACCGGCAATGGACCGATTGTCATTGTTCCTCCCACACCTCCTGCCAGTGACCCAACAACGACTCGCACAACCCAGGCCACCAGGACCTCTTCTCCAAGCAACGGGAACGTCCCATCAGACCCAATCCGGCCGACCATTCCCAGCTCGACGACCGATGATGCGACCGAAACTACAACAGAGCCATCAAGAGGTCAGAACACAGGGACGGGCACAGGAGTGCCTGTGAGCCCCATCTCGCCAACAATATCGTCTTCGACAAATGTTCAGCCATCTCAGCCTGTCATTGGCTTTCCTAGTGGGACAGGATCTCCGCCAGTCGTTGAGCCTACCCCGACCATCGGTACACCAACTGGTACAGGATCTGGTCCTGTTGTCGAGCCTACGCGGGGTAGCGACTCGACCACGACCACTCGTGGCAATGACGGACCAACCGCACCATCTGGTTCTGTCACGGGCCCTATCGTGCAGCCATCGCGGACAGGAGACGATGACACTACTGCCCCGACTGGTACACGTCCGGGACAACCTGTGCAGCCATCACCACCGAGTTCGAGCAACACTGGCGAAGACCAGCCTTCTACTGGCTCTGGTCCCACTGGCGCTGTGCCCACAGGCTCTGCTCCAACGACAGTTGTTCCACCGACTCAAGGCCCAGTGCTACCTTCGCAGCCGTCATCGGACGATACGCCTACATCATCAACAAGATTCCCTGGCATCACTGTTGGCCTGTCTACCATCATCAGCGGTCAGCCTACTTCGACGCGTGAGAGCGAGACTACTCCTTCTGAGACCTTACCTGGCGACCGGCCTCAGCCGACTGGTGGCAGCACAGAAACGCCTGTGATCCTCCCTCCAGTCCCCGGCAACAGCGATAGCGCGACTCTGCCTACCGCCACTGTTCCCACTGCCACTGGCCCAACGGCTATCCAGCCCTCCCCTGATCCAAGCAGTACTGCAAGCGACAGCCAGCCTGTGCCTGTCCAGCCAGGTCCAACAGGAGTCTTCCCACCTTCGCCCTCGACTACTCAGCCAAGCAACACTGGTCTGCTTCCTTCCCTGACCGATTCGCTGCCGACGCTTACTGGTCTGCTCCCAAGCGTATCAAACACAGGCAGCGTGATCGTACCGACACCATCGGAACCAGTCCCGACCACTACCGACACTGTCACGCCACCAATTGTAGTGCCCGTGCCTTCTGGGACTGGCAGTCAGATCATCAGCCCGCCAGAGCCGACGCCCACAACTCCGGGTGAGACGGCACCAACGTCGCCGGGTGTGACGACTACCTCCGCGACAGGTGTTTCCCCCACAGGCGTATTGCCAACAGGCGTCCTTCCGACGGGCGTGCTTCCATCTGATGTGTCCAGCATCATATCATCCATCAGCTCGGATTTGTCGACTGCAATTAGCGGAGTCGTCCCAAGCCCAACGCTACCGGTTCCATCCGACGGATCCTCGGCAACAACCACGATACCTACAGTCTCAAGCCCGACAGTGTCGCAGACTGGAGGTGAGAGTCAGACTTTGCCAGGGACAAGTCCCAGCAGCCCAGCTGACTCGCCCACAATCACTGGTCCAAGCCAGACTGGTCCCTCGACAACTGACATCGTTCCCGTGCCTCTGCCAACGGGTGGGGATACGACTACGAACATTACAACCACTGATGTGCCGACAAGCCCTGTCACGACTCCCACTGATGTGCCCACGAGTCCAGGCACTGGTCCCACCACTATTGACACGTCTATCCCAATCACGACTGGTCTCACCACTTCTTTCCCGCCATCATCAGTGACGGAACCGACTACGATCTCATACCCTGAGACTAGCCCAACAGGACCGACTGTCACTGGCCCGACCACGATTGAGACGACTCCAACGACATCGCCGAGCAGCCCGATTGTCTTGCCTCCTACCACATCTGGCGAGACCACCATCACGACGCCCTCCACGTCAGAGAACTCGACGACCGCAACTGGCACTGGCGCAATCCCTACATCGCCAACAGGTACCGCTACCATTACCACGCCCATCACTACGCCAACAGAGTCTGGCACTGAGACCGGGTCGACCGTCACCACGCCGTCGGTTACAACGCCCATCATTGTGCCAACTGATACCGACACATCTGTACCTACCGTCACGAGGGCACCGACCAGTATCATCCCTACCGGCACCATCCCTGGCACTACTCCGGACGATGTCCCCACAAGCATTGTGTACGCGCCAACTTCTGCCATTCCAACAACGAGCGTCCCATCGGGTATCCCCACCACTCTTCCCAGGCTCATCCAGCCACGTGAGGGTCTACCACCTCGGCCGGACAACTCTTCTCTCATCCAAGTTGGTTTCACATACGGATTCAACTATCCGTTTGTTGTTGGCTCGTCAAACACCACCCAGCAAATCTTCCGCTATATTCCCGCGGGTATTGGCTTTGGTCTGAACATTTCTGCTGATGATGTGCGCATGTACGGTCTCAGGCCATACGATACTACCACCGACCTCAAGTACATCACCACTTTGGCCATGGCCTACGTTCCAGCGGATAAGGTGAATCAACTAGCACTTGACCTGCACAACTCTATTGCTCCAATCTACAATAATCCAGATACCGCTGCAAGGACTGTCATGTCATTCATTGACCCAACAATCTCCATACAGCCCGGTGACTCGACAGACAGCAAGAATGGTGGCAACTCTGGCACCTACGATCCGACCGACCCATCGACCGGCTCGCAGTCTGGTGGTGCACCAATTGGTGGCGACGCTGGCGCCTCTGCTCCCGTCAAGGGCTCCAGCGTTGGCATCGGCATGGGTGCAGTCGCAGGTGCTGCTATCTATGCTGCTGCAATGGTCATGGTCGCCCGTCGATACCGACACAGGCGACAGCAACAACGCCACCAACGCGCTTCTTCCGTACCTACCGCCGAACGCCAGCCATACATGAGCCAGCGTTCGAGCAGGACTGGTATGGGCTACTGGATGAGCGGCGCTCGCGGCGCATACGGCAGTGGCACCAGGAGCAGTGGCGGTCGAGGAAGCAGGAACAGCGCCGGATCGAGCAGAGGCGCGAGGAGCGTACGAGATCAAGGCATCAGTGCGCCTGTCATGGCGGAGAACAGCTTGGGATGGAACTGATCGGATACCCCAATTTTCATTTGATTGTTGTTTTGTTTCGAAAAAAGCGACGAAGCGTTTCGCATTTCCACATACAGTTGCAGAAGAGCAGAGAAAGTCACTCCTGCATACGACACTTGACAAACCTGTTTCCCTTTATTCAGGATATGGGACAACTTTGGGACATTGGGGGGGAGAGCTCCTCCCCTTCTTATGAAAGATTTCACTTCTAGTGGAGATATTCACTTTTATACCTTATACCACGAGAAGAGAGACATTAGATGACGAGGATCAAATATATGATTCTATACCTTTACCTGCCTTTTCTGACTTTCCTGATTGTGATGGCACTGCTGGCTTTTGACTTGGTCTCCGTGGGAGAGTGGCGCTGATAGGCCTAAGGCTGTCACCCGTCTACAGTAACTTGAATTATTAGACACGCGATGTTGGGCCTGACATATCCAACAAAGAGTTGGATCTTGCGCCTTATACTTACAGCTTTACCGAATCAAATGCTCATGCTCCTAAAACTGTCATTCAAATAGCGCCATCATACCACACTCGTTGCCTTCGTGGCCTCCGGAGTAAAACGGTCATCGTCTGGCCTGGTAGAACTGTCCCTTCCCACGAGCGGCACGACGATGATTTTGCCACGAAGATGTCTACAGAAGTGCTTATCAAAGGCGACGCCCCTACCCGTAAGTGGTGTGTCTAGTATATCTCGTCTTGAAGCACTCCCTGCTTCGATGCTGTCTTCCCAATTCCACCCATCATAAGCATCTTCCACAAGAAAAACCACGATGAAGTCTTTCCTCCTCTTCCTCCTCTTCCAGCTCACCCTGGCCGCTCCCACTCCCTATGAGAAACAAAGTCTTCAGCTCAGCACCCACTCCGCCAACGGCGATGGTCCGAACGAATCCGACTTGTCCGACATACTCTCGCCCATGGACTACTCCACCCCCAACCCAGTACCAAGCAAAAATCCTTCCTCCCCCACCTCCCCAGGCGGTATGCCCTTCCCGATCGGCGCGCTCGGCGACGAGCCCAGAGTCCCTCCCAGCAACGCACCGCCCACCCCAACATCACCGTACGACAGCTCCAAAGCCCCTGGCCTACCCATGTCCCCGACCTTCCCAAGCGGCATGCCCTTCGGCCCGATCGACGGACAGTACAAAGCCAACGCAGCCTTGGATGACGCACTATACCAGCAACAGCAGCAGGGGAACAAGCCCGTGCAAGCGCCGCCGACACCACCGCCCACTCCCTCTGAGCAGAAACAGTCGCCGGCACCGGGACCAGGACAAGGACAGCAGGGTACCCCACCGCCCTTACCGCCTACCATGACGGGCTCAGGGACCTACTGGAAGCCTGGTGGCGATCCGAATGGGAGACCGCTGGATACGCCGCCTCCAAGCCCACTTTCGCCACCTAGTACGCCCGCGGCATCGCCTGGGAAGGTCACCAAGCCGGGAAAGAAGGCAGGCGTGAATCCTGCTGCTGTAGAGAAAGGATTACAGATGCAGCCACAGCAGGCGAACGTGAAGCCTGCGCCGGCCGCCGGGGGAAAGGTTGGGAAGAGTAGGAGGAAGAGGGATGTGTTTGTGTAGAGAGGGGTTTACCTTGTTCTTGAGACAAAAGGATCGATGGCAATCGTGAATGAAATTATGGATGTCTTGCTATTGGCTGTACAGAGACGAGATTGTTCCATATACAGAACGACGCAAGGGACTGGCTATGTCATTTGTGCAGGGAGCTCAGGTGCCAAGCATTAGGGGAGATCAAGCTGTGCGGCCTTGTATAGATAGATGCAGGAGCAGCTCTAAGGGTTAGGGTAATGTTTTCAAGGGTGGGACCTCCAACCCGCAACGTGTGCGCAGGGAGCATCAGTAGACAATTCAATTGCAACCAAACTTTACCAATCGCTTCCTTCAATTCTTTCCTGAAGTTTTCGACAAGCACTGGACCGAATCAGTGGGTAGCTTGGACGACTCAATTCAACAGCTGTCCCTTGCTTCGCAAGGCAGCACCTCCCACCTCCCAAAATGCGCTTGGATGTGAAGGTACGGGATATGCTTGACCAAGGACCTCGAGATCATGCCGGCTGACGTACGTCTGAACGAACAGAGACAGCTCTTTGCTCGATCACAAAGAGTCAAGGGTATCGACTTTCATCCTACAGAACCATGGGTAAGCACCTACCGCTCAGGGGAGGAGGAGCCAAGCTAACCAGGTGCAGATCCTCACTACATTATACAATGGTATGCAGTCAAGGGAAACAGATACAAAGGGGCAAGCATTGACATAAGCAAAGGACATGTCTACATATGGTCGTATGAGACACAAGTCAGATCTACGAACTCCTCAGCCTGTGCACTACTAATGACGACCAGGCCATCATCAAGACCTTCGAGCTCACAGATGTCCCCGTACGAGCAGGGCGCTTCGTCGCCCGTAAGAATTGGATTGTGTGTGGATCGGACGACTTTCAATTGCGAGTATACAACTACAACACCAGTGAGAAGATCACCTCCTTTGAAGCGCACCCAGATTACATCCGTGCCATTGTGGTACACCCTACACAACCTTTTGTTCTTACCGCCTCCGATGATATGACGATTAAGCTCTGGGATTGGGACAAGCAATGGAAGTGCGTGCAGGTGTTCGAGGGACACGCACACTACGTGATGGGACTATCGATCAACCCGAAAGACACAAACACATTCGCTTCGGCATGTCTGGATAGAACAGTGAAGATCTGGAGTCTGGGATCATCGACAGCAAACTTTACCCTCGAGGCGCACGAAGCGAAGGGAGTGAATCATGTCGACTACTATCCGCACTCAGACAAGCCATACTTGCTCACAACATCCGACGACAGGACGGTGAAGATCTGGGATTACACCACCAAGGGCCTGATCGCGACACTTGAGGGGCATCAGAATAATGTTTCGTTCGCTTGCTACCATCCAGAGCTCCCAGTTATCATTTCAGGTTCAGAAGACGGGACGATCAAGATCTGGCATGCGAATACGTACCGGTTGGAACAGTCCCTAAGCTATGGCTTGGAAAGGGCTTGGTGTGTGAGCTATCAGCGGGGTAAGCAGGGTATCGCGGTCGGTTTCGATGATGGCGCAGTGGTGGTGAAGATGGGTCGTGAAGAGCCAGCTGTATCCATGGATGGGTCGGGCAAGGTGATCTGGGCGAGGCACAGTGAGATTCTCACGGCTGTCATCAAGGGAGGAGGTATGTTGGAATCTAGAATCGGCGAGGAGATGCTTACAAGGTACAGATAAGAGCTTGAAGGATGGCACACCAATCACTCTCCCAAGCAAAGATCTTGGTTCGACCGAACTCTACCCGCAAACACTCATGCACTCTCCAAATGGTCGATTCGTCGCAGTATGCGGAGACGGCGAATACATCATCTACACGGCTCTTGCTCTCCGTAACCAAGCTTTTGGCTCGGCACTCGACTTTGCCTGGGGTTCAAAGGACAACGACAAAGACTATGCCATCCGGGAATCTAATATTAGCGTCAAGCTTTTCCGCAACTTCAAGGAGAAGGCTTCGCTTAACGTAGGCTTCCAAGCCGAAGGTCTCAGTGGAGGTGTTCTACTCGGCGTGAAGGGACAGGGTGGCATTGGACTCTTCGATTGGGAGACTGGCCAGCTTGTGCGAAGGATTGAAGTCGAGCCAAAGAATGTAAGCGAGCATAACCAACCGAAATGCTGGAGCAATACTGATGCCATGTAGGTCTACTGGTCAGACAGTGGCGAACTTGTCGCTCTTGCTTGCGAAGATACATACTATGTGCTACGGTACTCGAGAGAGGCGTACCTGGCGGGTATTGCCAACGGTGAGGCGGACGAAGACGGTGTAGAAGCCGCCTTTGAGGTCGTGACAGACATTAATGAGAGGTAAGCTGGATTGATCGCCAATATGGATATCCCTGACTGACTTTTACCAGCGTCCGTACCGGTCAATGGGTGGGAGACTGCTTCGTCTACACCAACAACACAAACCGCCTCAATTACCTCGTCGGCGACCAAGTCTACTCCATCTCCACCTTCGACAGACCCCACTACGTCCTCGGCTACCTCACCCGCGACTCTCGCCTGTACGTCGCAGACAAAGACGTCGTCCTGACCTCCTTCCTTCTCTCCACCTCCGTGATCGAGTACCAAACCCTCGTCCTCCGAGGCGACCTCGACTCGGCCAACGCCATGCTCCCCGACATCCCCGACGACCAAAAAGCCAAAATTGCCCGCTTCCTCGAAGGCCAAGGTTACAAAGAACAAGCGCTTGAAGTCGCCACCGACGACGAGCACCGCTTCGAACTCGCCCTGTCCCTGGGTAGGTTGGAGATTGCCCTCGACCTCGCGAAGAAGGAAGACAAGGAACATAAATGGAAAACAGTCGGCGATGCAGCCCTCACCGCGTACGATATCAAGCTCGCCGAAGAATGTTTCGTGCACGCCAACGATCTCGGGTCGTTGTTGCTCGTGTACACGGCGAGCTGCAACGAGGCTGGACTGCGGGAGTTGGCGAAACAAGCGGAGGACGCCGGGGCGCGGAATATCGCTTTCTCGGCGCTGTGGAGCGTCGCGGACATCGACGGGTGTATTGAGATTTTACTCAAAAGTGGTCGCACGGCGGAGGCGGTGTTGTTTAGTCAGACGTACAAGCCGAGTCGTACGGGAGAGATTGTGGCGAGGTGGAAGGAGGAGTTGGCTAAGGGGGGTAAGGGGAAGGTGGCGAGGGCGATTGGTGTCCCGCCTGCGAATGGGGAGGGGGACGAGGAGTTATTCCCGGAGTGGGAGGAGTGGTTGAAGATTGAGAAGGCAGGGGGCGGGAAGGGACTGGGTGGGAAATTGGTGGATGTTGGTGATGAGGAGGCGGTAGAGCAGAATGGGGAGGAGGTGGCGGAGGAGGAGGAAGCTGAGGTCGAGGCGGAAGCGGAGGAGGTGGGGGATGAGGAGTGATTACTTAGATGACCGGGAAGGAAAATGCTTTTAGATCATGATGCTCTACTGGGTTATGTCCTCTATACTGTCCCCTTTCTTTCCGCCTTCTCCCCATGCTATTCTTTGTGATGATGCCCTCCCTCACCGCATGACCACCTCACCCTCCCTCCCCCTCGTCGGCGTCACAGGCCGACTCTCTCTCTTCAAAAAGGCAATATTCTCTCTCAACGCCACATACTCACTATCAGCATACCCCAAAATCCCTTGTATCTCAGTACTCTTCACCCCTCTAATCCACTTAATCTCAGCAGCAGAGTAATTCACCAACGCCCGCCCCACCTCCTCCCCCGTGGAGCGATCATACTCCGTCGACCCAGGCGCGGACCGCTTGACCACGACGAGGGAAACGCACTCTTGTTGCCCGAAGGCGCCGTCGACGTCCACTACGCCCACCGGGAGCAGGCCTGCTTTGGAGGTGAGAGCTCGGTGCGCGCCCGTGTCGATGTAGATCGTCCCGTGCGGCGTCAGGCCGTGTAGGAGCCAGAAGTAGCGGTCGCGGATGGGGTGGAGGTCGGGGAGGAAGCGGGTGTGGAGAGGGGGGAGGAAGGGTTCTGCGAGACGGGGTTGAGGGGTCGAGGTGCCGGAGTGGGGAGTGGATTCCACGGTGTTGATGATGGCTGTTTTAATGAGGGTTTGGGAGGCGGAAGGGGAGGATTGAGGGGGTGGGGTGTGCGGCGCTGAGATCTGACGGTGGGATTCGCAGTAGCGGACGATGGAGGAGATGTTGCCTGGTTTGTTGGAGCGGGTGATTACGGTGGTCACGCCAGCGGAGGTGGCGAGGCGGGCGGCGGTGATTTTGGTGGACATGCCGCCTGTGCCAACGGCGGAGCCGGCGGAGGAGACGTCGGCTTCGAGAGTGGAGATGTCTTCTACTACTTCGATTGCTTTGGCGGAAGGGTTGGTACGGGGATTGCTATCGTAGAGGCAGTCGACGTCGGTCATGAGGAAGAGATAGTCGGCTTGTACCATGGCCGCTGTGATTGCTGAGAGGGTGTCGTTGTCTCCGAATTTGATTTCAGCGACTGAAAGAGTATCGTTCTCATTGACGATGGGGATAGTACCCATGTGGAGAAGTTCGATGAATGTGTTTTGTGCATTGAGGTATTGTGTTCTGTCGGCGATGTCGTTTCGTGTGAGGAGGATTTGTGCTATAGCTTGCCGCCTGTGCATGAAAAGTTGATCCCATAGTGCGATGAGCTTTGTTTGTCCTATTGCTGCAAGGGCCTGGACTTGTGGAAGATGTTTCGGCCGTCTCTCAAGGTTCATCTGTCCTAGAGCCACTCCAATAGCCCCTGAAGATACAATGATCACCTTGTGACCTTCCTTTTGTAGAGCACATGCTGTCTCGACAATTGTCGACAAGATTGACAGAAGAGGCTCATGGCTCTTCTCGTCTACAATCGAAGATGTACCTATCATGAGTCAGAGCCAAGAATATGACCTGTTTTTCTTGCCTCTTGCTCTGGGTTTCTAACATCACGTGACTCCACCTCACAGCATTGGCTGCTCAGCTCCAGCGGCATGCAAGATAATGATGGCCCCAAAGTCTCTACTATAGGTCTCCTGACAGATTCCGCCGTAAAATACATAAGAAACAAAGTGCTGAGAAAGGGAACGTACCTAGCTTGATGACTATGGTGAGGTGTTTCTTCATGTTGATTGCTATTGTCGCCGCGGCCTTCTGAACCGGTGTGAATTGCTCGTACAAGGACTTCACGCTATCGAAGTATCATTGTCATGCGCAATACAGCAATTAAAGAGAGATATAAATCTGCTACAAGTGATTCATGAGGGGCGTACAACGTGAAGTTCGTCTTAGCCAATCACATCCATCCATTCGATTCACCAAAAAGTTTCCTGACGATGTCGACCTCCACATCCAGATATCGACCTTGTCTCGCCCTCGAATGCACTTCTCGGCCATGTCACGGTAACCTCTAGCGAAACCCTATTATTTCGCCCATCATGTCCTCCGACTCCCCATCCCTACCAGCGGACACCAAGCCCGTTCCAGACAAAGACTTCTACAACTGGTCCACCTTCTTCTCCCTCCTTACAGGCCGCGCCACCCCCCGCGAAGCCGACGCCTACCTCCGCGTGCGCGACGACATGCACGAAGCGTCCGATTGCAAGACGTGCGAAGAGCGCACCGCCTGGCTTTTGAAATACAGCCCCATCATCCGGTTCCTGCGGCAGAACATTAACCTGCTCGGACAGGATATCAACGAGACGAACATCCACTGCAGACGATGCACGACAGCACAGAGCGGGGGTTTTGATCCTGAATATGGTATTTTGATATGTGCGAATCAGTTGAGGAACAGAGGTCATCAGGAGGATACGATGGCGCATGAGATGGTGCATGCGTGGGATTTTTTGAGGTTCAAGTATAATGACCCGAAGGATTTGAGGCATGCTGCCTGTACGGAGGTGAGTTGTCTGGCTACCGGGAGGGGCATGGTTGCTGACATGGGGTAGATCAGAGCTTCGACGTTGTCGGGAGAGTGCAGGTTTGGGAGAGAGTTCTTCACGAGAGGGCAGAGGAGTATCACACAGCAGATGCAGGAGTGTGTACGAAGAAGAGCGACGTTGTCGGTGATGCAGCGACCGTCGTGCAAGGATCAGGAACATGCGGCCAAGGTGGTGAATGAGGTTTGGAAAAGCTGCTTTTATGATACACGGCCATTTGATGAGATATACCGGTGACGTGACGGCAAGAGGTGGTGCATGTAAGATAGAAACGTTTGGTCATGTCATATACCCATTCTGTATAAATCTCTTCTTCTCGAAGCTGGATGATGCTGCGCCACTGGCTATGCGCGAAAGGAATCCAAAGAACCCAAATGCTGGAAAAGAAAACGGGCCGGAGCAGAATCTGAATATCACTCCTTGCCGCCAGAGGTCCGCTGGTAGGCTCGCTCTCCCTTGACACAATGCTTGATAATCCAAGGATGCTGCTGGACTTCAGCCAGAGACAGACGCTTCTCCGGGTCTAGAACGAGGAGCTGGGAGCTGGTCAGATACGGTGGTTATGCCTCTAATGATTGGACTTACCCTCTTGATAAGATCTCTCGCCTCTGGACTGACAAAGTTTGGAATCGACATCTCGCCTCTCGCAATCCTCCTCTGGGTCATGACTGGTGTATCTTCGAACGGCGCTTCGCCAACAAGGAACTCGTATGTCAGGACACCCAGACTCCAGAGATCGACCTTCTCGTTGTACCAGTTGTCGTCCTTTCCTCTAAGCATCTCAGGTGGAAGGTAATCAAGAGTTCCGCACATTGTTTGCCGTCTGTTATTCGGCGCATGCACACTCCAGCCAAAGTCGCTGATCTTGATCTCTCCGTGGATGCCAACAAGAATGTTCTCTGGCTTGATGTCTCGATGGATGACATGCTTCTTGTGCAGGTACTTAAGCGCTGCTGCCATCTGAGCAATATATTGTGCCGCTTTCCATTCTGGGAATCTCTGCTCTTTTCGAAGATGCTTGTATAGCTCGCCCTTGCCGGCGAACTCCAAGATCAGGAAGATACGCTTGCTGTCGTGGAAGTGTCCGTAAAGGCGAAGGATGTTTGGGTGTGCAAGATTGGACTGGATCTCGATTTCGCGCCGAACCTGTTTCTCGACCTTTCCTTGCTGCAACTCCGACTTGTGGAGGACTTTTAGTGCGCAAACGAAACCTGTAGTCTTCTCACGAGCGAGGTAGACACGGCCGAATTTGCCCTTGCCCAGTGGCTTGCCGATTTCGAACATGCCCAGGTGGAACTGCTTTGGCATCGTTGGTTGCTGCGCTGGTGCAAGATAGTTCGATGCTTCGGACTTGCGTTCCGCGTCCGAGTTCCGCTGTGCTGCTTGTGAAGGTAGAGTGATTTTCGCAAAGGTTGCCGCAGGTGGCCCAGTGGGAGGTTTTGTCGCATTCGCGCTGGTCAGCTTCTGGAGTGGTAGCTTCATGCGGTTCGCCGCTGCGGAGGCATTGAGACTGGAAGCAGACTTTGATGTTGCCAGAGGTCCCTGTACAGTGTCAATTGACATTCATGACCAATACACCTGTATTCGTACCTTGGCTTTGTGGAGGGAAGCGCCATCATAGTTCTCGTCGTTCACTGAAATGCCCTCGAGCCGTGCTTCTAACGATTGAACATCCATGTTCGTTCAGTGTCGTCTACGAAGCGATTGTGAACAATATGGCGCCGAGTGATCCAAGCGATATCTTTTGTCAAGAGTAGAGAAGGGATTCAACGATGGCGAATCTGGAGTGTTGACAAACACGGGGAAAGCACAGCAACGCTGCTCATTCGAGCCTAGCGCCGCCAAGCACTTTTCCTCCGCGGAACAAGCACAGTATCGTCATGCTTTCACAAATACTTACCCGCAGAAATGTGATCTTTCATCAATAAATTTTGATATCATGTCGGCGACAAATGGAACCCGCACAGATGCTCACGGACCAGGTGTCCAGTCGCATCTTACTCGCGACAAGAAATGGAGGATCAGCACTCGCAAAATGCCCATCCTCAAAGCTGAGCCAATCGAGGAGATGAATTCGAAGCTAGGAATACCAGTGCCAGAGATGATTTTTGGGGACAATTTTGTTGCGGTCGAGCATCTGTCCAGCGGGACTAGACTGGAATTTAATGCCTTCGAGGCTTTGGACAGAGTGTCAAAGACCAAGGACGGCATGCTTCAGGTGGCCTACTCCGAAGAGTGGAAGAAAGATAGGTAAGGGTCGGCCGTGACCGCAAGCCGAACTCATACTAAATCATCTAAAGACAGCACCAAGAAGGCATCAAGGAGGTCGTCAAGCCTTTCGACTGGTCATACAGCACAGACTTCAAGGGATCGACCACAGGTGCACCAGCAGAGTGGCAAGCTACTACGAATGAGGAGAATCCGGTCCGAACAGACTTGCTGGCACGACAAGATCCGATCATGTTCTTTGATGATGTGATGCTGTATGAGGACGAGCTCGCTGACAATGGCATTGCTGTCATGTCCGTCAAGATCCGAGTCATGCCCGAACGTCTCCTGCTCCTCTGTCGATTCTTTCTCAGACTGGACGGAGTCATCGTCCGTGTGAGAGATACGAGGGTCTACGTCGAGCTCGCATCGAACCGCATCATCCGCCAATACACGGCCAAAGAAGACAAGTATGAGAACATGCGGGTTCAGTTGCGCGGTCGGAGAGAGAACATACCCGAGGCATTGCGGGATGCGAATCTGATGTCTTCTCTGTTGCCGGTGGTGCACGACGCTATCGAGTATCTGGATGTGACTGGATGATATTAGATGATCACGTCAACAAGGGTGAGGAAAACAGCTTCAACCACGATCCACGAATAATACCTCAAACCATGGCTTATGCCTGGTCTTGAGCCGTATCGCCGGTAGGTAGCCAACATCATCGCTCGATTGGGTCTCTTGAGCGTCGCCAGAGCATGTAGGCCATAGAGTGAGGCGCGGTATAGTCTTTCACGACCGTGAGTGACCGCTTTGAGCAAAAGGCGCAACTCCGAACAGACAGCAGAAGGCATAATCCGAGACGCCAATGTTCGGGAATTACTCTGCTCCCGACCATGTACTCAGCATCTGAGCAGGACAGAGGCGACGTAAGTGCAAGTGCATGCAGTCAGCACTTGTTGAGCACGGGCGCCGTCTGAGAACCACTCGGAGCTTCAGGAACGGCGATCTGCAAGCATATTGAGACGTGGCTGACAGGTCCTGCGTATTCTAGGTCCTTAAGCAAGATCAAAGAATACCGCAAATATAACGAACGAAACACGCTTCGCACTATCTGACGCAGTCTCAAAATACAAGTACAAGTACAATTGTGAATACTTTCTTGGAATGCTCGCAAGCGCTACTCGGGGTGGGCCTAAATTTAGGCCGCTAGCAACGGGCGATCTGCGGGCGGACAATCAAATTTGCAGCGAACGAAAGCTTGACCAGTCACGTCTTTCCCTCTTCTGAAACCCAACATGACCTCTACTGGCCACGCTCTTCTCGTGGCTGCGAAAGCGAGACATGTCTGCAAGGCACGGCTCAAGCGGGAATAGCCACTGCGTCTACTCGCTGCTACGCTGTCGGTACACGCGCACTCCCGGCCCTTCTGCGCATTTTCTGAGCTCACCACATGGTCTTTGCTTGGTTGAGCAATGGCCTTGGGTGAGCTGACAGGGTCAGCTTGGCCGCAGAGACTTTGAACTACTTGCTACCTGGTATCCACTATGCCGGATTTCAGTAGGCTTTCTGTACTTGTGGCGTCCACAACCACTAGTCGTAGGCCTGGGTGAGGCAGGTCAAGTTGGTACTAGTCGTCCATGTTGCTCTAATTTACTGCGATTCGCGTCCAACCTCACCCTTCTTCTTTCGCATTCGACTTTTCATTCTTTCTGCACGTTGCGGTCGGCGAAACGGTGACAATGAGGTCCAACACTAATACAGCATCGCTGGTGGCAGCAAGTGCATTCTTCTTTGCCCTACATGTCAATGCCCAAAGTATGCTTCCTCCCGCAATGCGCGGAACCACTGATGCTAATCTGTCTCAGGTCCTAGCAGAACCTCGTCACAGGCCTTTACCTTTGCGCCCACTGGGTCTGGGTCATCTTCGACAGTGACAGCGGCACCTGGAGCATGTCAAGCCGATTGTGACGCAAACCCATGGCCTGGTCAATTGATATCATGGCAGAAGATGTCTGTTACCGAAACCATCACTGCCGCCACTGTGATCAAAGTCATAAACGACAATGATAACACAACAACCACAAAGACTGTGTATGCAGATCTGCCATCTGGTGTGACAATTCCACCGACCGGAGCAGATGGTCGAAGAATACAAGCAGTCACAATTCCCATCGTCACCACTACGATAGGCAGCTGTAGCACAACCTGGTCGGAACGACTGCTACCATGCGATGTGACATTCAGTACGAGGACACTGACATACCCGGAGCAATATTGGAATCTCCCGAATGGCTACCCATTCAATGGCACAATTTCGACTACCACTGCAGGTGGGGCGTCTGTTTGTCTGAACTCTCCCTCAACAACATATATCAAATTCCCCGGCCCGTCGCCGACAGCACCACCTCAAAGCCTTGATCCCGAAGACCCGAATGGATTTTTCTGGACTACTACTCAAGGGGTGTACTACAATCTCGCTCCCTGGGCCTCCCTCTATCCTGGCGAGGCTGCCTTCACCGAATGCTCGACCCGTAACGTTCCCGCACCAGTCACCGCCATCTTCACTGCATCCTTGGAAACGATAACCGAAACATCCCGTATCGCGAGATCACCAGTGACAAGCGCGCCTGATGTAAACCCCTCGGCAACGACGGTACCAAAATCACCCATTACAGAACAACCAGTGACAGGAGGCAACGGTGGCACTGATCTGGAAAGACCGACATTCAACGCACCCGCTCCGGCGCCGTCACCATCACCCACTACCACTTCCCGTACAGGAGGTGGGGGAGGGGGCCGACCCCCAATCCCAGTTGAAGAGAGCCCAGGAGGAGGAGCCATCCAAACGCCCACCAATAATGCCCCGCCCCCTTCGGAGAGCTCACCGGCAATGGAGAAGCCTGGCGGAGGTGCACTGGAGACACCAAACCCTGCTCCATCGCCACAGCCAGCACCTCAACCGGCACCTCAGCCCGCTCAACCAAACCCCTCGAACGCTGCAGGTGCCATCATAAGCATTATCGCGGGAGGTGGAAGACCGGCACCAACCACAGCACCAACAATAGCTCCAGTACCCGCACCTGCGCCGGCACCTGCGCCAACACCTGGTTCAGGGAGTGGTACCACGCCGGACGATCCAATCCCTGTCCCAGCTTCCCCTCCAGCGGCAGATACTCCCAACAATCAAGGAAATACTCAGCCTGCGCCAGCACAACCAGATCAACCTGCTCAGCCAATCGCACAACCTGCACCCGCACAAGGACAACCTGCTGAGGGTCAACCAGTGCAAGGACAGCCAGCACAAGGACAAGTTGGCACGGCACCAGTACAAGGTTCATCTGGTAGCACACAACCCGTACAAGGATCTACAGGTAACAATCAACCTGCTCAAGGCGCTTCTGGGAACACTTCTCCCGTCCAGAGCTCCGGCGGCAACACTTCTCCCAACCCTGGCGGCAATCTGATCAGCATCATCGCCAATCAAGGTCGGCCAGCACCTACAGCAGCTGCTGGTTCATCTTCCTCTGGATCTGGTGTTTTACCTGTCGCGCCTCCCAATGGCCAGAGTCAGTCCGGTAGCTTAAGTGGGTCGTCGTCTCAGCCTAATACTCCAAATGCGCCGGCAAGCCCGAACGTGCCCTTTTCTCCCTCATCTCCTTCTCCGTCTCCGGTCCTTGTGGCAGGTCTCCCCTTCACACCAACCACTTCCTCCCAATTCATCGCACCAAATGGTCAGACTTTTGCTGCAGGCCAGACTGTCTACGTTGGCACCCGCCAGTCACCCACGCCCGTGGTCCTCACCACCAACAGCCAAGGCAGCACTGTCTTCATTGCAGGAGGAACCAGCACTGTGCCTGTACCGGCCAAGCAAACCATAGGACTCGGCGGTAATGTGATGGCAGGTCTAGGTGGATCATTCAGTGGCGCACAGACAACTAGCACTGGCTCTGGTTCTGGGTCCGACTCCAGCTCCGGTACCTCGTCTGCTTCAGGCCAAGATGGCAACTCCACCACTTCCCAGAACGGCAACGGATCTTCTGGATCTTCGAGCTCGTCAGGGAATAATAGCACCGCCACGACCTCTTCAATTAGTGCGAGCGGAACAGGCAGCGCTGCCGGTCCGGTGGCGAGCAGTCCCACCGGGACCTTCCCCAGTACTGGCGGTGCGGGCAAGACAAGCTGTGGCTTCGCACTGGTGGTGCTAGGCTTGACTGCTGTTTTCTTCTTCTAGATCCATGAAATCTTGGGTAAAAGGTAATAGCTTTGCATAGCGCGGTTCGTTGTAGATATTGGAATACTGTACATTACTTTCCCACCCTTCGGTCCTGATCCTCTGGCACCGCGGTACCGTGGTCACTTCCCGCTTTGCATTTCTTCGCCGCTATGTCTTCATGATCTTATGCCTGTCACCCTCGTCCCCCTTGTTTCCCAATGTCGTACAAATTGCCTCACGACAACTTCACCCTCCCATCCCTGAACAGCGAAACATACACGCCCTTCCCCAGCAACACCAAATCCATCAACCACGCCAGCACCAACGCCACGATCATCCCCGTCCCCACCCACAACACCCCCTCACTCCCCAACTCCTGCCCAACAAACACCGTCCCCACCGCAAACCCAACATTCGGAAAAATCATCCCCCACCAACTATTCCTAAACCCCATCCCGCTCCTCCTCCAAACCCCTCGTTCGTCCCTCTCCAAGATCCCAGCGAGACTAATCACCGCCGCCAGCCCAAAGATCCAGAACGCAAACGCCCAGAGAAAGACACTCGCCCACGTGGCCACGACCAGCAGGATCTCAGCCGCCGCGGGATGCGCCAGAAAATAAGGCTCGTCGACAGGCAAGGCGCGCGCGCACCCGATCAGCGCGACGACAGTGTACCCCACGCTGCCGATGGGCATGAACAGGCCGGGGCGCTGAGAGGGTTCGGGCCAGCCGTTCTGGACTAGATTGCCGAGATACCAGGGGAAGAAGAGGAGGGAGACGATCCAGCCTAGACCTTGGAAGGTGATGCCCGTGACGATGATGGGGAGGCGGTGGGCGGGGGGCTGGGAGGCGGCGATGGAGGCGGCGACGGTGCCGGTGAGCATGGCGTTGAAGATGGTGAGGAAGAGGGGAGGGGGGAGGGAGAGAGCTGGGAGGGACGGGGAGCGGGTTATGAATGCCAGGTGCAGGATGGAGGAGAGCAGGGTGAGAGAGGCGTAGATGTAGAAGGTGATGCGGAGGGTGGGGGGGAGCCAGGGACCGCAGTGCGGGAGGGCGAAGCGGGAGGTGCAGATGATGATGGTTGCGAGGGAGAGGTAGAAGGAGGGGAAGAAGAAGCATTCGGGCGGTTTGGTGAGGGAGGGGCGGAGGAGGGAGGGGCGGAGGAGGAAGCGGGAGGTGATGAGGGCGGTGAAGAGGGTCAGGAGGACGAGATTGAAGAGGAAGATGACTATGCCGATCGTTTGAAGGCCGGGAAATTGCTTGGGACATTCGGACAGGGCGATGGCGATGCCGCCTGTGGATTGGGTGCAGGTGAAGAAGGACCAGTTAAAGCGTTCGATGATCCAGGTCCGCCAGTCGAGGATAGTCACATTGCTGTTCCTCTCCTTGTGGTCTGTTTCCGAGCAACCGCCGTTCTCAATATCATGGTGTTGACCCGTCATCCTGAACTGTGGTCGTGCGGATGATCCGTCATCACCCTACCAGTGTCTGTAGCAGATGATCTTTGCAGTCGAATCGCATGGTCGAGTACTATGATTGCAGATGAGCAGAGCTTCAGATACTACGAGACGTAACGAATAAGTTGACACTGAGAACAAACCGCGGATATGGTGGTCTAGATACATTTGCACGTGACGTCAGGCAAATGCCGGTCTGCCGAAAAATCTTCGTATCCTCAATTCGTACCAGCATGACAGAATCATCACATGTGTGTGGGCATTCTGCGTGAGTAAGGATGTCATGCTTGTGTTTATAGTGGAAAGTGAACATGATCAGACATCGTTGCCCAGAGTCGCTTCGTCACGGGGTGGCGTTGCAATACTTGCCCGGGCCAGTCAGAGGCCGACAACCTCGAATATCATACAAGACATGCAAAACCAGATCTTGGGTAGTCACAATGAGATAGCAAGTAAGAGGGCTCTCCACAATCCCGAACACGCCCAAGCGGCGTCTGCTTGGAACGAGTAGGACGTTCTTGGGCACCCACGATGACCTCATTTAATCAATCTATGAGTATTACTTACCACGCACGCTATGCTATGGTATATGAGATCTCACTTGTAGTTATAGTGAGCTGTTCACATATGGAAGCCACGTCCCGACCCGCCTGCACCTCTATTCTTCCCTGGACTGCTAATACTGTATGGTCCGTCCCTCCCATGAATAAGAGGTAGGAGAAAGCTGCAATCCACATCCTTCTCTTCATCTGGCGTCTCCACTGGACTACTAGACCCCGAAGCGGATCTCCCGCTCATGTCCCCACGATCGACATCTGCTGTACCCCCATACGGACTGTCATGCACCATATTCTGAAGCAGGAGATCGGACCGAGAGCTATGTTGCATGTGTAAAGGATTGGTTGAAGGATCATTGAAGGAGAGTGGCAATGGTATAGATCCTAGACGAGTCTTGCGGCGTACAAGACGGGCACTCTGCTCATCACTGTTTGGACGGACTGAGAAACGGGAAGGATTGTGCAACAAGGTCGAGTCGAATGAGGCGGAGCAAGGTGGATGGAAAGCTAGAGGAGAGGGGCGACTGGGCATTGTCAGCGAGGTGTCCTTGGTATGCACTCATTCCATGGCATGGACGAATCTCATAGATGGGTTCGGTCAAGACTCTAACGATCAGTGAGGTTGCAACCTCGGATTCGTCGTGAGCGGGAAACATGCCCGTCCATCATCTGCTATGATCTCATTGAGCGCATTCGTCACATTGTTGGGATTTCTCTGGCCTGTAGAAGTTTTGTTGAATTTCTGCTACCATCTGCTTGCTGGTACAGAGGCGTCGTTGGCGTTGGTGTTGTATCGAGCTTGGAGATCGTGTGTTCATTTCCAATGCGCGATTTGTATCTTGCGACGCTGATCATGGCGTCGATATCGAGAGAGGTGATGTTGTGGTTTGATATCGGGCTACGCCAAAAGAAGACCGGAGGAGCTTGATCCGTAGCAAAGTGAGCACACCTACTTTGGAATAGAGAAGGGCATCTGATGTCCGTCTTCTTTGCGGAAATCAAATGGTTCACTCTGTGATCTTGATTAGCTCCCGGAAACATGGATGATGGAAGGGTCCACACATACAATGACAATAGACTTTTGACGAGCATCGTCCTTGTGGCAACAGGAAGCAAAACGAATGAACGCTTGCTTGCATGACGACCACATGATAGTCTACGGTAAAAGAAATGTCAAAGACAAATAGATTGACTGTACAGCATGTGAAGGGAGCCAGACCAGATGAAGAACAGGATTCGTGTACTTTTTGCTGACCAGCGTAAAGCAAGGTGATGGCGTGAAATGAGATGGCAACAAGAATGGGACCTACAGCTCACAGACAAAGCAGCCGATGAATGTGTGAATGTCGCCGGGGTGGCACGTGGAATATGATTGTGGAACGCGTCGAGGGGTTGTTGCAGAGATTGTGATGGGTTCGTAGCGGTCTACTCCTTGCTTCAACCACGTGCAACAGTGATGCGAGTCCAATAATTCCTGCCATCAGACGTGGAATGCGAGTCCTTGACATGACCACATCTGCGGGAGATTTTTCGACATATGTCATGCTCTCAGAATTGTTCATTATGGCTGTCGTTATTATCGGCATGCCATTGGAATGCCATACATGGTCGATCAATGATGGAAGCAGCGAGTTCTATATAGCTGCTTGTCATCGAAGATGACATTAGCCTGTACGCTTATTTTGGATAATCTTTAATATGGTAGGACTTGAGCTTCGAAAATTGGTCGAAACCGAATTTGGACAGCGTTTGTCCCTTGCCAGAGTTTTTGATACCAACCCTATATCTGCGTCAGTCTAAAACATCTTCGAGATGGGTGGATAGTAGAGATAGATACCAAGCGAGATCGGGACTGGGATAATCGGCCCGGTTGACAAAGACAGTCCCTGCATCAATATCGTCGGCCAGCTGATTGCCTTTCTCCACATCCTTGGTCCAGATACTTGCGGTGAGGCCGAACTCGCTGTCGTTCATGAGCTTGACAGCTTCATCATCTGATTTGACCTTCATGATGGGAACGACGGGACCAAAAGTCTCCTCCTTCATGACGATCATATCATGACTGACATTGATCAGGACAGTTGGGGCGACATAATTACCATCCTTTGGGGGGTTTTGGAAGGATTCGTTTTTGGGTGTGGCGTCTTGGGCTCCTTTGCTCAGCGCATCCTCAATGTGAGTACGGATGGTCTCAGCTGATCGTTTGGAGACGACGGGTCCCACATGGGTTCCCTTGTCAGCTGGATCCCCAAGCTTGTATCCCGACAGTACCTTTTGCACGGCCGCTACGAAAGAGTCGTGGATCTTCTCGTCGACGTAGACGCGCTCCAGACTGCAACATGACTGACCGGAATTGAAGACGGCGCCGTCGACTATTTCCTCGGCGGCCCACTCAATGTCGACATCTTCGCGGACATAAGCAGGGTCCTTCCCACCAAGTTCGAGACCAACACGAACAGGGACTCGGTCACTGGCGGCCTTCTGCACAGCCAAGCCACCCGCGACGGAACCAGTAAAGCAAATCAAGTGGATCTCTGGCGCTTTCACTAGCTGCTCGATCTTTGCGAAGTCGCCGCAGTGGAAATATTGAACGACGTGTTCCGGTGCTCCGGCCTGGGTGAGAACCTCATAGACGCGCTCAGCACTGGTGGGCGTCTGTGGTGATGGCTTGATAATGACGGTGTTTCCTGATAGGATGGCTGGTACAATAGAGTTGATGAGTGTCAAATAAGGATACTGTGGTTGAGGTATCAGAATCTTTGACGGTAAAGCTAAACGAGAGATCGCAGGTACTCACGTTCCATGGGAAGAGGATCAGGACTGGCCCCAGCGGGACTTTCCTGACGAAGCGCTTGAAACCCTGTTGTGGCTCTCCAGGGGTATCTGCCAATGCATCGCCACTGATTTTCAGCAGATACTCACCGCGGGCCACGGCTGTTGTGATTTCTTTTGCGGCAAAAGCGATGGGTCTCCCCATTTGCTCAGTGAGCTCCTGGGCCAACTCATCCTGCCTTTCCAACAGCAGATCAAGTGCCTTCCGGATAATATGCTGTCGGTGAGCGAGAGTAGTCTTTCGGAAAGAGTCGAATGCCCTCGCTGATCTTGCTGGAAGGTCAAGTAGTTCTGCCGCAGTTGGGCCTTGTCGTGTGACGATTGGGGCATTTGTGGCTGGTGAGATTGTGGTGATTGTCTCGGTAGCCATGGCGTCGGGACCGCAATTCTCGATTGAGGGGAGAAATGTGATCAAGCAGGCTGAATGAAGGACTCGATGCGTGGCAATGTTATGTGTCCTAGCACCACCACTGATGAATGCGGATTGCCTACCACAGAGTTTGAAGCTTCGTCGTCATATCTCAGGCACGACTAGCCCCACCTCTGGCTAAAGTGGTCATAGGGCTGATTTTATCCGGCAAATCATGAACACATCTTACGCGCTATTGTCATGTATGTTTGACCTTGGATACAGTGCACGTTTGAGCTGACCAGAAGTCGTCATCTTCTCATGCGCGGATGTACTCTTCGACATTTACAGGTGATGGGCAAGTCCTTCATGCGTTCATCGACGTCGTCCGCAGATCTGACAGCTCACATTTACCCTCGGAGCTCGCACTCCGTCCAAGAGAAGGAGCGGATTATCGATACTGACAGCAGAGAAACATGGGCTGCCCAGCGAATGGAAAATCGAGATTTGGTCAAACTATGCGATCTGCCTTCGGCGCACCAATAGATCGACCCGAGCCTCACTCAATTTCGAATGAACGGGCCGTGTGCATCATCACATCATGCAACATGGCGTGGCGTTAATGCTTCTAGATGGTGGTAGGCTTTACGACGGAATGTCGAGTACTACCACCAGCTACTGCATCTTGACGTGCAATGTAGCCAAGTAGCCCGTCGAGAAGCCCAGGTCTGACCAGTCGGCGCCCAGAGCTTGTCTCGTACGGCGAGGTTCGTGTGATGGCAGGACGGTTTGCTGCAAGCCACGATAGCTTAGGATCGAAGCCGCGACGTTTCGAGAAGACACAGACCGGACACATGTTGTACCTGCAGCTCGTGACGGTGTTTCTGACCGCCGTCATCTGTGACACGCTCAGCGACAAACAACCAGCCCACTACCAGCTGATCAGCCTGCCAGCCTACCAGCCAGCCTTTGGAGCGCTATTTGCCGGTGGCCATCCAGGTCGCTAGACCGGGTGTGGGCATACCATGTGGTCATGAGTCAGGCTTCGAGCGTGCTGGACTTGATCCCTATCCGCCTGTCCGAAATTTAAATTGCGGCGGGCATGATAGATTGTTGTCCAAAGGCAAAAGAGAGCCACAACCGCGGACTTGATCTCACCTGGCGTCAAGAGTCAGTGAACAGGCCAAGTACCGCAAAACGGCAGACAAGCTTTGACCTGCCCATACTGGTCAAAGACTGGGTGAGGTTGTGACCAAAGAATGAAGGAACTACCACTACAGATTCGATCTTTCGCTTTCCGGACCTTTGAAAGAGTGGGTCTGATCGATATAGTTTGCCCAAGAGGATAGTAGTGTAAGACGATGACACGGATGAGACCGCCTTTTCGCTTAACTAATGCTGAAAAACCTTTTACTTGTCTGCTCTGCAGTGTTGGTCGGCAGTCTGGTAGGCAGTCTGGGAGATAGATTGCGGGGGACGGCAGCAGGGCGGCCGCTGATCATTGTCTGCCCGTTTGACCATCATGTGGATGTGGATGCAGTAGAAACCCGTGGAGGAAGGATGTGGGATGCACCCAGTTCGTCAGGTCTCTGCTAATTGCTCGCTGTGGCCGTTTGTGGCTTTCTCCCACCAAGCCCGCACTTGCACCACTCTCGAACCCTCTCTCCTCCGCCTTGAGCACACGCTCGACTCCACCACGCTACTCGTCCCCCAAACGGATGCAGAAGGACCCCTACCAAACGAATAGAACCAGGGAACTCGAGCTAGTGCAATCTCCTAAACTCCTAGCATCGACGCGCTCCTGCTTCTGTATCTCTTCTTTCGTGCGCTAGCTCCCTCTCTACCTTTCCTCTAATCCACACCGACCCGGACCACCTGCAGCAAGGACTAAGCCACCGGCCAGATCTTGGACTATTCGCCTGCCTACGCTTCTCCAGTTTCTGCACCTCAATTTCTTCTTCGGACTACCCCAGATCATGCGACTATCCTCCGACCTCGAATTGGATTGACTCGTCTCCCTCGTCACTCGTCCAAGCAAGCCTAACCTCAAGCCCGGTTCGCCAGGTCATGTATACTTCCGGTGACACAATATATATCTGCATATAGCCCCTCCGGTCTGGGTTCGCGCTAGAGCTCGCTCACAGACGACCTCGTTCTGACCTTGGTGGCTTGTGCTGGACATAATGTCTACCGGGGTCCATTCATATTCGCCGGACTTTGGCACTTTGTCGGGCCAGCATCTTCCTTCTCAGTCACCTACTGGAATGCAGAATGGGAGACCTCTCACCGGACTAGATGCGCTCGCGGCAGGGTCCCAATATGCGCTCCAGCAGATGCGCAACAGCGACTACCAGAACAATCAGCAGTACGATTTGAATACTCAGCAGGGGCATGGGCAAATCCACCCTCATGAGGAGGGCTCAAAAGCTAGGACAGAGAGCGTGAGCTCACAACAGAAGCCGGGAAAGGCAGGCAATGGTCCAGTACGGCGACGCATCAGCAGAGCTTGTGACCAGTGCAATCAGCTACGGACAAAGTGCGACGGCAAGTTTCCATGCGCACATTGTGTTGGTGAGTAGGAACATTCGTCGTGTGCACATCAGCCACTAATCCAGGCAGAATTCGGTCTCACATGCGAATATGCTCGGGAACGGAAGAAGAGGGGCAAGGCCTCGCGCAAGGAGCTTGCAGCGCAACAAGCAGCCGCAGCGTCTGGTGCATCGTCTGGCGAGGTTGAGCAGGGGAGCCCGCAATCGTCTAGATCTGGATCCGATCGGCAGCGAGCGCCGACAAGCGAGGTCACATCTACGGCCATGAAGCGAAGACGATCCAGCATTAATGGTCAAGGGCGACCTGCGCCACCTCAAAGAACTCAAAGTACTGCCACGCAGCAGACGGAGCATGCAGCCTTCGTCGTTCCCCCTCACCCAGCAGCTCCTGCCGCTGCCACGATGAGCAACGAGCACACTGGATCTGCAATGCAAGACGCTGCTGCGACTCCAATGCCCGGCCAACAATATGCAAACGGACAAGCACTGTCCGTCTCAAACATCAACAATCACAACATGGTCAACCATCGCTTGCCCTTTGGTGTCGATTTCCAGCCCATGGATGAATACCAGCGCAATGCGCTCCATCATCCTCAGGCCATGAATGGCCAAAATGTCCTACACAGCAATGCACTTCAAAACCCTACACCGCAGATGCAACAATTCGCTCAAAATCCTTACACTGTGCCCTCACCGCAGAGTCAGCATGGTGGGGCTCTCAATCAATTCCGCATTGGCGACTCGCCCATGTCAGGTGCCAATCTGATGGGCAATTCTCCACACGGGGGATCACCGGCATGGCTGGATCTGCCTTCCCCTTCCGCTAGCATCTATGCTCATCTGCAACAATCACAAACCCAGCAATCGCTTCGCTACCCGGTCTTGAAACCGATATTACCACGCATATCTTCCATTATCCCAATTTCACTGGCCTGCGACCTCTTGGATGCATATTTCGCGACCACATCTTCGGCTTTTGTCCAACCAGCTTCTCCATACATTCTAGGGTTTGTTCTCCGCAAGCGATCGGTATTGCGCAAGCAAGATCCCCGACAATGCAGCAGGGCGCTACTGGCTAGCATGCTGTGGGTAGCAGCACAAACCAGCGAATCATCTTTCCTCACGTCTCCACCTTCGCAGAGGGGGAAGATCTGCCACCAACTTCTTGAGCTCACCATAAGTCTGCTCAGACCATTGGTGCATACACCTACAAATGACGCGTCAGGTGCATATGCAGCGCATTCTGTCATCAATGGCGTGGCACTCGGCGGATTTGGTGTAGCAAACCCGGCCGCCGGGCACGACACAGAAGGTGGCTCGACCGGCGCTGCGGCCGCTCTCGACGATGTCATTACTTACATCAATTTAGCTACAGTGGTATCTGCAAGCGAGTATAAAGCCGCATCACTGCGATGGTGGAATGCGGCATGGTCATTGGCGCGAGAACTCAAACTTGGCAGGGAATTACCGCCAAATCCTCCACGACATGCGCACCAGGACGAAATGGACCCTAGCGCCCGCGTGGATGGTGACATAAACGCTAAGCATTCTGGACAGGGCCAGGCTTCACGATCCTTCCACCCAAACATGCCGCAACCCGGTGTCGTGTCCGAGGAAGAGCGGGAAGAGCGACGTCGCATCTGGTGGCTGCTCTACATCGTGGATCGCCATTTAGCTCTTTGCTACAACAGACCTCTTTTCCTGCTCGACGTCGAGTGCGACGGACTCTTGCAACCAGAAAACGACACTGTGTGGCAGCAAGGCGACTTTTACCCTCCGGAAAATTACGAGCAGTCATTATACTTTCGAAGGAGAGGACCATGCTTCGAATGCACAGGACATAGCATTTTCGGATACTTCCTGCCGCTCATGACCATTCTCGGAGAAATTGTAGACATCAACCACGCCAAGAACCATCCCCGCTTTGGCATGCGATTCAGGACAGGACATGAATGGGACGAGCAAATCAATGAGATCAGTCAACAGCTCGAGGCTTACGGACGGAGCTTAAAGGACTTTGAGGCTCGATTTATTCCGCCTCAGGATGGTGTTGACAAGCAGTTCCAAGGCGATCCGCATCATGATCACAACAGTCCGTCCGTTCAATCGACCAGCACGGGCACCGCACGCATGACTGAAGCGGTGCTACAGACTAGGATTGTCGTGGCTTATGGGACACACCTCATGCACACGCTGTATATCGCGCTCAACGGAAAATGGGATCCCATCTCCCTGCTCGATGACAACGATCTCTGGATCAGCTCTCAGTCGTTCATCTCGGCGACTGGGCATGCCGTCTCGGCTGCCGAGGCCATCAGCGACATCCTTGAGTACGATCCTGACTTGAGCTTCATGCCATTCTTCTTTGGCATCTACCTGCTGCAGGGCAGCTTCTTGCTGCTCCTGATCGCAGACAAGTTGCAGGGTGAAGCAAGCCCAAGCGTGGTCAAGGCTTGTGAGACCATTGTCAGAGCGCACGAAGTCTGCGTCGTGACACTGAACACAGAATACCAGGTATGCCTGCCATGGACTATGGGGTGGTACCTCGCTGACAAACATGACAGAGAAACTTCCGAAAAGTCATGCGTTCAGCCCTTGCCCAGGTCAAAGGCCGAATGCCAGAAGACTTTGGCGAGCAGCAACAACGGCGACGGGAAGTACTTGCATTGTACAGATGGACTGGAGACGGAACAGGACTCGCCCTTTGAAGACGGAAAACATGCTCAGCGCAACCACCTCACATAAAAGTAAATGTCTAGTGCCAGAACGATCAAGGTCAGGGAAAGAAGGTGTTTCAGTTTTTTTGCTTCCGGTTGATACCCCCCACGCCCTACAGAAGGAAAGGTCTATTGAGATGGAACGAATGTAAATATACGCATGCTCATTCAACATGATGTTGGACATCTTATAGTCGTGGTCGAAGTGCTTTGCTTGTCCAAGGTCTGGCTGCTTTCATACGGGTCGTGGCCGCGATCGTAGCACCGCGGTGCATTCGTGCAATCAAATTCTGTCCTTCCGACCAGATTCCGTTCTATCCTCGGCTGTATACTGGAGCAATTCATGCAAAGACATTTCATAGACCGTACGGGGCGAGCTTGGCGGGATCTATTCCTGTTCGAAAGTGGAACCATTCACGCCAAGCTGTGTGAGTATACGCAACTCTATTTTGTCTCCTTCCACTTCATTTCATCTCATCCACAACCATGGGTTTTCGACGCCACAATCCTCCCCGTAGGAGACAGAATCTTCTACATCAACTCGCTAGGTTCATGTAGCCGATGACGATGGCGGCTTCGGCGAGTAAGAACAATGAGACGGTGATCATGCCGCTAGCTTGTGGCAGTCCTTTCTTGCCTTGATCCCGCGCAAGAAGCATGCAGCTGCTCCTTGACCTCAGCTGCCCCAAGAACAATACTTTCTATGCTTCATCTTTGGGAAAGTATTCTGCACTCAATTGCAAATCCTACAAGCAATGACAACTGCAGGTTCAGTTCTTGCCACTATCCGGTGAGTGAGCTCTCTTCTCCATTCCTTTAGCCTCTGCGCACTGTCTCTCCTGTACCTGACGCTTCTACCATGCGTGTAGCAGCCAAGATTATTCCATGTCTTTGCTATGAGTGACCGCCACCATGGTAGTAGTCCTCCAAGATATGCCCAGACTTTTCTTACATAAGGGCTGGCGAGCATAACGCTGCGACAAATTTCCGACCACGCCTTACAGTGTGCCTGTGGCTTCGATATACCTTCAAGCTTGACATGCCCCAGAAGGCGGCGACTGGTAGAGGTACCTCAGTGGAATCAGCTGCGCATATCAGAATGTTTCGCACGGCGCAATATCCAGCTTGGCTTCGTGACCAAGGAGAAGGGCAACGAGCATGATGCTTGGCTACTGTTATCATGAGGGGAGGCAACGATGGTGACGGAGACCAGAGACTCTGGCAGACAAGCTATAAAGGTCTGCTTGTGCTCCCCCAGAGACTCGACATCAGCATCAGCATCGGCATCTCTTCTCTTTTCTTCATAATCAAGCACTCTACTCTTCCTTACATTCATAATCGCAGCCTTAGGCAACACCTTCACGACCTCACTCAGACCGCGACCACCACCATGTTTCGCCTTCTTCCTCTCCTCACTACTCTCTCCCTGCTGCTGCTCACTAGCCTCCCCTTCGCCGCTGCCCGCGACTGCAAACAGCTCGGCCTATGGTTCGAAGGCTTCGTCGGCATGGGCCGCAACTGCCAGCAGACCTGCGCCGACCGAGCCTACTGGTCACGACAGACCATGAATCGCGTGTCAGGACGCGACGTCTGCTTCGGCGCCGATGGCGTGTCCGAAGTCAAGGGTGTCACCGTCACCAAGGAGCAGCGCTGCAACCGGCCCGGCTGCCCAGCTCTCGTGCAATGCCAATGCAAGTTCGCCGTGTATGCATGGCGCGTCAAGAAGGCCAACCAGGGCACCACAAAGTGCGGCAATTGGGACGTTGCGATCAGGTTGGCGAGGGAGACACCGTTTGCGCCCACTGCTTGGGAGACAACCAACGGCGATGTCGACTGTGGTAGGCGGACTGAATTGAAGCTCCGCAGGGGTATCGAGGGTGGAAAGATGGAGGAGGGAGAGCAAGCGTGGAAGGATGAGGCTATCAGCTTGGAGCAAGCGGCAATTGAGAAGGTCAGGGAGGAGGCTGGCGATATCAGCGAGGAGGAGTTGTTGAAGAAGGAAGAGGAGGCTGTCAAGGAAGCTTTGATGGCTGTCGAAGGTGAAGAGACCTCCAACGATGTGACGACTGACGAGTCCGTCAAGCTTCTTGGCACTGAAGAGTCCACGGAGGCAGTTGAGGGTCAGGAGTGATCCGATCTATCGGTCACGTGATCTAAGGTTGCGGCTTGAGTCGGTGTGGGCAACTGGGGATGATGGTGAGGCTACTTTGTGCTTTTGTTCTATGTTCGGATCGTTTGCTTTGTCAATTAGATACTATCATGAAATTTGATTATGTATTGCACCTTGTATCGATATTATCCAGATCATCGTCGAACAACCACATCGATCGGACTGTTTCGAATGCTCATCACTGTCATGACCCAGATCTCATCAACCCCGCGATTGCGACTTCGGTGCCGGAGATACCGAGCTTAACCTCCCCTACTTCCATCTATTACACATACTACAAGCATGACGATTTAGGGTTTCTTTCTCGTCGTTTCTTCACGATTTCCGGCATCGTTCCAGGCGATGGAAGGCATTGAACATACAGGACAGTCCAGAACTACCATGTCTCGTCTGCTCGACTGCAGCCATGAAGTGCTTCACAATATCCTCACCTCCGTCGAACCAGCCGACCTTGCCGCTCTGTCTCTCAGTTGTCAATCGCTGAATACATTCACACGAGATAATGTCCTGCTGCACAAAGAGCTGTACTTACAGCGCTGGGTACTAACAGTTTACGCCGCACCGGTGTTTCCTAGACTGACTTTGTCCAGGATGCGCCAATTACTAATGACCTCGACTACCAGAGTTCCTTACATTCCCTCGTCCGACTACAGAAGACACTGTCGTCATCTTCGCTATCTGCCAAACAGTCAGCCCTCTCCACATCGGTGTCCGCAATCCTTCCGCTCTTCTCACAACCATCCGCCCGCAATACCGCATTCCTCACTAAGCACTTCGCCTCTCAGGCCAATATCGATGCATTTCTAGCTCGCTCCTCCCTCTACATCCACGCAGGCACATCCACACAAACAGCCGCTCCTACAAGAGAAGAACGTCAATTGAGCGCCCGGCTGCATGTTCTCTACGGCATCCCAGTCGACCACGCCTCCCCCGGCTGCCCTTTCAGACATCCGCCGGCGCGGACCAACACCGCAGGCCTCGGCGTACGCAGTCCCTATCATATCCTATATCCACGACATCAGGCCGCCCTTTTAAATGGGGATGCGGATGCTGGAGCAGAAGAGCAGGGACATTACCTCCGTAGCTCAGTACGAGTGCCGGCCAACAATATCGCAAGAGCCAAAGTGTATGATCTGCGCGAGTACACCACTGCATCATTATGGGGTCCGTTCAAGGGTGATGGAAGTCAAGAGGTGGACTGGGAGAAGATGGAATCAGTCATGGTCTTGCTAGGATATAACTTGAAGATGTTTGCTGAACGGACACGCGGATTAGGAGGACTATGGTACGGTGCATGGGAGGGCGTGAGTCCAGGGAGCTTCATGGAGCCGGATTGGGGCAAAGGCGAAGAGGGGGTGACGGGGATAAGCCGTCTGGCTGCGCGCGGAGAGATATTGGGCCTGCACGAAGGAGAAAGGGAATGGCGGAGCGAAGAAGAGCGAGAGACAGAACGACGGCAGAAGGAGCTGGACGAGAAAGACCCATACGGTATCAGCGGGACATGGATGCGAGTAGTATGTTTTCTGGACTACAACGACCTCTACGCCTTTAACTTCACCCGACCCCGAGAACGACAAGACGACCGAGGCATCGACACCCGCGAAGCGATCCGGCTCATCAAACTGAAACTCAAAGTCACAAAAGTCGAGTACGAAAACGACCGCGGCGACGACAGCGACTCCAGCAGCGACTACACCAGCGACCCAGAACGCATCGAAGCGCGGTACGCCCCCATGTCCGGCGCCACCCCGACCTCCCCTCCACCCATCGACACACCCATGCGCAACAACCCCGCCCCCAAGCGCCGCGCCCCCCATCCCTTCTCGCACTACCCCAAAGTCACTTTCGTAGGCACATCCCGCTCGCTCCACGCCTCCTGGGACCCCAACGCCAACAGCCGCATCCGGGGCACAGTGCGCATGACACCGCACGGCGACGTGCGCTGGACGACGTGGAGCATCTTCCACGGAGAAGAGCGGTGGCGCTCCGAGGGGATCCAAGTCGGTGGGCCGAAATCCGCGCGCGGCGTGCTGGGGAACTGGTTCGATAAGGACTTTGAGGCGCATGGACCTGCTGGTCCGACGGCGTTTTGGAAGGTGAGTAATCATGTTATTGAGGATAAGGAGGAGGATATGGCTGCCCCGCACCCGTTGCCTTTTCTGTGGCCGTTGGATGATGATGAGAGTGATGATGAAGAGGGGGACGGGGATTTTGATGAGGAGGAGGGCGAGGGAGGTGGTGAACGAGAGGATGGAAGGGGACCAGAGGTGGAGGACGAGGAAGAGGAAGAGGGTGTGGGTGAGGAGGGGTATGCTGAGGTGGAGGTCATTGATGAGGAGAGTATGGGGGTTGAGTTTGTGATTGAGGATACGCGGGATGAGGTTGTGGAGTAGGAAGAGGGTGAGATGAGGTTGCTGGGTGAAGACGCAGTGAGTAGGCTTGTATATGAGCGATGATTTGCTTGGGTAGTCTTGGGTATCCGCACATGGCGAAGCGATAATTTGTGGGCATTCGAACAACAGTCAATTAGCACAGCTTCGGTTCATGTATTCTTGTTTCAACGAAGGCATGCAAATTTCATGCGCTGGAGGATTGTGTACGGGAGCGTGCCGACGCAAAGTGTGGTCTGTTGCGGATCGTCAACGCTTGCTTATACCATGTCGTATCTGTGTCACGAATATAGTGCTGTTGCAAAATGACGTTTCTTCGCCGAGTGGACGCTTCGGGCAAGGCGCAGGATTGTGCAATGTTGCGTGAGATGATTGAGTGCTTAAAAGTATATCGACCTCTGCCTCCTGCTGGTTGAGAAGATCAACCTGGCGTTTTCTGACAACGCCATGTACCATAAGAATTGGCTCGTAAAATCGTCTTCAGTGGCAGACCGTCGTCAACGCGTATAGAACCCCGCCGGTTCGCCGCCAAGGGGAGCTCCACGCATTCAACCCTGTTTGACCATGACCAGAGAGCATTCAGCCGTTTCCTCCGACCAATCACCATGTCCTCGAGTGTAATATGGACACTCTCGAAACAGGCCATCAACTGTCGATCTGAAATCCTCGCTCAAGCTCTCGGTGAAGCTGAAATCGCCTTACCATGACCACAATTCTCACTTCTGGCTGCTAGCCAGCCACCACACAGACGACGGCATCTTGCGCTCGTGGCGGATCTGGCACGCAGACGATGGCGATTCGTTGCGCAAGTCGACACGATGCAGAGCTTGCAGAGCCATGCAAGCAGATCTGCTCCACCTGATGTGACAGTGCTTTCAGTCCCCGACTTCATTCGGTGTCCGGCTGGTAGACAACGCGTTGCATCTCGAGTATGCTGTCCACGAGCTGACCAGGTAGGACATTGTGCCCATCTCAGATGAACAAGCACAAATAGCCACTCTTGTTCCTTCTTGATTCCCGAACTGGACCCACTGGCAGCTTAGGGGACCAGCTACAAAACTGTCAGGCCTCGCGCTTTCGCTTGCTGATTTGAAGGGATCCACGTTACGATAGCAATCATGGAGACCCCCAAGCGCAATTGGCTCTTCACGTACCCGAGAACAGCATCCAACCTTCTCCTCAAGGTGCTTGACCTCAAGAACCAGCCTACGACCTACCCTGGAAATGGCCTCTTTCTCCCCATCATGATGACCCGTCAGGGCCAACTCATGAAAGGCAACATCGACCCTTCTACACTCTCTCCCGAAGATCGCACTGCCCTGATGAACGCATACACCATCGCGACCACCAAAATCACCTCTGCAGCGGCCAAAGACGCCCCTCTCTTCATCTCCGAACACGCCTGCTGGATCTCCGAACCCGTATCACGCTGCAAAGCCATGCTCGGCAACGCCCCAGAGGAGCCCTGGACCGTACCCATCCCAGACTTTGCGCCCACTCACTCTCCGGGCAACGAGACCTTCATGCCAGACGCCTTCCTCCTTTCCTTTGCCCCCAGCTTCATCATCCGCCACCCAGCCCTGGCGCTGACGAGCATGTACCGCGCCCAACGCGACATGTACGGCCCGGACATGGCACTCATGTCCATCCGCGCCAAATGGTGGCACGAAGTGACGTCTGTGATCCCCACCAGGAAACTGTACGACTGGTACGTCTCGCAGTTCCCACAGTACGACACCAACGGGTCCGCGGCGGTCAAGTGGCCCATTGTCCTCGACGCCGACGACGTGCTGGCTTCTCCTGAGATTGTTAGGAAGTACGCACGCGCGACCGGATTGGACGAGGGTAAGCTCAAGTTCGAGTGGGAGCCGGAACGGAAGCCGGGGGAGAAGTTCATGGGGCCAAAGTTTCAGGAGAGGTTCAGTGATACTATCGCCAATAGCACAGGAATTAGGCAGGATAAGAAGGCGGGGAACATTGATTTGGAGAAGGAGGTGGCGAAGTGGAAGGAGGAGTTTGGTGCAGAGGCGGCGGGCGAATTGGAGAAGAGGTTGAAGGAGGAGATGGAGCATTATGAGTATTTGAGGGAGAGGAAGTTGACAGCTTGAACTAGTAGTACAAGTCTTGTAAGATTGGTGGCATTGAAAGAACTCTTGCCCTCTGAGCTCACATGCGTGGCTACGCGTACTCATGCTTGGGTATCCTAACTCTCTTCTGTGACTTAGAAGTCCTTGTCCGCATCCCATTCGTGACGCTTGGTTGTCTTCTAGATTCGTAGCTGACCATGGAGAATGCGGCCTTGCTTGTTTGCTGTCAGCTACGCTGACATGTTCAGCCGCCTGGCATGAATGAAGCATTCAACACAATTCATCCAGCATGTTTTCAACCCGGTACTCTTCCCTCTCTGAGCATCTTCTCCAGCCTCTCAATTTCCTTCAAGCTCGTGGCATTCTTGACCAACTTCTCATACCTCGCCCTCTCCTCGTCCGTCAACTTGGTCTTGATCCTCTTCGCCCCTGCGTCTCCATTCGCACCAGACACGACCAACGGCCTACCCGCTCTCACGCTCAACACAGTCGTCGCCGCCTCGGTCGGCTCTTTCCTCGACGGTCCAAACAGCTCTTTCGCAGCCTCCTTCTCCGACTCCTTCACCTTTGTGTAGTCCAAAAACCTCACATTCGGATTCAACCACAGCATCCACAGCCTGTAATTCTACCCAATGTCAGCCTCATCCCCCCCTCTCCTTCTTCCCATGACTTACCTCCTTCAACACAACCGGACACCCCACCAAGCTCACATGCGTGAGTCCCCTCAGCTCCCCCAACGGCTCCAAATCCGCCAACTCCCCCAGCGCATTATCCGTTAACACCAACGTCGTCAATCCCGGCAGATTCCTCCCCAATCCAGGCGCTACATGAGCGACCCGATTCCGCGCCAGATACAGGCTCTTGAGCCGCGGGAACAGCGGGAAATTACTCAGGCTCGCGACCGCGTTGTCCGTCAGGTCGATGGCGTCTTGGTCTTTTGCCAACCCGAGGTTTTCGATGGCGGGGATCTTGTGGCCTGCGCGCCGCGAAGAAATGCTGTGAGGATTTGAGCTCGTCAAGGAGGTAGGATATCTGTTCTTTTCAGATGCCCTGGGGGAGAAAGGACTAACCGCGGAGGTCGAGCTCGCGCTCTTTTAGGGGGTTAATGTAGGTTGGGCTTTGCGAGATGAGGTCTGCTGTGAGGCGCATGGTCGCGAATATGTGAAGGGGGAGGAGATGGGGGAATAAGTGAGTGAGAGGGTGGAAGGTCGTGAGGGGGTAATGAGAGCTGCGGAGGTGATGCGGCGGGAAATTTTGCGATGAGGTCGAAAAGGTACGGTTGCCGGGATTCATCACGTGTGCAGCGCTCATACAGCAGTGGACAAAGTCATGGTTCAGCTTTTGTGATTTACATTGGGGTCGTTCTTGTAACATGACTTTGTCTCTACAAGTTCTCGTGATTCCAAGCCGTCTATATAGCCTCCGTTCAAGACAGATCCTGATCCTTATCCGAGCAATTCGACATCGAGCCCAATAGCCCTCATGAACAAGTTCACTTCGCCGAGCTTCTTATGCGCCATCTCTTGAGGCAGTGTCTTTGCGACGCCGACGGTTTCCATGACACGGTCTTTGACACCCAGGACTAGTCGCTGCTGCTGCTCTGGACTGGCGCCTACACCCATTGCCGCCAACCATTGCCAGACATGCACATCATCAGAGCTGCTAACGCTTTCTGTGCTGAAGATGTAAGGTAATACTGGCTCGGCGAGGTCGAAGAGTCTGCTGTAGAGTTGATTGAATTGTGACCAGTCCTCTTCGCTTATATTTGGGCCGCCGGTCTGCTTGAGCATCTCCGCACGACTGATCAGACCTGTCAATATCGAGACACCAATCTTCGTTCGAATGATGGTTTGCAGATTTACACGGTCCACGATGAGGCCCAAGAGACCAGAAACGATGCTCAAAGGCGCATCATTGACAAAGGCGAACATGGGCGGAAATACCGCCTGCATGAAGAGATCCACTGCTTCTCGGACCGCTGGTGGAGGTCGAGGTTCGTCAGGTTGAGGATATGCCAGTCGTACAACATCCAGAACATCGAGGTGGAGAATAATGATGGTAAGCAGCGTCGTTCTTTGCTGCTCATCAATGTGTCGGAAGATTCTAGGAATCAACTTCTTGCCTTTTGCATACGACAGTATCGAGATGAAAGGATGTAAAGTAGCCGAGCTGTAGCCATTAGCAGTGAACATATGGGCTCGAGAAATGGTACGTACTTTTCCTGTATCGGTTCCATGACTTTGAGGTTGGACCAAAGCTTAGCATTGAGTTGTTGATGACGTTCCCGCCACTCGATGTGTCGCTGGATCGCGCCTGGGTTACTCTCCTCAGTCGGTGGCGGAGGCAGACGTCTCTCGTGATCTTCCATCTCCATCAAGGTAGAGTAACAAGCCTCAATCTCTCGTCTTGCAGCTTTGGCGTCAGCTCCGGTGACCTTTGCACCCTTTCCATGCAATTTGCCATCAGCGTCTGGACGTTTAAAGTTAAGAAGCGGGCGAGGTGTCTTGGAGTTACTGAATGCAATTTTACCAAGACTGCCTTCCACTGTGAGCTGCTTCGTCTTTGGCCGCGCCTTAGCTGCCTCCACAGCACGTTGGACTTGCTGCTCCATACGCTGCGCATGATTGTCTCCCCCGCGTGGATGCCGTCTTCCTCCGCCAGTCCGGCTACCAGTCTGGAACAGATATGTTTGAGCGAAATGGCTTAGTGGCTGGTTCGGATCCTGCCGCGGTGCGCCCCTTATTTGGGCATACACCTGATAGTAGAAGTCTTCTGCAAGCTGTGCGTCCTTATCGTCGAGACCTCCTGACGCTGCCATCAGCTGTTGCAGCTGTATCCTGGTGATAAAGTTCTTGTCCTGCGGGGTCATGACGCCATTGTTCCTCGAAAGCTGATGTATCTTGTGATTTCTCTTCGCTCGCTTTGCCTCTTCGGCCATCAGTAACTCGCGTTGCTGGTCCGTCAGATTGGCCATATGTTGAGCCATTGGATTCATTGGCATCGACGGAGCTCGTGCATGGCCAAAATTGGCAGGCTGTGTCGGCGGGCCTTGTTGCTGCTGTTGACGTTGTAGAATCTGGATTGGAGGCATTCCACCTGATGCTGGGCCAGTCGGCGGTTGCTGTCCTTGGAATTGCTGCGCTGGAGCCTGAGGAGGTCTTTGCAAGATCTGTGGCATGCCCTGGAATTGATGAGGCTGAGATTCCTGTCGTGTACTGGTTGGCATCTGCGGTGGAGGCTGCTGTAGCTGCTGAGGTTGCGGCGGTGCTTGAGTGCCAGGTTGTGACCTCATGGCGGCCTCGACCTCTTCCAGACTCATGAATTTGCGTGCCTGCAGCTCCTGTGGCATTGCAAGCTCAGGCTGCTTCGGGGCAGCATCTTGCGTCTTCTTGCTTGGCAGACCCCAAATACTTGCGCTTGCTTCGAGCTGTGGGATGTAGTCGGGCTGCTTGTAACTTTCATAGCCTGACTTTGCTGGTTTCGAAGGCTGCTGGAAGAAGTGCTGCTGATACTGTGGCTGCTGCTGCTGCTGTTGTGGTCGCGCCGCTGGCTGTCTTGCATAGTGCAAAGCTTCTTCCTCGAGCAGAGTACCCCTAGCTTGCGCAGTCTGACCAGAGAAGTCGAAATCTTTGCCCACCTTGCCAGCGTCCCCGAAGGTGTCATCATTCAGATCATCCCCCGTCTCTTGTAGATTGTTGCCGAGTCCATCATAGGTATCGTCGAAATCAAGACTGATAGGTCAGCTCTCACCCCACCAAAGGTCGAAAATCAAGCTTACATCTCTTCATCATCTCCAGCTTCATTGGAGTAGCCCGCAAAAGGATCTTGACGATTGTCGAAGAAGCCGCGCGAGCCATCCTGTTGCCCGCGGTCGCGCGGCAGAGTAGCATCGAAGCCAAAGAAGGACATATTGGCTGTGTTACAGCTAGCGGCGCTGAACGATCCTTCGTCCGGTGAGTGATGTTGAAGGAATGGGTGTCAAGGCTGCATTGCGGTCGCCGAGGACGATTATCAAGCCGACAAAAGTGCTCGTGGGAGTTTCACCAGATGCTGCGTGGCTAATGGATATTCTTCGCCAGCAACATGCGTTTGTGGGCGATTCTGCAAATGATGTCGTGAGCTGTCCATGCCAAGAAAAGTGCTGCAAGGTCCGTGCTCTGCGCTTCTCGGGCGGGAAGGCGGCGATCCCTCTTTTTGCGAGATCAGGGTTGTCTCCCTTTGCCCTTTGGTCGTCAGTGCTTCACCAAATGTGTTAGTCTCCTTCCAATGTCAATCTTGAATTTGTCGCATCCTGCTACTCCACTTCTCGTAAAGCTGCACTACCAACTATAGGGCAGGAACCTTCAAATCAAACTCTAAGGCCGTGGTCTGCTTGGTTCTTGGAGAATAAAAAGTCATTGGCTCTCTCTAGAGGCACCCTTTCGTGTTCAACGATTTTGAGCCGCTAGGCAAGGGGTTCCGCGGATCACTCCAACACGTAAAAGGTACCACATCTGGCTTTCTTGCAGGCGTTGCGTGGAGGATTGCGACGACTTTCTGGACTCGACCTTTTGCGCATCATCTTCTCCACACACTCCTTGCACGCGAAAGCACTCTCGAACAAGCTGTCTTTTTAGAGCATTCCGATCACCAACATCACCATTGGCAGTCACGAGCGCTGGTAGCGAGGGACTGCGGCGTAGAAAGCCGCCCAAGGATCCATCTCCGGAGGCCTCAAAAGACTCCACGGAGCAACAGGATACGATGGCTGGCTCAGCAAAGTATATGCGATATGTCATTTTCGCGTTTCTGGTATGTGTGGTGAGGTGAGGTTTGTGGCTCTGACTGATCACGCGAACAGTGTTTAGTACTTATCTTCTTCATCTCCTCGTCCTCGGACATTCCAAGAACTACATACAAGAACGCTGCAGACTTGCTCAAAGATTCCCAAAATCGATGGGCTTCCCATGGAAAGCCGGAACAGCAATCAGAATTGACACCGGAACCGCACGCCCATGACACTACCAAGACCCACGAAGGGCTTGGTGCTGTTGATCTGGAGAAGCTAAGGGAGTCCGAAAAGCACACGCAGCTCGAGAAGGAGAAGGAGGCACACTCGTCACCAAATCCGGCTCATGGCGTATCGGGCGGCGTCGGCAAGAGTCCTAGTGATCTCCCTCGAATGAACGCGACGTTCGTCACATTGGCCAGGAATTCGGATGTCTGGGACATTTCGAGATCCATCCGCCAAGTAGAGGACCGCTTCAACCACCAATTTGGCTACGATTGGGTATTCCTGAACGATGAACCCTTTGATGACACCTTCAAGAAAGTCACGAGCGCTCTTACTTCTGGCAAGACCAAGTACGGATTGATTCCCAAGGACCACTGGTCATTCCCAGAGTGGATTGACCAGGAGAAGGCAAAGGAGGTCCGCGAAGACATGGCAAGGAGAAAGATCATCTACGGAGACTCTGTCAGCTACAGGCATATGTGCCGCTACGAGTCTGGATTCTTCTTCCGCCACGAACTCATGCTCGACTACGAATGGTACTGGCGAGTAGAGCCCAGCATCGAGCTCTTCTGTGACGTCAAATACGACCCCTTCCGATTTATGGCCGAGAACAACAAGAAGTATGGTTTCACTCTCAGTCTATATGAGTACATCGAGACCATCCCCACCCTCTGGGATAGCGTGACCAAGTACATCGCCCAGTTCCCGCAACACATCGCCAAGGGCAACGCCATGAACTTCATCTCCGACGACGGCGGCAAGACGTACAACAAGTGCCACTTCTGGTCCAACTTCGAGATCGGCAACCTCAACTTCCTCCGCTCAGACGCGTACGTCGACTTCTTCACGCACCTCGACAAGGAAGGCGGTTTCTTCTACGAACGCTGGGGCGATGCTCCAGTCCATTCGATCGGCGCCGCCCTCCTCCTGCCGAAAGAAGAGATCCACTTCTTCAACGACATCTCCTACTACCATATCCCGTTTACGCATTGTCCCGTGGACGAGCAGTTCCGCATCGACCACAAATGCCACTGCAACCCCAAGGACAACTTTGACTGGAACGGCTACTCATGTAAGATCCCCTCTTTTGCCCCTCCTTGAACCTAAGGTGGTGTGACAATACTGACATGACCAGGCACGAAGCGCTTCTTCGACATGAACAACATGCCCATGCCAAAGGGCTACACGGGACAGACTTGACTCGGGCGCGTCGTGATCGGGGGCTTGGTCTTCCTCTGCGTGCTTGCGGGGTTGCTGTTCGCGCTGCTCCTTGTCCGTCCGGTTAAGAATTGTATAACAGGTGTGATGCATCGTTTTGGGTCGAAATATCAGAGAGTAAGTGGGGAGGGAGATTATGAAACGAAAAGGATGGGAAGGGCCAGGTATTGAGTGGGGCTCGGTTGCAGGCAGGAGGATAAATGTTATACCAAGCAAAACGCATCTGGGGAACGAAACGGGGTGTATCTGGATTCATGTATGCATTTATTCACGCTCAGGATGCCTCTTGTTTCTAGGTGTGCTGTGATGTTCTACAAGCCTTCTGTGGTCCTGTCAATGCAGCATACTCCTATCCCAACATCCAGTGTATAATCACGACTCGACCATCTAATAGCTCACAAGATCTGCACCAGTCAGCAAAGTAACACTCTCGATGGGTCAGATGGTACTCACCCCTCCCAAACAGCGCCCTCTTACTCCAATCCATAGCCAACAAGATCCTCGTGCGTAGACTCACGCTCTGCGCAAAGTAGACCGATCGCCACAAATACACAGCCAGCAGCCCGCCGCCAAAATTCAGTCCATTGAAGTCAAAGATCGCCGCGTTACCGATGTATGCCAACGAGCCCATGTGTCTGTACTCAAAGGGCTTGTACACCGCGTCATCCAAATCGCCAAAGTCCATCTGATTCAAATCCATGCCGGGCCGTGCGTGAGCGAGCTTATTCAACTTCCTAGCGAGGTATATTCCCTGCTGATGAGCGCGCTGAGCCGTCGCCGGGAGCGAAGTGAGCTTGGAGTCGATCTGCTTCAACAGCTCGGAGAGTTCGCCAAAGTCCAATGTGCCGGACTTGTCCTTATCGTAGGCTTCGAAGAGCTTGTCCAGGCGTCGCAGGTGGTCGCCGGCTTGTGGGAAGCGGTGCTTAACCTTCTTCGCAATATTGCGCCAGTCGGCGTACGAGATGTGCACGTCTTCTGGGTTCTTACCCTTTTCCCAAGCCGCGGTGCGGAGGAAGCTGACGATGTGGTCTGATACGTTGTTCTGGACGGTGGAGCAGTCGCCAATGGCGTAGACGTCACCCATTGGAGTGCCGAGGAGCCGTAGGTGGGTGTCGGTCTCGAGAGCATGTCGGTTGTTCTGAGTGGAGATCTTGCCCGCGATGGTCTGGGAGAGTGCGGTTTGAGACACGCCGGTTGACCAAAGGCAGAAGCCCATAGGAAGTTCTTTAGTGACAATCTTGCCATCTGCATCCTTCTGGCTGAAGAGAATCTTGTCGGGGAGAACTTCCTTGACGCGAGCATTGGTATGCACATCGACGTTATCGTGAGCGAATCGAGCCTCCGCAAATCGAGAGAGTGCCTCGTCGTAGGTGTTGAGGATATGCGAGCGTGACTGGATGACGTGTACAGAAATCTCATTGCGGAGAACCCTTGGGTAGAAGCGGCACAAGTCCTCGTTGAGCATGTCATATAGCTCAGCGGCGAATTCGACACCCGTTGGACCACCTCCACTGATGACAAAGCTCAGCAATCGCTTGCGCTCATCATCTGGTGTTGTTGGCAGGCACGCCAATTCCAGATTCTTGTTGATCTGGTTGCGGATGAGTCGAGCATCTCTGATATCCTTGAGAAAGTGGCAATTGTCCAGTCCTTTCACACCATGAGGATTCGTGGTACTACCCACTCCGACTACCAGCTTGTCGTACGGCAAATAAAAGTGCTCCTTGTTTCCTTCAGTATCGATAGTAGTACATTCTACCAGTTTCTCGCTGAAGTCGACGTCTACTGCCTCTGCCTTTAGGAAATGTCCTCCGATCTTGCGTACAATCCTCCGAACAGGCTCGACGAGTGATCGCAGCTCAAGTGTGCCTACTGTGGCAGATGGTAACATGGGCGTGAATAGGAAGTAATTCGATGGTGACACGACCGTGACATGATATTCGTTCATGTGGAGATTCTTCAATAGAGCGACACTTCCCCAGCCTGTTCCTAGCACGACCAACTTTGGCTTGTGTTTCTGGCTCTTCTTCTCGGGACTTTCGTCATCGTCGACCAGATGCTCGGCGATGGGCAGATTCTTGGGTCCTCCACGTCTCGGATTGAGGGCAAACTCGCTGATCGGTATGTCTGAAGATTCCGGATCTTCACTGTAGGTAGTGTAATCGTAGACGAAGAAGGCGATAATGCAGCCTCCAGACACGGCCACAAAAATCCCGAGCCACGCAAACGTCTTGTAAATGGCTCGGACTATGCGACCTGGCTTTTTCTCGGTGTTCGTCGAAGCTAATCTGCTCTGTATCTGTCGGAGCTGTCTGTTACTGAAGAACGTCGGCGGTCCCCTTGAGCTTCTAGTCCCCTTGAGCAGGGTTGTGATTGTACGACTCGACTGAGCGGTTGATTGGAAGTGCCTCGCAAGCAATCGGACGGTCGGGAACGCCGGAATGGAAGCTCGCTGCAGTCCTCTATAGGACTGCAGCAGTGGCGTGGCGCGCATCCTTGGTCGAAGCTCGATATGTAGGAGCTTCTGTAGCTCTATCGATCTTTATCGCATGGCGTGTCGTTATCTAGTATGTCATACAGCGACCTATCTCAGCCGGAGAGGTATGCCACGCAAGCTCAGGCTTCTAACCGCGTCGAAGCAAGCGAGTGAAATTGGCGAGTTGAGCAATGGCTTCGTGTTTCAAATGATGAGGTGGAAGCGTCGGCAAGCAAAATTCCACATTCCTCAACAACAAGCAGCAGTTGCGTCATGGTCCCCAAATCAATCCCGCTCAGGAACGCCTCACCTTGCAGAATTTAATGACACCTCGACCAGGAGTACAAAATTTGTTGTATTGTTCCATATCCTTCAGATTGGCAAATACATTTCGTGCTCTCGTTGCCAGTACTACGTGACGGAATGGCTCGACAATGCCTGGCTGGCGACCACACTATCACTCCCGAAAGAAGCTGGTCGCTGCAGGGCTTGAGCTTGGTGAGCTTGATTGAATCAAGGCTACCAACCACTTTCGTCGTCCATGACCAGCGTAGAGCTTCACACCCAAGTATTGGCCGACTTACGGCCGTTCAATCGCTGTGAAGCCCAAATGGCCCGCATCGATATGGCTAGTCGAAGGATCATTCTGGCTTAAAGTCCATTACCCGCGCCCTAAACGCCGAGCGAGCACAAGATCAAACGGCATGTCGTTGGCGGCCTTAATGCCTGTCAAGCCGCCACGAACGATGATTCCAGGGCTGGAATTATGATAAGTCCGCCTTCCACCATGCAGACACGTCAAGACTTCAGCACATTCGGCGTGTCGGCCGTATAAGACCTAACACTAGCCGTGGCCAGGCCCTCTTGAGCAAGTCCCACATCTTGGAGACTTCTGGCCTTCTTTCTCCATCTTCACCTGCCCTACCCTCCGTTCACCAGACTCGACATGGTGGCTTATACAGAGGTCCAGAACGCCAACAAGGCTTTGATAGCTTCACAACCTCTTGTGGCCGTCTTCGTTGGAGGTACTTCAGGTATCGGTGAACATGCCTTTGCCCAGCTGGCAGCCACCCATGGCACTGGTGGGAAAGGGCTTCGTGCCTACATCGTTGGGCGTAACGCTCAGGCTGCTGCGAAATCCATCGCTGAGGCACGACGTGTCTGCCCGGAAGGTCTCTTCCAATTCGTTCAAGCCAAAGATCTATCTCTGCTCAAGGACGTAGATATAGCTTGCGAAGAAGTGATCAAGCTTGAGACAGAGGCCGCTAAGAAGGACATGACGGTCGGAAAGCCAAGAATTGACTTGTTGTACATGTCGCAGTCACTTTTTGGTTGGCCACCACGAACAGGTAAGTCTCCTGGTAGGATCTGCTCAGTCTCAGCTTACGTTCATCCAGACACCGAGGAAGGCCTTGGATACCAGATGTCCCTGCTATACTACTCACGTGCTCGATGCATATGGCAACTACTTCCACTCCTCCTCGCATCGGATTTACCGGCGCATGTCATCTCGATCTTCGCAGCCGGACTCGAAGATACCATAGACGGCAACGACCTGTCACTGCGAGATGTCAGTAATTACGGCTTGATCAAGGTCAGATCCCATACCACATTCATGATGACCTTTTTCATGGAGGCATTGGCACGACAGCATCCTGGCAAGCTGAGCATGGTTCATGTAATGCCTGGCTTGGTCATGACCAAAGGTTTCCACAACGATGTCTTGCCGTGGTGGTTTAAGATGACATGGAAGATCTTCGAACCACTGATCAGCTTCTTCGCGTTCTCGCCAGTTGAATGCGGGCAAAGGATGCTGTACCTAGCCACGAGGCGCTTTCCGGCAAAGACAAATAGTCCCGGCGCCCAAGATGCTATTGGGACGGACATGATCAGGGGAAGTGGCGCGTACTCGGTGCAACAGAACGGCGAGACCAACCCCGAAAGTGTTGTGGATAAGAAGTACTCGGAGCCGAGGGCTCAGGGGCTGCCAGAACAATGCTGGGACCACACCACGAAAGCATTTCAGGCTATCGAAAGCGGTGGTCTATTCACTGAGTGACAGCTTTGTAAGCTTCTCTCCCACGAGAGACATATTCATGTTGTTTTCAACCTCGATACAGCTTCGTTGTCGAGAGATCTTCGGACTCTCGAGTGGTGTCTCCAATCTAAATTGTCGATCTGAAGAATGCTTGAAATGCTCATCCCGGGGTGAAGATCACCCGGAGCATGTTTCTCACATGGCTGTCAAGGAACCAGCCGGACTGGCGCCGAGGGCCGCGGGGTGCAGGGCTTTTGTGGAGTTGTCTCCGCATTTGTCTCCAGACTTCAGCCTCATGGCGAACGCCCAGCAAGCTCATCTCTGGATCACTGGTCATTCAATCACCTCACCTGAGCATGGTATCAGCCCCGAATCACTATCTGAGACGACTACAGTGACATGCTTGCAGTATATGACCATGGCATTCGGTACAGTCTTGACATATTCAATTCGCAATGGTCGCCAGTATATTGAGCAGATCATGGGCCTGTACCCTGTTTCACTGCAAGGATGCCAAGTCGATTCCAAGGATACCCAAGGCCCATCTCGGGCGACGATGTTCCGTCAACCAGCGAATCATGCCAACCTGGGAATCGGCTGTTTTACGGCCTTCAGAGGTTGTTTGAACGATACCATAGTAAGTCTATGCCACATGGCTGCCCGGCAGACTGGTTTCATCGCCCCACTCGCAACAAAAGACACCGAGTATTCCCTACTACCAATCTGGTCATATAATATGATTGACATCCTGCACGAATGTCTATCCTTCCCCAGCTTACCCCAGGATCTCCACAATGTCGCCCATCAACACCATCGCTCTGGCGGCCGATGAGAAGAAGTTCGAGACCGAGCACAGGGATGTCATAGACGATGCACCTCTTTCCACCAAGCAGGTCATCGTAGAGGCTGCTGCTGAAGGTCAGGGTGTATCAGGCTACGAGACCTTGACACCATGGCAGACAATCAAGACATTCAGGATCGCCGCTGGCGTATGCGCTCTGGCAGCGTTCAGTGCTGCCACCGATGGGTATCAAATTGGGTATGAAGATCACACAGCTTTTCTTAGATCTTTACTGACAGCATCACAGTATCAATGGTAGTATCATCGCCAACACTGGCTTCGTAAGGGAGTTCGCGACTGGCATAGATGCCAATGGACAACCATTCCTCACCTCGCCCATCATCAGTGCATGGTCAGCCATCATGTCTGTAGGTCAGATCATCGGCATGACCACACTTCCCTTCATCTCTCAGCCATACGGACGCAAGGTCGCCATGTACTGGTACTGGTTCATACTCACCATGAGTATCACCGCTGAGAGTGTGGGAAGATCATGGCCAGTATGGCTAGTAGGCAAGTTGCTTGCTGGTATTGGTGTCGGATGTCTGCAGTCAACCATCCCGACATACATCATGGAGGTGGCACCTATTCGAATTCGAGGTGGTCTGCTGATCATGTACTCTTTCTGGTTTTCGATGGGACAATTCATGGCCAATGTCGCATTGCAAGTCCTCAACTCCAACAACCCCACAAACTGGCTTACACCAATCTACACCCAGTGGTCTCAGATCGGTCTCATGCTCATCATCTACCTGATACTACCTGAATCACCTGCGTGGTGCATCACCCGTGGCAAGACCGAGAAAGCACGCAAGGTCCTCGCAATGCTGAATAAGGGCGTCCCCGGCTATGACGTAGACGAGCAAGTCCGCCTTCTCACCCTGGCCGTGCAACACGAAGAAGAAGTCGCAGCCGAGCAGCGTAACGAGAAATGGTATGCCATCTTCAAGGGCACGAATGGTCTCCGCACTGTCGTCTCCTGCTGGACGCTCATGACCCAGCAATTCACTGGGCTCAAGCTCTTCTCCACCTTCGCGACCTACTTCTTTCAACAGGCCGGCCTCGAGGATCCCTTCGCTGTTACCTGCATCACTACTGGAATCAACATCGCTGCCGTCATTGCCCTGATCCTGTCTGTCGACTTCATTGGACGTCGAAATGTCGCTTGCAGTGGCTGTACACTGGCTTGGGCATCATGTGCGGCCGTCGGTATCCTAGGTGTCATACCAGCTGGTAGAGCAACTAACTACCTCTTCATCCTCTTCGCCTGTCTATGGGGTATCGGTATGCAAGGTACCGGCGCTACGGGATGGGGCTTCCTCGGCGAGATCTCATCTCAGCGTCTGCGCTCCTACACAGCTGGGTTCGCTGCCGCCTCAACATGCGTCGCTGGCGTGGTCATGGACGTGCTCACGCCGTACATGGTGAATACTAATCAATGGAACTGGAGCCTGAAGACTGGTTGGTTCTATGCTGGCGTGGGCCTGCCGTTCACGATCGGCATTTGGTTGCTGATTCCTGAGACGAAGGGACGCTCGGCAGCTGAGTTGGATGAGTTGTTTGAGAAGAAGGTCAAGCCTTGGAGGTTTCACAAGACGCAGACGGCTACACAGAGGGCTGTGCAGGCTTATGCTGAGGACAAGTAGATAGATACATGGAATTATAAAATCCTCACGATTCGTTCTTTCAACGTATGATGAGAAAATTGAGGCTCGATGGTGAAGGAAAATAACGATGCAAAGAACAGGCTCACGGAACGAGAAGTTCATAGATTTGGCGCTGTGATATCAAGCTTCGAGCTGTGCATTCGATATGCACCTCAGAAGATAGCGATCAGAATTCAGGATGATCGCCATACCTTTGCCCATGATGTGTTCACTTGCGCAAGTAGTCTGCAGCCAATTCGAATCATTCATGTCGATCCTGAAGCAAGCTTCGTCTTCGTCCGCCGTGATTCTATCGAGTGTGAATTTATGGTATTGGCCATGTGGCGATTGCACGGTTGCTGGGCAGTCTCGTGATAGCGTCTTGTACTCGATGAAGAGTTCAAGCTGTCCAGTTCTCACACGCATCTTTGTGTTTTGATGTTCAGGTTGATGATCAAGTTGCGGTATAGAATCAGACGTAGCTGCATGGGGACCAATACTTCCTGAATCTGCTTCCTTTGTCGACACAACGCGTTCGGACGTTGTCCTTGCGGTGACCACGCCCTTTCCAGCTAATAAAATAGATGCATTCGAAGTGATGGAGGGCGTGAGAGCCTCCCCGAAATCGACCAAGCTCTCCGCAGGGTGCAACACCATGGGCATCGCATTACATTGCAGAATCGCGTATATTTTTTCGTCAAGCGCGACCGTGACTTTGTTGCGTAGTCTACGATGCATCTCCCCAGAGCGGTCCGAATGCTTGCTTGATGCTCTCGTTGTTATCCAGGGTGGTATACACCATTTTTCGTAGAGCTTACCATGACTGCTAGGGGTGTGGTAAGCGGGATGAAGTTTCAGGACGAGATGACACATGTAGCAAGCACTCTTGCCAGAGATAATACATCTTGGCTTCGATACTGCTTCCCCCCTGTCGCAGTGCAGCATGATCTGCATCTCGGCGTGAACTCTTGTCCTCTCACGCTGGAACGCCTCCAGCTCCGATCGCATCTTCAGAACAGGCTCTGCGCGGATGGTACTTATCCTTTCTATCACCGTGCGAACATACTTGCGCTTCATGAGCTTCGAGATCTCGTCTTCGCTGGTGACTCGCGGCTTTTGTAGCTGACCATCGACGAAATGTACTGAGATGGCCTTGAAGCATTCGTACCTCCTCGAAGCTCGGAGTAGCTCTGCATGCACTTTGTTGTACTTGTTTAGCTTCTGCAGTCGTGCTTGCACGGCCACGGTAGTGTCTGTCTCCCAGGTACCTGACACGTAAGGGACATGTACAAGATCCTTTGCATACCGATCTGTGAATTCACCCAGTGACTCGATCAGCCGAATGAATTGAGGCGTGAATTGAGGCGTTAGCGTCTCTGCCAGAGGCTGCTGTTCCAAGCGCTTGACATAAGCTTCGATTCCATCTAGCATGTGCTTCATGTCGGAAAGGGCATCGGCTCCGACGTATTCACTATTCGAAAGTAGTTTGCGTGCCGTCTGTAGCTGGGCTATCAATGCAGGCTTTCCCTTCGCCTTTTGAGCTCTGGATGTCGCGACTCGCATCCTTTCAAGAATACGCCTTTGGTGAAGTCCGATGATCTTTTCAAGAAGCGCTTTGTCGTTCTCATTTCGACTCACTAGCTTGATCAGAACAGGTCAATTGATCCTGACAATGGTCACAGTACCATCATTGGCTTCAGCAGATAGTATATGACATATCTGCGTCAACCGTGCGCGCATCGCCAGGTGTTTCGCAGTATTGGCCGCTACCAGCAAACGAATGGAGGGAGGCGATGGTAGTATCTCCATTGCTACTGCCATGACATGGGTTGGATCAGGCGACCATGAAGAAATGAATGCAAAGTACTGAGCTATAGTCGCCTCTCGTTCAATCGACAGGCAACCATGAGTACTTGACGGCACCCTCTCTGGGTACTGAGCTTCGGTCGAGGCTTCGGGAGTTTTGGTCAGCAGCGACAGGATGCCCATACGAATCGAGATCTCATTGTCGTCCATGGCGCCATCAACAAGGGTTGATCGGAGACGAGGTGGTCAAGTCAGTCCATACCTACATCTCATTCACAGCGTACAAGCATGACCGGCACGACATGATGCAGCTACCCCGCAGCATGCAGGCCAGCACACAGTCGTGCGCCACCTGCAAAGTCCTTGCTTCCACTCAATTCCGATGCGCCACGTTGGGGTGGAGTGAGGACAGATAGAGAGCAATACAAGTTCTTGCCTCTGTTGTCCTGCTTTATGTAGCGGAGCGGTCCGCGATGGCCTGATGCCATCAAACTCAATCTGCGAATCAGCTCCGGGGCAACAAGTCAAGAAGTCACCCAAGGTCGATTCGCAATGTTTGGAAGGGAGCAGTAACACTTAGCTTACAGAACTGACTCGTGATTGTACTAAGCTATCTCCTTCTACAAAGACGCTTCCGATTCAGCAGATACGCCGGCAGGTTTAAAAGTGTCCCACTCTTCGAAGTCATCAACCTCATCGCGCACATCATCATCGCATCCCTTCACAGGCTTCCCAAGGAGGTACTCATCGGTCATGTCAACAAGAAGATCGATCGCCGACGGATTCAACGTGACGCTTGCGAACCTTTTTCAGTCCCAAAAGGCAAATCCGTACATAGCACCATCCACATTCTCCGGCAGAGAGCACTGCATGTCGAACAATTGCTCTCGCACGTACGAGCCATTCCACTTGAGGTGGCACTCATCGTCTGCACATGACCTGAGGTCGTCGTCCTCGTCCATGCTGGGCTCTGTTGAGCGTATGTCCTCTTCTTCCGCAGAACATTCTTCTTCATAAAGGGCCGAGAGGAAGTCCTCGGTGTTCCACTCCGGAGTGTCAGTATGCTCCTTCATCGCGTGCTGTAGCTCGGTAGTTTGACCCTGTTTCTCGGTCTCTGCTAACAACTTGCGGAAAAGCGGCAGACCTGCAGTAGAAAGTTTCCGCGCAGCTGCTTATTGAATCCTGCTATAACCAACTGGGGAAAAGTCAGTGGTGCGCACATCGCAACATCATAGCAATACTGGTGCGGGAAGGCTCATTGACAAAACCCCTACAGAAACTACTTACACATGTGAACCGCAAGCGGTATCGCCGCATCCTCAACATACTACCGCTCACTCTCCTCTGAAATTCCGTCTGAATACCAGTCGTCCTCATCGAGATGGAGATCGCAGTCCGTGGACGACATGAAAAAGCTATCGTCAGCCATCCAGTTCGCCTGCTTGCGCTCCTCTCTCAACAAAGCAGTGCCCAACCTTGACCTGTCCCAAAAGACATAACCAGGACCAAAATTGGGCGTGCATTGCAAGTCTAGCAATTCTCGAAGGATCGCTCCTCCGGCGCACTCGCAGAAGCTGTCGTCGTCAAACGTCCAGTTATCGTCATCGTCGTCGAGCGGCTCGGCGGCGGTAGTCGAAGACAGTGATGATCCGGGTCCGGAAAAACGGTAGAAAGCCATCAGATCCCACTTCGTGGTTGTGTGATGAAGCTCACGGGTCATCAATGATGCCCTTCCCTTGGGATCCGATGTAGCCATTAGCTTGCTGAAGAGTGATAGACCCCTCGATGACAGCATCTGAGCTATGATTCGCGGATTTTGAGAGCTCTGTTGGCTGAGCGAGTCATCTTTTATCAGCTTGTAGCATAAGTTCTTGTTCTCGAATAGTTCTTGGGGCCGAACAATCGCCTCCGACCAAGAGATGTATCGATCTTGTATCAGCTTGACTACACTCAAAACCTCGTTGGCCTCTCTGCAGGTGCAATTGGCGAGGTATTCCCATGCAAAGTGCCATGCCGGTACATTGGCTACTGCTGTTGCATCTTTGCTGTCAAGCTCGGTGTCAACAGGTTGATACCCCACATCATGGCTCTCGGATTTGCTGTTCATCATCGTATTGCAGCAAGCCTGGTAGTTGAATAGAGCACGAGTAAAGCGATTGTGCTCGCGACTGGTTAATGGGGCATCGAAAGCTGAAATCGGGACTGATGTGTTGAAGAGTTCTCTGATAGAGCTTACCCGAAGGTGATTGATGATGGGCCTGATCTCGAAATAGTACTTGCTCGCCATCAGTTTAAAGTCGGAGGGACTCCGAAGCTGATCTATGGCCGAGAGGTATTGATCATGTCCGTAGAGCACGGATCGACGAATCTGCAGGTCGAAAGGTCCGAGTCTCTTGAATCTCAGACGGTCCGTCTTGAGGCACGCGGCAGCCGCGTCAAAGCTGGGCGGAGTAAAGATGCGCTCGAGAATCGCCTGGAACAGATTTCTTCGTGTCTGACTGTCTTCGTAGAAGGTGGGAAACGAGAAGGTCATGGTAAGTGCATCGGCGCCGTCAACACAATCGACAATAGCCATTCTTAGCTCAGCGGGTAGAGATTCAAGCTGGCCAACATCCTTTTGTGTATCCCCCATGGTGTCGACTGTGCTCCAAGGTGCTGGAACAGATGTGGTTGGTCTGAGTGGCGCGTTGACAATGGTATATGGTCCACAGATGTGTCCTTGACCTTATTCCAACAGGCTGTGCATAGATACTGGGAGTCTGGCTGAGGGGTCAAAGGCGAAGTCTCCCTCTCATATTTATGTATGGCAATATAAGAAGCAAATATTGTGCTCACCTTGACTCACCAAAATAGACTTCTTAGAAGACAAGAGCTTCTGATCACAAAGCATAATACCAGTGGGTCGTGATCGTTCTCAGCCGATAGTCTTCGCAACGCACGCATGATAGTACTTATCGTTATTGTGGTTGATGGACATGAAGGAGGAAGAGAGGCATGGAAGGGGTCTCTGAGGAGCACATCTCGGCAAAGTCAATTCCGAACGAGCTCCGAACTTCCATGAACCCCACCTCTCTTCCCCTCCATGCCACCATTGGGAGCTAATTTCTATTCCCGATCCATCACGACATACATTTCAAAGCCAACAATCCCAGCTTACTTCCTTCTTTGCCATTCCCACATGCCACTGACGACCTCGAAGCGCTTTACGACCATCTGCCGCTCATCAATTGCTCTACTTCAGTCTCGAGCTCCAGTTCAAAGCTATCTGCCCTTTCCCAGCCGCACAATGACGTCCGCCATGTCACAGCGCCTGCAGGGCAAGACTATCCTGGTCACTGGAGCTTCCTCAGGCATCGGAAAGTCATGCGCCTTTGAATTCGCGCGGACAGCACCGAAAGACCTCAAGCTCATCCTTACCGCAAGACGAGTGGATGCGCTCAAGCAGGTCGCAGAAGAGATTCAGAAAGAGGTGGGCAGTGGTGTCAAGGTGCACCCCGTGAAGCTCGACATCAGTAACCCTGATGAGGTGCGGAGCTTGATCAACAATCTCCCTGCAGAGTTCAAGGAGGTGGATGTACTGGTGAACAATGCGTATACTATATTCAGCCCTAGGGTAGAGTTGTGCTAATCTCTCTCAGCGGTCTCGTCAAAGGTGTCGACCAAGCCGGCTCCATTAAGGAGGACGACATTAAAGTGATGTTCGACACCAATGTGACCGGCCTGATCAACATGACCCAAGCCGTTCTGCCCGCCATGAAGAAGCGTAACTCCGGTGCCGGGTCCGGAGACATCATCAACATTGGCTCCATCGCTGGTCGCGAACCATACCAGGGCGGCAGCATCTACTGCGCGACCAAAGCCGCTGTTCGCAGCTTTACCGACGCCATGCGGAGAGAGCTCATCGCAACGAGAATCAGGGTCATTGAGGTGGACCCAGGTCAGGTCGAGACCGAGTTCAGTGTAGTAAGATTTGGTGGTGACAAGGCCAAGGCGGACAAGGTCTATGAGGGCGTGGATCCTCTGACACCGGATGATATTGCAGAAGTTGTCGTCTTCGCTGCGGGCAGGAAGGAGAACGTTGTGCTGGCAGACAGCTTGATCTTCCCGAATCACCAGGTACGTACTTTCCAATTATACTGCGGAGAAGATGGAAGGAGAGGAAAATAGAAGCTGACGATCACAAGGCGGCAGCAACAGTCATGCACAGAAGGACGTAGATTGACACTCGACAGGCAGGTGCTGGAGGCGCGATGTACAGACGGCCATCCAAAATTTAGGGCCACGACGAAGAGCAGGATAGACAGCGCTGGACCGCTAGAAGACGAGGTGTACATAGACGACAAAGAACAAAGAACATGTCTCCACAACACATCCATCTATTATCTCTCTATCCGCTCAAACGAGATAACAACTACTGAAACACATACAACCCACCACTCCTATCCCCCGTAACCACCATCCCAAACGGCCTCTCCACCAACGCCAACGCCGTGATCTCATCCCTATGCCCTCTCAGCAAATACTGCGCCGAGTTCCTAATCACATCATACCTCCCCACCCTCTCCTTCCCAGTCGCACTCACTCCCCTCTCCAACCCCTTCCTCTTCACAGGACTACTCGCCACACTCCCCGCCACACTCGTCCCCGCGCTCCCCTTGTCCTTTCTCTCCGCCTCATCGATATACGCTCTGATCTCCGCCCCTACGCGTTCAGCGACAACACGCATCCCCTCCCCATCACTCGCTGTGCTGAACCCCTCTATCGCGCCGGAATTTACCACTGAGCTGGCGGCGAGCTTCTCCGGGTCCCAGAAGCGCGTCTTCCATTCCGGCCCTGCGGTCAGGAGGAAGTGATGCCGCGCCTCGGTCGAGGGGATCGACGTATCGCTGGGCGAGGGGTGGTGCATCTGGATGACGAAATCACGGACGGTGCTGGGGAGGTGGGTTTTGGAGGAGACGCGGGGCGGGACGGCGCGGGAGGACGGGGAGGAGGGGTGAGAGGGGTTAGAGGGGTCGGGGGAGGCGGGGTGGATGAAGCGGTCGAGGTGTTGCGTGTCGTGGTCGTCGTCGAGGGGGGTGAGGATGAAGTCTCGCGCGGAGAGCTTCTCGGGGTTGGTGCCGGATGGGGAGGTGGGCACGGCGTAGATTTCTTGGCAGGTCGCTTTTTCAATGTCCCAGATGCTGACGTGGCCGGGTCCGGTGCCGCCGGAGATGCAGACGCGCATTCTATGCGTGTTGCGTCGGCCGGGGTGTATGGCTATCCTGGTGATGGGGGAGGGGTCTCGGAAGGACCAGGAGCGGAGGCGGAGGTGGAAGCGGAGATCCCATAGGTCTAGGACACCGTGCGAGGTTCCGACAAGCAGCCATTGCTTGCGGCGGTGAATCATGAAACCGGTCGGTGTACCGTGAGAGATCGGGTTGGAGAACGAATAGAGGATGGTCATGAGGCGAAGGTCGACGTTTAAGATACGAGACTTGGATGTCATGATATGGCACTGTGATAATTGGTTCTCGCGGAAATGGTCCAGAGCGATACCGTATTCCGGCTCTTCTTCTGTATCCGAGGACTCCTGTGGTATCATCCAGTCTCGCAAGATCTGGAGCTTGCCATATCGAGTCGTTCCTGCAGACTCACTGACGTCTACCTTGACGACATTGACGCTCCCGTCTGCAGCACAGCTCACGAAGCAGTGGCTGTTTTCAACAAATTGCAGAGCCGTAATAGCCGCACCGCTTCGATGTCGATGGACCTGGCGAGCTCGATGCGTGATGTTGCGTTCTAACCTTGAGACGTCCCAGACCCTTGCTGTGCCATCTGTTGACCCCGTAACGAAGAAAGTATGATCGGGCGAGACTGCAATACAGCTTATCTCACCAGTATGCTCGCCGATTGCAGCAACAAGCAGCCCCTGGGGCTTCCATCGTCCTGACGCATCATGACCAGTAGAATTTGCGATCTGCACTTTCTTGACTGGACTGACACGGGGGTTGAACTCGGCCAAGTCAAGTGTAAAGTTCGAGACGTATGTGCTCTCAAGGTATCTTTGTACCGTTGGATCATTCCCATCGTAGGAGAAAGGTCCTTTAGTGTTGGGTGAATGTCCCATAGGTGTGGCATTGGTGGGAGTCGCCTTGCCGCTCATGGGAATATCAACGCTCCCGATTGCATTTGCAGAGTCGGTACCAATCTCGGCACTGGCTTTTACCGTATCAGTCCGCCTCATCAACCCGATAGCGCTTTCTCTATTGCGTGCATGCGCATGACCACGGCTACTACTTGATAGCTGTGACGCTGGCGAGGATGACAGCATATGCTCCGCAGAAGATACTGCTCGTGCCGCCGGGATTCTACCGTCGATGCGCAGCGCTGTTGAAGCCATTCGACCAGTGGCGGTTGTCTGGGAAATGTCCGAATTTGCTCTTGAGATCGGTCGTTCTTGATCAGCGGCGGATCTTGAAGGCAGGGTTCTTGATCCGACCGCTGATTGCACATCATTGATGCTTGCAGCCGCGGTGGTCGCTTCGCTCAGAGCTTCAGCCAAGGTGACAGACTTTCCCGTCTGACCGCCACCCTGTCGACCGGCAATCTGGTCGTAGTATTTGAGGTCGTCATCGAAAAGGACGTTCTGCAGTGGTACTCTTAAAGATGTCAAGGAGACGATCTGGTTGAATTGAGATGTCGAGGAATCCGACGTCTCTTTCTCGGTTCGGATCACGACTCGCCAGATATATTCTCTGAGTGCAAGCAGCTTAGCCTCGTCTTCAGAACGCATACTAGCATTGCGCATCCGGGTCATCCATTGCTCGTCTTCATCACTCTTTGTGCTCTTGTTTGGCGTCAAGCTGGTGACACCACGATAGAGGTCCATTAGCGCCTTGTTGCTGCTGCCGTCAAAGCTGAAGCTCTTCGCTTTCTGTGCAGGCTTCCAAAACAAACCCTTCTCTGATCTACCAGCCCAGACTTTGGCGAGATCCATAGCTGTCCGTGGCAATGGCTTCTTGAGTGAGTCCAAGATGGTGACCTCGTCGGCATCCGGTACATCGACTTTGAGGACGGGCTTTATCAACGGCTCGACCAGGCTTCGGAAGTCTGCGTACGAGAGTTGCGACGCCGCACTCGCCACAAATTGAGCAGCAGCTTCTCTTATCCAATGATTCGGGTGTAATGTGAAGCGTGCCACAATAAGAACTAGCTCAAGCACTATCCAGCGCTGGAACAGGCCAAGTTTTGCCATGCTTCCCAACGACCTGATAACTTGCTCGGTGACCATTTCTTCTGGATCTGTCAAAGCCTGAATGAGAAGAGGTAGAATGAAGTCTTCCAAGCTTGGTCCGCCGATAAAAGCAGCCACGCCCACGATTGCCTCGCAAAGGGCGCATTTGAGTGTCCAGTCCTCATCATTCAGGTATGTGTTAAGATGTGTCAAGATGAGGTCGCTAGCCAGACTATCGCCGAAGAAAACACAAAGCCCTGATACTGACCCCAGGAATGCGCGACGTACCGCAGGATCGGAGTCTGTCAAGAAGATCTTCGTCTGTGCTTCAAATTGCTGTACCAGTTCTTCTCTCGTCACGTCATAAGAAAGCTGATATGCAGCGTAAGCTGCGACGTCGTCTTCCGCTTCAGGATCTATCGAGGGTAAGGAGCCGTCAGCCCGTAACGCTTGAGTCATGTCCAGAAATCGGGAAGCTGTTCCCGCAAGATCGGCTAAGCATGCTGCATATGTGGCTCGTATCGGAGCATGTTCCGCAAAGGCTAGGCTCGACACAAACTTGGATAGGCGAGGTAGAATGTAGCGAGGGAAGATGAAAGCATTCATGGGAGACAGTACCGTGACCAGAGATAAGAGCTGCGTGATAGTACGAAGTGCCGCCATGCGTACTGCTGGGACATCGTCTTCGAGCAGAGCCATGGCATATGGTAGCACTCTATCCAATTTGGCCTCGTCTGTGAGATGCTCGCCAAACGTCAGTAGCAATTCGGCCCCTTTCAGTCGAGAAGTTGCTCGAGCCGTACTTCGTAGCGATGCAATGACAATGTTCGAGAACAGGAGAGCGCCGTTGTCAGAGTCCGGTCCTGCTCTATCGGCCGCAATATGTCTGTTGTCGGGTATGTCGACCTGCATTGGGAAAAGGTGCAGATTGAGCGTCTTTGGTGGAGGCAGATCCTGAATGTCTGGAGCTGAATTATCGAACCCGAGTGCGTACGAGATTTTGTCGTAATCGTTATAGATGCGGTCTATCCTTTCGTCGGACCCGCCTGTATTACTCTTGCTAGCCACTACCGGCTTCTGACCTGAGGTAGGATCCGTCATGAGATGGGTATATTGATGCAAAAATGTGTAAAAGTACAATGGGAATGCTTTATCCTTCCAGAAATCCAAGTACTCCTGCGCTGAATATCGATCGTTGGGATCAAGACTGATCATATGAGTGACCATCTCACGGATGTGATCGTCCTTGATTGATGCAAGAAAGCCATGCGAAGGGTCAAACTCGCCCTTTCGGTAACGAAACAATTGGCTGAGGGTGAAGGTCGGCTTCTCAGTGAACAGTTCTGCGATAACGCAGCCGACACTGAAGATATCCATCGACCACTGGAGGTCTTTTTGCTCTCCATTATCGCCACTTTCTGATGAAGTAAATCTCTCTGGAGCGATGTAGCATATCCGCCTGATCGTGGTGTCGTAGAATAGAGTGTAGTCCACAGGGTTGTCCTCGGGCAGAAATCGTGGTTTGATCGATGCCGCAAAGTCTGTCAGGTAGAGCCAATTCCAAGAAGTCACAAGCATGTTTTCGGTCTTGATGTCGCCATGGTAGATGTTTCGGGCATGGCAGTCCCGCACGGCGCAAAGCAACTGGAAGGCAATCCATTTTCGCTCAATGTCCTCCAGAGGCGGATTGGTGCTTATACGATCATACAACGAGCTGTGGACGTACTGTCGGACCAGATATGCGCTAGTGCTCGTCTCGATGAGACGATGGTAAGGCAGCGCGTTTGGCACCTCTGCTAGTTCTCTACGCTCGTGGATGAGTTGCTGTGTTCTTTCGTCCAGCTTAAGCGAGCCAAATGGCTTCGTGTAAACTTTGACGACGACAATACCATCTTTATGACGCGCTCGTATTGTCTTGAGAAATCTGGCGCCGACTAAAGTGCGCTCATATTCGAGATCAGCAACCTCCGGCGAGTCGATACCCGCAGAGCCTGCAGACGAGTGCAGGACACTGTATCCAGATCCCATCCTAATTCATCGATCGAGGTGTGCATGACGGTCGCATGGGCTGTCACGATACTCTCGATATTGTCATTATCCAGAGATGATGTAGGATGATTCTGAAGATCGCGACTTTTGCAATGTAGCATGTGACCTGAGGCGACCAGTCTTGGCAGATTGCGAGAGGAGGAGAACGAGGTCACCGAGGATACTTCATCCATCCTTCTCTTTTTCTACTCTAGACAACGGCTTCATCAATTCGTCTTTGCCAATGATTACACAAGGCGATCGTGTAGCAAGACGGCGGTATAGTCTGGGCCAAAGTCACGAAGCCAATGAAGTGCAATTTCTGGTGTCAGACGAGGAATGATCAACACATCACAGGGAGCAGGAACAGCAGGGTGACAAAGCGCATTCTGGTTCATGGATTCTCATTCATATATGGGCACAAGCTGAATGCCTCCCACTGGTTTTCTATAACCGCTGTAGGTCCGACGCCTTGCTACGCCCAGCCGATGCTCGCATTCGTCTACTGCTTGGGTCCGAAGGAGCCCTTCTTCGCGAGGATCTCAGCCTCCTCGTCCGCAATCTCCTTGTCGATCTTTGCACCTTTGCTAGGCTCGTTGCCGTGTGCTCTGGCCTGTCTAGAGTTAGGATCATGTGGTTCGGAGTACGAAAGGATTGGTAGGGCTAACGGGCAGTGTCGGGTCCTTCTTCAATTGCTCGGTTTCGAGGCTTTCCTGCTCACCCTCCTTTTCCCGCTTCTCCTCGCGAGCAAGCTTGTTGGCAATGGTGCGCTCATCCTCTGATGCATCTATTAGCCATTGGATCGTAATAGGTCATGCTAGATGCGTACTGGAATCGTTGGCCAAATGCGAATTCTCCTTGCCCTCCTTGTAACGCTCGGCATTGTTCAGCTCGCTGTCCTTGTAGGTCCTCTAGGCTATGTCAGCTGATGCTCCAGGTCGCTCCAATCACAACAGCCATACCTGGTCACCGGCCTCATACACCTGGCTGTTGCCAACGTTGCTTGTTCCGGACATGATGAGAGATTATAGGGACGGGTTATGTAGTAGTAAGTAGAATTTGGAGAGCTTGAGCGTATTCAAGTTGTTGGTTCAAGGAGTGAAAAGTGCTTTTCGTAATTTGCGACTTTGATTTTGTGTCTCGTGCTCGAGCTCGTGGTAGCTACCCGATGACGATGCATGACGTTCGAACATGGCTTCAGGTACCGCAAAGCAAAATCGTCGCGATCTGCGCGTGAATTCTGCGCATCAAAAGAAAAGAGTTTCAATGGCTCAGAGACAAAACGTGCTTGGCTCTCGAATGGATGTGAATATTGGTACCTATGTATGCCATACTACGACCTCAACAGCAATCTCCACATGGTGTCACAATCGACACTAACCAGTCTTGCGACGTTTGTTGCTTTCTACCTGCTCCTTGAAATCCCTCTGATTTGCCAATCTAGCACTTCTTCTCCTGCCTTGTACTTTGTGGTTCGTGGTTGCAGCAGCCGTAACCTTCATTGATTCAGCTTTCTCAAGACCGTTCCCGTGCCTCCTGCTTGCAGCGTTCGCATTGACTGGCTCGCGGTTTGGCATGGATGCCTCTGAGGGACTCCGACTGGCTGCCTCAGCCCATGCAGAGACTCTGTCTTCGGGTATGAATTCTCGACGGACTCGGACTCGATGTCGAAAGGTGTGCGGCTTCCGCTGAGACCCTGCATATTCGGTGTCCTCGTCGGAGAAGTCGTTCAACGGATGTTTGACGCTATGAATCCATGATGGATATGGAGAGCTCCCGGTTGTTGGAGGCTGCTTCTCTCCTGGTGTATTGGAAGGAGCCTGTAATGATGACGGATTGGTAGTGAGTGTCTTTCTAATTGTGGCCCTGATTGGGTATTCGATGTCGACTTGGTTTGCTGTTGACTTCTCGGCTTTGGCCTTCGTTCTGCTGATGTGCGACTCCGCAGTCGCATGTTGTGCTTGTTGTGCTCGAGTTTGTGTCTCATCCAATCCATCGGGTGGGTATTGAGGACCAGCTGCCGCTTGAAAGACGACTTCCGCATGATAGCTCTTGTTGTCCATTGCTGGAGGTCCAACGAAGGAGTGAATATAACAAGCGATGATCAAAGTCATGGACGTTCGAGCATGTGTCGTGCTTGGCCTCGCTGATCTGGAAGGTGCGACTGACGAATTCGGCGAGTCACTGCCTTTGCAGATACAAGCTACCACGACGCCTCGTCCAGTGAGACAGCATGGGAGCAAGTAATCATCAGTCTATTCTACATTTCTATCATTTCTCATGTAGGATGGAATTTACTCCATTTCAATGGTACCCGGAGGCTTGCTTGTGACTATCTTCATCAGCGTGGTCTAGAGACGTTTTCATGGTTAACTTACTCTCATACACCACGCGGCAGACGCCATCCACTTCGTTCACGATTCTGGTACTGACTCGGCTAAGGAACTTCATATCGAAGGGATAGATGTCGGCGGTCATGAAGTCGGTCGTTTGCACAGCTCTCAAAGCGATGACTTGGGCGTGGACTCTCTTGTCGCCCATCACGCCTACTGCCTTCACAGGAAGAAGTGCTGCATAGGCTTGGCTGATCTCCTTGTACAGACCAGCAGCCTTGATCTCCTCGATGAAGATGAAGTCCGCCTCCTGAGCTATCCGGACTTGCTCAGGTGTGACCTCGCCAATGATTCGAATGGCAAGGCCAGGACCAGGGAAGGGATGCCTCCAGACTAGATCCTCTGGTATGCCGAGCTTTGTGCCCATGATTCTGACCTCATCCTTGAACAGCTCACGCAGTGGCTCAATTAGCTTCAGGTGCATGCCCTCAAGTAGACCTCCGACGTTGTGGTGTGTCTTGATCGTCGCGCTGGGACCTTTGAAGGAGATGCTCTCGATGACGTCGGGATACAAGGTTCCTTGAAGGAGCCACTCGATCTCTCCTTCTTTCGAAGAGCCATGTGCTGCAGCCGCGATCTCCTTGGCCTTGTCCTGGAAGACCTCGATAAAGGTATTGCCGATAACTTTTCGCTTCTTTTCCGGATCATCTTTAATACCCTTAAGCCTGCCCAAGAACAGGTCACTGGCATCTACCACGGTCAGATTGATTCCCAGTCCCTTCGTGAGCGTTTCCTTCACGATCTTCGCCTCATCTTTCCGCAGAACACCGTTGTCGACCAGGACCGCGTGGAATCTGTCGCCAATCGCCTCATGCATGAGCTTCGCAGCCACTGTCGAGTCGACGCCACCACTGACAGCGCCGATCACTTGACCTTTTTCGCCTACCAGCACTCTGATCCTCTGCACCTCCTCTTCCACGAACTTCTCCATGGTCCAGTTTTGCTTGGCCCCGCAGATATCCACCGAGAAGTTCTTGATCACGGCTGTACCCTTCTTCGTGTGGGTCACCTCGGGATGGAATTGGATTCCATAGTACCTCTGCTTCACGTTTGCGACACCGGCGTATGGCGCATTTGGTGTCTCTGCGATCGTCACAAACCCCTCTGGCAGTCCATTGAGCTTGTCTCCATGGCTCATCCATACCACCAGATCGTCCTCAAGGCCTTCGAACAGCTTATCGACGTGCGCTTCACTTCCAGTGTGCTTCGTCACCTTCAGCTGCGCGTGTCCGTACTCCCTCTTCGTCCCCGCCGCTACACCCTTGCCATTGTGCCAAGCCAGCTCTTGAAGACCATAGCATATTCCGAGGATTGGAACATCGAGATCGAATACAGCGGGGTCGACGTGTGGTGCGCCGTCCTCATACACTGAGTATGGACCGCCGGACAGGATCACGCCTTTTGGCTTGAACTCGAGCTCGGCGATTTTTTGTGTGCATGGTAGCATTTCAGAGTAGATGTTGAGCTCGCGAAGGCGGCGGGTGATCAGGTGTGTATACTGAGAGCCAAAGTCGAGGACGAGGATTGTGTCATAGGTTTTGTGTGGAGGATCGGGCAGGGCGGGCGCCGCCTCGCCATTGGTGGCTGTCATGATGTGGACGATATTTCGAGTATGTAGAGCAGGAGCTGCGGAGGTCGCGAAGCGTCAAGGAGATCGTGGTGGGGTGAGGTAGGGAGGAAGCAAAATGTGCATATCAGAGAGGAGTCAGGGTCAAATTTTTGGTCGCGCTGCCCCACGCGTTTCCGCGTTCACCGCGCACTTGCTTATCGATAAGGACATGCATACCTTGTGTAAATCAAGGCCTACCCATCAGTCGTCCTTTCTATTGTCATCGCAGCAACTATTATCGGAATTCAGATAGACCAAGATGATCATACGGTAGCGCATATGCTCATGAAGTAGGAAAATTGCGACCATACAACGGACGCTCCTGGAGCACGTGATCATGGTGTCAGCATGATCATAGGGCGGTACTGAGGCAAAGAGCATGGAGGTGAGAGACACAGAGGACGAATTCGTGTAAGTCTTTGATGCAGCTAAAGCACATACACCCTCACTTCTTCCTCCCCATGAATAGTCTTCCCCTTCCCTTCCCTGACCTTCTTGTTATGCCACCAATACACGCCCTCCTGCACACCGGCCATGAACAAACCGACAGAAACCATTATTATCATCGTCCGCAGTCCAGTCCTGTAGAATGGCAGATCTCTGGCTTGGAAGTACTGCGTACCGAACATCAGCCCACTAATGGCAAACATGACCCACATGGCGATAGCAATGCTTCTTTCTCTCGGGTCCTTGCAATTCAGCTGCACCCAGGTATTGTGCACTGGATGATACCCGACCGCAAAGGCATTGACCACTGTCCACAGTGCCCAGCGCTGCCAGGTACCCACACGCTCTTGCACCGATCGTGCTACGGTCAGAGCAATCAGGTAGCATACATGTGCCGCCATGACCGCGCCACCACGCTTGCCAGTGCGGTCACTGAGCCAGGCGAAGAAGAACACAACGCCGAGCGCGATGAAGGCGCCGACCGAGGCCAGAGCGTTCGCTGCTGTGCGATTGAAGCCTAGAGAGACGTAGATGGAGGGTGTGTAGGTGGTGAGTGGCGACCAGGTTGAGAAGACGACGCAAGTGGAGATGTAATGCGGCCAACGACGGTAGTGAAGGAGGGTATTGCGGACGATCTTCCATGGGATCTTCATGCCCTGCGCTCCAGGACGCTTCTCAGGATCATCTTGGGCAAGGCGGCCGCGGAGAATTGCTTGGTCTGACTCCGAGAAGCGGATGAGACCAGGTGACACTAAAGGCGCTGGAGAGTCGGGGGAGCCAGGCAGGACGAAGATAAGAAGAATGGATACCACGATGGTGAAGAGGCCCTCCACTAGGAATGTCAGTATTGCGACCACAAAGTTCTCAAGATTGCTTACACATGAATAGCCACTGCCAGCCTGTCAAACCACGCTTATCATCAAGCATTAGGATACCAGACGCAAGAATGGGGCTCAAAGCATTGGCTCCGAACATGCCAAAAAAGAGAATTGCCACTCTTTTGGCGAGTTCACGCTTCTTATACCAGGTTGACAAGGTGTAAATTGCACCCGGGATGTATCCGCTCTCGGCTGTGCCCAAGAACCATCGAGAGACCAGGAAGCCAGTCCGGTTCGTCACAAAGACTTGCAGGGTGGCTACCAGGCCGAACGTGAAGACCTGCCCTGATATCCATTTGCGAGGACCAAGCTGCTATGGTCAGCATCTCGGGTTTCGTCCGCCCACACTGTTCAAGCATACCTTCTGTAGCAGCATATTACAAGGGATCTCGAACACGACAATGGCCAGGAACATGAGCTGATTGCCAAGGTTGATAGTCGCCTGGTTGACTCTGATATCCTGCGCGAAGCCTCCTGTCAGAGCGCTGGCAATGTTCATTCGATCGAGCTGGAACACCAGCAAGCCGAGGAAGAGCAAAGGAAGGACAGTCGTGTCGATCTTCCATCGTGCTCTGGCTTCGTCTTTCTCGCTCCAAGAGTACTGTGCGAGCTCTTCGGACGAGCTATCCCGCTCCGCAGCGCTTGAGAGCTCTGGATCTTTCTCCATGCTGACCGTTGCGTGCAGCTGGAAAGGGAAGTCGAAAAACAAGTGAGTGATCTTGTATGGCGAACCACGTGGGAAACAGAAGTATACTGCTCTAAATCTGCATGATCACGTCAAGTACCGCCCTACCTTGACTCGTGCCACAATCGATATTGCCCCTGCCCGATGTCCCAGCTGGTCATTCTCAGATAGCGGTACCAGAGACATGGAGACATCAAGGCCGCGGGCACGGCGCCGAGGGTCTTCGACAGCCATTTCGAAGAGATCGATAACCAATGACTGGCCTGGAAATCGTTACGAAGCTTTCTTGCAGAACCGCGGCATCAACATTGTTGGAGTGAAGAAAGCCAAATTCGTGATTGATACCCAGCATTGCGTGACCCGATTGATCTTGGCGGCTCCACCCACTATCGATACCGGTGGTCCCACCCCTCGACCACCACCTTCACCCCTCGTCTAACAACAGAGAATGTCCCACGGCACTTAGTGCGATTACCACGTGGTTCTGTGAAGATCGCTGGCTTGAGCGTAAGTGTGTGCAGAAACATGTAGGGTCCAATTGGTTTCTTTCTTCCTCTCGTCTTTACCATACTCTTTTCACCCCTCTCTCCACTACTTCCTACTTGCTTCCGTGTACCAGCTGGATATTCCGCTATGCCAAAAGTCAAGCGTGTGGCCATCATCGGCGCTGGTCCAGCAGGCGCCATCGCCATCGACGCTTTCGCCCGCGAGCAAGCCTTCGATGTGATCCGGGTTTTCGAGCGCCGTGAGAAAGCAGGCGGATGCTGGTAGGTATGAGCCATCTCTCTCTCCCGCGACCGCTGACCTCTCAGGCTTCTCGACGACTACCCACACCCACCTCTCACTGACTTTGCCCGTCTCACCTCCCGCACAGCCGACTGTCCCATCCCCCTCCCGCCATCTCTCCCCGCGCAAACCCCCAAGTCACCCACTCCCCGCTATGCCGAAACCCCAGTCTACCCTTACCTCGAAACCAACGTCGACGCCAACGTCATGGAGTTCAGCGCCGAACCCATTCCCGCCGTGCGCTCTCCATCTTCCATCGCCCTTCACGGCACCGACACCCCCTATCGGCCCTGGCAGACGATCCAGACCTACATCGAATCCCTCGTCAACCGCAACGGCTACCAAGACCTCGTCTCGTACAACACGACCGTCGAGCGCGCCACGAAGGAAGGCGACGAGTGGGTCGTCGTCCTGCGCAAGTCGGGGATCAAGACGGATTACTGGTGGACAGAGCGCTTCGATGCCGTCGTCGTCGCAAATGGGCACTATTCCGTGCCGTACGTCCCGTATATTCCTGGTTTGGAAGCGTTCGAGGCACGGTGGCCCGGGAATGTAGAGCACAGTAAAGCGTTTCGGGGCAGGGAGAAGTATCGGAACAAGCGAGTCGTGGTTGTGGGCGCCTCGGTGTCAGGCGCGGATACATGCGTGGATCTGCTTGGTGTGGCGAAGAGTCCGATCTTCGCTGTTGTGGAGGGGCATCGGCCGAATGCGTATTTCGGGGATGCGGCGTTTCATCATCCTGGTATCACGAGGGTGCCGAGTATAAAGAAGGTCGAGGCGGAGAGTCGGACGGTAGTGTTCGAGAATGGGACGGAGGTGAGTGGGGTGGATCATATCGTCATGAGCACAGGATACTCGTGGAGCTTGCCTTTCTTGCCGCAGGTGGAGGTGAGGAATAATCGGGTGCCGGGGTTGTATCTGCATGTCTTCCACAGAAGCGATCCGACACTGGTCTTCATTGGGGCGGTAAGTCTCACTGCTTTTCTTTCTTTGCAGAGCGTCCTTTCTGACGATTGTATCTCAGGTAGCGGCCGGACTCACCTTCAAGGTGTACGAATGGCAGTCTGTCGCGGCCGCCCGAGTCCTCGCAGGTCGGGCAAAGCTACCGCCAATAGAGGAACGGGAAAATTGGGAAGAGGAGAGAATCAAGAAGAAAGGAGACAGCGTACCTTTTACCGCACTCGCGCCTGACTTTGAAACCTACTTCGAGACTGTCAGAAAGCTTGCTGGAATAGAAGGTCCGGGCAGGAGGCTGCCACCCTTCGAGTCTGACTGGGTACGGATATTCTTCGAAGGTCATGAGAGGCGCAAGATGATGTGGGAAAGGAAGAATGCAGAAGCACGGGAGAGGATAGAACGAAGGACGAAAATTCTGCCGAGGTTGTAAAGTATGATCCTGTATTGATGCATTAGAATACCCGGTCTAGCAAATCGAAGAGGCTCTATTGATTGCTAACAGACCAGCCCCCCGTTGTCTAAAACAACATCAGCAGTGATCGATGCTAAAGACGAGAAGGCGAGCAAACCTCTCGTCGAGCCATATATGTCTGCCACCCAGCCTCTCATAATGGTATGATGCGCTTCAGCGCCTCAGGACGCGGGTACACCGCTCTGGTCGTCCACGTCCAATATTGCGAGGACGGTAGTCTTGCTGGTGATGCCGTCGAACAGTACCGTATTGTCTATCGGAACATATTGACGAGTGATGACCTTGATGATTTCTTGGGCCACAATACCACCAGTCAAGGACGCGATGTTGTGAAGTTCACCACCAGCTGCCCTGGTCCTACGCAGTGTGTTAGCTCACTAGTATGATGTTTTTGTAATCACTGAGACTCACAGTTCCTGGCAGATTTTACGTAGCATGCTCCGCAGGGTATCATATCGAGGGTTTTCCAGCCGTGAACCAGTAGCATCGATTGCGGCGTCAAAAATTTTCCATGCAATGCCCGTCAGCTTTTCTGCATCCGTGTCTGCCTCTTGGAAATTTGCTCCTGGCGCACGAAGCTCGCCAGACATGCCGTCTATATGGGATCCCAGAAAGCTGTCGTACGCCAAGAATGCGACGTAGAGCAGTGATGGCTCATCAAGTCCAAATTCTGGATTCGGAAGCTTCACTAATAGATCTTTGGCGGTATGAATCGTCCAGGTAAGAGGATCTTGTACAAGAGCCAGAGGCGTTGCGGAGCCACGCACTAGCTTGATGTGTGCTGCAAGCTTGCAGAATTGCTCGATCTCCGAGTCTGGTATGCGATCTGATCTGCCGATGTGGTCCTCCAGCTGTCTCACTCTCGCAGTGACTTCGGCACAGTCCTGTCGAGCTTTGGTCTTATAGATGTTCTGCAAGGCGATGTAATCAGCACTTCGTGCCTTCATATCAGGTAGAGAGCCGGGAAGCGGAAGTTGCTCATGTCTCTTGTAGAAGTTGCTAATCGCTGAAGCGATGAACCAGAATGACGCAGAAGCTGTAGACAGATTCTGTGCCTCGGGAGCGTCCAGTACGGCGAGGACAGAAGACGAGGGCTTGGGGAGGTTGATGGTCTTCAAAACGGCAGCTGCTGCTTCCCCAAAGTTCTCTTCCTCAGGAGGACCTGATGCTCGGACGTGGTCTCGGAATGCGGTCTTGTCTTTGTAGGAGAGTGGGGCCTCTCCATTGTGCGTGCTTCGCCACTCGTCCAAGAAGTAAAGCAGAAGTAGGATGTACGGCACGTGGCCGAGATCAATATCTGACAGTGATTTGAGGTCGTTCGTCTTCTCTCGTGCAAAGTCAAGCAATGCTGGCCATGGCTTCAGCAAGCGCAGATCGGTCGTGGCGGTAGGATCAGGGTGGGTATCGACTATGGGAAATGCAGGCGGCAAAATGACTGAGAAATGCGAATAGAAACCGACGCTATGCTGATAGAATACTGAGATGGCGTTTTGTTGCGCATATGATGAGATCTGTGCTAGTATATCTGGTCGGATCGGGGAAGCGATGAGAATGAGAGTGTACGGTCTTAGCACATCACCGGACGAGATCCAGGTATCAAGAGGCTATAGTTGCATCAGTCATGATTCGCTAAGGTGAGGAGTCGGGATACTACTTCTGAGATAGCACTACCTTTCACGTCCGGATTGAGCTCGAGGAGATACTTGCAGGTCTCCACAGCACGAGGCTTGCCTATACTGTCCTCCTCAAGAAAGAAGTTGACGCCCAAGTCAGACTGTGTCACCAGTGCGGAGTCCTGGATCGTGAACTGTCCGATACCAGGAAGGATGAGGTTCTTCAAGGCCTCGACGCCCGTCACACCAGGACCAGCGTTGACCAAGAGAATGTGAGCTTCCTCAAGCGCTGCCTGCCCGCTGGCTGCCCATAAGCGTAGCTGGCGATCGTACTTTTTCTCTTTGGCAGTCGGAACGTGCTGTATCGGCGGAGGCACGTCCGTCTGTTGAGAAGCCATGTTTGGCTCGATGTGAATGTGCAATGGACGTATGGATGATAGTTACCTGGAGCCGCCTCTGATGAGCTCGCCGAGTGGTTATGAGGTGAAGTCATATCTAATCAATCAGATCTGAAGATCTGAGCGGGTTAACCTCCGGTGGGGCTGCTTCACTTCCTTGCACGAGAATTCACTGTTTCTTCACTGCGAGCACAACATTCTGGTCCAATGGCATATATAGACCACTGAGACTCTGATTAAAATCCCATAGATGGTACAGAATACTTTGCACATATGTTTCGGACGCGCTCGAAAGGCATGTCACAACTGCAGGAGCATTCTACCCCGCTATGGATGCCAAGAGCCAGAAGGAGCAGGTTTGGCGGGCTCTCGTTGGGAAAAAAACGACATGCCTGTGAGTGCTTCGGCCACTGTTTTCCGCCGGCTATATGACTTCGACCTTCGTGCCATTGAGAAGTTCACGATCTCACTTGTTCATTGTGCAAAATTCATTCGGCCGATTGAGTAGATCACGACCAAATTACCGTCCACTTCTACACGGCTTCCATCCTCAGCTGCAACGATCGTATTACTTCCCTGCAAAAGCACGGTCCCCACAATCAATAAGGACGACAAGACCGAATATCTTAGGTGCCCATATCAAGCAGCAGTCTCGCGCGATGTCGTCTGAAAATACCGACTTGATTGAGTCGGCCAAGAAGAAGGCCGCTTACCAAGCTGTCAAGGACCATTTCAAGTCCACCTTCAAGTATGTAGGCATTGGATCTGGTAGTACGATCATGTACGGCATAGAAGCGATCAAAGACCATCTCGCCAAGGATCCACCGCCAGCCGGACATAACATCTTCTTCGTACCCACTGGTTTCCAATCGAGAAAGGCAGTAGAAGGTGCTGGACTGGTAGCTGTGCAGTTCGATTCGCTGAGCGAAGCGACATTGCTAGATGTGGCTTTCGATGGTGCAGACGAAGTGGACGAGGAGCTAAATTGTATCAAAGGTGGCGGAGCCTGTCTATTTCAGGAGAAGCTTGTAGCGACCAGAGCGAAGAAGTTTGTGTGCATAGCTGGTAAGATACTGGTACTTCAAATTCGCAACATGGGCTTGATACTGACTCACTCAAGACTACCGTAAAGACCAGAGCCGTCTACTGACCAAATGGCCCACGATACCAATTGAGGTCGCACCAATTGCTCACGCTACAGCGATCCACCAGCTGAGACTGATCGGTTCAACGGATCCAAAGCTGCGGGAGCATCCCATCGCGAAGACTGGACCTATCCAGACCGATCAAGGATTCTACATCATCGACGCCCCGTTCAAGACCCTTCTTGCAGCGTCTGACGTCAAAGCTGGCAAAGATGGTAGTGGCAAAGACGGCATCTACGATGTTCCCACATTAGCAGCCAAGATCAAGGCAATCACTGGTGTGCTCGAAGTCGGTTTGTTCTTCGGTATGAATGGCGAGCAAAGCCAGGCGCAGAACCTGCAAGGAGGACAGAAGCCAGTCGCCGTCTACTTCGGCCTCCAAGACGGCGGTGTCAGGATGCGCACCGCACCAGAAGCATAGCTCTTCCAACCTTTCCGTGACGCTCAGTAGACGCCCCAACGAAGTCTCCACATTACTCAGGGTACACCATCTTCCTTGTGACCCCTCCATCTAGCACCATCTCCGTTCCCGTTACCCAATCCGCATCCACCAAATACTGCACCGCCTTAAGCACATCCTCTCCCTTCCCCACCCTACCAGCAAGATGCCACTTCTGATCCTCCTCCGTCAATCCCTCCTGCCACTCCTTTCCCTTCCCCTCCTGCCTCTCATTCTCAACGTGCACCCACCCCAACACCAACCCATTCACCCTAATCCCCTGCTTAGCGAAACTAACAGCCATACTCTGCCCCAAACCAAGCAAGCCGGCTTTGACAGCCGAATACCCCTCATGTCCCTCCTCCGCCATGTAGGCTCTCGTAGAGGAAACATTGATGATACTTCCCCCCTTTCTCCCTTCTGACCTGGCAAGCATAGGCGCACAAAGCCTACTCAGATGAAACGGCGCCGACAGCCCTACAGCGACTTGCCGATCCCAGTGCGCTTCCACCTCCGCCTCCCCTGCCTCGTCGTCGGCGAGACACGTCCCCGAGGGAAACGTGTGAGGCAGCACCATTGCGTTGTTGATCAGCACATCTAGCTTCCCGTCGAGGAACCGCTTGGCATCGGCGACGGCGGCTTTGAGTTGGGACAGGGAGGCGAGGTCGACGGGCTGGGCGGCGTTGAAGAGCGGCGGGGTGCGGGATGGAAGGGCGCGCAGGAGGGAGAGCGTGTGGCTGAGTTCAGAGGCGTTGTTGTCGATGAGGAATACGCGGTGGCCGGCGCGGGTGAGGGAGAGGGTGAGGTGTCGGCCTATGCCACGGGCCGCGCCTGTGATCAAGTACCTAAGTTGAGGGCTGGGAGGGGACGACATGGTGGGATGTGGTAATCAGAGATTGGGTGGAGGGTGCAACTACCACGACGATACTTTGGTTTCCGGGAATGAAGCTTACCTCGGGCTGCAAGCACTTACCTAATCCTGTTTATTCGGGTACATGTTCCCGCACGGTGGGTGTCGTGTGGATCGACGGACGATCGATCCGGTGATAGATGATGTCAAAATGCAGAAAATGGGTAGAGAACAGGAACAGGTAAAGATCTGCGGGGAGCTTGAGGAGGAGCTCTCGTGACAAAGAGCGTGTGAAGCAGCTGACCGACTTCAGCCGCACATCTCATCTGTACGTCAAGACATGGAGAGACATAGGTTGCAAGCGGATTCGTGTGATCAGAGCGAACGGTCTGTCCCCGTCCGAGATTCATTCGGCACCACCGGATGCTGCCTAGTATAATAGCACCAGGCTCTGTTATGTCCAAGCCGAAAAAAATTAAGTCAGTCCATGGTCATCAAGCTATCTCCCACTGAGCACTTCAGTGTCGGAGAAGTCTAAATGCAGTGATTGTTCTTCGTCATCAGTGGTCTGAAAAGACTCATGCGTTTGTAGCCCCCGATAACGCCTTCGCCATGCCTTGTACCCATATCAAGTGCACCTCGCTCAAGTGCAGTATCGTAGACTGTGGCTGCAATGCTCGCTAAGCAGGTCAACTGCCCCGCCGGAAAATGTGATCAGATGAAAAGTGTGCGGAATCCAGACTCGATGGGCTTCGTCTCACCTGTGACCTGACTGCGAAGCTCCATTCCTGTCTTCATTGTGCGAGAGACGCCGCCAGCAGCAGCTTGTTGTCTCTCTTTCCGAGCAGCCTTTTGTGCTTGCTTCTTCATGTCCTTCTTGTCTCTTGCTGTGATCCTTCGAGGACCTGTCTGTTTCTGCCGGGACTTGCTATTTGGGTCCGGTGGCTTTGGCGGATTTAACTTGATCCGCAAAGGACGTTTGGGTGGTTGTGGTGGATCACCGTCAGTCTTGACATTGATTGTGTCTTCTTGCAACATTGAGCGATCTTGTTGCCCGATCCGCGATACATCAGCACTGCTGAGGGCGTCGGATGGCGTGCTCTCAATGGACTCCTGAGAGCCACTATCAGAGAGAGGATCGAAAGGTGTGAGTCGTGTTGGATCGTACGTGGGGAGGTTACGCTGACGCGAAGAACGACTCATCCTACGATCTTGCTTCTTGTTAGGAGCATGTAGAGACTCGTCATCGCTATCTGCCTCGCGTTCTATGCTGGAGCTCTCTTGTGCAGAAGACGCACTGCCTCCGTCTTCGCTATCAGCCAGTTTAGCGTATGCAGCATTGAGGTCGCCCTTGGTGCCTTGTAGTGTTCTTCTTGCGAGCTGTTTATCAATGAGGAATGGTAGAGAATTGAGCAGGGCATTGATCTGCCACGCCTGGACAGGAAATTCCTCTGAGAGTATCTTCTTCTGCTTCTCCTCTTCGTCTGGTGACAAAGGCTTCACTTGGACGTGAGGTATGCCAGTGTGTGGTCCGTCGAGATTCCTTATCGATGAATAGTGTTCCCAACTCTGCATTTTGTAAGCATTCGTCATTGCCTGACGTGCAGGAATCTTACATGGTACGCGATGTGAGCTGCTGTCCTTGTCTCGCCTGTGGGATATTTCGGAGGAATTACGTATTTGTACTCCCTTTGGTAGATATGGATGTCGGTGTTTGTGGCTGAAGCATAAGCTTGCAGCTCCAAATTACCTCCCCATATGCCACCTTTTGCCATCTCGACCAAGTACTCTTGGAAGGCCTTTTCGACGTCCTCTTTTGTCGGAGACGCAGGGATCGCGGAGGCAAGTGTGACCTTTCTCTTGGGAACTCTTCTTTGCCCACCGCCAACCTTGACGTCCAGGAATGGTTTAAAGTCGTCGGGGTGATTGCGGATGTAATCAATGACGGTTCCACGAAGCTCGAGGTGACGATCTTGGGCGCCGTAGACTTGGTCGGACAGGGCATTGAACAAGCAATTTCCTGGTGAGGACAAGTCAGAAGGGAATGACTGAGCATGATAGGAGAGTACTGACCATCACCTCGTATATTGGCGGCATAGAGCCCCATCGCGGCAAGCAAAGGAAACTCATCTTCATATCCTCCCATTGCTGTGCTCCTGAAATGACAGCGTGAGCGAACCGTGGCCAAGCGCGTTTTCGAAATTCATGGGGACGGGGCGATCAGGAACTCTGCACTCTAGGACATGCTTGGAGGCGCTGACCAGCAGAGTCCAAGAATAACAGAGTCCCAACTGATCGGGACAGAGTGGATAAGTGTAGGGGAATAGAATTCAAGGACTTTGGGGAAAGAGAGCATGCGAGCCTACCTGATGCGGACCTGACTGGGCACGCGGGAGCTGTCGGTCCTCGTTGGTCGTGCTTTGCTCTCCTGCGGCGTTCAGGGACAAGATGGAGCCAATCGGCGGGCGTGGACGACGACAGGCGATTCTTCGGCGGGTTTAAACAGCCTCCGATGTCATGGACTAGAATGCTGATTTTTTGCAAGGTTGAAATTGTGGTACATCTCTGTCTTGGATGTTGATGAAGATGGTCGGAAGACGGTTGACGTAAAGGCGTGAAGAAGACGAGAATTGTCCTTTGATTGTCTATACTAGAAATCTTCTTTGTCCATATATTTTGCATCCATTGACACTTCCGCGTTCAGATTGTGTGAAGTGTGAATCTCCAGCTCCCACTTGCTTCTTCCGGCGGCCAGCTAATGATCGGGCTAGGCAAACCTGTTCACCACCCCTCATCAGGCCTCCGCATCACAACCCTTTTGTGTACAGCTGACCCGGCACGATGGCACCCACAAAGATTGTAGTCCTGGGGTAAGAAATGCTTGATTCTATCATTGTCTACGGAGATTAACTCGATTTAGAGCCGGAGTGTCCGGCTTGACATCAGCACTGCTGTTGTCTCGGGATCGTCAATATAGTATTACTATAATTTCAAAGCACATGCCCGGTGACTATGACATTGAATATGCAAGTCCCTGGGCAGGGGCGAATTTCTTTCCGTATGTTAACATTCGACCACCGGATACCTGAGAATGCTCACTCATCGCATCTAGCATGTCAAAGGATGACACACCATCAAGAGACTATGAAAGAAATACATGGCCAGAATTAGAGCGCCTAGCAAGGGAGCTGCCCGAAGCAGGCGTCCACTTTCAGGATACTGCTGTCTATCGGCGTGCCAAAGACGTGGGTACTCCTGTCAGCGATTGGATGTCAGAGCTGGCGAAAGAGGATGCCTGGTTCAAAGATCTGGTTCCTAATGTAAGACACATTCCAATGTGCGGCGAACAAAGCCTAATCATACCAGTTCATGCCCATACCACAATCCAAACTGCCGTCAGGCACGTCTGGCGGTACATCATTCACATCCGTCTGTATCAATACAGCATTATACCTACCATGGCTGATGTCTCAATGTCTTCGGAATGGAGTCATTGTACGTAGAGGTGTAGCCCAGCATGTAGCAGATGCTGCCATTTTGCACCACTCTGGCGAACGAGCAGACATTGTCGTCAACTGCACAGGATTATCATCCCTGAAGCTGGGAGGCGTGGAGGATCGATCCATGTACCCAGCAAGAGGGCAGATTGTACTAGTCAGAAACGACCCCAAGATCATGTCGACCAATTCAGGGACAGACGATGGACCAGACGAAGCCACGTACGTGATGCATCGTGCTGCTGGCGGCGGCTCCATACTAGGTGGTTGCCTGCAAAAGCACAATTGGGACAGCCAAGTCGATCCCAACCTTTCCATCAGAATCATGAAGCGAGCCATAGAGCTTTGCCCAGAACTCGTCCCCAAGGGCAAAGGAATCGAGGCTTTGGATGTTGTTCGTCATGGTGTCGGTCTACGGCCGATGCGAGACCGCGGGATCAGGCTGGAGACTGAAGTAATGAAAGCACAAGATGGTCATGATCTGACAGTCGTGCATAATTATGGGCATGGAGGCTATGGATATCAGACATCATATGGCTGCTCGCAAGTGGTCGAGAAGCTGGTAGCTGCAGCAGCAACATTGCCTGCGAATCTCTGAGCTGATGGGATCGGACGAACCACAATTTACGAATAGAATGTGCATCGTTTTAAAGGATGCTGCTGGCGTTTGCTCAAGTTGCTCCATGTTTACTGTCCCACTCGGAGAGCTTGGATGTCAGGGTCCAGCAGACGTCACACGTCTGTGCGACAGGAGAAGCTTGAGCCGCATCCAAAAACAGCTTGCGGCCAACTCGAGCTTCAACACTCAACCTTGCTGTCCTGTTCCAGTCTCAACATCCCCACCTGTCATCATACTGCGCTCTTGGTCTATCTTGAATTGCTCTCAATCGAGTTCCTGAACTATCCACAACCATCATGGACTTCTCCGACATCTTGTGAGCAAGCAATGCTTCTTGCGACACGAAAGCGCGTAATACTGATGCCTTGCCCAGCCGAATAGTCAACCTCGCGGTTGGTGTCTTCATGGTATTAGGAGGTATCGGTCAATTCTTTCCGAGCTTCCAGATGTAAGATGCATAGCCTTGTGGCCATTGCGCACGAAGACTGACAGGAACTCAGCCAAAATGTGATCGTTGGTGTCTACGTTATCCTCTTCGGTCTAGGTACGCTCCATGATATGCTTGTATCCTTTGTAATCGGTAGCTGACAAGTCACACAGGAAACGCTCTTCTTGGTACGATTGCGACTCGTGGAATTTTGCCAAAACATACTAACGACGATGTCCAGAATTCCAGATTCCTCCTCAAGTTGCTCGATATGCCTCATTCATGTTCTCCTTCATCGGTCGCGGTATCTGTACGTCTAGCAAGAGCATAGTAATGTACGCGAAGGAGTACTGACCACATACAGTCTACATCTTCGTTGGTTGCATCATTATGGGCAACAGCTGGTGGAGATACACAGCCGGTGCACTCGTCACCATCGTCGGTATTGGATATGTTGTTCTGGAATATGTGCCAAGTATCGAGCCACCAGCAAACATGAGGTTGGTCACTCTCCAGTCCTTTGGATGGTCGGGTCTGACAACAGAAACAGGGACGCCGATGCTGGTTGGGGCGCCGAACAAGTGTAAAGACCTGATCTGGTATTGCACCTACCCAACGGAAGATCGTAGCCAAACTCGAGCGTCCGATTTACGGTTGGAAGCAAAGGTATGCTGCAAATCAGTGTACGGCAGCTTGCGCATCCTGTACCATAGATGGTTGAGGTCTTCCGAGTCGAGAGAGGAGGTCGGGAAATATATAGGGTGGAGAACTGTCCTCAGCGTCAGCGTACATGTGCGGAATAGCCGTTTGCCACCTCTGGAGCAACTGAAGAGAGCGTCTTCGTGAGAATGGAGTTCATATCATGATTGATACTTCCGGATACTGCTCGGCCAAAAGCTGCTTCGTGCTCAAGTGACACCCGAAAGTACTTCGCTGATTCTATAACGCGACCAGACGTGGTATCTAGGTACACTGAGATCCGCGGAAGATATCCCGCCTGTTTTCACGAATGCTCGAGTCTTTTGTAGGTCTACCAGCAAGTTGTCATTTAGAGTATTCGGCAGTTTTGATGCGGCCAAGGCAGCTGTTCTCGCTACTGCATTGATCGACCGGAGCCGCTTCCGCGAACCGCTAGTGCTGAGCCAATCACAGACTTTCTATTTGTCTCTTGGTCAGCACCTAACTTGACGTCGTCCTTTCCTTTATTACGCGATCGAAATCCCCCTACAGCAGACTGCCACGCCTCTGCACGCCCTCCTCGACGTATCGAACATACACCGAACATTGGAACTGTGTCTCTATAATCTACCTGCGCCATTACAGGGACAGGAGCGATACCCAGGCCCTATCTTATCGCCGTCTGATCTCCGAACACGCCAGGCACCCCAGTTTTAGGGCTCTTTGCAGACCTCCCAAGACCAGAGACTGCCTTCTTGCCGTGCAGCAGAGACTCTGACGGATCAGCTCATGAATCAACAACGATAACAACGACCGACGCCGCCATGGCTACGACACAAGAGGCTCCGCCGGCCTCGACACCCACGTCCAGCGGACCCCCTTCCTCTTCAATGCAGCGAGAACCCTCGAGAGAGGATATCGAGCTGGCCGAACAGCTAGTGAATCACGCCAAAGGCATTCAAAGCAATTCTCGCGATTATACCGGGCCGTTAGCGCAATCCACGTCTTCCAGCACACCACATCAACGCACCTCGGTCTCTCCGAATGCTCAGCTAGAGGTCTCCCCGCAACCTCCCTCAACAATTTCACAAGATGGGAATGCAAGTTCGGTGTACGCACAGCAAGCCAGGCGGAACCCCAATTCTGCCATCACTACTGGTCAGATTTGCAGGTGGGTACCATAAGGGCATACATGTCCCGCAGCTAACAGAGTTGCAGTAACTGCGGCACGACTAGAACGCCGTTATGGAGGAGATCCCCGACCGGCGACACCATCTGTAACGCTTGCGGCTTGTATCTCAAAGCTCGCAACCAGATGCGCCCTGTAGGAATGCGAAGACAGCCGCAACAGCCACAGTTCGATAGCGCTGCACCACGACCTGACAGCGCACCGACGACCGATGCTCCGCGGACAGCACCTGTGGCGTACATCTCTGCGAACAGCAATTCAGCCGGGACTTGTCCTGGAGGAGGACGGTGCAACGGTACGGGTGGACACGAAGGATGTAATGGCTGTCCAGCGTACAACAACAGGGTCGCCAAAACAGCACAATTTGCGCTGGCGCAGACAGCTGAAGGGACTCCAGGACCTCAATCGGATACCGAAGGCTCTTCAACAAGAAACGAAAGTCCATATCCACATGCGCAGAACATGGATGCGCAACAAGCAATGAACGTGGTTGTAGCGTGCCAGAACTGTGGAACGACAGTAACACCACTCTGGAGAAGAGATGAAGAGGGTCACACCATTTGCAATGCTTGTGGTACGTACAAACCCTAGTCAAACGGGAACCGTTACTGATATGTTTAGGACTATATCACAAATTGCACGGCGTGCACCGTCCGGTACAGATGAAGAAGTCCGAGATCAAACGAAGGAAGCGGGTCGTTCCCGCCGTGCATGATCAGAATCATGCGTATGAACACTCAAACATGATCCCACAAATTCCCATGTATCAGCCTCCACATCAGACTCACACCAGCCCAACGACTTCAATTTCGAACCATCTTCCCCTCGATAGCCTCATGAATCCTGCTCCAGAGCACTCGCCTTATCAGTCAACACAGCATCAACACAATGACGAGGCCGGATCAGGGACATCCTCGCTTAGTCTAGATTTTGACCGGTCTACAGGACGGGCTCCTGTTCCAGTTGACTTTACGCACTATCGACCTCCAGCTCAAGGGGCCAATGGAACTGCACCTGCCATGGAGGAGAACCGACGGAAACGGTCGTTCTCGCGAAGCAATGGTGATGCGGAATCAGATGATCGGGCACCTGCTTCGTTGAGCACTCATGAGCGTAGCCCTGCTGTCATTGATCCATTACTTTCGTCCATTCTGAATCATGACGATGCAACTTCCACGACACTATCTTCGCGGCCAAAGGGATCACCGCAGGGCAAGCGGGCAGAGCTGGAACGCGAGCTGGCTCAAATGCGCGAGGCTTTGGCCGCAAAGGAGAGAGAACTTGCAGGCTACAACTGAAGGAGGTTTGCTAATGCTATATGGTAGTCTTGAGCACGACAAGGTGCCTATACAAGGTGGAGGCGGGTCATGAGGTTTAGCGTTGAGAATCCTTCGAGCGCGCATGAGGTTTATGATACCATGGAAGCATTGATAAGGCATGAATGTGGCTATGTAGTCACCAGGGGCGTTTTGCTTCGACGGCACTGATAGATGCAGATAGATAGCTCTGCTCATTCACGCCGAATATACGACGTCTATCATCATTCCTCACTCGCAATCGTCTATCGTGACTCTCTCGTTTCCGTGATGGTACTTTCGTGCAGCCGCGAGTGCAAGCAGTCTCGGGGTGCTGCAAGACTCTTTCCATGCCAGGAAGGCGTATCAACACTTTGAGCTGTGAAGTGCTTGTTAGCAGTCCATGCGTCCTTTACTTGACCTTCCACTTGAATCAACATAGGTTTGATTCAGCAGATTTCTCTAGAACCAGATCTTGATGAGCTCCTCGCTGACAGCGCTGGGTAATAGCACTCCAGACTCGGTGATGATTCCAGAGATCAAATGCGGTGGCTACGGGTATGTTAGCATGATTGAATCCGCACGAGCATCATCAACCTACTGTGAAATCCACCGCCTCGTCCAAGCTCGTCTGTATCGACCCAGCACAGCCCTTCGCCGCATCCCCGTCGTCAGTCTTAAAATCCAAGATATTCTGCTCGATCCCCAAATCGTTCTGCCCGAGCGGATATAATCGCACAAACTTGTGACTCTCCGCGACCACATAGAAAGGCTTTCCCGCCTGCTTAGCCAACATGCCCATCTGATACGTGCCCAACCTGCTGATAATCCCACCATTCTCCACCACCCCTTCCGCTCCAACGAAACAAGCCGTCACCTGATTCAAGCAATACGCCATCGCCGTGGCCGGGATCACCGCAACCGGTACCCCTAACTTCCTCAAAGCAGAGATATTCGCCCTGCTCTCCTCATCGCCGACCAGCCCCGGGACCTTGCCCACTTCCTTCGTCCCTGTAGTGACCGGCGCGGGCGAATTGACAACATACACCACCTTAAACCTCACACTCCCGCCTCTCCCGAATCCCCTCGACCCCTCCGCCGCACTCCTCAACAATGCCCCAACAACCCTACTCCCCCCATTCGTCAATACCACGCTCCCATCTCTCACAAACCCCCTCCCAAACGCCGCGATCCTTTCCCTCGCCTCCTTCGCCCTCTCAACAAACAACCTCCCATTCCTGACCAGATGGCTGCGTATCTCATCAAAACTCGCCTCCTCCCCGCCCCGTCCACCGAGGGCCGAGGGACGCTGCAGCGTGGTGATGATGTACCGCTGGAAGAGGTCGGTTCCGGCGCTCAGGGCGATGGGGTTGGAGACGCCGGCTTTGAGCTTGGCGGTGAGGGAGGTGAGGAGGGTGAGGGTTTCCGAGACGGTGGTGCTGGGGTGTTGGGAGAGGGCGATGACGAGGGCTTCGATGGCTGCGACGGGCATGGTTAGGTCGGGGTCGTCGTGAAGGAGGGACTGGTAGGCTTGGACGACGTCGAAGGTGGGGGAGTCGGGGGCGGGCATGGTGGTGGTGTTGAGCGGGGATAGTGGTGGGGAATGGTTAGAAATTTTGGGGGCGACGAGAGTGCCGAACAAAGTGATTGGTGGAGATGCAGAAACTGTTGTGAGTTTCCAGCTACTGAGAGGGTATCCAGTAAGTCACCGCCTTGGTATTGGATGGTTATGGAAAGCGGAGGAGGGATATCTGATGGTCGGGGTATGAATCAGATGTTTGATTGGTCAAAATCAGTTATGAATGTGGGGCACGTCACGTGTTTTACACGATTCCGAACATTCACCTCTACAGAGAGCTTGATCTCGTTTGCACTTTGATTATTTTCGAGTTGTCCCAACACTCTCAATGTATGTTTATATTTCTACAAGAACCTCCTCATCAGTCCTACAATTGGTATCCAGACAGGTCTTCAACAACCAGGTCCTGTAATGCCCGTCACGCCACCCGGCTGGATCAGATTGCAGCTTCCCTGACCAGTGTATGTCGAGTTCTGGTTCACTGTAATGTCCAGGTCGACGAAGCGAATATCGAAACAAGGATGCACCCTCGAGCAGCTCACACTCGCAGTCCGGTTTGGTCTTGAGCTCTTACCACTAAGGTAGCCAGTGAAGTTACGGAACTCGATATTGCTGACCTCCATGAGACTTGTACCGGTGGTGGAACTACCATTGTTGCCATTGTCCTGTGTGATGGCCGGACCTGAATCGGTGCCTTGGCTGTAGAAATTGGCAAATGTGATGTTTCTGACGAATCCAGTTCCCCCACCTCGCGGTAGACCAGCACTCTCGTAGTTATCCTGAGCGACGAGGACACCGACCCAGGTCTTGATGTAGACGGCGTTCTTCATGTCCTCATTGAAGCGAATGTTGGTGACGTCGGTGATGGTCACATTCTCAACGGACGAGTCCTCCAGGTACTGACCAAGACTACCGATTGCGATGCCATTACCACCACGGCAGGTAACGTTTTGTACATGAATGTCATAGGACCGGGGTTTGATGGCAATGCAGTCGTCTCCGCCTTGCGAAACGAAGTTTTTGAGAGTAAGATTTCTGACGTCCATGGTGTCAAAGCCATCCGTGTTTGGTACCCAATTCGCGCCATAGGGAGCTTGCGTAGCCGTGGCATTCGTGTAAAGCTCGTCGATGGCGATGTTGGTACCGTTCATAATGTTGAAAGCCCAGAACGGGGGCTGTTTGACGAAGAACTTGCTGACCGAGACGTCGCTAACATTCCAAAGGACAAATGGCATAGGTCGTCCGACTCGCACTTTGCCTGCTTCGGCCGTATACCAGACATCCCCGTTCCCCTCAATACCGCCAGTCCCGTAGCCATTGATGTTGATCCCGTCACCAGTAAGGATGAAATTCGTTCTGTGATTCTGGAAGTAGATAAAGTATGTGTTGCCATCGGTCCTCCAGTAGTCGATGTCTGGAGAGAAGGTCCAGATGCCTCGCCACTCGATCTCAACGTCTTTTACAACTGGATTGAGCTTGCTTGCGATGAAGTAGTTCTGGTCCTCGGGAAAGACAATCCTGCCACCATGACCGCAAGTGTCGAATGCTTTTACAATATTGTCGACGTCGCTGACATTGCCACCATGAGCGTAGACAGTGCAGCATTTTCGGTGACCATGATTATCGACCTTGACGCCTCCATGTCCAAAGGGCGAGGCGACAGCGGCACCCAAGGTCGAAAGCAACAAGAACAGGTGTTTCTGCATTGTTATACGGGGAAGCAGGAGTGACAGGACCTACCTGTCCGTCTCGGCAGGCCATCTAAGCTTATAGCTACCAAAGCATGGCAAATGCTTGACCTGCCACATCAAAGCTTGTCAGTGATTGGAGGCATAATTTCGAGGCAACCTGGTAGTGACAGAAAATCTCCAGCAAGAAAAGGAAGAATCGTGGAGATCACAACCAAGGGCACGACCGGTGGGGGCTTTCTCCGCACTTTGATGACGGCTTTTGTGCCGGGGAAGCTTCGCAATTTCGGCCTATTGATGAGGCGAGTACATGCTACCATATTTTGCTTCCTAGCATAGGCAATTGCATGGTATGTGTTGATTTGGGACAAGACAAAACAGATCCCTAGAGTTGCAAGAGTGGACCCATACACGCATCGAGCAATATGCAATCGTGATGTTCTGGCAGGAATTGTCCGAAATGAAAGCCTGCCGCCCCTGTCGTCATGCCAAACTCAGCTTTTCGGGAGTGACCTCTTGCTCGCATCACATCGCTATCAGCTAGTCCCAAGTGTCCTGGTGGTTGTCCTGTCAGTGAATATGCTGTTGAAGCAAGTATCTGCATGGCGCAGCATCCATATCAGGCATTGGGCACTGCCCATATCAGCACGCCGGTTCAGCTCGACAACACCGAAAGAAGCTAGAAATCGTATCTACGACAATTCGTCCGTCACTCAGATGTCTCATGTTGTGTTGCTCCACTTACAACGCATAGTGTTCGCACCGAAGATGAGTTCGAAAGCCTCAATCTGATGTCGGCCTCATCACGAGTGCCCCTCATCACCTTGTGGGGGGCTTCGTGGTGTCCATCCTGTAAGATCATCACGCCAATGATCCGAGATCTTATACGGAGCGGCATCGGAGAGAGTCAAGGTGGTGTTTCCTTCGCTGAACTGGAGCTCGATTCGCCGACGCTGGGACCTCTGGCCATGCGGTATCAGGTAGGTTACAACATCTGAGGGAAATGGTAATGCCAGCATTAACATCAACGATAGATCAATTCATTCCCAACTCTACTCGCCTTTGATAGACAAGAAGCTCAGCTCGAGACTCGTCTTACCAAGGTCGATCAGATGAAGAATCGAGACTTCTTGATCAAGTGGATCGAGAAGGAGGCGAGCAGGCACGGCCAAGGAGGTGCTGGTGGCAAAGGTGTCCTCTCAGGACTATTCGCGCGATGATCGACTGCCGAATCTCACCACTTTCTATCTGCTGGTTCTACTCGAGCAGTGAGACCAAGTGTCATTCCCGCCTCTGGTTGATATCAAGAAAGAGGTCTTGTGCTGCTCATTGACACCCGACTGAAAAACCACATCCTCGGTTACACAGCGACCATTGCTTCCGGGGGAGGATAGTGCCAACGTCAGAGGCTGAGGAGGTCTGTCGTGGAACGTCGACCGAGAGATGCATGCATTGATGAGCGGCCAGTGTCAGTCAGTCAGGCAGTTGCGGCTAATAGTCTTGTTCACTCTAGCTGCATATACGTTCATGGTCACTGAATGGCGACCAGTAACTGTCTTGCAATATAGCGAGCATGTTTGAATATATACCACAGTATGATTCATCTTAAGATAACTGAAATACGTTCATAGGATGTAGTGCTCGATTGCTGATTGTGAATCAAACTCCGTCTCTGTTCCCCGCAACCGACATCACCACTCTGCACGTCGTGTTCGGCACCACTGCCTCGCTCATACCTTATGTTTGTCTGATCTTAATTGTCCGCGATTGAATCAGTGTGAGCAATGTCTACCACCGGCAAAGACCAATCGAGCTCTCAAAACCTCAGTAGCAACCCCTCCGTCCAGAGCATCCGCCTGCATCCCACGACAACTCATTCCCCGATTCATGATCTCGGAGCCCTCTCTGCGCTCCCGACCGAGGTCATTATACAGATCCTTGAGCACTTTGACCTCCTCACCATCTCCAACTTCCGTCGCATCAATCGCTTCTCCCTTTCTCTGGTAGACTCTTCGCCGCCATTCTCCACTCTCCTATCAGACCACCCCTCCATCCTCCGCGCCATCATCGCCACCCGCACTGCCTCGTGCCACACCATCCATGCCATCTATTTCTCCATCTCACAGTCCACATGCTCAGCCTGTCCCTCAACCACGACCTCACTTCCAACTCATGATCCCGACCCCACTCCCAACCCCACCATAGGACCGGACTTCTCCCCAAAACCCGCAACCCACCTGTACCTCCCCCTCCTCCACCCCCTCTGCGTCCCCTGCCTCCTCTCCCACCCCTCCTACCTCCCCATCGGCCCCATCACCGCCGCGCGCAACTTCGGCCTCCCCCAACGCATAGTCGACACCTTGCCCTCGTTCCACTCCGTCCCCGGACTCTACGGCCTCGGTAAAGGGCAATATGAAGCCAAGATCCTGCGCTTGGTGGACGTGCAGAGCGCGAGGGAAGCCGCGGTGCAGTATCATGGGAGTTTGGCGCGGATGCAGCGGTTTGTGAACCATGATCGGGATCTGAGGTGGGGGTTTGGAGTGGGAGGGGGGAGTGAGGAGGGGAGGAGGTGGATGGGGGTTTGTGAAATTGCTGAACCTAGTGGGAGGGAGGAAGGAGGGGAGGTAGGCTGAGAAGGGGGAAGGGGGAGAAATGGAGGGGAGGTGGATGGGAAGAGCATGTCTAATGAGGGATTGTTGAAGTTGATGGTGATGGGTCACTGATGCTGGCTTTCCGTTTCTGGGTTTAATGGGATCATGTTCCACTCAATTGGGAAGCTACGGATATGCCGTGCTGTGTATTATCTGAATATCTTTCAGTCCTACCAAGCCTCCAACTGCTTGAGTTGCTCTTCGAAGGCAGCATCGTCGAACAGAGACAGACCTGCTTTCATCCAACGGGCCGTCTCATACTGTGGCACACGTGGTCGAGACGAATCGGTCTGGTCTCATCTGAAAGAGACGAATTCTCGCCAGCAAGCATCCAAAGCTTTCCCTTACCCATTTGCGAAGGTCCTCATCGAATCGACGGCTCTGGTAGTGACAAATACTTTGGCACGTGGTGCTAAATGGGACCATTTATAGTCCAGCCAATCCATATACGCGGACTATTCAATCGCCGCCATCTTGGCGAAATCTGTGGTTGATTCATGCACGGATCTATATCCCGGCCGTCTCGATTTCACTTGCGCTCACGTGCTTCCCAGCATCAACGCAACCGGTCTTCCATGCCGGGGATTATTCTCCGCTCCTGTTAGGGGACCATACATCTCCAAGTGCTTCAGCATCCCTGCTTCATCGTATAAAGTCAGGCCTGCTTTAGCACGGCATAGAAGATCCTGGTTCCGGTAGCGCGGAGCACGTCGCCTGCCCTCGAGATCTTCGAACTCCCGCCAGCAAGCGCCACATATTTTTCCAGTCTTCCATTTATGCGTTTGCTTATCAAATGCCGGCGAGCTGACTACCACACGGACCCTGTCGTCATTGTTCCGATGAAGTCTCACCTGATTGTGCCGGGTGAATTGTTCCCAGAAAGGATGTTGAGGTCGCCTTTGAATGTTCATCCTTTGCATGTACTCGGCCATATGCGGCGAAAGTGGAGGCCTACGGGGCTCAATTGCAGACGGAAGACCAGCGTCGTCGGTGCCGTAGAACTCAAGTGCAGCAATATGGACCGCTCGTGCGTCAAAAGATCGCTTGCCTCGTGGCGGCTTGAATGGGCTACAGAACGATCAGCGATGTTCCTCTGTGGAATGCGGGAAGTTTTACATTCCCAACTTCTCTGCTGCGACACGGTGCGTAGCCACATCGTAATAACGCAGAGGTTTGAACACGTGTGGCAGGTCGTCCAGAATCTCACCTGGCAAACAGTATTGACTGGCAGTCTGCTCTGAGATAGCAAGTGCAATGGGGCTTTTCGCTATGCATACGGGGCAGAACTTTCGCTTAGCTAGCACTGATATATGTATAGCGAGTGTGCCGCATATGTAGCATGCAGATGACACGACACATTTGTACAGCATCGGTAGGGTAGTGGAGGCCGAAGCATTGGTCCAGTAGAAAGCCTTCAACGCCAGGGCATGATGTCTCCTGATTGTTTGATAATAGGGATGACGGAAGGAGATCAGAGCAGCACGTCTGTTCACACTGGCAAATGTCCAAAGACTATCCAGGTCCAAATGCTCCATCAACGCAATCAGCAATTCGCTAGGTAACCTTTCGAGCTGACCGAGGTCATGTATGGCATTTTTGCTAATGCCACTTGTCTTGGGTAGGCGGAATTTGCGCAGTTCCTCCATTTCATCTAATTTTGATTGTTTGAATTCTCCCTGTACATGTCGCACGTAGTTGTAGCTGCAAGCTGTACCCGACGTAGCCATGATGCCTGTTGTGGTCGAAGATAGTGAAAGCAGAGGAGGTTGTGCATGGGAGAAGTTGAGCGGAAAAAAGAGTCATCAAAACTGCGCCACAAGACTCTTGAAGAGCCCCGGTGGTTGGTTGAACTTTCCCCATGAGGTGGACACTGCCTCTGTGGGGTTTTGACTAATGCCTGAGACGACACCCCACTTCTGGAACATCCAGCGCGTGCGAAAGCGTGATGCGCAAGCATGAATACTGCCCGGACGAGAGGAGTTTATTTTCGGGAGATGGATTGCACGATGGTGCATCTTTGGCGAAGTCTTGGTTGGTTGAGTCACAGAGTTATAGCTGTTCCGCCAGTAGGTACAGCGTGGCCTTGTTACACTGCAAGTGCACAGAGCCTATTCCGTACCACGCGACCAGAAAGCAAGACGAGAACACAACCTGCATGAATTTCATAGCGATATATGATAAGGCGTCCTGAGCAGATATTATTTCATTCGCAAGAAGACAGTTCCGCATCACTGACCTCACTGTGACGACTTGGATGACAAACCTTGTCCTACGGACCTCATCATTCATGATCTCGCACGAAGCCAGATTATATTCCAGCTCGTGCGTTTGAAGAGAGCCCGTCATCGCAGACTTGATGTCAAGCTAGCTAAGACTCGCATTGCAGATTCCTTGTCAGTGATCATGGCGTCACATCCTTTCACGTCTCCATGGAGGAGCTTGATGACATTTACCAACCTCATCTACTGTTTGGGAGCCTTCTACTTCGATTACGGCCCCACTCACGTTCTCAATCCCAACTGGCCACCGCACGCTCGCTTCCACAATGGGCAGACTATGAGCCTGGGCGTCCTCCTTTGTGCGATGGTCGTGTGGCTGTTAGCCCGCTCGACGTCCTCGAAGACGGAAGCAAAGGACAGCGTCTTGTTGGCCGGTCTCATTGGATCCATGTATTGCTCGGCAGGGATGACAGCAATCTTGTATCCCGGCACGGATTGGTCAGATCCAGAATTTGAGGATCCTGGGCAGAAATGGCTGTTCTCAGGGCTAGTCGTGGTCAATCTGGCGGCCACTTGGATGGAACGTGTGCGAATCGATAGGACATGGGAGAAGACGAAGCATTAAGGAGGAAGAACGATGAATCGTTTCTCACGTGTCTTGTATTCGGATGACAGGGTCGAACGCTTCGAGAACGAGTTCGCCGTTCCAAGGGAAACCCTCTTGCAACCCCCACGGCCCCCACGGTTCCTGGGAGGATTTTCATGTTTTGGGGATAGCGCTGCACGCTTCTGCAGGTCAACAGTTGTTAAAAGGCTCCACGATCTGCTTCAAATGATCCTTTCACATTTTCCTGTATTTCAAAACAATCTACAGAGCTCATTACATGATTGTTCCACGGGTGGAACAGAACATCTTCCAAGACAGCATGGACAAGGATGGAAGCTTGACCATCACGAGCAGATTACGAGCGTTATTGCACTCGATTGCGCGATCCCGCAACCGTTGCTCGTGCTAAGTCGTGCTTCATCTCCTCCTACCTGACACGAAAACACACCGACTCCTTGTGAGGAGTGTGAGCAAGACAATAAGTACTTTCCATTCTCATAAGCATCTTCACCACTTCATGATCTAGCCCTCAAGAACACTCCAAACAATACTTATCCAGCTTTTCTTCAAAGTATCCCTTTGCAAAGTTGTTAGAATGGCGACCACATTACAGCCGTCAGCACAGACCGACTTGCTGCAACATGTAGACGTCAAAGAGCCCACAGCTACAATCACGGAGCTCGACAGCTCAGACTCGGAAGCAGAATTCGAGGATGCACCATCATACGACCTTGCGGCAACCCATCTCATAACATCCCCGTACCCAGACTTTGCCAATCAGACTCGCCTCACAGACCTCTCCCTTTCTTGCCGTCTGCTATCCTTTGCCCTGACCAACGTGGCCTCAACTAAATCAGACTATGCCACAGCACCATACATGGACTCTTTCAATTGGGACGTCTGCTTTGCTGAGCTCAGACGACTATGTGCACAGACTGGTCTTCGGTGGCGGAGACAAGAATTCTACGTCGTCATCTTCAGGTCGAAGCTCAAGCCCGATGCGAACCGTACTCGACTGGGCGAGCTGGATCAACACTCTCACGCTGAAGCCTGCCAGAGTGGAGGACTGCTGAAGTATTGGTTCGGTGACTGCGATGAAGAAATGAGGAATTTGGCGACTTGTATGCCATCCTTCTATTGCGAACAGTACTTGTTGCTAACAGAGTGACAGGCTTATGGAGAGGAAGGGATGATGCCGTGGCTGGCGGCAAGGGTCCATGGCATGCAAACGCCATGAGGTCAGCGGTGGAGATGTACGAGACGATCAGCTTCCACAGACATAGCCTCATCATCGAAGACGATGTTGCGAGCTGGAGGCTGGAGGACTACTCTGGACCAGGGGTTAGGAGGCAATCCCGCGCCGGACACTGATGGGGCTTGAAAAGGATATCGTTGTACCATACATAGAGAGCGTTTCTTTGAGATAGAGAGTATACCCTAGATTGATATGTAGGAATATGAAAGACTGCATTGATTCTGTCATCCTTGGTGGGACTACCTCGACCTAGTCATTAGTCATGTGACTTTCGGTAGGAGGCCTTACTAATATGCATATATCTCTCGGTTCCAGCACTGGAAACCTTCCACCTCCACACCTCACACTTGAAGAACACCAAATTCAGATGGCGCGATGCTCGAATACAATGACTTTATACGCTTCACGACCGAGTCATGGGGGATTGAAGACAATCTCCTCGATGATAACGATCTAGTCAAGAGAATGCCATTACCCCAAGCCAGGCTGATAGGGAGCATGGCGGATGAACTTACGCGCCTCGATGCACTACCTGTTGAGCTTCTGCATCTCGTTTATGATCATCTGGACCTCGAAACGATTGCCTCGCTGCTGGCTGTAAATCGAGCTACTCGACACTCAGTCCTCACCATGCCATCCTTCAGCACAGTAACGAAGCACTGTCCACTCGTCTGGAAAGCTGCCACAGCCATTCGCGTCCGAAGGTACATACAACTTCTTGAGCTACATGGCAAGCTATACACGACGAAATGCGAATATTGCAACGACCATGGTAGATACATCTATCTCTTAGGCTGCAAGCGAGTGTGCTTCCTCTGCCTCTCCAACAAGGAGGATCTACGTCCTCTCTCACCGTCCGCGGTGACGAAGTCAGGCTCGTATCCACCACGTTTCGCAAAGGGTCTCCGTCAGTGTATTACAATACCAGGTATCTATTCGCCGTATCGACGTAAGCTGGGCAAAAGTAGGACTCTGATTGATCCGACCGCCACCAGAGACGCCATTGCCGCTTTGAACAAGGCTCGGGGTCCCCAACCAGTTGTGCTCATGTGTCGGAGCCGCAAACCTCTACCTAAGCAACCCATGGACGGCAAATATGGCGATCCGTTACGCTTTGCGACCGTGGCGAAGCTGCCATCGATCGATCCTACCACTCGAATGGTGCATGTGGCCCGATTCTGTGGAGCATGTCTTGCCGAGACAGATGGGTTTCGAATGCGCTACCCGTTCCGCCGACAATATGACAAGTCATCTTACGAAGAGCATCTTCGGGCTTGTGGGCCAGTCAGATATGATACCTTGATGGAGCGCTGGTTCCACGACGCAGAGAGGACAGACTGACAGTGTCCGCAACACATTCTGAACATATGTGTACCAGATCATACTAGAAGCCTTATATGTTGATTGTGACAGATATCATGGTCTGTCCGAGATCAAGCATTCGGTCACGTGAGAAATTTTCGAGCTGCGCAATGCGCGCTCATATATGCGCCTCACTTCCACCCCCGAGTCATTCATGCCTGCTTTCATCCATATGCAATCCCTGAAGTTTGTCATTCCTGTTCGACGTCAAGCGCTGTCCGTCGTACATTCGCATCGAGAGATCATCCGGCAACAGTGATAAATGCCTACGGTAAAGATACTCCAATGCGAAGTCGACGAAGATGGCGACAGCGAATTCAGGATTCTCGTCGACGGGCAACATTTCAAATACCTCACCATTGAGCATGGAGTATTCGATACAGACGACATGGTGTTCTTCCCGGTCCTTCAGCAACTACTACCACCGCTTCCTGTCGGCGACTGGAACGAAGGTAGGATCTCCCTGAATGACGAGCAGAAACCATATTTCAGCCAGACAAGCACAAACACTCTTCCGTCCATCGCGGATATATGGCACGATAGACTGGTCAACTACCTAGACATTGAGCTCGGGGAATGTCATAATGCTAATGTCCACAGCGCTACCATCCCTGGATATAACGGAACACTGATAGCTAAATTCGCCTGCTTTCCATGGCAGATCCCCTGGTTCGAGAACGAGACGACTGCGTATAGTTGGATTAAGCAGCATAATATCGGGCCTAGATTCTTAGGACACATCACCGAGGGCGATAGAGTGGTTGGGTTTCTAGTGGAGAAGATTGAGGGCGCGAGGCATGCTAGACCGGAAGATCTTGGTATTTGTCGACAAGTGTTGGGACGATTGCATGCTTTGGGGATCAAAAAGGGTGATATTAACAAGCATAACTTTCTGATCAAAGACGGGAAGGCAGTTATGATTGACTTCGATGGAGTGAGAAGTGTGCAGACAAGGAGGAATTGGGGGCAGAGATGAGGGGCCTCGAAGATGCACTGAAGGACACATCGGGACTGGGAGGCAGGGTGGTCATTTGCGAGGCCGGCAGCGAGTACGTGGAATGACATGGATACTGAGACCATCGCATTTCCGACGTCGTTCAAATGGCCTACGTCACTACCGGTATCGGTATAGTATGCAGATATGATTATACCATCAATGCTTCGCCCATTACACAGAGGTGTCAAAGTCCCGTTAATTCAACGACAAAGAATAGGTTAAGCTCAGATAATTCGTGTCGAGAAAGCGCTCCTCTGCGTATTTCGGATAGTACGTCCGTGATAGGTAGAAGTCATCTGACAGCATGTTTGAGGACAATCTTGATGGTGATATGTGTGATATCAAGAATCTTCTTTCACCGGTAAGAAGTAGTTGGCTACATCGTTCCCGCCGGACAACGAAACTCAAGGAGACCCCACACGTTCGGGGACCAAATTTAGCCTTCTCGCTGGAGCTTTGACTGACGCAAGCCAAACTTTAATGGCGAAAAGATTGACTTGCAGCTCTTGGCAAGGAGCCAGCCGTTTTTGGCAGGGCCTCGCAATAACAACTTGACAGTTCACTTTGACATTCAACCACGACTTCAGTGTGCCCGGTGGCCTTTTCACAAAGCGCTTTCTGTGTCAAGACAATTTCACTGGGGCGCACTGCTTCTCACTAGAGTCTTGTAATGCATTGATCTCTTCACTTCCTCTCCTCAACATGGGTAAATGGCGATACGGCGTCATCCTGGACGCAGGCTCGTCCGTAGGTCACAGCTTGGACAAAATGACGATAATTACTGACGCCACAGGGGACGCGTGCATACGTATACAGATGGCTCAAACCTGAGAAAGCACGGAAGAAGGCTAGCAAGGACGACCTTGGAAAATTGCCAGAGCTGCGGACGAAGAAGAAATGGGCCAAGAAGATTCATCCAGGCCTTTCGACATTCGGCGATAAGCCCGAGCAAGTGGGCACGGAACATTTGAAGGAGCTCATGGATCACGCGCTCAAAATAGTCCCGAGCGACGAACAGGAGAATACGCCAATATTTCTGCTTGCGACGGCAGGAATGCGATTATTACCAGATCAGCAAAGGAAGGACGTGTTAGCAAACGTTTGCTCGTATATGCGGATGACCACAAAGTTTCAGCTACCAGACTGCGATCTACATATTCAAGTAATACCGGGAGAGACAGAGGGACTGTATGGGTGGCTGGCTGCAAACTACCTACTAGGCGGATTTGACGACCCTGGCGAGCACGCTCACGGAAAGGAGCACCATACATATGGCTTCCTCGATATGGGCGGCGCATCTGCCCAGATCGCCTTTGCGCCCAACACGACCGAAGCAGAGAAGCATGCGAACGACTTGACACTACTTCGATTACGGACGATTGGTGGACAGCAGAAAGAGTACAGGGTCTTTGTCACAACGTGGCTGGAATACGGCGTGAATGAGGCTCGGCGACGGTATCTGAAAGCTCTTCTGGACTCGAGTCCTGGCGCAAAAGAGCTGCCGGATCCATGTCTGCCATCAGGTCTGCGGGAAACGAGATCGGGCCTTGTGGTGTCTGACGGATCGAAGGATGTCAAGGGCGAACCATCTTTACTGCTTGGGACTGGCAAATTTGATGAGTGCTTACGACAGACCTTCCCCTTACTCGACAAGGACGCAGCATGTGCTGATGAGCCATGTCTTCTCCATGGTGTCCACGTTCCGGCCATCGACTTTGACGTCAATCACTTTGTCGGCGTGTCCGAGTACTGGCATACTACCCACTCCGTCTTCGAGATGGGCCACAAGGACATGGCGTACGACTTCAAGACTTATCAATCCAAGGTCAACGAATTCTGCAGTCAGGACTGGAAGTCGATCAAGTCGGGCGTATCGTCACAGAAATGGGGTAAAAAGGTCGATGAGCTCACTGCGGCAGAAGTCTGCTTCAAGGCATCTTGGTTGATTAACATGTTACACGAGGGTATTGGAGTGCCCCGCGTTGGGTTGGAGCAATCGAAAGACACGAGCAACAAGGCTGAGAACAAGACGAAAGAAGCACTCGAATCTGCCAAAGACAGAGGGTTTCTGGATCCATTCCAAGCAGTCGACAAGATCGACGGCACTGAAGTGTCATGGACGTTAGGAAAGATGGTCATGTATGCTGCATCGCAACATCCACCAGAAGACCACGCCATGGCAGTTGGCTTTGGCTCGAATATTCCCGGCAAGAAGCTCCCAGCAGATTTCCAGTATGCTGGTGGACGAGAACCAGAACTGCCAGGCGACTTGGACTGGCACGACAAGCTGTTTGCATCAGCAGGTGAGAGGAGGGTACCAGGACTTCTTCTCTTTGGCGCGATTCTTGCTGTTGCGCTTTTCCTACTTTGCGGACGTGAGCGCCGACAGAACATCTTTGCCAAATTCCGGCAATCCTCACCACCACGATTCTCGAAAAAGAAACGAGGCTTCCTTTCTCGCATCTTTGGCAAGGGCACGAGATACACCCCACTCGCCGCGTCCGGTCCAGAAGACTTTGAACTCGGTGACGTCGACTCTGACAGCGATCTCGAGGCAGATAAGGTACCTACCAAGTCCACAAGGGCAAGTGGCTGGTCGACGCCCAAGCTGCAAGGCGCAAGTGATAGCCCAGTATTAGCCCCAGGATCAGGCAAAACGTACTTTGAATACCCAGCTGGTCCGGGCCTGACATCGAGAACGGAGAGCAGGGAAAGGTTAGGTCTGACGCCTGGGCTAGGCCTGAACACGAGCGGGAGTAGGTCCAGACATAATTCCCCCACGCGGCGGGCGAGTCCGCTTGGGGCACCCAAGGACCTAGACTGACGCTGCTCAGGATCTCAGCTGCGGCAACACGATGAAGATTGAGATGTCAGGAGATGTCAGGATAGCGAGACGAGATATGTAATGGTAATGACACGCATCACGGGAAGTGAAGGAGAGGCGGCTTTTGGATAGATATTAGTAATGCTGTATATAAATTCCCATTCTTCCCCATATTTAATCTCCTTCCCCTTTCCCTGGAAGCTATTTTTCGCCTTCCTCTCGTTATCCAGTCCAGGCAAGAAGAACAGCCTACTCCTGCGCCCTCTCCAGAAAACTCGGGTCCCGATCGACCCTCCCCTCAAACTTCTTCCACCACGCCTCGAACGCTTTCAAAGGGATCTGCTCGCTCCCAAAACTCGACAGGTAATTGAACGCATGTCCAATGATATTCTTCGCCAGGACCTTTGTGTCGACCCCTTTCGCCCCCGCGCCTGATCCCGAGGATGCCTTCGCTGCCTGCTCGGCCCTCATCTGCGCCACTTTCCCCTCTACCTCCGCCGCTAGCTCGATGGAGATGCCGATCTGTACTTCGCCTGAAGAAGCGGTCGGTGGGGCAGATGGGTCATCGAGCATCACGTCCCCTTCCACATCTGTCCTGGTGGCAGAGGAGGGATTAATCTCAGGGGAGATGATGCGGTATGTCCCGCTTTCTCGACCTTGGCCTAGGTAGCCTAGGAAGCGGAATGTGGATGGGGCGGAGGGGAGGGCGTAATAGATGCTTGCTGCGTGGGTGGGGGGGATGGTTTGTGATGGGGCAAGGGACAGGGTGAGGGTGTTGAAGGATGGCGAGGGTGGGAGACGAAAGAGGAATTGGGTTTCGGTGATTTGTTCGGCCATTAGGATGGGGCGAGGTGGGACGGTCAGGAGGAACATCTTGGTGGTGGGTTGGAGGTTCTGCTAATGGCGGTGGTGCTTAGGGTGCTATATCGAGGCAGATGCTGATTTGCTATAATTTCGTGTCCGGGATCTGGTTGATGCAAGTTGCCATTCTTGCTGATGACTTCGTGGTCCCGAGGAAAGGTTCAGTGTCTTTGTCTAATGGTATGCAAAACATGGTCAAGTGTCGAGGTCTGTCAGACTTGGGCAGCAAAGCACTCGAGCACAGAAACATCTAGAGTGACGTCGAACACCAACGAACCGGGTAACAACTTGAGCCACTACAGCTGTAGCAAGCAGAGAAAATTGGCCCTGCTCTGTTCAGATCCTGATTGGCTCAATTGAAATGCAGTCGTGTGGAGCAGTAAATCCATTGTATAATTCCATCTTACAAAATTACCTATTTATGATCATTTCGAATTGTAAAGCAGCGATCATGACCTCCGGCCGGTGTCGGTGGGAGGCAGTGTATGGCATAAGGTAGTTCTCGGGCGAGGCAGATGTCGTTGACGTTTTGAGTTCTGTGCCTTTTCTGAAATTCCACCGCCCATGGATATTCGCTAATGATGTACGGATCACTAGGAATTGCGCGAATGGTTATGCTGTCGTTCCGGGAATACAGAAGCTGCCACAAATCCAAAGGCATCAGATTATGAAGGCCAAATTAGTTACCTAAACTTTATAAAGTGCCTTCTACATGAAATACCTGCATATTTAACACTCTAATCATCTCACGTGCTTGAGAACTCCTTCAGGGTCTGTCCTTCTGGCTGCAGCCCTCACAGACGCGGCTGTGTTTTGGGCGGAGTAATCCTCAGGCAAAGCTCTCGACACCTTCCATTCCTGATCGCCGCAACCACCTCAGAGCTGTCTCTGAGGCATTGCGTCAGGATTCTCACTAACCTAGAACTATAGCATAAAACTCGCAATCATGGACTCATTCAACTTCTCCAAGGTCAAGTCCTACCTTCCAAACGCACCTGACCTGAGCAAGCTTCCAGCTCTGCCCAAGTCTATGCCTTCAATGCCACAGCTTCCTTTCCAGCTTCCCACTGTTGGCGGCTTGCGTACACCTCCTGCTACCTCCGAATTCAACGAGAAGACATCCTACGAGTCGCCGAACCAAGACCAAGCCGGACCCTCATCATCCTCAGACCTCAACCCCCTCGACCCTGCGCCAATCGACTCCTCCTTACCCAAGTCGAACCTCGCCCTCGTTAACGAATGCGACAACTTCCCCTACCTCTCCACACATCCAGAACTCTACTTCCGACACGTCAACAACTACTACCACCTCCAAGTCGCCGCTCACCCAGGGATATGTCTAGGCTACATCCTCCCCCGCGTAGCCGCCGTGTTCGAGGGACTACCGGACTGGACTGTGGATCACGATGAGCGCACTGTCGTGCTCGTCAATGGCAGTACAGAAGAGGAGAGGAGCAGGATAGTGCACAACACGACCGCGGCAATGCGGGAGACGGGCTACTTTGAGATTCTCAAGGGCTGGCGGAACGAGTTGTATGATGTCTATGGACCAAAGGGAGATGTGTTATTCACTGTGGAGCGGGCAGCGAGTGCTCTGCTGGGCGTAGTGACGTATGGATGCCACTTGACTGCCTACGTCCGGGAAGAGAAAGACGGGAAGGTCGAGCTGAAGATATGGGTCCCGAGACGAGCGAGGAGTAAGCAGACGTATGGCGGTATGCTGGACAACACGGTCGCGGGAGGGCTGGCGACAGGGGAACAGCCATTGGAGTGTCTACTCCGGGAAGCGCAAGAGGAAGCGAGTCTGCCGGAGGAGCAGCTCAAGGCACGGACGAAGGCGGTGGGCATCGTGAGCTACTTCCACATTAGGGATCGGCGGGCTGGTGGTGAGAAGGGTCTCCTGCAGCCAGAGTGCCAGTTCGTGTACGATGCGGACCTCACAGGGACGGATATCACTCCGAAGCCAGAGGACGGAGAAGTGGAAACGTTCGAGCTGATGACCGTGGAAGAGGTACAAGAGGCAATGCGGAAAGGGGAATTCAAGCCGAACTGTGCGCTGGTCTTGCTGGACTTTTTCGTCAGACATGGGTTTATGACGGCAGATACGGACAAGGACTACACGAGGGTAGTGACGAGGTTGAGGAGGGCTGTTGATTTCCCGACCCGGTGATGCAGGCTTGGACCTGGTTCGAGTACCCATGTCGTGCTCGTGTATCTCATGATAGCATCTCAGCAGACTGCGTCTGTTTCTAAATGCCGGCGATTTCCTGTCTCCATGAGCGCTTCTGTGCGCCGTACCGGGTATCCTGAAGCAAAACTTATTGCGTAACCTCGATGCGCAATCGATGTAGCTCTTTCCTCCCACATACCTTCTGCTTGATGCACCTAAATGCATCTGACTATGCGCCATGGCACTCGGCCTGGCGAGTCCCCATCCTCTGAAGTTCTCTAAGTTCTCCCACTGTTCCTGACTCCTTCACCTCTTCAACAGCAAATAAACCCACTCAACCCTCAACCCCGTCAATTTCCTATACGGCCCCTCCAAATACATCAACAATCCCCCAAAACTGACATACACCTTAATATTGTCCCCCGTCCCCTCCTCAAACCTATAAACCTTTCCATAGCAGACATAATCCCACATATCCGCCAACGTGGCCTCCTCGCCTTTAGCCATGGGTCGCCAGCCCTTTGACGCATCCTCCTTTGTGCCGTCCAGGTTGAGCGTGGATGCGAGCAGGAGTTGCACCGGGTCGTTGAGGCTGAGTGGGTACAGCTCCGTGTTGATATCGAGCGTCATGACGGTGAAGCTGTCCGCCGAAGTACCGGTGACGCGGGCGACGCGGTCGTATTTGGCGCTGTTGACGGAGGTGATGGTGAAGGAGTCTTCGTAGAGGTGGGAGTCGGACATGCTGGGCGAGAGGGGGAGGGATCGGTGCTGCGGAGGGGTAGCAGGAGGTTTCTTAGGATGGTAGGGGGGGTTGGAAGAGGTCTCTAGTGGGTTGATTGGGCGGGGGAAAGGTAGGGTCGAGGTTGGCGCAAAGGTTGGAGGGAACGTGAATTCGAGGTGGAAAAAAGTTGAAGTGGAGCGGGATGGTCTTGGCATTTCTGGATGGCTTCACTTTTGCTCACTTGTCGTCGTGCTTCTTTGCTCTACAGCAACAATGATCATCATTTCATTCACGAGACGGTCATTATTGCGAAAGTGAGAAATCATGTTTAATCATGTTTAACGTTCTTCGGTTCATTACATATTCATGTTGGGTATTTACAGAATTTCCTGGTCATCTCCGACATTTGCTCAAATCCTCTTGGTCTTTGTAAAGCCCGGGTATTTGTTGAACTGCGCCTTATCAATGGCCTTGAGCTGGGAGCAGTCAAGAGCCTTGGTGACAGAGTCGAATTGACTCGTCAACTTGCTGAGTGGAGCAGTGATGCTGGCGAATAATCCTCGGAGGATGTCTGGCAAGAACTGGACCGTGGCTTGGTAGGCCAAGCAAGCAGCATTGTTGCCTTGTGCGAGGTTGCCGGCGTTGAAGAGTCCGCCGCTGAGGTTCTCTGGATCGATCCCAACATAAGAGCCTGTGGTACCGGTATTGCCACCCGGGATGAGGAATTGAGGGTGCTGCAGACCCATGGCATTGGTGTCGAGGGCCAAGAAGGGGATGCTGTAAGGATCCAACTTATTTCTCGTATACCATTGCTCTGGAATCCTCTCGCCTCCGGGGTTGTGCTTGAAGCTGCCACTTTCGCCCTCGACAGAGAAGAAGGACTTTAGGATCTCTCCGTTCAAGCGGCCGTCTGGATGCTCGGCAGACTTGTTACCCATGAAGCGGTAGATGAAGGTATAAGCCGCTGGCGACACGATGACACCAGAGAAAGGACCGTAGAAGAAGTTGGGGTTGTGGTCGATTGATTGCTGGAAGCGCGTTGCTCGGAAGTTGGTGAGCAGTGGGATGTCGTAGTTGTCGTTGGCCTTGCCAAGATCGTATAACTCCTGAAACTGGTCGAGCTGCAGAGCAAAGTCGTTGCCTCGCTCGTAGAGGTCGCCTCGAGTTGGCGACACATCGGTCTCATACTTGTTGTGACTGCCGGAGATACCTTGTGGCTGACCTAGCAGACCCAAGAGACCCGGTACAGCTCCGGACGGACCTCCAATCGACCACTTCGTACCATCGCCAGACACCACAGCGCCATATGTGGACAAGAAGGTTGCCAGGTCTACACCCATGCCGAATACCTTTGTGGTCCCCTCGATGAATTGTGTGATTGTGCCGACACCATTGTGAGGTAGGTAGTTGTGGTTGGCGAGGGCGTTAAGTCCTGGACAAGGACCTCGTTGATCGCCAGCATCGAAATTGGGAGGCACAAAGGCATGCTGGCCGGAGACATCGATGCGCTGCGCGTCTGCGTCAAAGGCCACAGTCTGTCTCTTGAATCGACTAAGTAGTGAGTTTGATTCCTGTGCTTTGGCCTCGCGAGCAACGTGCTCGAGGATGTTTGGATAGGCTTCTGAAACGGCAACAAGGCCTAGAAGGGCGAGAGAAGAGAAAGTGGTCTTCATGGTGAGTGTCTATGCTGTTCGCTATGATGGATCTGCTGTGACGATCTCCTGGGGCAGACATACTCATATATGTCAAGTCTTCTCAAATTGCGATTCAAACATACCGAGGCAGCTTTGAGCACTGGACGAAGGTTTCCTGGTCGTTTTCAGGATCGACATGACATACCACCTTTTCCAGCCTGATATTTCAGTACCTATGGAGCAAGCAAAAGCTACACGGCATAATGGCAGTCCGATGATTGGACGTCTGACCATGCGACGCAGAATACAGTTCCAGCGAACGTGCGGAGATTGTTCAAGTGTGGTTGAGAGGGCGACCTTGCGGGATGAATGCATGCTCCGAACAGGGTAGGTCTCAAGATGATCACTTACTGTAAGCAGTGTCGCTTCGTGGCTGCTCCCTCGAACGGTCGAGAGGGCTGAGAAGCAATTTTCTCATTCGTGGATGAGGGCTACAAGTGCAACGCTTCTGGAAAGCATGACAGAAGATCTGCAGATTGATCGACGCGGATGCGGAGCAGCCGGGTCAGGGGAGGCGTCCGGGGTTGCACCCAAGGGTTGATCTCCAGCGACTACAACTGCTTCAAAGTGACCTCGTCAGCGGCGTCCATGACCTCTAATGTAGCCTGATGCAATCCAGTCTCTGTTCATATGCTAGCTGAACTCGTGGTGGCGTATGCCGTCCGAGCAATGCACGGCTCGCATGGCTTCACGGAGTGGTACATGCGATACACCTCAAATCCTCGCTAGACATGGAACTTATTTGTGACATACGTCGTGAAGATCCGACCGAGGCAACGGACAGCTCTACCGCTGCACCCCTCACTTCAAAATCGCCGCGTGTGATTGCAAAGCAAAAGTATACTCCTGTGCGCGCAAAACGTGAGCTGATGGTCAGTTTGTGGGCAAGTGAGAGGCTCAGCATACGCTTGTCTCGAAGCTTGGGGCGCCACCTTGTCACCGGCCGTTCTGGCGCCGGAAAATTGGAAGGTAACTTCGGCCCATGGAAATTTGAAATTGTTGAAGTCCATCTGCATGCATTCCATTTTGCTTGCAGATCCATACCGGCTGAATCTCGGCAGCCCAAGGTCTGCATGCTCACTGATTGCATCAAGCATATCCAGCCACGCCACAATGTCTCATGGCCTTCCGTAAACGCAATGTTGGCGTGCAGCGAACGCCATCTGGGAACAACGCTGACGGCAGTGGCGAGCCAGAGAAGGACTCGGCGATAAGTCCTGGCATCCGTCCATCTCCATTGACGGGACAGCCAACGACCTCGACCGGCATCACGAATCTTGACAGCTATCTCGGAGGCCATGGCGGACTTGCAACCGGATCTTCGATTTTCATTGAGGAGTCTGGTACTACGGATTTCTCGGGTGCCATTCTAAAGTTCTTTGCCGCGGAAGGCATCAGCCAGGGCCATCATGTACAAATTGTTGGAGTGGGGGAGCAATGGGTCAGAGAGCTGCCAGGGCTCGCAGGCGCAGGAGACTCTTCCAAATCGGAAAAGAACACGTCGAGCAAGGATGAGGATAGGATGAAGATTGCTTGGCGATATGAGAGACTCGGTCAACATGACAATTCACGACCAGGGGGAATTGCACCCAACCGTACCCCAGTGTCTGCGGCAAAAGGTGTCGGTGACAGTGATGAGGCTATTTTCTGTCATACTTTCGATCTTGCGAAACGATTGGCGATTCCCCCAACAAGCATGATCAAGCACATCCCCATGACGCCTCTCTCATCGACCTCGAAACCTCCATTCGCGGATGTCACTCGCAGCATCGTCGTCAACATTGAAAATTCACCGGAGAATTCCACCCACCGCATCATAATACCGTCCATACTATCGCCCGCGTTCTATCCACCTCATGCAGGAAGTCCTGAGCACTTCTTGCAGTTCCTCCACTCGCTCAGAGCGGTACTGCGGCAGCATGCAAATCGCGTAGTCGCCATGATAACGATCCCGACAGAGCTCTATCGACGGTCGTCTGGCTTAGTGCGTTGGGCGGAGCACCTTTGCGATGGTGTGATCGAGTTGCAGCCGTTCCCTCACATCATGGATGCCGCGAGTTCCCTGGCTGAATCAGGCGGCGCACGTAGTGGCGAGGAACAGCCCCAAGGAATGCTAAAATTCCACAAGCTGCCAGCTTTGACCGAACGCGGTGCCAACGCTGCTGCCGGTGCGGGCGTGGGCGACGATTTGTCTTTCACTTTAAGTCGACGAAAGTTTCTCATCAAGCCGTTCAGTCTTCCGCCACTCGAGCGTGAGGAGGGCCAGACTTCTCAGGCCGCGGATGCTGCTGGATCGAGTGCCCTTGGCCAAGTGAAGAAGGCCGATATAGAATTCTGAAAGCAATGATAAAGTGATACCCCTTCAATCCTCCTCGGAGTCTTGCTGTTCGTCCATCATGTCTTCCATCTCGATCTGCTCCCAACCTCCTTGTCCGGCACCGGTGGTCATTTGTCGAGCATAGCTACGTCCGTAACTGCCGAGTCTAGGGTTGATGGTGACGCCACCAAATCGTGCTCTAAACGAGTCTCCCAAGCAGGAAGAGAGAGCACACCAAGCTGAGATCGTGTCAGTACAAAGGTATCATCGTGTATCGAACTCTTACCGATAAATAAGATAAAGGGCAGACCAAGCAAGAGACCCAGCAATACAAAAACATTCATCTTTGCGGAAGACAGGAATCAAGACGTGGTGACCATTGACTCGAGCTTTGATCTCATGCCCAAGGAGAAAGTTTTGCCGATGCCGCGGAAAGATTCATCAAATTCAACACAAACGGTCCAGACATTTCTCGATCTCGTGTTTATTTGCAACATTCACCCATGGCATAGACAAATCAAGTCGCAGCGATAGCTGTATCATCTCCCATCAATTCTTCGAGTCGTAAGTGCCATTCTCCATTAACTTCACCGAGATCACAGGATTAAACACACATATTTATCAATCTGTCAATCCCCCGAAGGCACAGCCTGTTGACGAAAATAAATGCTACGCTCTTTATGACTCTTGATCTCAAAGACTCACTCTTGCTCGATTACATCTGAGAACATTCGCTGACCCTCAGTCCCTAGCTATCTTTCCAGGTCGCCAGCCATGACTATCCCTACCGTCTCTGAGCCGATTCCCATTCACCTTGTCTCCTCCCGCTATCTCCTCCACGATGCCAACCACGTCGCTCATCTGCGCCGCACCCACAACATCACCGGCGTACACATCGGTGGTCTCCCCCAAGCAGCCCAGCAGAACGTCTTCCTCGGGCTTCCTGTCGAGCTGATGCCCGAAGAAGCCGCTCTGCTCGTCGAGAAAGGAGCCGCCTACATCGTAGACGACACGGCACAGCACACCTCCGCATTCCTCTCCAACGGCTTGTCCGCCGAAGAAAAAGCCCGCTTCCAGTCCCTCCTCCGAGCACAAGGCGACTCTGCTGCGGAAGCGCAGCAAGCTCGTGCAGAAGCCCGCAAGGACAGCGCCCTGCAACGCATCGCAGAGAAGACAGGGCAAGACAAGGACGAGCTGCTCAAGAAAAAGGTGGGTAACGGGGACATGGACAACTGGAACGATCTCCCGGACGACATGCTCGCCCCTCGTCCGCGTGGGAACAGGACGAAGTCCAGCAGCCGTCGACGCGCCGGGGAGCGTAGCGCAAGCAGCTCTGTGGCACCGAGCAGGCAGGGCAGCGTCGGGCCGCCAATGGGATCAGGGCCGCCGTCGGGCGCGCGGACACCGGTCGAAGGTCAGGATGATTCTTCTGCTTCTCTCCTTGTGGAGGGGAATGCTGGGGTAAAGACTGAAGCGCCACAGGACCTTGAGGCGACGCAAATACCGCCGGGACAGAATGAAGAGGACGAATCTTTGTTCTCGTCTCCTGCGACTGCGCGGAAACAGAATACGCCGAAGAAGGAGCAGAGGTATGCGACGCATGGTATGACGCCGACGACGTCGTACCCGCCTCTTCAAGCCGAGCCACCGACAAAGGATACGGTGATAGAGGTGCCGAAGCCGAAAAGCTATCCGCTTTACAAGCACTTGAATGCGAAGGGATACTTCCTTGCTCCAGGGCTGAGGTTTGGGTGCCAGTACATGGCATATGCGGGAGATCCGTTGAGATATCACAGCCACTTTCTGTGCAATGGCAAAGAGTGGGATGAAGAGTGGGATCTCATGGAGCTGGTTGGAGGAGGACGACTGGGGACAGGCGTGAAGAAGGGCTTTCTGCTCGGTGGAGTCGAGCCCAAGATAAATATGGAGGCGACGGACAAGAACGAGGAAGAAGTGAGGACGTTTGTGGTCGAGTGGGCTGGAATGTAACGTCGTCCATGATCGAACGAATGCAGAAGAGGAGGAGAATACGATGATATATGATACCACGTCCTAATGACTGGACAATGCACGAGTTGCACAAGTAGATGAATGAAATGAATAGATTTGCTCATATATCTTCTGTATACAACTGCTTAACAGCCAAGATATCTACTCTCCACCCATCGTCTCTCTTCATCATCCACCACTCTCCCCACCACAACCCTAATCTCAGGATACACACTCATCAGCCTCCTCAGGCCCATCGTCCCAGCCATGTATGTGACAAACACAATTCTCTCTTCCTTGACACCATGATCAATCAGCACCCTAACAGCCATCAACGCAGCACCACCGCTCGCCATCTGCGGATCAAGCAGCATTACACTCTCATGCTGGTGTATATCCTGCGATATTTTGTAGTAATGCAACTCTGGTTCTCCATTTCGATGGTTCGTCTGGATCAAGATCCTACCAGTACGGCAGTCGGGAATTACGCGCTTCAGGCCCGTCTCGAGAATGGCTCCACCACGGAGGATGACTACGGCAGAGATCTCACCTTCTTGCTGCAGGCCGTGGTAAGTGAGGTCTGTCGGTGTCTTGACGGTGAGAGGGTTGAAGGGGACGCAAGTGGTAGCTGTTTCGATGAGGAGGGCGCAGAGGCGGTCGAAGTAGAAGATGAAGTCTTCTCTCGAGGTCTCTGTATCCATGAGGAGTGTGTTGATACCGCGGACTTGAGGTGTCTGGGTAAGGATCGTGACATTGTTTGATAAGGGGAGGTCGTTAGACGCAACCTTTCCGAGCCGACGAAGCTCGACTTGGTGCAGCTTGGACTTGGAGGAGAGGGTCTTGTAGATGCGGTCTGTCACCATACCTGTAGTTGTCAGTAGGTGCGCATTATATAGCAACAAACCAACTTACTGATGGCAACCTTATTCTCGATACCGCGAGGTACGATAATGTCTGGTCTTCATTAGCAATGTTCACTGGTATGAGCACTACAATAGAATGTGTATTGGTGGGATCAGATAGGAGCGAAAGATGGATAGGTTTTTCCACACGGTTATTGCGGTTGAACTATGCATTGGTATTTGTATCATCATGGAAGGCAGGGGGCAAGAGAAAAAGGTAGGACTGACCTGCTGACAAGCGCTGCGGCTCGACATAACGGGTGAAATTAGGCTTGACGAAACCAAACCATTGCTTGATGCAACCTTCTATGTCTCTTCCTCTATCACGTACATCTCGAACGACTGTCGAAGCCGTCAGGATGCTAGATATCAAGAAAGTCTTGGTATCACTTACGTCGTCGCGAAAGGCACAAGTCCGCATCTGCCTCGCAATAGATCTAGCAAGTATTAGAGTGAGCCTTCAGCATTGTAGAGGTGATCATACCTTTAGGTCTAGGATATCCAATACCCTCGGGTCATGTAATGCAAAAATCCCCTCCAGTATCAACACATGAGGCGAATAGATAGTTGTGGTTCGTTCAATTCTGTTATGTTTTTCGAAAGAATAGATAGGTATCTCTGCCTTCTTCCTGCCAAAGATCAGTACAAGCGATATGCGAACCAGGGCTAGAAACTGACCCTTCTTTGATCTCACGCAGTCTTTCGACTAGCATGTCGAAGTCGATGGCATCAGGAGCGTCAAAATCATACTCGTTCGCAAAAGCCAACTTCGACTGAGCTGGGGTAAGGGGCTTGTAGAAAGAGTCCTTCAAGAGTCAGTTGTGCACTTTTGCGAGAGGCTGGCGGGCATCTACCATCGACAAGATTACAACCCACGGCAGACTAAGCTGTCGGATGATAGCCAACGCCAACGATGTCTTCCCAGACCCAGAGCTCCCCGCTATGCCAATTATGCTGGTATTGTCCCATGGCGGCGAGTAATGAGCTCGCTCAATCCTCGAGAAATCGCCAGATGCCGTGGACATAACTGCGATGCCCTTTAGATTTCGGTTTTCCAGTCACCATTGTGCCCGGAAAGACCCTCAAAGCATGTCGCACAATATACACGGAGAAGAAACAGAAGAAGAAGGTCGAGGTTGAATTTGATAGTGGGTCTTGAGCTCGGTCTTGGCAAAGCCGGCAATCTCATTTTGCTCCCACTTTTGCTTGCATTTTACAATTCAACCTCCCGACCTTCATTCTACACCTCAATACTCAGCCATTACATTTTGGCTCAGCTGGTGTGTGATACTGTGCTTGATGTTGTGAACAATTCTCTATTTCGCGTCTGGGACGTGGCAGGTAGGAGCATCACCATCAAATATCCTACATCAGTCAGCTAATATCAACCCGCTAGGCCCTATCATGGCAGCTATGAATCGAAACGCTTTCGAGGCGCGGGTGGAGGAAGAGAAGCCCTCCAAAGCGTGAGTCAATATCGAACATTCCGCGAGCAAGATGGTGGACAAGTGATGTACATATATCAAGTTGGGAATCTCTCAGAACAATACTGTCGACAACAAGTTAACTTGTTTATCTGATCGGACACTACTTGGAAGCGGATGATGACAACGATGAGCTGTGAGCTACTGCTGACACGCTGATAGGGACATCAACTTTGTCATCATGGATTACCTGATTAACGAAGGATACCCATCTGCAGCAGCCAAGTTTGCAAAAGAAGCCAACATTCAGCCTGCTGTGGACTCCGAGGCAATCCAGCAGAGAGTTGACATACGCAATGCAATTCATGCCGGCGACATCCAGTTAGCTATCGAGAGGATCAACGAGCTCAATCCGCAGGTATGTTTCTACACATTTCTCTTCTCACTACGTAATGATTATCCGTGTTTTACATGCACCACTCATATACCTTCGGGTGTTGATGAAGAACAACTCACACTTCAGTCCTCAGTATGAACTATACCATCTTCACAGACATAGTATTATCGAATGTCCGATTCAGGAGGCTGACCTGCATCATAGATCCTTGACACGAACCCAGAACTACACTTCTCGCTGTTGCGTCTGCAGCTCATCGAACTGATTAGAGCGACCGTAACGGGTCCGTCTCCTCCTTCGACCGCCGCCTTTACGCCAGCGCTAGAATTTGCGACGGCTCAATTGGCACCACGCGCGCCGACCTCCCCAGCTTTTTTGCAAGATCTCGAGAGAACCATGGCTCTCCTCATATTTCCGCCGGAGAAGCTCACACCGCAGCTGAAAATGCTGTTGGACCCACGACTTCGACAAGAGGTCGCTACTGCAGTCAACGAATCGATCCTGGCTTCCCAAGGTGAAAGGCGAGAGGCCAGGATCAGAAATCTTGTGAGACTTCGCACGTGGGCAGAACAGAAAGTTCGGGATGCAAAACTCGACCTACCCGAGCGGATTGATCTCACTGAGTCTCGGCTTGACAGCCAGAACGGCCAGATGGGGGATCCTATGGTGACTTGAGAGGCTCAGGTCGAGTGCAAATTCCTCTTGAGCTAGTCGCTGCCCAAATCGCGACACGCATTCGCTTGCATGCTGTTCGGACAAATATCGGCCTCTCTGTCTCTACGTGCATGAGCACAACAACAGCTCGTGCGACTGCGGAGTTGACCTGTCCAAGCGGCTTTCGGGATACGATATATGGCAAAGCCGTGCCGGCAGACCTGCCGTATAGATATTGGAAAGATCCTTTCAGGCAGAGACGCCGATGATCTGCATTACCTGGGGCGGCACAGCCAATCACTACCCGTGACGGCAACTGACGTCGGTCGTACTCCGCAAATCCCCCGCAGTACCCCAGAGCATCATCAAAATTGAGATGCACGAATATTAGCAATAAGTAAGTAAGAGTCCTCTGGTCTTCCAGTCCCATGGACTTTGGCAAATAGTGGTTGTCAAATCGAAAACATTCCAATCTTCTATATCCCCTTCATAAGTCGCCCGTCTGTTCTGCTCCTTTGACTTCATCTACTCTTCCATCTCGTGTTGCAAATCCTTATTCCCGTTGAATCGCAAGACATAGACGTCACAGTATCATCCACGCAATAAAAGCAAAGGGCTTATGCTATAATCCGGCGAGGGACCTCGAGAAGTAGATGGTTGTGCGAGCAATCAGCACACAACGATGAAGACGCATCTCAACATTTTCGGCCGCGGTCGAAGCCTTCGCATTGCCATCACGATATGCTGCCAGCTAGCTTTTGTGCTATTCGGCTACGACCAAGCAAGTAATGATGTAGTGGTATCCTGTAGCCGCTAATTCGATTACAGGGTGTCTTCTCGGGTATCGTTGGCAATACCGACTTCTTAGCAACTTTCAACAAGCCCTCCTCAGCACTTGAGGGCATCATCGTATCCATCTACAACCTCGGGGCGTTCTCGGGATGTATACTGAGCTTCTTCATTGGAGACATTCTTGGACGACGAAGAACCATGTGGTTTGCCATGGCTTGGATCATTGTGGGCGCCATATTACAGACGACCGCTGGCGTGTCCACTCGCAATGGTAGCGTTGCCCACATGCTGGTGGCCCGATACATAACTGGTATTGGTACTGGCTTGGAGACCAGCACTGTGCCCATGTATCAATCCGAGCTCTGTGAGGCAAACAAGAGGGGGAGATTGGTGTCGAGCGAACCCCTGTTCGTCGGTGTCGGTATAGTGATTGCATACTTCTTTGATTATGGCATGAGCTTTGTTGGCGGTCCAATCGCATGGCGGCTGCCAATTGCGATGCAGATCGTCTTCGCACTAGTAGGTAAGATCGGAACCATCACCGGTCCTGGCTAACGTGCTGCAGGGCGTCATCTTCATGGTCTTTGGTGTGCCAGAGTCACCTCGCTACCTCTACAAAGCCGGCCGCAACGATGAAGCCCTTGAGGTCCTCTGCGAAGTCTACGATGGTACTCCCGAGACGCCCAAGATTGCTAGAGAGCAGCGCGACGTGTTAGAGGCACTAGCTACCGAGCGAATCCACGGCGAGTATAAATGGTCACAATTGCTCAAGAAAGACAAGGTACAGACAGGACAACGAGTACTGCTCGCCTACGGCATGCAGTTCATGAACCAGATGGGGGGCATCAACCTAGTCGTGTGAGTCTCCACGCAATATCGGGCATGTCGATGGTCATGTAACCTCGGTTTGCTCACTTTGCTCACTCAAATAATCGTGCTTACACACAGGCAGATACTTCGTACCTACAGCGCTTCGTAACAACGTCGGCCTTGACCCGAATCTTTCTTTGGTCATCGGTGGCTGTGTGCAAACAATGTTCTTTTTCGGATCGCTCATTCCCACGTTCTTCTTGGACCGACTCGGTAGAAGAAAGCCGATGATGTGGGGATCGCTCGGTCTGGCGATCTCCATGATGATGATCTCTGTTCTTCTCAGCTTCAAGAACAATCCTCGATACCCCGAAAGTGTTGGAACGGCTACTTCGTCCGCTAGTGTCGCCTTCTTCTTCACGGTGAGCAAATTTATCACGAACTTGCCATGATCACAAGACTGACCATTGCAGTACATGTTTATATTTGGCGCGAGCGCCAATTGTATCCCTTGGGTATACGTACCAGAGATATTACCCCTGCATGTCCGAGCCAAAGGAACTGCCGTTGGTATCTCGAGCAATTGGTTGTGGAACTTTGTGGTAGTCATGATAACTCCCTCTGCCATCAACAACCTCAACTGGCAGGCTTACCTGATCTTCATGTGCCTGAATCTATCCTTCATCCCGCTGGTCTACTTTGTCTATCCGGAGACCAGCAACCTTACGCTCGAGGAGATCGACGACCTTTTTACTGAAGCTAGTACCGGTCATCTAGACCGAGGCTTCTTCAGTCGGATTGCAAGACCGACTGATCCGGTATTGCTGAGCTTCGACTACCTCAAGAACAAGGAAGACGGCACAATGGAGACGGGAATCGGAAGCAGAAGTGCCTCTGTGGCCCAGGAGAAGATAAGTGGCGATCATAAAGACATGGCAGAGCATAAGGAGAGCGAGAACGGAGGATCGAGCCGCTAGCGTTCTCGTAGAAGTCGTCGTCGGCGTCGCGAAAGAGAAAGAGCTTACAGCATGGTTCTCGGACAGCCGGAGTAAAGACAAGGCAAATCAATGGAAGTAGAGAGTTTAATACTTCAATAGTAGCAGCTCGAACATGCATGGTACATTGCCCAACGTCGTTCAGCCTCGACCACCATCGACGATTGCACACCAAGCAAGCATTGAATCCGAGAGTCAAAACGCGTCCCGTCCTTGAGAGGTAGGGCAAGTTGTGATAGATCCCCGCCGTACCAAAGATTTGATGCTCTTGGTGCTCGCATATCTGGGACGATGTTTGCACGTGTCCATCAACATTGCTGCTTTCGAAAGGATCGTGATGGATCGTTTCTTGGTGTTTCTGCATTTGCTGCAAAAAGCAACCTATCTTCCAGAACGACCGTTTTCTGCAGGGACAAGGACAAGTTCCCGCAGTCCGCGGCAAAACTGCCTAGGAGCCGTTCAGCTCACAACGTCTCCATCGCATTCCTCTGGAAATATCTCCTCGACCAAGCCGTGGCCGGACTGACATCCGCGCCGCATGTCCAAACATCTCGAACACGCGCCACACCATATTGCAGATGACCTGCAGGCATGTCCCGACCATGGAAGACGGCCAGAGTTGGGCCTGAGGACGGTCCACTGTGGAGAGCGGATCTGATTCGCCCGCGGCTTGATGACGATAGCAGATCGACAGTCACGACAACCTCACGGATCGGATCAGAAGCTCCCTCATCACTTCGAGACGTCGGTCTTCTCTCTTTTTTCGACATAGATAGTCGACCGACAATTGCCTTTGACCTTGCGGCGACTTCGGATGGCAGCTATGAATGCAATTTGCAGACATACGAGAACGCCGTCTTTCGGAACTGCTATCCGGACGAGCAACGACGAAGAGCCTTCCTGAGCGAGTCGAGGACCAAAATCCGTACTGCTGGAGCCAAAGGAGCTTCATTCTCGATCGTCGTGCAGGGACGGCCATGTACTTGCACAGTGACATCGAGCAAATGGCTCATTGTGGGATGGAATACGCCCGCTGACGAGCGCGATTTCCCCCACTTGGAAGCGCTACCCCTTCGAGTGATTAGATCTCTGGCGGGGGAGTCTGCTACAAGTGGCCTTCTCACCCAGCCGGAACAAGATCAGGCACCATGGCGGAGAGGCGCCGACATACTCGGATGGACGAGATTCCCTAATTTCATAATCACCCCGCACATGAAGCGCATACTGGAATATCCGTGGCACAAGACATCAATGGGCCCCATAGAAAGTTGGTCCACTGTCTGCAAGCTCTCCGTATCTGCTATGATCCTCAATCCAGATCCCAGGACGATGTACTGGGGACCAGAATTCACCACAATCTATAACGAGCACTGTATACCGATCTTCGCGCAGAAACATCCTTTCGTGCTCGGCAGCTCCCCAGTCGACTCATGGCCAGAGACATGGTCAATAGCTGAGCCGATGTTCTTGAAGGCCATGTACGAGGGAAAGGCCTCTAAGGTACAAGGAGTGCAGTGCTTTCTCATGCGAAATGGTACGGATGCGATCGAAGAGACATTTTTCGACTCTACCTTCTTACCAATACCCGGTGTTGATGGTGGTGGTAACGGCGTACTTAATCAGTTCTCCGAAACCACAGATCAGGTCATCGAGCGGCGTCAGCAGGCAGTTATAAATGGCGTTTATGGAAGTGCGTGGAACGCTAGCAGCGTCTCGGAATACTGGACCTCTGCAATAGAGCCACTACGACATGAAACTTCAGACATTACTTATGCTCTACTGATCACTCCAACGACTGTCGATCTCCCAGCGAGCGTGCCGGGAGAGAACCTTCGCTACCACCTAAAGCATGTCATTGGCTTTCAGTCCTCTCCTCTGAAATCGGAGAGATCATTCTCTCTGACTGGTCTCGATCATCCGGAAGAGCCCATTATTAATGTCATCCGGCAAGCTCATCAAAAAGACGATGAGATCTTCTTTCTTAGCCACGCAGATGGCACACTGCCAGAATCGCTGCATGTGGCGATTGCTGATCGAGGTTTTGGTGACACAATCACTTCAGCCGCTGTGATCCCAGTCCCAAGCATGCAGGGTGGTCTGCCTGTCGGGTTCCTGATTATAGGTCTGAATCCGCGAAGACCATTCGACACAAGGTCAAAAACCTTTGTTCAAGTGTTGAGAGATAGCCTGACCAAGGCAGCCGCCACCACGACATTACCGAGCGCTGCGAGGAACCGGGAAAGACAGCTGGAGGAGCTGCATCAGTCTCTACTCCAAAGGCTGCATCAGTCGACTCTGGAGTCACAGCGTCTGAAAGCCCGTTTTGAGCGAATGTCAGGATCAGCACCAGTAGGCATGTTCATGTTCTCACCAGACGGCAAGACCGCGATGTACGCCAATGACGAATATTACAGTATGTTAGACCTTACCAAAGAGGAGTTGGCACAGGAAGGCGGTTGGGCTCATAAGATCCACCAAGATGATGTCGTCCGTGTGGTCAACGCCTTCGAGAAAATAGTTCGTGAGAACACGCCGGTCACTATCGAGTTCCGCACGAAGAAGGACTACCAGGTCATCGACGAAGTTACCGGACATCCTATTTCCGCACCACAGCACATCGTAGCGACTTGCATACCGGAATTCAACGAAGAGGGTACCTGTCTGAATCTCCAAGGATGGTTGTACAATGTTTCGCACGATCGCTTTGCCCAACGACTGCTCAATTCACGACTGGACGAGGTTACAGCATCAAAACAAAATGCCGAAAATTTTATTGACATGGTCAGCCACGAGATGCGAAATCCTCTGAGTGCAATACTGCAATCTGCGGACGGAATAGTCTCAATGCTTGAGCAGTCTGAGCGCAAGCCTGAGGGGACTCTGAACCTGACAGGAGAAACAGCAGAATCGGTACTGGATGCTTCCGAAACGATCATCCTCTGTGCGCAGCATCAAAAGCGTATAGGTAAGACCAAAAGAGTCTTCCTGGTCATACACAGCTAACACAGCCAGTCGACGACATCCTTACACTCTCCAAGCTAGATTCAAACCTCCTCGTCATTTCGCCGGACAAGGCTTCTCCGCCTCAACTCCTCAAGCAGGCCCTAAAAATGTTCGAATCTCAACTCGCTCGAGCGGAGATTCGTGCTTCTGTCGAGGTCGAACCGTCTGTCTCCATGCTTGACATTGATTTTGTAATGATGGACTCCTCTCGAATACTTCAAGTCGTCATCAACCTCCTCACCAATGCCATCAAATTCACCCAGCACGCCAAGAAGCGTGCCATCGCTCTTTGCCTGAGTGCCAGTCTGACCAAGCCTGGCACATCTGACGTACAATACATTCCTCGACGAGAGTCGCGGCCACGTCACAGCTGGTCCATGGAGTGGGGCAATGGTCAGGAGCTTTATCTCTCCTTCATGGTGCGAGACACAGGCAAAGGCCTTACAGGCGACGAGATGGCCACCCTCTTCCAGCGCTTTAGCCAAGCTAGTCCGAAGACATACAAGAAGTACGGCGGAAGCGGTCTCGGTCTTTTCATCTCCCGCGAGCTCACAGAGCTTCAAGGTGGACAGATCGGCGTCAGCAGCGAAGCCGGCAAGGGAAGCACGTTCGCCTTCTACGTCCTCGTCCGCCGCTGGCTACCCTGCACGCCGATGAGCGACGGGTCCGGTCGACGATTCGTGGATATTCATACACCGACAATGCTGGAGAGTCCAGTGGCTTATTCGAGGAGAGAGAGCAGCGCCATGTTCGACAGCACAGGAAGTTTAGCCAGCATGGGCGAGCGAACTTCCCCGCTGCCTAGCCCTGAGAAGGAGAAGGAGCGGAAGCTCAGCGTCTTGATCGTCGAAGACAATGTGATCAATCAGAAAGTCATGGCGAAGCAGATCCGTGCCGCTGGACATGAAGTCCACGTCGCCAATCATGGTCTGGAAGCGCTACAATTCTTGCAGCGGACGGCATACTGGGAGGGCACACCACTGGCAAGGGAGGAGCCGGACTATTTGAACCAAGGAGCACCAATGGCAGTTGCAGGCGGAGCGGTAGATCTGAGTGTAATCTTAATGGACCTGGAGATGCCGGTGCTGGATGGGCTTAGTTGCGTCAAGCAGATCAGGGAGATGGAGACGAGAGGGGAGATCAGAGGGCGTGTTCCCGTGATAGCGGTGACGGCGAATGCGAGGAGTGAGCAGATCGCTATTGCGCTTGCCGCGGGAATGGATGAGGTGGTGACGAAGCCGTTCAGGATATGGCAGGTATTGGAACGGGCGAGGGGGCTGGTGGCGAGACAGGGTTCTGGACCGCAGACACCTGGTACAAACAGGGAGCCGACGAAGCCGGTGGCGTTGGAGGAGGTCAGGATTGACAGTGTGCTGGCAAATGAGTCGAAGTGATGTTGGCATGGGAATGTTGGAGATGTAACGATAATGATCTTTGAATACACAGCTTTGATATCTCAGGTCGGGCTCACGAGCTTTGACGCAAAAAGTCAGTATCCAACCGGCAAACACGAGACTGGACGACCGGACACACGCCGAACCTTGACAAGCGACGTGATTGCTGCCGGGCAACCATCATTGAAGGACGGGACGCTCACCACAAATATGAGTGCTAACGCTGTGCTCCTGATGCTTATTGTACACTAGCACTCATTGGGAATAAGAAGTGAACAGTCGATTCAAGCATGATCATTGCACCAGTACTCGTTCAGATGCAGGCCACAGACGACGTGGCTTTCATGAACTACCACATCGCGTGCCAAGGGTTTCACATCTTCGACCCACTTTCGCCAGTTCCAAGACGACGTACTTGTCGCACGAAACCACCATTTGGCTTACCATGGCTCTTTCAGACATCGACCATTAATTTTCCCTCGGCTTTAGAGCGCAGAGATCCAGACCAATGGACAGGGGACAACCAGATCATCATATGCGAAATGCATCTTTCACGCAGAACATTATGGGCACTTCGGCACTCAATGCCGGGCAATAATCAATCATGGCAACACCTACCTTCAATACTCTCCCTCTTCTTCGACACGGTCCAGCACACAACCACACACCGATGCTTCAACGGGGCTGGCCCACGGAACTACGCCACAACAACCCAAGCCGCCCTACCCGATCTTTCCAGCGGAGTAGCCACAGGAGAGTGATGGCAGTGCCATTGGTGACACATCAGCTCGTCGTTTAATGACAGAGCTCGACTTTGACCAGCTTGAGGACAGATACAACAACATCGAGGCTCCTTCCGAACGTGCCTGTGAATGGTTACTAGAGAGCGACCATTGGAAGCACTGGCTGAGGTCGGATGGCAGTAGCTGGTTCCGCGTTGTGTCCAAGCCTTGAGCCGACAAATCGACCATGATGAAGTTCTTGCAAGAGAACGTACAAACGCTTGCAACTGAACGAATTGTGGTTGGATACTACCTCAACGCTCGCGGCACAGATCGGGAGCAAACTGATGAGAGTCTCTATCGTTCTATAATTGATCAGCTCTTGAGGCAGTTGCCACGTCTGCACCATGCGGCGCGCAGCAATGTGTCACGATTTGTTAGGATCAACCCATCCCGCCGGACGGACTTTGCACTTAGACAGCTGCTCGATGACGTCGTCACCTCCTTGGATTCCAGGCGAATACTGATCTACATCGATGCGCTGGACGAGTGCAAAGACATCGCAAAGATGGGAAAGCGCTTCGACTACCTCAGCGACCAACTGAAATCCGCCGCAAAGTTTGCTGGAGCCATTGCGCCTGATCGCCAGAAGAATCCCACCACAGTTCACATATACGGCAACACAATCAAGGTATCGGCCCGTCTAGGCGAAGCTCCAGCTGCCACATCTCGGGGGACCAATTACATCATCGTACGCACAGAGAATGATCATAGAGATCACACTGAAGAGCTCGAGGCGGCCGGTCTCGTTCTCTTAGAACAGCATGGTCACCACACTCACGTCTGTTTCTACGTCTCTGACAATCTCGAGGACCTCCGTCAGCTACGGTTCGTGGACTTCGTGGATATACATCGACCATCCGTCAAGATATTATCCGACCTCAAAATATGGATCAACGATATCGGGGTCACTGTCCCAGGGAGGGAGTATGATGATGCAAGGACGAGGCCATCGCCTCTTCCACGCAGTGAAGATCAGCGTGCAATCGAGGGAATTGATATCCTCATCCAATTTCACGAGTACACAGCGTCAGAGTCTGAGGGCGACGATGCAGCCGCAGCTCTTACGGCGATGGGTATAATCACACATGAGGAGACCGAAACCTTCGACTCACACATCGAGACCAGGGTTGCCTACCGAAATATCCCCGATTGACTTTCATCGACAGCGTAGAGTACCTGTCTCCAACAAAAAAGCGTGTCCTCCATATCGGATAAGAATATTTTCGACCGCAACGCCGAAGGATCAGCTATATTCGAAGTCGCCGACTTCAGCGATAGGGCCCGACCCCTGAGACCAGAATCAAGCCAGATGGTATGGAAACTAGCGTAGGAGCTTCATCGTACCAATCGGGAGTCGCACGAGATTGAGGAACGGGTTCTCCAGAGCGGGATAGTAGTTCCTTTCACCATGGCAGTTCTGGGCTGGTTTAAATGTTTCGATGAATTATAGACACTTTTCGGTGCGTTTTAGCGATAATGCCCTATCAGCCATGAATCCAATGATTTGTTTTGAAGGTCACGAACTATACTTGTGTGAGAAATGGTCAGCCCCGGTCGAGACAGATGACCCACTATAGAGCAAGGACGTAGGGAAGGCCGAGCCAGACTGCTGAATTTCGTACTACAGTCTTTCAGTACTGTATATATATTACGCAACCGAAACATGTATAAAAGATTTCCACAGAACCGTCCATCGTCCCCATGCTTCGACGGGCCGATCTCTACCCGGACTTGTGCTCGAGTGGTGAGTGAAGGCATATCAACAGGAGAGGCAAGCGCTGTGGCAGAATTGCAAACAGGCAAAGACTTCTGCATCGTCTGATTTGTTCGCGACGAGAGCGGGCGCCGCCAGAATGCACCTCAGCCCCAAAGCTGCATGTGCCGCTTGTACCTGATACGTTTTTCTTTCACATCAAGCCAAGTTCCTTAGTCTGATCCCTTCCCTACTTCGAAGTCAATACCATGGAACGAGGAGACTACCACGTCGGCTGGATCTGCGCGCTGCCCACAGAGCGAGCAGCTGCTCAGTCGATGCTGGATGAGACTCACCCTGCCCTTGCTCGAAATCGCGGCGACAATAACGCATATGCGTATGGACGAATCGGGGCGCACAATGTCGTGATAGCTTGTCTGCCCGCAGGCGTCTACGGAACCACATCAGCAGCCAATGTCGCCCAAAACATGCGGAGATCCTTCCCCAACATCAACATCGGATTGATGGTCGGCGTTGGTGGAGGTATCCCCACTCGGACCAACGGCATTCGTCTCGGCGATGTGGTAGTAAGTAAGCCGACAAACGCAAGTGGAGGGGTAGTGCAATTCGATATGGGCCGTTCAAGGCCAGACGATCTCTTCGAGCTCACAGGAAGCCTCAATCGGCCTCCGGATGTTCTGCTCAACGCTCTTGGTGCGCTCATGGCGCGATATGAGCTACAAGGCTCTGACATCCCCCGCCTACTTCAGGAGAGCATCCAGCAGAATCCAAATCGCAGCGCATACGCCACATACCCAAGCACGGCGCTTGACCAGCTCTTTGACTCTGCATACAATCATCCTGGAGAGGATGGGGATTGTGAGGATTGCGATCTTGGTCAAGTGGTCAACAGACCTCCCAGACAGCATGCATATCCGATCGTTCACCACGGCACTATTGCCTCGGGGAATCAGGTTGTCAGGGATGGTTCCACTCGCGATAGAATACGGCAACAGATTGGGGCCATGTGCTTTGAAATGGAGGCTTCTGGACTCATGGACAGCTTCCCTTGCCTGGTTATCCGCGGTATCTGCGACTATGCTGATAGTCACAAGAACAAACAATGGCAAAGCTATGCAGCGTCAGTCGCTGCCGCCTATGCGAAGGAGCTCCTCGGTATGATTGACCCGGAGGAGGTCGACGAGAGTCCAGCTCGTGAGCAGCCACCACCGCGACAAAGTCAGCGTCCGGATTCTGGACAAGACCGAAGCACGGATCGCGCTGCACCACACCAGGGCGGAGGTCCCAAGATCTCCTTCAACAACTATGGTGATGTTGGTAATCAGGTCGGCTATCAAACCAATCATGGTCCTCTGTACTTCGGCACCGTCTCTCACAACAAGCCTTCGCAGCAACGAAACAATCCTCAGTCCAGCATCGCAGACGCGCTGAAGCAGCTCGAACAGCTTCAGGCGACTGTCAGCGAGTCTCGGATGCGAGACGGCGCGGAGAAGCAAGAGCGGGAAAGGGTTATCAGAGAGCAGATGGAGAACCTTCAAAGGTTGAGGGATGGATAAGCATCAGGACATAGGAAGATAAGGAGCAAGAAAAGGAAACCCGAAGCATAGTAGTTCCACGATACCCACCATACCCTCTTGAGATGTGAGAGGAGGTCTGTTCTTGAAAATCCGGGCGTGCAAGGCATGGACGTTTCAAGAGCATTTCTAGCGATAGCAACAATTGTCATCTCAAGATCAAGCTGTTCCCTAGTTTTCAAGTTGTCGCCGATGCAGCTACCGGATGGATGTGGAGAGGATGGTTGTGGTTTTGTGATGGGCGGTCCACGAAGGTTCCGGGACGCCGAACCATGTCCGTTCCAAAACAAGCATGGAACGCTTTGCGAAACGGATCACGATTTTTGCCATCTCGTCTTTGCTTCCTTCTCCTTTGGTGTCTTCAATTTACGACGCACTCTATACACCAGGCCACGTTCACATCGAGCGTTACGTTCGCTTCGTCAGCGGAGGAGAGTTCAGAATTTCTCCAAAATGCCCAACCGCTTGGGTCCTTTAAGCCGTCAACAAGTACCCTCTAATTGTTTCAGGGCCTGGGTTCTGGAAAAAGCCATAGATTGGTCCTCGGGAGATTGACTCGGTCTCCGTCCAATTAACGGTACCAAAAGCCCTTCAGCCTGTATAGCGACCCATCCTGCCCTATAGCTAAGGCCTTTAGCTGCGGTACAGACCCCCTTGTCACCATAGAAAGCTTGCCCGATCAAGCTCTCCCGCCTTCTTCCGGACTTCTTTCATTTCCTGACATGCTTTGGTGACAAGATATGTGGTTTCACTTCAGGGCTTTGTAGGACGGTACGTGCAGTACTCGTACGGCATGGTAAGCGAATATGGACACGGGCAGATAGTATATGGTTCAGGAATCTGCCCCTTCCCTACCACTCTTCTGCCATCTATCTTCACTTCTGTCTCTCCTTGATTCTACTTTCGTAACTCGCAGGGCGAGCTCATTAACCATGCTCTTCACCACCTCCATGATTGCGGCTGCTGCTGCTTTGGTACAGACCGTGTCTGGTCAGAACTGCAGCCTCTCCTTCGACGGCCGTGTCAGGGCCGACTACCAGCTGACTGAGTTCGACAACCCCAACACCTCAGTGTGGAACCCATCATTTGTGCTCGGCTTCAACACCAAATGGTCCCAGGTCCTCGCGTACCCTCGCCAGCGGACCGGCACTCTCTTCTCCAAGACGCCAGAGTACAAGGCGATTGAGATGCGCATCAATGATAACTCCATCTTTCAGCCAAATCCGGAAGACGCCACCTCTCGTCAGACAGGCTTCCGCCGCTCCGAGCTCATCCCCGTCAAGTTCCCCATCTCCTCCGCCGACAGCAGCAGCGGCGTCAAGACCTTCCACTTCAGCCTGAAGGCGAACCCATCCCGCCCCCTCAACTACTCCCACGAGTACTCGCTTGTCTTCCAAGAAGACGCCAGCTACAGCACCAACCAATTCGTCCTCAAGACCGGCACCATTCTCGGCACCAACGGCACCGGCGCCCCCACACTGCAATTCCAAGGCAACCAAAAGACCGCCGAGACCATCTGGACCGCCCCCTTCGACGCAAAAGTGTGGCACAACTTCGGCATCGTCCAGGACTTCAACGCCAACACCATCCAATTGTACTACTCCACCGGCAACGCCGCCCTGACCGCTCGCACCGAGGCCGTGCCGAACGACAACTCCGGCGCCGGCGAGTTCCACTTCGGCATCCTCAAGAAGCCAGTCACTGATGACCCTGACGTCACCAAGAAGGGGTACCAGAGCAGCGGTATCGACGAGAGATTGTCGTACGCCGGTATCTTCCAGGAGGATAGCGCGAGTGGGTGTATCAGCTTGGGCGGGCCGGTCAAGAGGAGCAAGACCTACATCCACTAGATCAACCACATAGCATTACTTCGACGTGAGGATGGAGGAGCACAAGTGGTGTATATACTTTGCATAGCATAGCAAATTATGATAGAAAAGGTATTTACGTAGAAAAGGAGTATGTACATAGACTCTCGCTTCCCCGGCGCTACACATCCGCCTGTGTCGTCGCACCAATCGCCTGTCCCGACTTGGGCACCAAGAACGTGCTGCTCTGCACCCGTCCATTGCTCAACCGCGCCGCCTTCAACGCCGTCGCATCGGTGCTGGTGAAGCTGCTGTCCGACCACGTCCCGCTCTGCCAACTATTCCCGCTCGCCTTGACCGTGGCGGCCGTACTGGCCTGCGCCGCAGGGATGTTGGAGACAGCGATGTTGTTGCGGACATTACTCGTGCTGGAGCGGAACACGAAGCCCTGGTCACCGTTGTTCCACGCCGTGTTGCGCTCGACGGTCAAAGTGCCCGGGTTGCCATTGTCAATGAAGCCCTTCTTGAGGTTCTGGAACGCGATGCTGTTCCTGACGATATGTCCGGCAGCGGGAGGATTGCTGCCCGCACCACCGAGTTTGAACCCGTTGCCGTCGCCCTGGAAGTCCCCGAAGTTCCACCTGTTGTACCCGTTGCCCCACGCGTAGACCTCCTCGATGGTCACGGCGCTCTCGAACATCCATAGGTCGAGCCCGTCGTCGACGTTGTCCCAGAGGCGCGAGTTGCGGAGGCTGTTGCCTTCGCCTTTGCCTTCTTTGCAGGCGAAGCCGTCGGCGCTCTCGCCGTTCTTGCGCGGGTCGCGGTTGCGGTAGCTGTCGAGGTAGATGACGGTGTTGTTGGAGCTGGCGCCCTGGAGCTGGAAGCCGGATTCGTAGTTGTCGTGCGTGATCAGGCGTTCGTAGTAGTTGCTGTTGGCGTCGCGGGCGTAGACGCCATAGGGCCCATTGATTAGCTCGAGGCCGTAGAAGCGCCAGAAGTTGGCCTTTTCGATGTGGAGAATGCCGCGCTCGCCATTTGGGAGGGAAGCGTCGAGGGCGTAGGGTGTGCCGGGCAGGCCTTCGCCGTCGATGATGACCTTCTCGTTACCGTATGAGCGGAGGGTGATGGGGGAGGTGGCCGTGCCGGACTTGGATACGATCTGGATGTTGGTGGTCGGGCGGTAGGTGCCGCCACGCAGATTGATCACATCGCCTGCCTTGGCGAGGGCGACGGCGGACTGGATGCTGCCAAAAGGGGAGCTGAGAGTGCCTGTACCAGTCCCGGTGGGGGAGACGAAGATGTCGGCTGCAAGGACTGGCGCCAGGAGAGCGGACAGCAAGGGGAGGGTGGTGGAGTGCATGGTTCGATGGCCCTAGCTAGGGTTGCAAGGCAAGGTTCAAGGTAGGTTTTGGGAGATCTGGGGTGCAGGAAAGGTTGATGGTGAGGATGAAGTTCAGATATATGCAGACCTACCATGGTACTTCACCTGAAGTCCTTGACATGCTGTGATTTCTAGAAGGGGCGGACAATTTGCAGAGTGGAACTAGCACGAGTCGCTGCATGGCTGGACGTCTATGGGAGCATTTATTCTCCGTGAGATGTGATGAAGAGGGAGGTAATTACAGGCACCGCGTCGAGGCGGGAAGGTGTTTGACTTGGCGTGAAGAGCCCCGCTCCACCTCATCTTCCACCAATCCGCATGTCGATCACCATCTTCCTTGACCTGAAGTCTTGTTCAGAGGTATCTCGGTACCATCTTTGGCCGACATGACAGAGCAGAAAATGGTCAAGGCAGACACCAGGAAGATTTTGTCGCGATATCGGTCGGACGTGTCTCAGAAAAAAGCAGAAGAGTTGACCCTAAGAACTACCGCAGAACGGTATCATCGTTAAATGCATGGTCTTTTGACATATTAACATATCGTCTTTTGAGCTCACAACTTCGACTGGATTTGCGACGACCCAGACGCTTTGTCGAGGTCACGTAGCTCTCGTCTCGGGATCCTCTTCCCAGTGGCTTTGCTCCAATCGACATTCTTCTTCCAGGCCCAGGCCTCGTCCATCACCTCGCCATTGCTTTCGCCGTTCAGTACATTTATCATGTACTTGCCCGCGACAGGCAGAAACCTGAGTCACGATTAGGATTTCCTTCATCCAAGGTCTCGAGCACGTACTTGTAGCTGTGAAAGCTACCTCCAACCGCTATGAACAGATTACCGAGCTTCTCGTGCGGGTGTTTGCACAGCAGCCAGTCCTCGGTAGGAGTAATGGCATCATAGCAGATCCTCCAGTAATCGGGCTTCTTGCCTCTGGTATACTCTGGCAACACCTTCTTGAGTATGAGATCCTCTGTCTCTCGCGTAATTGACTCTGGGACGTCATACTGGCTTCTGTTCGCTGGCGGCACCGTGATCTTCTTGCCTGATGGAGTAGTTACAGTGTTTGTAAAGGTACCACTTGAGTTCGAGTATTTGATCAGGTGGTTGTCCTTCGAAGGTGGTATGACTTCTCCGTCCTCGCCAAGCACCACACACGGTAGCTCTGCTGTAGTCAAGCGATCAACGTCAGCATCAGAGACGCGATAGTAGGCAGTGACTCCTCCAGTTGCCTTGACCTGCTGCTCTACCCTGTCTTGATCTGGGATATCCAGAGCATCCTCGAGTGGCGAAAGAGTCGCGCTTGTCCATGCTCCTACGGCAAGCACAACCTTATCCGCGGTGTAGTGCTGGCCTTCCGACGTGCAGACTGATTTGAGGCCTCCTTGCTGGGCGTCTAAGATGAGCTCGTGGACGTCGCCAATGACCCGCTTCACGCCTCGCTTCTCCGCGGCAGCCATGAGACTGGCTGTTGCAGATGCAGCATCACACCAGCCCGCGTCCGGATTGAAATATGCACTGTCGTGTCCCTTCGTATCTGTCTCTTGCAGGACATTCCATCTCTTATGCAAGCCATCGAGAGGTACATCTTCCGTCAAGTTCGACCCTCGTGCCTTCATGGTCGCACGAACATTCTTCGCCTGGTCGCTGCCACTCTCGTTCAGGTAAAGCCATCCGACCTTGAAGAAGTACGACTGCAATTCATGGGTCCAGAACCAATCGTGAATGGCCGTGTATGAGAGGTTGCTATACAGTGGATTGGCGTAGTCCGTCCGGATGATCCGATTGATGTCAATGGCTGCAGCAGGCTCAGGAGGAGAAGGGTTGCGGTCAATAATCGTAACGCGAGACGGATCCCTGTACGTCTTTGCTAGGTGCCAGGCTATGGATACACCAAAGGTACCGGCGCCGACAATGAGGACTGAGGGTTCTTGAGGAGCCATTGAGAGGACTAGATAGTGATTACATCTGTCGAACGCAGCAAGAAGACATGAGCGGAAACGACCTGTAAGCAAACCTGCCTGTATACCAACACCGAGCCCCGCATGGTCCCACTTACCGATTGCATGAAGGCCGACACCGATTGTCGGGCCCTGCGGATTCCAGTTGACGAATTGCCAATGCCCTGACAGCTGAACAAGGAAAGGGTCGTGGTTTTGCGGGTGAGGCAGTGAGGGGAAACCGTGGGGAAACTGCGGGAGACTGGACCTCACCCCACATGTCAGCCAAACAGGCGTTCGCCCGAGAAAACCGGATTTCGGCGAAAGTGCGTGGTTTTGTCAAAGGTTGTGTCCTGTTCATCAGCACGCAGCTCTGACAGACCTGTCTTCTACACTCACGCTTGCTCGTCCCAAGCCGGAGTAGTCAGGTGGAGCTGAGATGGCGACCCATCTGCAATCGATACTATATCTAATACGCTGCAATATCAACCTGGACAGAAAGAAGCGGTCGAAACGAGTGTCCGTCGACAGTGTCTTGTAAGACGTGACAATGCAGCAGGATCTCGACAACGACAAAATGGCCTGCAATCTTTGCACAGTTCCAAGGACGCAATGACACATTCACGAGTACATCCATACTTTGTTCGCTCATCTGGATAAAAGGCTCCCATCCTCCTGACTTTGTAGCCCTATCTTCCGTCCTTTCCGCAACCTATTCCGCGCCGCCCAGACGCATTTTTCTTCTTGGGCCCTGTAGTCCATACACCAGACATGCTTGGCGGGGGCTGTCTTGGGAAGCTCAACTTTTTCAACCTCAATCGTGTCTCCACATGTAATTTCTCTGCAGACCCAGTCTCAGCGGATAAATTGTCAGGAGTTCGGGCTGGTCGAAGGTGTGATACTGTGTCGGCACATAAAGGGGCCCCCATGGCTCATTCCTAAGGGGTAGGTTCCACCGGCCTGCGATACTTCCTTTCATATTCAAGATGTGCGGACGAATGCTTTGCAAGGTGCTTTCAGCAGTCGCTTTCCTTCTTCCCTTAGCAGCTGGCCAGGAACGATGGCGCAACGAGACTTTCACATTCCAGCACCCAGGAGTGCTCTTGTCTCAAAGCCAGCTCGACTTCATCAAAGATAGAGTCGCCGCGGGTGATCAGCCATGGACGCTTGCATATGCCGACATGTCTGGCGAGACGCTGTCAGCTCTGTCACGCAAGCCTGGCACAGTCCCCGTCGTTGAGTGTGGCCCCTTCTCAACACCAGACATCGGCTGTGCTCAAGAGCGGTCCGACGCAGCAGCTGCCTACCTCAATGCTCTGAGATGGGTCATACAGGGCAGACAGGAGCATGCCGACAAAGCCATCCAGTATCTAGACGATTGGTCAAGCACTCTAACCGGGCATTTGGTGCGTATCATTCAGCATGGCACCCAACCCTTAGCTGATCCTGATAGAATGTCAACGCCGGACTTCAAGCTGCCTGGAGTGCATCAGTCTGGACGCGAGCCGCCGAGATCATTCGCTATACCAACGCCGGCTGGTCCGACGCCAGCATCCTTCGCTTCGAGACTCTGATGCGTGACGTGTACCTCCCCCAAATCGCCCAAAACACAGACAAAGGCATGAACTGGGAGCTTGGTAAGCCTCTACAAAGCCTCTACCACCTCGTACTAACACACAGTAGTTCTGATCGAAGCAACCATCAACATCGGCGTCTTCCTCAACAACCCCACGGTCTTCACCTCCGGCCTCGACCGCCTCGCAGCCTGGGCCCCCTCCTTCGCCTACCTCCGCTCCGACGGTCCCACACCCATCCCTCCCCCTTTCCTCCGCAACACCACCAACTCCACCCAGCTCTTCGCCTACTGGGGCGGTCAAACCACCTTCCAAGCAGACGGCATCACAACCGAGACCTGCCAGGAGATGAAGCGCGTCGGATACGGCATTACCGCCATCTCCCACGCGCTGGAGACGGCGTACATCCAAGGCGTGGATCTGTGGTCGCGGTCTGATCTCGGCAGAAGGCTGCAGGCTGCATCGGACTTCAACATTGAGCAGGCGGATGCGGCGAGCACGCCGGCTTGGCTGTGCAATGGTAAGGGAGTGGATGTCACGGACATAGGGGGGACGACTGAAGTATTGCTCAATGCTATGCATAACAGGTTGGGCGTGCAGATGTGGAAGACGGAGAGTCATACAAATAGGAATAGGCCAATGGGGGCGAACTACCTCAATTTGGCTTGGGAGACGCTGACGCATGCTGGTTGGCCTGCGGAGTAGATGGGAATGAGCATTGCGGTGGATTACTCGTGCTGTGGCCGAAGGTCTTGCATATGAGTTTACTCAGTAGTGCTCAGCTATCGCTCCGGAGCATTCTCGTTCAATCAATCTGGCGTGTGCTTCGCTGCGGACTTTAATCTTGACTGCGAATGGGTCCTTTCCCTGAGTGAACTGGGGAATACTCATCGTATCGATCGGGTTTGACTGCATCGCATTAGCCAAGGTCTCATTCCTGCATCCATGAGACGCATACCTTGTCCTCCTCAAAGTCAAAGCAATACAGCAAGCGAGCTGCTGCAATCCAGACATTGCTGTCACCGACATGATACCCAACACAGACCCTACGACCTGCCAGATTTGTCAGCAGTATATGACATATGCGTCGTCAATGACTTACCGGGTCCAAAAGCCCAATGTCCCTTCAACGGATTCCCCAAGTCCTCATTCAGGAACCTCTCCGGCCAAAACCTCTCCGGCTGCTCATACTCCTTCTCACTCAACGCAATGGCCCACGCATTCCACGTAAACACCGTGCCCTTCGGGAACTTATACCCCTCATACTCATCATCCTTTATCAATACCGTCGGCGCCCCGATCTCCGCAATATTCGGCCGCCACCTGAATCCCTCCTTCACCACGGCCGTGATGTAGGGCAAGCGCTCCTTGTCCTCAAAGTTCGGGAGTCGTCCTGCGCTGCCGCATACCGCATCGAGCTGTTTCCGCGCTCGCACGACCCAGTCGGGCGAGGTGCAGGCGCCCGCGATGATCTGGCAGATGGTCACTTTGGAGGTGTCGGAGCCTGCTTCCATGAGGCTGCCGAAGGTGAAGAGTTCGGTCGTTTCGTCTAGCGAGGGGTCTTTCTCGCATTGGGCTAGGAATTCCGTCGCGAAGCAGTCCTTTTGTTCGCCTTTGGCGAGTCTGGCCTCGATGAGGTCGACTTCGCGCTTGTAGCAGCTGGGATGTGGTTAGTTGCGAATGTGTTGAGGTAGTGAGAAGAGGGGGCGTACTTTCGGGTGCGATGGAAGATCTCGAGACCTCGAGGGCGCCACCAGTGCAGAAACGATGGTAGCTTAGCAAGTACTGGGTAAGAATCTACCAAATTGGCGCCGGGAAACGTCTCGAGCAGAAACTCCTCCATCGTGCGGAAGAGCTCGGCGGTGGCGGGGTCGCCGAGTACGGATCTGCGGCCGAATATGACACTCATGATGACCGAGTTGGAGAATCTACCGCTGGCAGCGTACCATTTGTCTGGATTCTTGAGGTAGTCCCATAGGAGCTGTCGAGACTCCAGATCCTGATAAGGCTTGTAGATGTCCGTCTGGCGTACGTTCAAGATGGAGTGCATGATCTTTCGCAGCTTTCGCCATTTCTCATTATACTGCATGCTGACGATGCGAGAACCACCTGAGATGATACCTTGTGCCATGGGCCATTCAGGACGAGAATTGTAAATTGCTGACCGTTTCTCCATCAGGTCCTCGACCACGCGGGATGAGTTGAGAAAGACCCAAGTGTCACTGCCGAACTTGCAGGTAAACCTGTATGATCAGACCAGCCGGCATGAGACCAGGATGGGACGACTCACATCTCGCCATACTTCTCCGCCAGCTGTTTTGCCCATGGTCCCTGCTGCTTTGGTGGCACCTGAAAAGAGTTGCCAAAGATGGGCACACCAGGCACCCGTGGCGGCAACTTGTATTTTGCATTCCATCTCACATCTTGTATTAGCTTCGCTGCGATCGCGAGCACCACAAGGCCTAGAATAGCCCTCCAGTCGAGGAATGTTGAAGCTAAGCCCATACCTACAAGGTACTCGGAAGATAGTGGAAAGGAAAATGCAGTATGCTAGAACTGACTGAGAAGTAGAAGAAGAGTCGAGACAGTTATCAGCCGAATCACATTGAAGTCCTAACGTATCACCCAACATTGTGTTCCTCACATAGCTCCAAGCACTCTTGAACGTGGATGCGGGGTGATCAAACATGCAGGACAACGGTGCTACAAGGTGTGGCCTACCCCACATCTTGGCACTTTTGCGTGTTATGTCACGTGATGCTTCGATCTACTCGGAATTGGTGGCACGTCATTGGTCGCGTGGCTGAATAGCCCTGGTACATGACAATTCGAGTTCGAATGATCTCTGCTGAAAATCTTCCGTGCTGCTGTTCCTTGTTGTTGTCCAAGGGAGTCAGAATGGTCACTCTCTCAAGTGGGGTAGTAGTAGATCGCGAGGATCTATGGACTGGCATAAACTTCTCCTAACTCTTTACCATGCGAGCCGTGACTCCCTTTGTCCTTTCACCTCAATCACTGTACACGTTGTAACCAGATTCCGAAACTAGGAGACCAGTCTGATTGTCTCCGTTGCACCACAAGAGTCGATCCGCTATCAGATCGACCAGAGTCTCCTCAATGGACGAAACACAATCCAGTCCTATACCTGCACCAGACAAGATCGAAGTGCCCCATATCCAGGTACTCATCGTGGGTGCTGGGCCAGTCGGTCTCTTCCTCGCCCTGAAACTGGTTCAAGTTGGAGTCAACGTGTTGGTTCTAGAAGCAGAAAGTTCCATTGTTCAAAGCCCTCGAGCTACGACGTAAGTATATTGTGACTCGCTCAAAGCATTGGTCCTGATATTTGCTCACCGATACGTAGATACATGCCCATCGTTCTCAACGAAATGGAAAAGGTCGGAGTCTACGATGATCTGGAGAAGGCAGGCTTCAAGAATCGTGGCGGTATCACGTTCCGCAGATCCCATGCAAAGGGTGGCGAGGTACTTGCCCAACTTAAGATGTCACTGGTTCCGAAGGGCTCGGTCAAGTATGACTTTGCTGGTATACATCTCGGTCAGCATAGTCTGGCTGAGATATTGCTCCACCATTGCCAGAAACATGACAGCTTCAAAGTTCTCTGGGGCCATCGATTTGCTGGAGTCCAGCAGAGAGACACCAGCGCAGGGGTGACGGCCACAGCCGTCGGACCAGTCGGCGAACGATTCATCACCGCAGACTACGTCATCGGAGCAGATGGTGCTGGTAGTGCAGTACGTCGCTCTTTATGCATACCGTTTGAAGGCTTCACCTGGCAAGATTTTCGCTTCGTGGCCTGCAATGTGAAGTATGACTTCGAAGGCTTGGGCGGATTTGCCACTGCAAACATGGTGGTCGACGAAGAAGACTGGGCTGTTATCGCAAGGACGGGGCGAGAAGACGCTCCCTGGCGGGTAGCCTTAGGTGTGAGGACTGATATCCCACAAGACCAGATTCTGCAGCAGTTACCAGAGAAGTTCGAGCGTCTACTTCCAGGACCGAGACCTTTGCGATATGAGCTAGTGTCCGCAAATCCATATTGGGCACATCAAAGGGTCGCTGCAAAGCTCAAGGTCGGCAACATCGTCCTGTGCGGTGATGCTGCGCATGTAAGTTTCATAGCGACGTGGCCTAGTCGGAAACTGATAGTGAGCAGTCTAATAACCCTATCGGTGACCTGGGCTTGACAACAGGGCTTATGGATGCTGCTGCGCTTGGGAATTGCTTCATCAAGATCTACAAGTATAATGAGCCGGCGCAGCATTTGCTCGAAAGGTATGCAGAAGTGAGAAAGGAGGCTTGGGTGAAGTACACCAACCCTGGATCGATTGACTTCAAGTTGAGAGTACACTCAACCCATCCGGATGCTGTAGCGTCGAGAGAGAAGTTCTTCGATGCTCTCAACAACGATCCTGACATACATGTGAAGATGGCGACCATGATGAATGAGGTCATCCAGGATGAGTTCAGCCTGCCTGAATAGCCGCAGCTCCGCACCGAACTATAGCATCAATGATCGTTGAGTGCTGCACTTCAGGCGTCTCTTAAGCTGCAGACCAGTGGCCAGTTAGATGATCAGAATAGAACGAATCAAGCGAAGACTCAGCTTGCTGCTCCGTCATCAATCACTGCGGTTTTTACCTGGTAGAAGGACCACACTACGGTTCACCAGATCCACTTTGCGCACAAGAAGTTTTGGCCGCACGTGCTTGCTGCCTTCTGGAACGTCATGCTCGCCATCGAAACAGCTTGCTGTGATTTCAAAGCTCTCGTCATCTCAGTTCAACTTCAGTCCTTTCACCAACACACGCATACACTCATTTTGCATCGTCGCTACAAGCCTTTGCATCTGCACTTGCTGTTTCCATTCTTGCGACCATTCCGTTCCTACAAGGAGAATCGCAAGCCGCCAAACTGGGTAAACGACGGCTCTCCGACGAGGCCGTCGCTAGTCCGTGCAAGAAAGTCATGACAGTGAGTTATGATCCCCTCAGTCTTTTAGATACTGTCGCTGATACGAAGCGAAATAGGACAACAAGATGGACGTCGATAGTCCAGCTGCTGCCGTCGAGCAGCTCAAGGAAGCAAATGGCGAGATCGATGAGTCCCTTTACAGCAGACAACTATACGTCCTTGGTCACGAAGCTATGAAGCGTATGGGCGCATCGAATGTACTGGTGGTTGGTCTGCGAGGTCTTGGTGTTGAGATCGCAAAGAATATTGCCCTTGCAGGAGTGAAGAGCTTGACACTGTTCGATCCAAAGCCGGCGGCTATCTCAGATCTGTCATCACAGTTCTTCCTCCACCCCGAAGACATTGGCAAACCCCGAGATCAAGTCACCGTACCTCGTGTTTCAGAGCTCAACCCATATGTGCCCATCAAAGCACATCCATCCAAGACCATCACCTCCGACCTCCAATCACTCAAGGCGTACCAGGTGGTGGTACTCACAGACACGACTCTCCAAGACCAGCTCCTTATCTCCGACTACTGCCACGAGAACGGCATCTACGTCGTCATCACCGACACCTTCGGCCTTTTCGGCTCCATATTCACAGATTTCGGCAAGAACTTCAGCGTGGTGGATCCTACTGGCGAAGAGCCGAAGCATGGAATCGTTGCGGGTATTGATGAGGAGGGCTTGGTCTCTGTTCTAGATGAGACACGTCACGGACTGGAAGACGGAGACTATATCACTTTCACCGAAGTAGAGGGCATGGACGGAATCAATGGTGGCGCCCCAAAGAAGATTGAGGTGAAGGGACCATACACATTCTCGATCGGAAACGTCGCAGGCTTGGGAACTTACAAGCGAGGAGGACTCTACCAGCAAGTCAAGATGCCAAAGTTCATCGACTTCGAACCTTTCGCAAAGCAACTCAAGACACCTGAACTGCTCATGTCCGATTTCGCCAAGTTTGATCGTCCTGCACAGCTTCACGTTGGCGTCCAGGCTCTGCACGCTTTCGCAGAATCTCATGACGGCAAATTTCCACGACCTCACAGTGACGAAGATGCGGCAGAGGTGTTGAAGCACGCGCAGGGTCTCGCAGGCAATGGTGATGACAAGGTCGAGCTTGACGAGAAGCTCATCAAAGAGTTGTCATATCAGGCACAGGGAGATCTCAGTCCAATGGCTGCCTTCTTCGGTGGCCTTGCAGCACAGGAAGTGCTCAAGGCCGTCTCTGGCAAGTTTCATCCAATCAAGCAGTGGCTGTACTTCGACTCCCTCGAATCGCTACCGACATCTGTCAAGCGGTCAGAAGAGCTCTGCAAGCCTACAGGTTCTCGATACGATGGTCAAGTCGCTGTCTTTGGCAAGGAGTTCCAAGAGAAGCTTGCCAATGTCAAGCAGTTCTTGGTCGGCGCGGGTGCCATTGGTTGTGAGATGCTCAAGAATTGGGCCATGATCGGTCTCGGGACAGGGCCTAAAGGCAGTATCACAGTGACGGATATGGACCAGATTGAGAGGTCGAATCTCAACCGCCAATTCCTCTTCAGGCCAAAAGATGTGGGTCAGCTGAAGAGCGACACAGCGGCGAGAGCAGTGCAAGCGATGAACCCCGATCTCAATGGCAAGATCAAGGCCTTGAAAGATCGTGTCTCGGCCGACACCGAACACATTTTCAACGAGGAATTCTGGGAGGGTCTTGATGCGGTCACCAACGCTCTTGACAACGTGGACGCCAGGACATACGTGGATCGTCGCTGCGTCTTCTTCCACAAGCCGCTCGTTGATAGTGGGACGCTTGGCACAAAGGGCAACACCCAAGTCGTCCTGCCACGACTCACAGAGTCATACTCTAGCTCACAAGATCCACCGGAGCAGTCTTTTCCAATGTGCACACTTCGCAGCTTCCCCAACAGGATTGAGCATACCATCGCCTGGGCCAAGGACCTGCTCCACACTTACTTCGTCGGACCAGCGGAGATCGCCAACCAGTACATCTCAACACCAAACTACCTTGGTTCCGCCCTCAAACAATCAGGCAACGAGAAGCAGACGCTCGAGACTCTTCGCGATGCACTGGTCACGGAGAAGCCGAAGAGCTACGAGGACTGTGTGGCGTGGGCAAGACTGCAATTCGAGAAGCAGTACAATAATGCCATCCAACAACTACTGTATAACTTCCCTAAGGACTCCAAGACATCAAGTGGTCAGCCATTCTGGTCGGGCCCAAAACGCGCACCAGACCCACTCGTCTTTGATCCCGAGAACCCCACTCACTTCACCTTTGTACTTGCTGGTGCTAATCTCCACGCCTTCAATTACGGCATACCACCCAAGCAGCAGAAGGACAAGGCTGAGGTAGTGAACATGATCAACAATGTCATAGTCCCAGACTTCAAGCCGGATCCCGGTGTCAAGATTCAGGCTAATGACAGTGATCCTGACCCGAATGCGAATAATGGCGGTCCTGGTGATGACAACGCTGAGCTTCAGAAGATTGCCGACAGCTTGCCACCACCGAAATCTCTCGCCAGCGTCACGGTCACACCGGTCGAATTTGAGAAGGATGATGACTCCAACTTCCACATCGACTTCATCACTGCCGCCTCGAATCTTCGAGCCGAGAACTACAAGATCGCGACTGCCGACCGTCACAAGACCAAGTTCATCGCCGGAAAGATCATTCCAGCTATTGCCACTACCACAGCCCTGGTCACGGGTCTGGTCGTGCTCGAGATCTTTAAGATCATTGACAGCAAGGACGACATTGAGCAATACAAGAATGGTTTCATCAACCTGGCGCTACCTTTCTTCGGTTTCTCGGAACCTATTGCAAGCCCCAAGGGCAAATATCAGGGTCCGAATGGCGAGGTGACTATCGACAAGCTCTGGGACAGATTCGAGGTGGAGAACGTAACTCTCCAGCAGTTCCTCAAGGACTTTGAGGCCAAGGGGCTGAGTGTGACCATGATCAGTAGTGGTGTCAGTCTGCTGTACGCTAGCTTCTATCCACCATCGAAGCTGAAGGACAGGCTGCCGTTGAAGTAAGTCCCACATCTGTCCTGCCTTTTGACGATATCATGTACTTACCATCAACAGATTGAGTGAGCTCGTCGAGACTATCAGCAAAAAGCCTATCCCCGACCACCAGAAGAATGTCATCTTTGAGATCACGGCAGAAGACGCGACCGAGGAAGACGTAGAGGTACCATATGTGATGCTCAAGTTGCAGAAATAAATGGCAGTGCGGATTTCAACATCTGGCGTTTGCAAATGCGGGCAGGCGATATGAGCACAGATACTACATAGATAGACGGATCATGAACTCCAAACAAAGTGAACAGAATCTCTTCGCTCCTCTTCTTGACCAGCAATAAGTATCACATCTCAATAGCCAGTGGAGATGCGGCTGCTTCGGGTTGTGATTGTTCGAACGATGGCACGTGCACAAGCTCTATTCCCTGTTTGCGGGGTGGAATGTGGAAAAAGTCGCGTGGCTGGCGTTCGGGCGCGTAGACTTCACATTCTGAGGGCCGCATGCGTCATTTTCAACATCTCACATGTTTCGACTGTAGATAGTCTGGACCTCTGGACGCCCTTTCCGACGATAGATCAACAATCGCATGGCCATATCATTGTCGCAGATGTCTCATATCTGCCTGCGACACCAGCAGAAACTTCTACCGGACGATTCTTGAAAGACTTCTGTTCAGACACAACAAACCACCACACCGGAACTTTCTCGAGCAAGCACAATGGCCTTCTTTTCACGCCTAACGCAATCGGTCTGGCAGTATGTCTCTCCCGTGAAGCCGGCACCAGAGACCCGGCGCAAACATGTTACGACTTCTACGACGCCGTCCTCGCTGGCTCTTCTACATCGACGAAGGTCTATGTCACCTACCTCACGAGTCGCATCTTGGCAGCTACTTTCACCAGGCACAACGACCACATCTCATAGATCACAAACAGATATTAGCACCGTCACTGGCTCTAAACGCAAACGTACGCCTTCGGCAGCTGGCGATCATCCCGTAAAGCGAGGAAGAGGACGGCCACCAAAACCAAAGGTCGATATTAAACCTGTTACAAAGCGTCCCAGAGGTCGTCCGCGCAAGTCAATAGAGCCGAAAGCGAACATGGCATCTTCTCCCGCTACCAGAAGTCTCGCTGGCGAGACCATGGTTGACGACTTATCCAGCATGATGTCGGCAATACACGTTGCATCATCACCAACACAAAGATCCTTTCACAAAGGCACACCTGCATCACATCAATCTTGGAATACGCAAGATGCCTTGGACGACACTTTCATGGAAAATGGGGCAGCCGAAATTATCATCTCTCCAGCTTCCGAACGTGCGGCGTCACCTGCTCTCACGGTCACGGGCGCCAGAACCCAAGTGACCCAGCAAGACCTCTCCACCTTCCCTCTCATCGTCCAGCCACTCATAGTGCACTTGATCGAGCGCGGTCACGAAGCTCTTCTCCCAATCACATGGAAGAACGACTTTCCCTTTCTCCCACCTTCGCTCTTCCCACCCACAAGCGATCAGATACCAATGATCAGCAGCCTCTCCGGATCTGACTTTCGCGCCCAGAAGCAGTTCACAGATCTACTGGGCCTTGGCGCTCTGGCAAGGGATAAGACTCTGCTCGGCAAAGCGCCCGAATCCGCTCTGGCTAAGAACATCGAAAAGTACATCCTCTGGGCGATAAAGGACGCCGGGCTGATGCAGAACGGCCAGCTGAGGTGTCCCGAGCTACTCATAGCGGCTGCAGCAGGTAAGGATACTGGTGTGGACATGTTGCAGCACATCTTGGCAGAGAAGATGGACCATGCGGAGGGACAGTGGCGAGCATGGCTTGGCGACGGGATGCCGCTGCCGTGCTTCTATGGTCTGGCAGTCAGCCACAGTATGGTCGTCATCGCCATCTACGAGTCTGATGGACAGGTCGTGCAGGAGAAGAGGCAGAGGCTGGAAAAGATCAAGGACGGGATGCAGTCCCTCGGCATGTTCGATTTCAGCGACAAGGGACTGGACGTTTGGAATGCGTTGGCTGTGGCGTTGCTGGCTGTACATGTGAGGGACGTCATGAGAGGTCATGCTTTTTAGAGAGCGCGGAGACGATCGTGGTGTTGCGGACAGCAAGAAGGACATGACGATACATTGGACGATTTTCATACTTGTCTAGCTTAATCTCTACAGCAGAATGATACCCCGGGGCAGCGCTAATTTATTTTGTCTATCACATACCCCAGCAATGCTCATCTATCTTGATAACCTCTTCCCCTCCATATCCTTTTCTACATCTCTATACAAGCATCCCCACTATATATAAACCCTATCCCTCCGTCCCCCAAATTTCCCCCCACGCCTCCGGCCTCAACTCCAACGGCCCCTTCAACTCTCCCGTGCGCGGCGGATCCTGCTCCCTCCCCTCCCCCGCCTGTTCAGGCAAACAGATCCAATCCCTCACACAGCCGGGCACATCCCCCTTATCGTGCGCAATGACAATCAACGCCTGCTCCTCGCTCAACCCGCGCACCTCCCCTCCGGTCGTCCCGCGCGCCAGAAACCAGAATGCCTTCTCCCGCACCACCTTGTCCATGCCGCTGAAGACTTCATCCAGGACCACGATCTCCTGCTCTGCTATCAGCGCGCGAAGGAAAAGGAGCAGGCGTTGTGCGGAGAAACTCAGGCCGCCGAAGAGGAGGGTGTCCGCCCATTCCGTCCCGGCTTGAGCATCTCTGGAGGTGCCACCGCGGAGTTCGTTAGCGAAGAAAGCCAGCACGGCATCGACCTTGCTCCTCTCTGCATCGCCAAGCTGAGGTCGCGCCATGGGCGCATCCGCCCACGCGCTCTCCAGCGCCCGACGTACGGTGAGGCTCTTGGGGAAGAAAGAGTGCACCTCTGGACTGGCATGGCCTATGCGTCGCTGGAGTTCGAAGAGGGTGATGCCCCGCTCGCCTGCGGAGGGGAGGCGGGAGCGCCCGAAGATCTTGATGTCTTGCGCGTAGGACTGGGGGTGGTCCGAGGTGATGAGGGAGAGGAGGGTGGTTTTGCCGCTGCCGTTGGGGCCGAGGATGGCGAGGCGTTGGTTGCGGCGGAGGGAGAAGTTGAGGCCGCCGGGCCAGGCGCCCAGGACGGGGCGGGCGCCGTAGGAGATGCGGACGGAGGACATCTCGACGACGGGGGCGCCGAGGTTGCGGGGTGGGAAGGTCCGGGGGAAGCCGTCGGAGGAGAGTTGTTCGGTTTGGGTTGGTGAGGGAGGAGTAGTGGATGAGATGCTGTGCCAGCCTGCGCCGCTTATGAGATCGAGGACTTTGTCTTTCTTGCCCATGCACTTAGTGTCCATGTGTTCGCCTATGGCGACTAGATGAGTGACCCATTCAGGCACAGCGTCACCTGCTCTGAGGCTGAGGACGATTTGCGGCCTTGACTCACTTGCCAGTCCTTGGAGTAGTCCACTTAGCATTTTCACGCTTGGTGGATCCAGTCCCATAAAAGGGCCATCAAGCAGCATCAGGACAGGACTGCGCATCAGAGCTTTGGCAATTCTCGCCCGCCTCGTCTGGCCATTCGATAGGTTGCCCACCGGCATCTTGAGCAGAGAATCGAGCTTCAGATCCCTGATACATTGTTCCAGCAGCTTATCATCGACTTTGACGCGAAGCTCATCAGATACAGGATTGAGACTGGTGTTTCCCGTAAGATAGTCCAGCACCGTCCAATCTGTCTCCTCCACCCTGCTCTCGTAGCGGGCAGACAAGTACGCTCCGCGGGTCGCAGAGGAAGAACTAGAACGTTCTGCATCAAATCCTATGTACTGGATGGCTTGTGACGGGTGGAGCGAGCGGGCCGAGAGTGCAGGGTACGACCGAGCGGATGGTGGTAGAGAGAGGTAGCTGCCTGCCAGAATCTGAAGGAAAGTCGTACGGGACAGAGACGATGGAGATAGGATTGACCAGTTCTCATGGCTTGAAGGTGAGGTGGGGGGATTGGTGGGAAGAGTAAAGCTGAGTCCTTGAAACAATGGAGGATTGCTGGTTGGCGAGTGAGATGCGGAAGGGTAGTGGCGATGAAAAGTGCCGCCGGCGATAGAGACCAGTGGAGCTGTCGTGATGCATCGTCTGGCCGCTACAGTACGGACAGATATTTGGCATTCTTGCATGCCTGGCCAAAAGCATTTCTTTGGAAGCATTGTTGGGTACGCCAGTCTATGAGTGAACAGGTTGGTTAGGAATAAACGAGCTTGCCATTGTAATACGATAGTGGTCATGAAGTTTTTCTCATGCTGAGACGCAGATCATCACCGTAGACCAGTAACTAAATTCCACATCCAATACAGGGGATTCGTGTTGACACATCTGTAATGGCAATGCTGCCGTGGTGAAGAGGATCCCTCAAGCTCGCAGGCCTCCGACGTCGGCGTTGAGACGTCAGGCTCTTGATCAGGGCAATTTCTTCGCAGATAGCAGGTGACTTCTTCAACTTCAACGCAACAAGCCTCTGCCAACATCTACTCTGTCGGGCTTCGGTGCCTTCAGCATGGAGCCTAAAGCCCTGTCTATGCATCCGTCTGCATAGCGCTTCTGTCTTTGCTTGCCTGAGGTACGGATACATCTCGTCGAACGCCTCATCAACTTTCGGATTTGGAGACATTGCTCGACCTCTTGTTGTGATCTCTCACTTGGAAGCGAAGGTAGTCGTAAGATTGGCGTCTAGATATGAGACCGCAGGCATCTCGGCTGGAAGTGATTCTGACATGTGACAATGACGCTCTATCTCGTTTGCGCATATGTGAGTCCCAGGCCGCTAATGCGAAGCTTTGTTTGCCTCTCTTCTTCAAATTCTTCAAGCGTCCTCCAGGTCATAATAGCATGTATACATTCTCCTTGTATCTCAGAACTCGTCAATTGGCAATGGCAGTATAATCTTCCACAACGCTGACGCCGACGAACTTCGGGACTGGTAGCAGGGCCTTCCACCCGCTTGGTAACACGCCCGCCGTGAATCTGCTCAGAGATTACCCGCCGCACCAGCCAGATCCACAAAGAATCCTTCTTCTAGGCTGCGGTGATGCGAGGAATGTTCTCTTCACAGTAGAGCAAGCGGGGAGTGCGTACGGCCATCTCGATTTTACGCTGTGCGATATCGAGCCCGCCGTGATTGGTACGTCGAAAGCTGCCGAGTGGAGCAGAGATATTAATTCGATCAGCTCGCGACATTCTACTCTTCACTCTACTTCACGACCATGCTGACGCGATCGGCGAGAGCGATGCGGTGGATATCCTAGACGCACTTTGGTCCTTCCACGCAGACTTTCACATTAGCCAGCGACATCTACATATCATTCAAGCACAAGCTCATCGTCTATCCCGCAGCTCCAAGACGTTATCCGAATGGCAGGATTCCCCCTACAATAAGCTCATCGCCATCACCACCAAGGGATCTGTCGCAGCCTTACACAAGTGCTGGTCGGCATACTGCAAGGATAACGACCTAGCAATTGCAGGAGATATAGGCCGGACATTCCGTATTCAGATGAAGATTTCGCAATCGAACCCCAACGATCTGGTCGGCAACACTATTCTTAGGTGTTTGGAACCACAACAGAAATTTCCCGGCGCCCTCGAGGCAGCTCGATATGTGGCTGGCGAATACTGGAAGAGCGGCACTTCGCTGGACATAGGATATGACACCAGCCAGAATGTCCCCCTTCATATCAACCCAAGCTTCGCCTACTCCAGCAGTAATTATGCCAGGTCATCCTTCCGGCCAGTGCGTTAGGAGTTCATTTCTTTCCTGGCGGGATTCCACGTTACTACGACCTTTGACACTGTGTTCAATTCGCAGACTCCCTCACAGAGAGAACTGGCAACAGCTCTTGTCGCTACCGCCGTCGCGGAATTCCGCAAATGGTGTCGGGCCTTTGCCGTAACGACGAAGCGACATGGAGTGTCAATCCTGGCCCACTGCGGAGATGCCCTGAGATTCGCCCATGAGGTGCAAACCTTGAACGAGTGTCCCTCAGCCATGTCAGAGATTTATCGAGTGTGGGATGCACCTTTCTCGAGCAGTCTTCTGGATCTCCGAGCAGAAACTCAGAGTCTGACTGGCGGCTACGAAATCATCGATACGTCGAATCTGATTGATGAGCTCGGAATGCTCAATGTTTTGCCAGCCACCATACCTCTCTTGAAAGATAGCATTCTTGCCATGTTGTACACCGAATCGATCAGCATACAAGGTGGCTTAGCAGACAGTGGTTTGACAGAGCACCTCGGTCTCGATCCGTTCTGCGCGAGCCTCCTACTTGGTGTGGTTCCCTCTGGTCTCATGACTGGAACTACCACAAACCTCAACATCTTCGACTTTTGCTCTTTCGAAAAAGATTATGGCGAGCGGTGTAGATTCGAGTGGCGTCGCTCACAAAGAGTCGACAACAGAACATCTCTCAAGGCCCCTCCTCTGGACATGGCACTGGCTCTGGGTCGCTGGTACTGCTCGATGATGCTGAGGATGAAACTACCAATGGAGAACCAACGTGACCTGGATCTGGAATGTCTGCCACCAATAGGTCGGCTCAATGTCAAATATCGTCGTGTCCTCACCTACACTCAGACTTCGTGCGTAACTCTGCTCCGCTACCTTCATACCCGAATCGACACAGACTGGACATCTTGTCTCGCGGAAACGATCTACGTTCTGGACCACTGTCTCGAACGCACCACCCTTCATCACCTACTTGGTCTCAAGATTGCTTTCCATCTGTCAGGACTGTGTGATATCAATCGCTGGGACAATATGTTGCAGTATGCCATCGATCACAGGGCACGGACTCCGACCAATAGTACCGGGAATTATCGCAGGGTGATCCCTCCTTCACCAACCAAAAGCCTTGTTTCCGTGACTCTGCTGGTTCCCCATCATCACTGGTCCACAGCGATGAAGTCCATCAGAGAATACAGTCAGGCCAGGCTGGTAGTATCTATTTTCGGAGAACATGGAGATATTCATCAAGCCGAGGCACTGGACTGCTGCTTCGGGTCCATGCAGCAAGCTGAGGGGTCTTTGCCCAGGATCAAGGCTGATCCGGATGGCTGGACAGGTACTTCTGACCTTCTTGTCAGTTTTATCGTGCCATTCATAGCGTTCCTATCAGAGATTGGGCCTGATGTGCGAGTGGCGCTGTCCTCTTTGCCTGCTGGGGCTGACATTCCGACTACAGATCTCCGCAAAGCTCTGGCGGTCAAGACTATCTATGAAGCGAAGCTCCCAGACCACGATCATGTGTGGTTTTCCGATGCACCACTCTCCGTCTCAGGGATGACTGACGAGATTGTGGTTCCATGTCACGATGACTTCGATTCAGTCCAAAGCGTATCCGCCGATTCTTCCATGACCACTGAGATGCGCATCGTGAGGACGAAGACTGGCTGGCTAGAGGCAGAAAGTATCACCCACACCTCCATCTGGACTCTTCGAATTGAGGACGACGCATCAGCTCCGGAGGAACTCATGACCGAATGGCTATCCTGTAACAGACTGAGAGCACAATCCGAGACACGAACACTTGACGTCGACTTTCCTTGCGCCATCAAAGGTTTGGATGGATATGTACAAAAGGAGAGCGAGCTCTGGCGCCTCACGCTGCGCGGTATCCCTGTGGAAGCGGGCTGGTCTGGGGGACTTCATCAGAATGCCTTTGGATGGCTCGTCGAGAGAGATCGGCCTCTCGCAATGTCTTTCGGCCACGTAGATCTTGATCTACAGCCAATCTGCCCGTACAAGTCGTGGAGGAGAGTGATTGGAGGTGCCGTTGTACTCACAAGATTCATGCTGCACGAGCGGCTTGGTGGTGGCACGGCTCCGATATGGGAGCTCGTACTAGAGATGGTTGATAACATGTTCTCGCAGGTCATGAAGGTCGACGCAAGCACAATGTCACTGGGCGAAACCAACACAGTATTCGAGTTTGAGTATCTCGGAAACCCCTACGCGCACATCATACCAGCGGCCGTGAGATATGACACTCATAGTGGTAGTGTCATCCTGGAGGCTTTGATCGTACTCCAAAAGGATCTGGCATCTATCAACGTCGGCAGTCTGGATGAGATCAGACCATATAGGGACGACAGACGCAGGCATCACTTTGTCATCTGAAAGTCGAATCTGGTTCGTATGACCGGTAATCTTTTTGCCGCTTCGGTCGAACGATGCCGTCGAGACTGGCAGCATAAGCCGGAATGTACCGAGTTCATCTCAGACAGTGTCGACTGGGAGGATGAAGACTGGCAGGCGCCATTCTGTGAGTGCAGCAAAGGGCAGAACACCAAGGAGATGGCTGTGCCAGAGTCACTAAAGGCCATTGGTCGACGCGCCGCATTCTCCGTGATGTTTCCTGGGCCAGAAGTCGAAGGCGATTTACACAAGCGGGTTTTAAAGCGCACTCACGGCCCAAGACGTGCTGGCAACGCAGCCACTGGCACGGTACTTCCGCATCGCCGTCGTCCCTGGGAGCCGCCGGAGACACCTCAACCGACAACAGTGCATCCGATGCCTTGCGCGAGCTGTGGGACTGATGGTGCGAAGAAGTTCTGTCAGCGTTGCAAGAAGGTGCAATACTGTGGCAAGGCTTGCGAGAAGAAGGATTACAGGAAGCATATCAAGGTTTGCGCTTCGATGTGTGAATAGCGGCCTCAGTTGGCGGGAAGCAGAGATGGTCTGCCATTACCAGCATAACATAATGCAGCTAAATTCATGATGTCTCTGTACCTTTGTCCATGTTGTGGTTGTTTATAGGACATTCCCAAGCTATTTGTGAAGCCGATCATAATCGGTCGAGACTCGGTGATCTCTCGGTCGCCACCGAAAAGACCTAAACTTCGTGTTTCCTTCTACGGTCTTTGATTGTCCATTGTCAACTTCAAAGACGAGATCTCTTCTAGTATCCGCTACTCAATGGGGATAGAAATGCATGGTGTCCTCCGCTCAAATGTGCTCACACCCTTCCACGACTTCATATTGCGACGGGCAGTGATTTTGATCTCTACCATCAAACTCACTCCTGCCCCCTTGACCGAGTATCCGGTCTCTCCGTGTTCCTTTACTGGTTTAGCTCATGAGGGAGCAGTGAGAGGATCTAACCGCATATCCACGCTGCTCACGCTCCCATACTCTGAATGTGACCAAGAATCTACTGATTGCTACCTTCAAGACTCACTCACATTGACCGAAAGCTTATGTTCCATAGAAGAACGAGCAAGCAAAGCATGCTCGCCCTCAGCTGTGGGTCGGAGAGATGGTGGTTGAAATATCCCGCTGTTCTGCCGGCCCAGTACAGTGGTTCGTGTGTGACTAGTGCTGTCGTTATGTTTGCGTGCATCAGGCAGTCGCCGTCTTGGCCATGGCTCAGGTGAGCTCTCTCCCACAAGCATCTTTTCCAGACTACTTCACATTACCCATCTCAGCCCTCGTTTTCACGTCGACATAACTATCGCCCATCATGCTCACAGCAGCGACGATAGGTACTGATGGTCGATACATCAGTCCACAGCCAGCAGTAGATCTTCTCAGAGACTGTCCCCCCGTAGAAAGATCTGTCACCAGGTTTCTGCTCATCCAGCCTGGAGACTGCCGCGACGTGCTATTCACAGTGCACAGTTAATCTACGAACCACATCTATGACGAGCACACTTACCATTTCGTGGCGTGTGAGGAGGACCCAGCCGTACTTGGTATGTATTGTATATGTGTCAGATACCTAGCATATTCACTTCTGATACTACCACAGCTCGCGCATTGTTCCTAATCACTCTCATTGCCGCTCAAGGACCGGGGGCCTCTTTCAACCAGCTCTGGAATATCCAAAATCACTTGTTTCTCGAACCTGAGGACATCGGATTGATCAAGGATCATGCAAGTCGTCTTGCCGAAGCCAGTGTCAGCACACAGACCTGGACTTCCTCATCTTACTCAAGCCTGATTCGATTTTGTAACAGCAATACACTGCATGAAATACATAAAATCTGGTCGACATGGATCGGAGCTGTGGACCTGACATTGGAGAAGAAGTTCTTGAAGTATATGAAGAAGACACACTATACTTTCAAAAAGGAGATCGATCCATATATTGGCTCTCGCAATTCTGGAGTCCACTCTTTCATGGCTGAGACCGCCTACGCTGAATGCAAACTCCATCTATGGAAATTTGGCACTAGCGTCAGCGATATCGTCCAGCCGAACGTCGAAGGTGGCTATGCGAATTCCCTCTTTGCCACAAGCGCTGCAGTCACTTCAGAGAGGAAGCCTATACACGACTACCTCTCCCCGTTCCACATCGCCGATGCGCTGGACGATCGAGACTCACCGATACAGCAGATGTATGCTCTTACAGCATGTGCAAAGGCTGAGTATCAAGCTTGGTGTACGTCACTTGCCGCGAAAACCAGAGCAGGAACCCTCTCCATCCTCGTTCATACCGGCGACCCCGTTCCGCTTGCGTACGAAATCCAAAGTCATGTCAAAGGTGCTGCCGGACTTCCCAAACTATTTCATCGCTACCAGAGCAGTCGCGGAGAATTCCTCGCGCTCCAAGATCATATCAAGCAGATCAAGTTCGGCTTCGATGTGATAAGCACAGGATTCTCTATGGATACTGCGGGCATACTCGCCATCATGCCAGCGTTCGCCCCACTGCTCCGGCAGTCACCTTTGTCCGTGCTGTACACCGAAAGCCATCTATTCGATAGCAGCAACTTCACCGACTATCTCGAAGTCGTACTCAGAGTCGACCTGTCGGCATTTTCGATGCTCACGGGATTCTGTCCCGCATCTGCTCTCACAGGCATCACATCGGAGTTCTCATTCTGGGACGCCATGGTCAGGGATGACTCCGAAAACACCTCAAGGAACCGTCTCGCTTGGCGAAGCTTGTATGAGTATGCTGCTGCCGACGGATCGGTTGTCTTCAAAACTCCGCAAGTGGCCCCTATGGAACTCGCAGGAACCCTAGCTTCATGGTACGCAGCCATATTCTTCCTGGATGATGAAGAGAAGGCGTCATCGAAGAAGAGCTGGATCAAGCCTTGGACACGGGGTCATCTCATCTCCAAGCGGAATGCCCATCGTAATGTGCATTATTCACACGGGGTCATGGTTGGTCTACTCAATCTGATCCAGAGAAGAGTGACTACCGACTGGGCCATCTTCCACAGGGAGTTCTGTGCAGCTGTTCACTGCAACAAGCTCAGTCTTCATCTCAAATCACATATGGAAGAGCTTCATACCCTTCTTGGCTTGTCCAATCTGCTCGTGTCCTCATGCTCCGCGGCCGGGACGCAGGCTACGAGGTCCATGTCGAAGGACGCCACAGGTATCGCAGATGATACAGATGTTGAGCAGGAGTTCACAGAGCTGCCATCATCGACAGAGCGGCGTTCTCCTGGAAAGTTATCTCATTTCGTCGACCCTGCGGAGGTAGTCTCTCTCGTCTTCGATATGGAAGGTCGTGCGTTCACTTCCCCCGAACAAGCCCCACGACTGCTGTCGCTATTCGTCGAAGCTACTATCGGTTCTATCAAGCACGTCTTCACTTCGCTGTGGCGTGTCAACAATCTCGTCTTTGTCGTCATACCTTCACATCTGATTTCGCGTGGCAAGGTCAAAGTCACGCTCTTGACCACAACCAGGACTTTCTGCGAGCTTTCCAACGGTGCCACAGACCCATCGAGGCAGATATTGCTCGAAGGATATCTGAACGAAGGCTGCACAGGACTCGGGACCATCAAGGTAATCCAGGGTCTCTCTTCCAGTTCGTTGACCAGGATTGCCGAACCCGGACCCCAAGCCCCAACCAGCAAGGAGTTCGAATTCGATCTGGATGCGAACAAGGCAGATGGTCTGATAGCCTCGCTCGCATTCAAGGGAAGGGCAGTTGAATTCATGACATTCGAAGTGAGTTTTGGGCTAGTCAAGAACAAGTCCATCAATGCCAAAGCTGCACCTGCCCCGAAGTACAAGCGTCTGTCGCCATATCTTCTCCGCATCGAATACTTGGGCCTCTCGGCCACAGTCCACTTCCCTTATCCACTCGGGAAGTTACAGTGCAACGTAAAGGTAGATAATGACAGGACCCCCCTGATTATCATCAAAGGATCTCCTGTCCTGGTCTATGATTCTACATCTTTCACGAAGCGACCTTTCCCCGTGGTCAGGAAGGGTACGCAAATGGTTGAACTTGCTGTTGGCTACGTCAATGCGAAGCAAGCACCCCTGGTCAATACTCGCTCCGCCCGAGACAAGGTGCTGATCTATCTCAGTAGCATAACCGCCATTACTGGTTCTGCTGTAGGGGAATCGCCTGTTCCCATGCCTGACTTCATGTTTCACGGTGGTCTTCTCACGGAAAAGATGATGTGCATTACGCATTATCAGGCCCACCGTTACGATCAGGATCTCTGGATGTGCTACCAGCTCTCGCACATTGACAAGGGCGACCCGAACTGTCACCAATATAAGGACATCTTTGGTAATCACATGGCACGTACGCGCGGCGATAGTTTTGTGGTCGTGACAGGTGTCAAGCACGACCTTCACGGAGGGACCATCTTCCTCGACGGCTACCTGATCACAGTCACTGTCGGCGAAAAGATGTTCAAGAGCCACAAGATCATCCAGGAGAAGTGTGGAGACGTCATGGAGACCATCAATATGACGGACGACCAGCTTGGGTACTTCAAGAACATGATGCCCGTGGAGTCGAGCGCTGCAGGAGTGGGTGGAAGCATCACTCAGGCTGCGAGTACAATCTCGCGGGTGCCACGATTCCGCTTTCCACCAAGACTGGTACTTCTCCAATCTGCTGGTGTGGCATGGGCAAGGACATCGAAGATCTGCCTTCCATCTTCGCCCAGCACTTTGGTGAGTTCGCCACTCGCATCGCTGTCCCCCTACTGTTCCAACCACCGTACAAATCAGGCCAGACCAAAGGAGTTATGCATACCGCAATGACTATTCACGGTAAAAAGGGTTACGATGGCATGCACAGCCCAGAGGAACCAATCGATCCGGCACTGAAGAAGTGTGGCTACTGCGGTACCTGCAAGAAGTCTGCTGATATGCATGCCTGTACGACGTGCAACCGGGTAAGGTACTGCAATGCGACATGCAGGAGCAAGGATGCAGAATATCACAAGAAGAGATGTGGGAAGGTCAGGGACTGGGTCAAGTTCTTGCCGGATGATGAGCAGAGGGCGAAGTTGCCGATCGAGCGCAATCAGGAGTTGAAGAAGATGCAGCCTCTGCGTCGTTATGGATGGATCTGAGGGGCAGAGGCCTGAGTACTCAGAGTGATTCAAGGGAAACATTGGAGGGATATGCAATGCATACTTTGAGAACGTGTGCGGGGCGAAGGAGCATGTTTATGTGAAAAGGGCTGCTTCGGAATGGATGGAGGTGCGGCTGAGGTTCGCTTGCTGTTTAGTATGGTACCCATGCACGGTGACAGGAGTTTCGAATGAGTTTCGCTAGAGAGAGTCAAGAAATGACAGAGACTTGTCCTTGACCACGTGTCTCCGGATCTTCAAGCGTTGTTGTACGAGGACGGAAATTCTGTCACTCCAACCGTGAGACTCTGTACATTCATTTCGTCAATCAGGAATCATCTCTCACAGCAGAGGCACGTTGGGTATCATTGATGAAGGTCTGACACTTGGATATCGGCATCAGTGAACCATGAACGCAGATCAATAGCATTCACTCCTCACCGGGCGATCAGCTCCTTTCTACCTCCCAATCTTCGCCGACTGGCACGGAATCATCTCTGCTTCTTCGCTTTGCTCTCCATCTTCTCGGCTACAATCTCAATATTCGACCCGGTCGGACTTTGTTCTCAATCAACACTCACTCCCTCGTTCTTCCCCTTGACCGGCAACGTCTCCCCAACTACCTCAGCCCGTTCCTCCATGCCCACCACCTGCTTCTCATGATGAAAGGCGGCATGGAAGGAGAAGGAGAGAGGGTTACTAAGAACCTTGTGGAGAAGGGGTGTGATGAATCAGTTACTGACGCCAGCGATGATATACCCATAGTATGAGCGATATCACAACAAATCGGTACATTGTACACGTATGTGACAAATGCGTTCACAGTGGAATATTCGAGTTGATGTCTCGGAGGTAAACAAGTAGGTGGCCTACGTCGCAGGTAATGGTGGTGTTTGCTGATGGAGAAGAGAAGCTCCTCTCCTGCGAAAACAAACCGACGGATTCCCAGACAAATCCATGGCCGAGGCAATTCGAAGCATTCCTTGCGCCATTCTTGTCAACGATTCCGGGAAGGGAGTCTTGTACATGATCTCAAGATCAGACGTCTACGCGGAAACGATGAGCATTGTTGATGCATGCGTCAAGATCTATTGACCAACTTCTTGTAGCCAGTCCTCGTTCGCCGTTACCACTCCCGAAATCAGCGGCGACTTGTACCCGTCCAACCCTACAAGCGTATGTGGAGAGTGCGGTATCATGCTAACACAATTGAGAAGTCAAGCAATGATAAATTGATTGATATGATGTGTTGGTTCCTGGTGTGATCTAATTATTCTACTGTAGTGGTAGGCTTGCTTTATGCCCAGTACTCCTTGACATGATGCGTATTCTTGTACTTCATGAACTTGCAGCAGATCGGGAACAACGCTGTGTTTACCACCGCCCATGCAATCAAGATGCCAAAGTTCAGACCCAGCCTGTTATGCAAGTCAAACAGCAACGTCCTTGTAGCCTCAACCACATTATGCAATGGCCAAGCGTATCCCCAGTAATAGAAATGCGGCTCGATCTCGATGGCGTAGAAGCTGGTCGAAACGTTCGTGATGACCCAGAAGATCAGCCACAGACCGGTCCATGGCTGACCAACGATCATGGCGACATTCTCGCATGCCAATCCGAGAGCCATCATACCGATGTAGTTGAGACACCAGAAAGCTGGAAAGGTAGCTGCGGCGTACTTGACTGGGTTGAGCGAGCCCATGCCAGTGAGAGCGACCTCGGTGTCGGATTGCGTAACGTTGGGTTGATTGAAGTTGACCTGAAATGCCAGGGATACGAGACTGTAGGCCAGCGACAAGAACAGATACGCTCCCTGGATGCCAACGTATCTCACGCCAACCATCTGCCAGAATTTGAGAGGTGGGTGGCCTTGCGGCTTAATGAGCTTGGTGTAGACGGGTAGGTAGAAGGAGAATGAGAAGAAGGACAAGATGATCAAGTAGATCAAACCAACTGTGACAGTAGGTGTGATCTGGTAGGGATAGAATGGTCGAAGATTGTACATGCTGAAACCAATGGCTGGGGAGACTGCCTGCGGAACTCGAGCAATATTCTCCCGTAAAGCGGCATCTGTCGTGGCGTTCTGCAGAACGGTGCGAGACCACTGCGATCCGACGGAACTGGTGGTTTGTGTCATGAATTCCGACAACATTGGATAGATGTAGCTGTCCCATGCAGACTGATCGCGAGCTTGATTGTAGATGAGCTGGCAGGTACCCAAAGGACTGAAGCTAACATCACCGGTAGTGACCGCGTTAGTCAAGGAGGCGGTGGCATTTCCATTGATGATGATGGCAGCCCAGTAATCGTTCCTGTAAACCGCTTCGCGCACCGCTATTGGATCATAGTTGAAATCGGCGGCAAATGATGGCACGTAGCCTAACGTGGGCTTGCCAGAGGCTACCATGGTTCTGGCTAATTGCATGACTGCAGGTCCGATGACTGGAGCTGGCCCAGACTGATTGAATGGCGCAACGAGGCCGTCAAAGTCGACCACTGCGATTACCAACGAGCTGAGGTTCTGCTCTGCATGCAGTAAGGCTCCCCAGTCTGCAAATCATTAGTGATGGTCGCCGTAGTACTTGCTTCGCGACTGACATAATGACAAGACAGCCATGATAAAAGCCATGAGGACGCCGGTCGTCAGCAGCCATTTCATATACACCTCTCGTCGTACAGCCTTGAGTGAGCTGCTGGTGAAGTTGACAGGCGACGGCGGACTATCGTCCTTCTCCGCTAATTGCTTTTCCTCGTCGCTGTGTCCATGATGCATGGGTCCATCGACCTCTCCGTGCTGGGTCTGAGTCGCCATGCTGTGGGTCTGGCAAGGTATAGAATGCGAATTGCGTGAGAAACGAACGTGCTGGGAACGAAGACATCTATAGTCAAACCTCTGCACTTACAAAAGTCAAAGACAACAGTGACGACATTTTCCCATGTCATTCCGAGGTCTTTCGCACTATATTTTCCCATATTGACCGAGTTGCTTGCTAATAGAGGTCGAGGAAATGTGATGTCATGAGTGGTCAGTCGATCTTTTTGGAATTTTTGGTGTCGGCTGAAGAGCCGGATCGAAGCTTGTTTGGCTTGATTTTGCGATCTGGATCTGCTTTTCGCAAGCCAAGATCTAGATCGCCATGCTTGTTTCGTGCTGATATGTCACGATGGGCGACAACAGGACGAACGAGCTTGTTTGGATACAAAGTGTAATAACGTGGACTTTGTCGTTGTTTTGAAGTATCTCTGCGCTACAACGCTACCTGCAGGCTCATTGGCTCACTCTACCTGTAAACGGCCTAGAATTCGGCCTCGAAACGTGATGAGTATGTCTCATCGGGTATATCAAAGAAACATGTTGTAAGACCTCAATCCATCCAGAAGTCTTCAATCTGCCCGGCGCCATGCAAAGCAAATTTCCTGCCTCATCTCGAGAGACTACAGACCCATGCCCCTGTCATGTTGCGACCCCTGTTATAGGTCAAAGTCTCCGGTAAAACCACCGTTCAATATCACCGCAACCAGTACACGTCTCGCCAATTTCATGTCGCCAGGTCCAAACTCCGCGCTGGGGTCATCGTGGCCCTTTGCCAGTGCCCAGCCATTGAAACAAGTAAATACTCCGCAGTCGTCCGAGTTGTTCTGAATCGATGTCTTGACCTCGAGCACCTTCCATTCGTCTTCCTTGAACTTGTTGCCCAATTCCATCTTCAGCCAAGCGAAAGCCAGATTGACCATTTTCTTATTCGTCCATCCTTTTCGATCCATTGAGTCAAGATACTCGATCGTTCTCTTCGTTCCAGAAATGGCTAGAAGGGTCCAATGAACTCCATTGTTGCACGGCAAGAAGATACGCTCGCACTTCAGCAGCTTCTCGCCTTTGATGCCCTTGCGTCGAGACCATCCTTGAATACTGTTGACGCCTCTGCTCGAAGCGCTCGTGAGCCAGGCGGAGCTGTACGCCGCGAATCGTGGGACATTATTCGGTCCCTTAACGTAGCCCGCCTGTTCGTTCGCCCTTGCGCACAAGTTCGCGTAGAAGCCATTGACGATCTCGTCGTTCAACCATGGCATCCGGTCCGGACTTCTCACGTCGATGACTGTGCCTATGTCCCTCCTCGAAATATCGACTCCTTCCAGCGTCTTTGCGATGATCTTTGCATCAGACCTGTGGGCCAATGCCGCCGTGACCTTTTCATCCCAGTCGGAAGACAGGTTGCCGATGAACTTCTTCTTCTCCACCTTCTTCGGTGTCGGAAGGATCTTTCCATATCTGTCCACCCTGCGGCCTCCAAACCCAGTATCATCGAGACTGATCTGGTTCAAGCCATCTCCTATCACCTCAAACTCCTTATCATACTCTTCCTTCGCCTTGAAAAAGTCCTTCTCGTCCTGTATCTTCTGTCCCTCCCTCCACAGCGCGACCAACTTCCTCTTCTTCGCGGCCTTCAACTTTCTCAATCTCCTCTTCTCCTGCAACTGCGCGTCCATCCTCTCCTGCTTCTCCTCGATCAAACTCCTCCTCAACTCCTCCCTCCCCTCTTTCCTCGCCTTGATCGCTTCATCAATCCTCTCTTCCTCAATCTCATTCTTTCTCCTCTCCTCTTCCGCTCGCTCATCCTGCTCAACCCAATCCCTCCCAAACCCAAAATCCTCCGCGATCGCCTCCTGCAACTTCCTCACCTCCATGCTTCGACACGGTACGCAGCACGGATCGAGCGGTAGACCAGCGCGTTTGCGGCGCAATCGTTCCTTCTTTCTCCTTCGTGAATTGCGCCGTTCCAACTCCACATGGTCCCGCGCGGGACTCCGCTTGCGTTGAGGCGGGGGGTAGAGCCGGTTTTTGGAGCGGTAGAGGCCGAAGCCGTCACTCTGGCCGCCCCATATGAAGGTGGAGACGGTGTCGAAGCTCAGGACTGAGGAGGCGTCGGATGCGGCGTCGTCGTCGTGGTCGGCGGTCGGAGAAGGGGAGAGGCTTTGGCGTTTGGTTGCGCGTGGGGATTCGTCGAGGGAGTGGAGGGTGCGGGCGCGTTTGGAGCCGGTGGGGACGGTGTTGATGTACGGTGTCAAAGTGGGGAGGGATGCGGTCTGACGCGATTCGAATTGTTCGCGGATGAGGTTGAGGCGGAGTGCGATCGCTCGTCGGCCGGTAGATGTTGCGCGGCTGAGTTGTGAGAAGGTCGTGGTCAAAGCCGCGGTGATGAAGCGTGCTGTGCCCCACATGATGGGCAGTTCTACCCGAGAGCTTGATCGCAATATTCGTTAATATCAATTGCTGTAAAGCGCCGATTGTTTGGTTTGATAGTCTGACTGTGATGTGAGAAGAATTCAGTGTGTATGAAGTAGTCGCGAGTACGGGTGAATTGTTTTGTTTCGACTGTCACTTCTTTCACGACTGTCGTTTGTAGGCATGTGCTTCACCACAGGAAACCAGAGCCGCATCCGCATCCGGCTACGGAAGGCGCATTCATATCATTGGGCATGTATGAACATTCCCGAGTTTCGAAATGTGTAGTCGCAAAGAGGGTATCAGATGTACTAGACTAGTGTCACTAACTAAGATCTCATGTACGAGGATCCCAGTGAGGGTCTCCGCCTATCGTTGAAGACAAGATCCAGGTGAGAGACTTGACAAGGATGCCAAAAGCTATAACCCCGATGAGGCTCACGGCGAAGACATTCGTCATGTCAGGTCTCTCCTTTCCTACCAGCTGGTCGAGGATGTCGTCAAGACGCTTCGCCATTTCGTCTTTGCCAAACATCTCTTCCACCCGGTTCTTCCCTGCTTTGCCCATGATATCCAGCTTGGTGGGATCGTCGCTTTGCAACTTGATGACTCGACTCATCACATCGGTCCATTCCTGCACATCGTCGACACTTCTCAGCCATCCCGTCATTTCGTCGACGATACTTTCGGTTGGGCCACCTTCGTTCGCAGCCAGCACTGGCACTTCATGTAGCATGCCCTCCACAGGTACGATGCCGAAGTGCTCGTTTCGTGGCGTATAGATGAGCAGACAAGCAGAAGCAAGGAGTTCTTGCTTGATCTTGTCCTTGACAGAAGGCAAGAAGATGACCGAAATTCCCGCGACATCGGAACGTAGATCGTCGTGCAGCGTGTAGTGATTCAGCTTGAGGCTCGTCGCAAGAGCCTGCAGCTCCTGAAGGTAGGACACGTTCTCTGCCACACGATGGTCGTAGCCGCCTGACGTGTTAGCTCGGTCAAACGCTTTGGAGATATTCACGACTCACCTGCGAGCACCAAAAGAGATCCATTTCGTTCCTGCTCGTCAAGTTTTGCGAAGGCTTTAACGGCCAAGGCGACATCTTTCTTGCGCTCAAAACGATTGATACTCAAAAAGATCCTCTTGCTTGACCAGATGGTTGGCTTTCCTTTGACTTTATCCACAACCGCTGTGGTGTCAACGCAGGGGTATACCACCTTGAGCTTGCGATTACGCAGGCTGGGAAAGACAGATTTGACCATGCCTCCAGTGAATTTGCTGTTGACCACGATGTCGTCGCTGCAACTCGTGCTCCATGATTCGAGCCAATTGAACGGAATGCGATATACGGACTTTACGAGTCGTAATACGCCAGAGCCTTGCTGAGCTAATAGCTTGTCAGGAAAGTGGCAGTAGAACAATATTCTTGTGTGACTGCTGAGAAGACGGAGTAGAACCACTCCGGCACTCAGCTGATCGACGAAGAAATGTGTAGGGTCGAGACTCTTGAGCTCATGAGTGAAGACAGCGATGCTCAAGATTAGGTGTATCTGGCGAGCGATTGCGCAGAGGATGGCGAATCGTCCACCAATATTGGGCGGAACGATAGTGTTGCCACGTACGCGCACATCGAGTGTTCCTGACTCTCGTCAATATTGACAAGCAGCCATCGGTCATGTGGGCGTACCATCTCGTGCCTCTGTGAAGCAGTGATTGGGATCGCAATGCGATGTGAAGATTGTCACCTTACATCCCTGGGATTGCAAACCGACTGCAGCATCAATCACCAATCTCTCAGCTCCACCGATACCAAGATCAGGATGCAAGAATACCACCCTCTTTGTGTTCGTCTCCTTCCTCCTCTGGGTTGCCATTGATGCTATCGAAGCGTTTGCATGCTAATCAGAAGAGGTTGAAAGCGATAGGCGGCGATTCACCCAAGTTTAAGCAAGTCTCAGGCCCGACACGCCAAATTAGCCGCCATCTTTGGCAAAAGTCTCGGGCCGGAGTTTGTCTGGGGAAACGTGGGGGAGCTCTGTCATGTCACTGAAACATGATCACTCTTCATATTCTAAACAGGCATCATCATTCATGGTCGGAGAGGACACGTTCGCCTCACGACTGCATACTATCAATACAGGGCATCATGCGACAGCCATTCATATGACACGACCACACGTTCATTGAACCCGATACAACATGGCATCAAAGAAGGATGCCATCCCTCTCTCGACCGCATCCCCCGACCTCGCTATACTTGGAGACCGACTGACCATACACCCACCAGCTGCGACTAGGACGGACCTGCCCAACTTGCCCCAATCGCCTTCCGCCTCTCCCGATCAGCCCCTGCTTCAATCATATGCTCGATTCCGATCGGCGCCCTTCGATGCTTTGCGCGAGATTAGTCGTCAGTTCTTTGGCTCTGGATGGAGGTCTTACGATAACGTCGTCGGCCAGCCTGTCTTTTACAATGGATACAGCGAGAACATGAAGAGCATGGTTTTGGACAGTCCGCTCCTGAAGGAAAAGATATCGCAGCTTGCACAACAACGCGCCCAAGCAGAAGCCGAGGTACTTGACAATGATCTGGCCGTGCTCAAGCGACAAAGAGAGCTCGAGAACCAGCTCGTCGAAGTGGCCGATTTGTGGACTGAACAGATGATCTGCAAGATGGAGAGCAAGCAATTCATCCGAGGCGCATACTATCTCTGTACACAACTCCTGACTCGGGCATATCACCAAGGAATTCACGTCAATAGCGAGGAGGTCCTACATCTGCGATCAGTAGCCGAGGAAGCTGCTACGAAGAAGCAATCGATCATCTTCCTCCCATGTCATCGTTCCCACATCGATTATGTCTCTCTGCAACTGATCTGCTATCGCCTTGGATTGACGCTGCCCATCGTCGTCGCTGGAGACAACCTGAATTTCCCAGTGGTTGGACCGTTCCTCCAGCATGCAGGCGCCATGTGGATCCGGCGTAGCTTTGGCGAAGATGCACTGTACGGCACACTTGTACAAGCATATATGGACACGCTTCTGCAGAATGGATACAACGTCGAGTGCTTCATAGAAGGTGGGAGGTCCAGAACAGGAAAACTCTTACAACCTAAATTCGGCATACTTTCGTTCTTCCTGGAATCGTTGCTGTCTGGCAGAGTCGATGATGCGATAGTCTGTCCAGTCAGCACGCAGTATGACAAGGTCATAGAAGTGGACTCTTACATTTCGGAATTGCTCGGACAACCAAAGGAGAAGGAGTCGCTCTTCGCATTCTTGTCATCATCTTCGGTGCTGTCACTCAAGCTTGGCCGAGTTGATGTGCGTTTCCACAAACCCTGGAGCTTGCGAGAGTTCATCACTGCACAGACGACTAGAATTGGGTCTGAACCGTCGCTTCAGAAGTCTTATGATGGAGCGCTGAAGCGGAAGCTACTCAGCGTGCTCGGCTACCAAGTGCTCGCACATATCAACGATGCCAGCGTGGTAATGCCTACAGCACTCATCGGCACGGTACTACTAACGCTGCGAGGGAGAGGTGTCGGCAAAGCGGAGTTGGTACGGCGAGTTGACTGGCTATGCGATATGGTCAGAAGTCGAGGTGGCCGCGTGTCCCATTTTGGTAACCTACCAACATCGACAGTGGTAGATCGAGGATTGGAGGTGCTTGGACCCAAGCTAGTTGGGAGAAGAGATGGCCTCGCAGAACCGACCTACTACGCTGTGGAGAGATTCCAACTCAGCTTCTATCGCAACATGACAATCCATCTTTTCATTTCAGAAGCATTGGTCTGCACAGCACTTTACACCAAGGTCAAATTAGGTGGAGGGCTGGAAGAACAGAGCATAGAGTATCAGGACATGTATGATTATGTCTATTTCCTGTCACAGGTAAGATTACCGTCCTGTACAAAACTCACAAGCTGACAAAATAGCTCTTCCGCAACGAATTTATTTTCTCCTCTGCACCTCTTGCAGAGAATCTCAACAAGACCTTGACTCAGCTCGAGGCCGATGGCATCTTGCACCTCACTCGATCTGCTTCGGGCGATGTTACATCCATTCGTCTCAGCGAACAAGAACGTTTCTCGGGCAGGGAGAATTTCGATTTCTTCTGCTTTCTCCTCTGGCCCTTCATTGAGGCGTCATGGCTCGGTGCGGTATCATTACTTATGCTCACGCCGCCGACACCGTCCACATCGCCAACACATCTGTCTGCTTCCGGCGACGAATGGCTGGATTTGAAGCAAGTCCAGACGTACGCACAACTCTTAGGCAAGACACTGTACCATCAAGGCGATATCTCGTACTTCGAAGCCGTCAACAAGGAAAGCTTGTCGAAGGGCTACAGCCGGGTCGAAGAAGAAGGCATTCTTGTCGTGGCAAGATCTAAGGACAGCAAAGTGCCTGCTCGTGCACGCTTAGATCCAGAGTGGACACCGTCAAGGGATGCGAAGGGTCAACCCATTCTGGATGGCAACAAGCTCTGGGACTTATGCGAAAGGATAAGTCTCAGCCGGAGAGAAGGCAAGAATCGACGAGATGGGGCGACCGTGAAGACACGAGTGACCGGACTCGTCGAGCTGGTAGGGGCACAGCTGTGGGAGAAAGCTCGGTTACCAAGCATCCCATCGCCTACAGTCGAAGACATCGACCGACCCAAGGCACAGCGGAGAAAGCTGCAGACCAAAGCTAGACTCTAGAAGTGGCCACGCACTCTCATGTAAATATTGTCATGAAACATTCTCAATCGCTATATGGGGTATCACGTTGCAAAACTCCTCCTCCCCTTAACCGCCTCACAACCCAGGATCAACATGCATCTTGAACTTCTTATTCGCCCTATCCGGGGCACTCGTCATCATCTGGCCCCCATGTATCTCAAAAACATACCTCTCCTCCCCCACCTTCCTCTCCTCCAACGCGTCCCCCTCCCTCGGCACCTCCAGCTCAAACACCGTCCCCTCCTTCGGCAACACCTTCAACTCATCCTTCCTCGTCACCACCTCAAACGTGAACTTTGTATCCTTGACCACGATCCCTCTGACGCCAACTCTACCCACACACCCACTCCTCACAACCCGCACCACCGCCCCGTGAAAATCCGCACTCGAAATCATCGGCCCAGCGAAATCCGGGGCCAGCTTCCTCGTCCTGTCCGGTGAGATCTGGAGGACGTCGCGGATGTACTCGCACCATAACCTGTGCAATCCCTCGTATGGGCTCCATTTCCGCTGCTCTGTAGGGATCTCATAGATCCCTAGGCGGCGCTTATTCTTCGCTGACAACGGCCGGGGCCGAGTGGAGAGGGATGCGCGGCCGGATTTGTGGGTCGCTTTGAAGGCGCGATGGGCGTCGCGCTGTTGGCGTTGGCGGGCGAGACGGCGTTTATCTCGCTTGGTTTGGGCGGAGAAGGGATCGGGGGAGGAGGGGCGCAGGAGGAGAGGGCGGTGTTGGATTTGGGTTGTGAAGATTTCTTGGGCTTTTTCGGGAGGGTGTGCGGAGAGGAGGAGGGAGAGGGCTGGGTGCTCTGACATCTTCGCGGTGGGAATTTCTCAAGGGCTTAAGCGCATAGTGATTGTTGTGTCGTGGAAGGGCGGTAGAGAAGCTGGAGAGAGGTGGTGGAATGAGCTCGAGGTGTCGAATGTCACGAGGTCGATTGAAGCTTTGCAGCCAAATCTTTGCTCCGCAATCTCCGTCGATGTGGGATGAGTGGTGTGCGTCATATTCGAGATTTAGATCTTCTAGAAACATTCCAACCAAGATACGTTGATTCGTGCATAAGATCTAAGAATATCCTCCCTCTAACTCGACTTGACCTGCATTTTCCCAAGCCATGTCTGCATGAGCATTTCAATGCGCCTCCCCATCCGCCATCTATCTCTATCAAGAAGACTACCCCGCCACCCCACCACCACTCATCCAACACCACTCCTCACAAGAACCATGTCCTCCCTCCCCTCCTCCAACGCAACCACATCACACGCCTCCTCCAACCCCACCACCGACCCATCCGCCCCTCCCACCTCCAAGAAAATCTTTGCCCCAACCTCAGACCCCACCAAAACGCAAGCAGACCAATACACCAAGGGCACGCTCTCCCTGTCCGACCTCTCCCCGGACCCTCTCGAGCAATTCAACACCTGGTTCCAACTCGCGCAATCCGAAGGCGTCTTCCAGCCCGAGACCGTCTGCCTCTCCACCGCCTCACTCCCCTCTGGCCGCGTCAGCAGCCGCTACGTCTACCTCAAGGAACTGGATTCTAAAGGGTTCGTGATCTACTCCAACTTCGGGACGAGTCGCAAGGCAAAGGATCTGGGGAGTAATCCGTTTGCCGGGCTGAGTTTCTGGTGGCGGGAGCAGGAGAGGCAGGTGCGCGTCGAGGGGAGGACGGAGAGGTTGAGCAGGGAGGAGAGTCAGGTCTATTTTGACACGAGGATTAGGGGGAGTCGGTTGGGGGCGTGGGCGAGTAGGCAGAGTCAGGTGATTAAGGATCGGGGGGAGTTGGAGGGGTGGGTGCGGAAGGAGGAGAAGCGGTGGGAGGGGAAGGAGAAGATTGAGGTGCCGGAGTTTTGGGGAGGATTGAGGGTGGTCCCGGAGATGGTGGAGTTTTGGCAGGGCAGGGAGAGTAGGTTGCATGATCGGTTCAAGTATACGAGGGAGCAGGGGGGGGAGTGGAAGGTGGAGAGGTTGAGTCCGTAGATTTTGGTAAAGGGAATGGATCATCAGGAGAAATCTGGTTTGCTATTGCTTGGTCCGGGGATACTGCTTAGCTCGATCTCGTCGTGGCTGAGCAGGCCCGCGGACTCTTCATTGAGATTGCCTCTTGAATGTCTGTGTCTTCTTCGTGCAGTATGGTCTTCCTCGCCGTCAAGTCAACTCTCCTTCTCCACGAATTGAATAGCGCTCTTGTTCAGTCCTGGCCAGTTCTTCTTGCCCCATGCAAACCACCATCCAATCGCTGCGACTACAACAAAGACGTAAATTGGGAATGCGTAGTTCATGTTGCTCGCGTCGACAGGTACCTCAGTTGGGAATGGCAGGAAGACGGTAATGTAGCATGTCCAGACCAGCGCGTACATATTGATCGGTAGAGCAAGTACCTTTGGCAGACGCCATTCGCCGTACTTGACTCGAGCGTTGGTGCCTTGTTCGCCGAGGATTCCATTCGTGCGAGCGTACATGAGGGTGATGATGGCGATGATGTAGGATGTGTAGAGACCAAGTGAGGAAAGCGAGGTAAACGCCGAGAAGGCAGTCGTGGATGTCGAGCCGACGTTGAGGAGAGAGAGCAAAGAGACCAGCGTGATTGGTAGAATAAGCGAACGAACAGGGACTCTGTGCTTCGGATCAACATATGCGAACCACTTCGGTAGCGCACCGTCGCGAGCCCATGCCCAGGTGAGACGGGAAACAGAGGCGACGGTAGCGACCACGATGAAGTAAGTGATGATGACAAGGCAGGAGACCAGTGCATTGGCGGCGGTAGGTCCAGCAATGTTGCGCAGAATAGGGATGATCGGGTAACCAGAGTCAAGGACACCGTTGTTTGGGTCTCCCATATAGTAGAGAAGCATAAGAGAAATGGCAAATGCCATGGCGCCATTGATCAGAATCGTCCAGATCATGGCACGTGGCACAGCGTTCTTTGCCCTTCTTGTCTCCTCACTCATGTGATTGACACCATCGAAGCCGATCTAGAATACATCAGTAGCTATCAGGCGTAGGGCGATCAGACTTGAAAACTTACGAAACCCCAGGCAGGCATAAGCATGCCAATATTGAAGCCCGGGAACGATCCCCAGCCAGATGAAGTTGAGTCACTGGTCCAGACAAACTCCGAAGAGTTCTTCTGACCAAGCGCACCGAATACAGCCATGAAGACGATGAAGAGAATGACGTGAAAGACACCCGTGCATGTCTCCATCCAGGGGACGATTCGGAACGCATAAGCGTTGATGAGACCGCATGTGACGAGCAGGCCGATCATGATGAGTGTCAGATGCCATCCCTCTTGCCCATATTCAGGTATGCTTTCAGCAATGAGACCTTGCATGACAAAGCCCATAGAACTGGCACTACCACCGAGAGTAGACACCCAGGCGAACCAAGTCACCCAGCCTTGCATCCAGGTGATGAATCTGCGGTGCTTTTCTGGGGCCAGCATGTCGGTCCAGTGATATTGAGCACCGGCGATTGGGAGAATGCTTGCCAGTTCGGCAAGTGTAAGTGCTTGAGCAGTTGCGCCGACAATGACCAGGACTTGACCCCAGATGAGGGAGCGAGGCCCGCCGTTGAAGAAGGTCGCGCCCATGTTCATGACCACAACTTCCCAGCTGGACATGAATGTCAATGCGAAGGCGAGAAGTTGGGTAAAGTTGAACAGTCGTCGTAATCTCGCCTGGTTTTCAATGGTCGTGGCATCTCTTGGGGTTTGTCCATCGCTGTCGTAGAGCGACTCGACGCCCGCCTCTGCGGCTTTGGGTGACTCGTTGAGCGACATCGTGGATGCTGTCAATTTGCAACCCACAAGGGTCGAAATAACGCTGAAGCGAAGGAAATGATGCAGAGTGAGGGGTATCAACCTCTATAACAAGCTCGCTGGCAAAAGATCTGCACTTATCTGCATCGGTAGCGACCTCACGGCCCTTCTGCAGGCCAAGGAGTGATGAGCGCCATGTCGCGTGGACCACGAAGATCAAGCGCCGGAAGACTGGAAACTTGGTCGTGGCGCCATACAGATAGGACGGGCGACTTGCATATTGGCGTGCTGCACGAGCGATAGCAAAAGTTAGCGTGTGGCCGGTCGTATTCGTGCCTTCGTTTCGAGATGAAAAATTTCGAGATGATCTTCAACTGTGGCCCATGGAAATGAGAGATGTCGAACCAGACCCTGGTCCCTTTCTTTGACAAGCTTCTCACGCGGGCGTATCCCGCAGGAAACAGAAAAGTGATTGGTGAAGCAATCTACAGGGTCGCGAGCCAGACGCAGCCATGTCCCCACTCAGAGGTACTTCAGGCCTCCCTCCTCTCGCAGCAACTCTTGCAAGTCAACTCACACAACGGAAGCTGGGAAATCGGCAATGCCGAATCGGCAGTCGGGCAAATGTCGTTGCTGAGACCGGTGCGGAGAGAAGCATTTGACATGCGCTGGAAGACATGCTGGTACTCCATAGACCACAAGAAGTATCTTGTAGGTAATTGTTGTCATGGTGCCATGTTGTCTGTACAGTTTCATATATCTCGAGTGCTTGAGGAGATTCTGTAAGAATTCATCTGCACATATGTTCAACGACATTCGTGTGTCTTTGTACTTGTGTCTGTCCCGTGGCTCGATTGCGGGGCTGCCCGATCCATTTCCCGCTCTACGCGGTCCGCGTCGCGTCACCCTTGGACAGCTCGACTTCAACTTTTTGGAGAGCTTGAGTGTAGCGACAATAGATTGTTGGCACAATGCCGGACTATAACGAATATCTGGCTATCCACGTGTTGAATGAGAGTCAGACAGTAAGCTCAACATTACACCTTCCTCCGCCCGGCTGACGCCTTCAGATATCCTATCGCCAGCTCTCTCGCGCCCTTAAGATCCACAGCTCAGTAGCAAAACAATGTCTCTACGACTTCCATACCAAGCAAAACCGCAAGCATGCCGCTTCCATTCATGCCTCATATCTTCTCACTGGTCTGCGCAATCCTCCGTCATCTCAGACCAACCATGACGGCGACAACGATGTACCAATGTCCTCGCCCTACCAATCTTCGCAACCCTCCATAACCCAAAACGAAACCCAGTCCACTTCGGCGCCTGCACCGCCAACTCGTGTGGTACTGATGGCGTCGGAAGCAGAGCTTGAGAAGGCAAAAGCCACTCTTGACGAAGTCACCTCGATACACATCTACTCGCTCTCTCCTTCGCCGACCACAGATCTCCAAACCCTCACAGAATGCAATCGCAAGATGACTCAAGACTTCTACAAAGAAGATCCTCTCGAGTCCTGGTCTCAATACGGCGTCATCCAGAACCCACGCGTATGGCGGCGGACACGAAAAGGCGCACCCGTCCCACCACCCGAAGTCCCCAGCATCACCACCACCACCAAACCTCCTGTCCCCAGAGTCGAGGAGAAGGAACCCGCTCCCAGCACGACCTCCAGTCAGAAGTCCATTGACAGCACAAAGTCGGCCTCCAAACCCGATCCCAAGCCCCCAGCTCTCAAGAAAGAGAGCAGTTCCCTCTTCAAATCCTTCGCAAAAGCCAAACCCCCGAAACCGAAAGATTCCCAGAAAGAGAAAGAAGAGGACACCACACCCGCTCTCTCAGACGAGGAAGCAGACGACGCGGACCTCATGGACTTGGACGACGGGAGCCTCGATCGGCCGGGCACGGAGAGCAGCAAGGTCGATCCGAGCAAGAGCAAGCGAGAGCGCGAGGAAGAGTTGCGGAAGATGATGGACGAGGACGACGAGATGGTCGATGCCGACGGCGCGGGCAAGGGAGAGGTGGAGAGAGAGCAGGCGGAGGAAGCGGACGAGGCGAAGGAGGAAGAGAAGTCAGCGCCGGAAGTGGAGGATAAAGGGGAGGTGAAGGTGGAGAATGGACGGAGGAGAGGGAGGAGGAGGGTCATGAAGAAGCGGACGGTCAAGGACGAGGAGGGGTATCTTGGTACGTCGCACTTCACAATATTGAACGGATGTAAGCTAACAGCCTCAGTGACAAAGGAAGAAGCGGCGTGGGAGTCGTTCTCCGAAGAGGATGTTCCGCCGCCGTCAAAGAAGGCCAAACCGAGCATCATGGCGCAAGCGGCGGCGAAGAGCACGGGTGATAAGGGAGGCAAGAAGGGAGGCAAGGGGCAGAACAGTATTATGAGTTTCTTTGCGAAGAAGTAGACCGCACATGAAGTGGAGCATTGTCTAGCTATTCGGCCATGACAATGGGAACGAATGAAGCAAGAGCCGGACATTTGATACCAAATCCCTTATTATGAAACACACGGGAGTCCTTTCATAGCACTGAACGAAAAGAAGAATGCTTCGATTCATGATTGATCATTATCCATATATGTACACTACCACCGTATATCAAAGCACAATGCACCCTGGTATCTCATACACATGCAACCGTTCCCTCTCAAGATCAAATCGCAAAGCATGCCAACCCCCACTTCCTCCCAGACGTCAAGTATATACACTCCGGCCCCTTCATCCTCCTGTTTCCCTATCCCCTTCTTACTCTATCTCCTGCTTTCTCCACTTCCGACCTTCATGCTCCACATGAATGCGAGAAGTCTACTCAACTCCCTCCCTCATCTCCCCCATCCACCCCATCCCCAATCTCGGACTCCTCTCCCTCTTCTGCCCATGCCCATCCGTCCCCGCCTTGTTACTCCCCAAACTCCCATTTCTCCCCACTTCCCCTTGGGGAAACGGCCCCGCATTTGTGAACGGACTAAACGTGCTCACAGGACTGAATGCCCCACTGACACTATGCCCATGCCCGCTCATCCCAGGCGACCTCTCCTCCCCTTGCCCCATCGTCCCCAGTCCCAGCCCAAGAACCTGCCCCGATCCTGGACCATGGTTGTTCTGCCCCTGCATCTCCAAATCAGGCTGGGCGCTCGCCATCCGCCTCACCGGCGGTCGGACACTCAGCCCTAGCCCCTGCGCCCCTGTTCGCCCAGAAGAGGGCAGGGAAGGCATGCTCCCGTTCCCGTGCGTCGTCATGGCCCCGGTCGTCGCGAGCTTGCTCAACGACGGCCGCCTCGTGCTCTCCGTGCTCGTCGCTGCTGTCGAGGAATTCGTCGTGCTGGACGAGTGCCCGTACCCGACTATATCATCCAGGGTGCGCGTGCGGGACAAACTCACTTCGTCGTCGGAAAGCGTCTCGATCTGGCCCCTGTCGTCGTCCGCGTCCCCTGCGTCGTTGTCGTCTTCGCTAAACGAGAAGCTGTCCAGCCGTGTCGGGGTGTGCTTGAAGTTCGCCGCCGGGGAGGTGATGCTGCGCGCGTGCAGGCCCGGGCGATGGTCGAGGGATGTGAGGGAGGCGGTGCTGTTGGCGCTGGCGAAGGCGGTGGGGGTCATGACTTCGCGGGGCGAGGTGTAGCGTGTGTCGGCGAAGGAGGCGTGGAAGGAGGTGACGGAGGCGTTGCGGTCGAGGGACTTGTGCAGGATGGGGAGGGTGTGTTTGTCGTAGAGCGATTCGCGTTCGTCGCTGAGGAAGGAGGCGCGGGGCATGCTGTTGCGGACGGTCTCAGAGTCGTCTTGGTCGTCGAAGAAGTCGTCCAGGCTGTCGAGTTTCATGATCATTTCGTTCATCGTATTGTCTGCTGTGGTGTTCTCTGGTGATAAGACCAAGGCGGAGTCGTTGGGGAAGTAGTTGTTGTAGTGCTGGTCATCTTTGAACTCGATCTTGGGTGTTCCTGCATCCATGCCAGGTTTAGTGCATGTCCGCACGACTGCTTGGACGTTCTGTCGGGTGCGGGCAGAGTGAATGGCAGGCATTGGGATGGACCACCCAGACTCTTCCGGAATACCATACAAGCTCTTCGTACTGTCGTACTCCTTCCTGGTAGCTCTGCTTGAGTGGGAACCTGCCATGCTCATCCTGATGTGCTTCTGATCCAGAGGAGTACCAGTCATTGACATGACGTTATCCAGCACATCAAGCGCCTGTTGGCAGAAGCTCGTCTGCAGCAGTCTCAACAAAGGTGAGATCAGATCCGGACCCTGAGAAGCAAATACTGGCTTGCGCATATCCACATCTGGCAAAATGATACATAGAAGCTTCATGGTCTTCACCTTGAACCAAGAAAGCTGGTTGTTGAGTAGTCCGATGAGGAAGACGAGGCTGTCGAACTCCTGGCTGGGGAAGAAGGCTAGTCTGATAGCCGCCACAACCTGTGACAAGAACTCACTTTCCGTGTTGAACGAGCCTGCAGCAAATTTGTACAGTGCGGAAGCCAATTCACCATGTCCTTGAGCCTCAGCCACATTGGCAAGCGCATCTGCGGCTTGTGTTCGATCGTTATTCTCTTCGCGGTCCTCATAGAACGTCAAGAATCGAGGAAGATTGGCGAGGGTGGCGAACAAAAGACGGTTGTCGTTGCCAACAAGCTCGTTTGATGGTATCTTGACAATTCGCTCGATGATCTTGAGTGACCTATCAAGACTCATACCGGAGCGCAGTCCTTTATAGACTAACGATTGAAGACCTTCGAAGTCGCCCTCCCAGGATTCCGGCTTTCTTTCGCTGAAAAGCTTGATGAGCGCCGGATCACTAAGATCTAGTCTGTCCAGAAGCTGTTCAAGCATTGTCAATGCTTCGTCAAATTCAGCCTCGTAGATCGTGTCCAAGCATGCGGCAGTGATCCAAAACAATTGCGGGTAGACCAGGATCTCAACGGGATCAAGTCGTCTTATAATAGTCCGCAGCGTCATAAGGATCTCTTGCGAGAACGTCAGGTAATCGTTGTCATCGTCTGCAATGGTGTTTGATAGCCGCGCAAGCATGTCTGCAAGCATCTGCTGATCTGGATTCTGCAGAATGCACCGATAGATCTGGAAAGACCTGCATGCAACATGGCGAACAGGGCAAGATGTCGCCCATTCGAGCGTGGTCCTTGCCCACTCGGCTCGGATGTCATACTCGGGCGCTTGCAAGCTGTAGGCAATTGTAAATACCCTTACGACCTCTTCGATGACGTATGCCATTTGCTCTGGAACACCGCATATATGTCCCTCATTCGTCGAGCTACCATCCTCATAGGACCAATTGACCTTGGGATCGTGTTGTCGGATCGCCTCGATCAGTTCTTCAATTGATGTTTTGTCGGGCACTGTACTGCCTGGTTCGATCTTCGAGATGACCAGCTCGTGGATGAGATGCACCAGCATTTCTCTTGCTTGATCCTGTACCAGTGAAGTGTAATGATCCCACTGAGTCAAGACCGTCTGCAGCAAGACTGGCACCTTATCCCTTGGCAGTTGCACAGGCGATACGATCAGATCGACAAGGAGCATGAGCGACAATTGACCAAGAGACAGGCCGGTCTGCTTTGCTCCCATCGGCAAGATCTGGTTAAGATCCGCAATGTATGGCAGGCTGGTCGTGTCTGTAGGAACTGGCAATGCTTCTGGCTTTTCATTGACCATAGCTTTCGGTGTGAGCTGCAGAAGTAAGAATTCAATGACCTTTGATCCTGCAGGAGTGCCAGAAAGGAAAACCACAACTTGCTTGGCATAGTCGACAAAATTTTGCTCTCTGCGATCTAAACACACGGCGATGATGAAATCAAGCACAACCTGAACATTGCCGCCATGGGGTCCCGTTGCCAGCGCTTGCCATAGAGCCTGAATCTCGTTATGCAGGACGTTGCTACTGCGGACCGTAATCTCGACCAGATTGACCAGAAGCATGTGTGAGCTGGCTGTGGGGCGACCATTCGGATCGACTTGAAGCTCCACTGTCTGGAGCCAAGGAAGCATCGCCGAGACCATGTTCCTTTGGTGATCAGGATGAAGCTCACGGAAATAGGTAGAGAACTCTGAGAAGACATGGAAAGCAAGGTTGGCGTGCTCTCGCGACAGTCGTTGGGAGATCTGAAATTGGGCCAATTTGTACACGGCTGTTGTCTTGTCGGAGACGGAGATGTCCAGATCTTGGAGCTTTGAGCTCTTGCTTAGTCGTTCCTCCATAGTCCGCAACATCCATGTCGACTTCATTCGAATGTCGCTCTTCTCGTTGCCAAGCGTGTACAGTCCTGCGGACAAGACCTTCCAGAACGGCATTTCGTGTCGGCTGTCCTGGCTCAACACTTGAGTGACCACATCGAAATAGCTAGACAATGTTTTTTGGCCCTGCGCTAGGTAGCACATCTCGATCGATCTTGTCAACAGGTTGGGAATGTCGGCATTGTGATTGATAAGGTTCTTCAGCGCTTTCCTTCCAGTGGCGTGGGCTTTGTCACTTGGAGTATCATTGAAGATGGTGTCGATCCACTGTAGCATGCGTCGAATGTCGAATTGATGAGTATGACCATCAATGACCATAGTGACTGGACCAGCGCATAGCGCTGCCATAGCACTTAAGGCAGCTGTGCGAAGATCTTTCTTCTCGATCTCAAGCGCAGCTGTCATGCCGCCACGAAGAGATATGTCTGAGGCAGAGTCAAGCACAGACTGCCGCATTGACTCCTCTCGTTGCGTGATGCGAGTTTGGTTAGGCGAATATCCGCACCACTCTTCCATCATGGTGAATGCAGCTCTTCGCGATTGGAAGGACATCCAGCGTAATGGCTCTTTGGTCTTACTGACACTTTCATACAAGACTTCGACAAGTCCACAAAAATGAGTTCGCAGCTTTTGGTATGTGAGCTGATGCTGTATCTCTTCATCGTTGAGGAAGAATCGAAGCTCTCTGGCGAAGTTGACCACGTTTTGCAGCACACCTTCGTCATTGATGAGATCGCCCTCAGTCAGGCATCGCGCCGTCAGGCGGTAGAGGTGAGTGACTTCGGTTCTTAGCAGATCTGTCCGTCTTGTCCGTCTTGGACTGCTGGCTGTCCTCTGATGATTCCCTAGCCGGTGCTTGGCGTCGTCATTACAGGCTGCGACAGCAGGGGCAAGTGCTTCGAGAAGAGGTTTGTACAGCTCTTGCCCAATTGTACCCAAGCCAACAGCAGCTGCGACTCGGACACGTTCATTTGAAGCTCCCAAAAAGTTGATCACATGTGCGAACAGATCTCGAGCAGACGAGATTCCGTTTTCACCAGGCCCTGGCTTCGATCCTTTGCGGGTGTGTAGATTAGGCGTCGTTGCTGAAAAGGAACCTGGATTCAGAGTGGTGCAAGCAAAGATCAGATGCAGCTTCCATTGCTCTACTGCCGTCTGCTCGGGCGTCAGAGTATGTTTTGGAGGCGCGAATCTTGCAGCGGTGCTGGTCTCGTAGTGGGGTTCTGCAATGCGATGAATGGTAGGAAAGGTGTGCAGCATCCTTGAACAGACCAATTGTCTGGTCAGGACAGTGGCAGCGCCATTCGTCACCAACGCCAAGCGTATGAGACCTGGAAAGACTTTGACCCACAATGTCGAGTCGTGCGAAATCTCGCTGCTACAAAGTTCGACCAAAGTACTGCCCACATTGCTCTTGCGGAGACCTTTTTGCAGACGACTTCGTTCGGCAGTGGTAAGCTTATCATCATTGACATCGATGACCTGTTGCGTGCTACCTTCCAGTATGTCGATAATTCTATTGTTGGACTTTTGTCCAAGTGCAGCATCAAATTTGCTAACAAGTCTGAGCACTCTGATGGCGAATGATCTCACATGTCTAGATGGAGAGCAAAGGAAGAATAGACCGTGCGACTCAACCACATCCACGTGCGCCAGACTTCCTGAGACGTCCAAGGCTTTCGGCTCTACATGAGATGAAATGGAGTCGTTCCGGACCAGCTCAATCGAATTCTTCTTAGAAGGTTGTTGTAGCTTCTCGATCCAGATCTCCAGCAATTCGACGTACAGGCGGAGCGTGCTCTCGATATGGGAAGGGCCAAGCAAGCCTCCGTCTGCAATGGTGGAATACCTGTCGTCAAAGTTGAAGATAAAGTTCGAGAAGCCGTTCGCTACACGCTGGGACAAATCCGTGTTTTTCGAAATCGACTTGAGCGATTGCGCAGAAGAAGATGCAATGTGACCGTTCATATGCGCTGTGCCCGTGCATAAAAGATTGATGGTCGGCTGAATAGCTCCGACTGGTAGAAGGCATCTCGGCAAAGCTTGGATTGCGACATGTAGTAAGTCGTAGAAGCTTTGACGAATATCTACCGGGCTGTAGACCTCCTCGCGACGACTAAAAGCAAAAGCGTCTGCCATGGGTGTCTTGGGGGTATTGCCAGCAAGCTTCTCGTCCAAGACGACTTGACCGCCGAAAGCATTATCGCAGACTTGACAAATGTAACCGAGAATCTGACAAAAGGTGCCGTGGTAGCCTCTAGTGGTATCATTGAAGTTGGCGGTCATGATGGGCTTAGATTGTCGATCAATGGTTGCTGCTATTGAAATAGATGATTGGGAGGCGGACCGTCTATGCGAGTGGGGTGATCGATTGTATGGGTCCATCAAGGCATCGCATTCGAATGATAGAGGGAACTTTGGCTGCTCGCCCTTTTCGAGATCTGTCATGATTGCCAGATGTGCTCGAATGCCAATGACCATCCGCTCTGGTTCGAGGACCTCGATCTTGGATTCGCCTTTTCCAGCTAGAATGACATCTGCATTCATAAGTGGGAATAGGATGTTGCGGAACACAAGGTCCTGACATCGGAAGCCAATAATGCGAATGAGCTGGATCAGTGGATCTGCGATTGATGGCTCCGTGGAGAGTATTGCTCGCTTTCCAGGCTGGAGCACCATCTTTATGATCTCTTCGATCTTCTTCTGTGGCATGGGATCATGAATCCTGTACAGGTAACGCCATACCAAGCGGCACAGAGCTTTCAAAGCATGAGACCGTGTCGATCTGTCGCGCAGCTTTGGCGAGAGGTTCAAGGCTATAGCTTGCCAATTTTGAGTGAAGATCTCTGCAGGAGAAGCGCACACTGTGACAACCAGAAGAGGAAATGCTTGGATCCAGTGCTTTGGCTTGACCAAAAGCTGATTGATCCTGGTTCGTAAAGTCTCGAGGACAACTCTCCACTTGGCACTGTTCAGCTGGGCGGTCGCTTTGGCTGCGATCGGGAGAAGTAAATCCTCGATGAGTTGGCAGTATGCATGTTTGATGTCTCGACCATGGACATCGCGGAAGTAGTTGGCCAGCAGTTTTATGAGATCACAAGATTGGTCCCAGGCCGCGTCGGGTGTGATGCGGACCTTTAGCCAGCTCATGTTGTTGACCAGCAAGACCGCTTTCCGCTCCATTTCGGTCTCCATGTGACCCTTGACCACTAGTCTTGCTTGCAGAGCACCGAGCTCGTTGAGATATCGGTCGCGTACATGCTGGAAGCGAGGTCCACTCATGACCCCAAGGAGCTGCCCGAAGATATTCCATTGAGCTTGTTTGATCGCGCTTTGATGGAGACTGTGCGCATCTGTAGATCGCACTTGATTCCAGATGACCTCTTCCAACCGATCAGAAGTCTCGTCAGCAAGTGTGCCCGGCCTGCACTGAGCAATAATCTCCATCAGAGCGCGACACAGGATATAGACAGAGATGGCAGATCTTCGCTCCGCTCTCTTCACCTCATGTGCAAGTTCCATCATCTTCGGCGCATTTGGGTCGATTGGTAGATGAGCAGTGCTGGTGTTGATGTGAGGCTGTGACTGATTGTGCATACGTCGAACCGTACTGTTGTATTGCCCACCATTTGAGCCCGACCGCACCGTCTCCATCTCTTTATAGAGTGCTTGCGTCTGCTCTCCCTTGCCACGACGCCAGAGCATGACGGAATCGATCAATGTTTTTGGTCGGTCTCTCCCAATGTGTCCCAAGGCTTTGATTAGCTGATCGAAACTTGAGTCTGCCCCAGGTCCACAAATCGACTCGATGTTGACGTTCGCCTCGCTCTGCTCCGTCATGCATCGCTCTATTCGTTCATCCGCCTCTTTGATAAAGTTTGTGAGAAGATGGTGTAGCGCATACTCGCCGACTGTGGTCAGCTCTGGCTGACGATGTTTTTGTCTCGACGAGGATCTCTGCTTCTCATCCCGGGCCAACCTATGGAGGCGCGACTTCTCGGGATGTCTTTCGCCATGTCTCTTGACCGTCGCTTGCACGTCGCTGTTGCCGTGCGAGTGAGATACGTATGAGCTCAATGTGGAGGCGGAGGGACTCTTGCGGAGATGAGGCACCTGTGAGGATGAATGTAGCTGAGGTGAAGGACTCTTGCCATTTGCGAAGAGCAATTGTGGACTGATCGGACTCGGTGAATTATTTGGAGGGAGATTGCTTGGTCCGCGGGAATGCTGAACGCCATGAACGATCGAGGTCTGTCTGTGGTGACCATAGGAGACCGAGGGCTTCCTATCTAACGGGTCGCGGGATTGGTGTGGTCTTGACTGGGAGTGCTGCGATCTTTCGGACCCTGTCCGTGAGGTTGCGCTGTATGCTCGGCCGCGTGTCAATGTATGCTCCCCCTGTGCACTGGAAAAGTGGTCGCTGGTTTGCGCGTCCATGATTATGGTGCAAGAGATTTGGTCTTGAGTCTACGACTGCGTATTTCGCGAAGCAATTGAGGTCGGACTAGGCGATACTGCTGGAGTAGCCATCACCGCAGCGGGGTTCCGAGGTGGTGCCTGAGAGCGTACAAAGACTACAAAGTCATCGCAGATTGTGTAAGAGGACGGTGACAAGTCGAAATGGGCTGTAGGGGAATATGCGCGTGGTCGATCGGGGGGCTGGTGTTGTACGGCATAGAAATGTCTTGCTGCAGCTGCGGTGTGTGCGAGTGGAACGCAGTGTGCCGTCGCATGAACTTGAGGCACCAAAAATCTTGAGAACGGCGTCGGATTGGTCCCGTTAGTGTTCCTGCAGTGAAGGATGGGCCAAGCTCAAAGACAGTTGCAGATCTGCCCTGAAGTGGGGGACCAGGAGAAGTCGGATGGACGCCTTCTTCGTTGCAGCGGTCCCGCCGAAAAGAGAGATTTGCTTCAATGTGCGACAAGCCGTCGGATGTGCTACAAAGTGGTCCACTACATACACGAGCCACATCATGTGTTGCCACACCTCCTCATGGGAAGGTGACGAATCTTGCGATTCTCAAATATGGATCGTTATGGCTTCTCGCTGCCCTCCGGCATCATCCCTCACGGCGGCGTTTACTAGGGTCGTGACTCGTCCCATGTTCCTGGCTCCTGGCAGCCTTTCCCTTACCAACTCGACCATCATCTTCAGCAGGTTCCTATACGAACCATTTCCGAGTTGAATGTAGTCATGTTCGATTCGCACTGCGTCAAATTGTGTGGGCTCTACACCGCGGCCGGGATGAATATGGCCAAATACGTGCAAGGTTGGTCGGGTCCTGTGCAGTTCTCGGAGTAGATGCGGGCAGCCTGCGTGCCTTCCTCTCGCAAAGTCCATGTACAGGGCTGGGGGTCCATGTGTGATGAGAATATCTGTATCATCTGGCACTGCATTCTTCCAAACGTCTCGAATCGGCGGATACTGGAATGCCCAGCTACCAAATTGAGGTGTGAGGGGAGAGGCGTACACCTTGAGCTTCCTACCAGACTGCAAGGTCAATTCCGTAGCTTCATTGCACAGGTAGATGAGACCACCAGACTTGAGGTCTACTCTGCATGTGCCTGGTCGCTCGATTATTCTTTGTGGGAATTTGTCGACGAATTCGGGATCGAGGAGCAGATCGTGGTTGCCAGCGATGACGATTTTATGCTTGTGAGGCTGTTGATCTAGCCAATCCAGCTGATCCTGTAGCTGCTCGAAGCTGCCCTTGCCAGAGAGGTCACCAGCGTGAATCAAGATATCGCCAGAAGGCAGGACTGGCTTCAGGTTGTGTGTATCAGAGACACAGACCACGGATACTGGCTGTACTGATTGCGTTTCCGTCTTTCTGCCTAGCAAATGCAGTCTTTCAATGACTGTAGCACAACGTAGCAGCAGATTCATGCTGGGAACAGACCACGGTCTTGAGGTCACGCTATCATGATATGTACAGAAATAGGGTAGGTCTGTTGTGTTCGCCGTGGCGGTGACTGAGTGAAACGTGTGCCTGCGAGGCGCCGAAGTAGCACAACCTTGCGGCGTGGTCTCGCGCTGTTTAGCAATCTGGCAGCTACACTGCTACTTCGCATATGTGTTTCTACAGCGCTATCGCATCATGCTCTGTCAACTAAGCAACTGCATCTAGGCCGCAGCAATGTCTTGGTGTATCTCATTCGCTGACCCCGATGGCACTCATGCAGATATACTCCAGACACTGTCTGAACATATCATCTATGACTATGGTATGTCCCTGTCAGGACATCGACGTGTAATGTGATCAGATTAGCGTGTGCCCGCCAACGTTACCCTACACCACACCCCCAACAGCCTCGTTTAGTCGTATGATTAAGCGGAAGTGACATAATCAGGGACGAGATGGGCATCGAGAATCTAGTGCTGATCCCGTTGGAGATTCGACCCCGAGGGTCCGTGCTCAGATCTGGACAAGTGAGATCGGGTGGAGACGACCTCGAGGAGGACAAGGCGACTGGCAGTTCGGGACTGGTTCGGACCCTTACCGTCCTTTTGTCAGGGATCGCGGAAAGGTGTGCACATTTTGTGAATTCACATGTGAACCTTGTGGGACCTTCGGAGGTGTCGTTGATTGTGCAATTTGTGCAAGGGGCATGAAAGGAAAATTGTTCACGCGTTGTACTTGGTGCCTGTGCTTGCACGTGTAGCTGGCCTTGTTTGTAGGTCTATGGGACTAAATAAAACTGGCACCTTACGTGAGACTGGCTTGACGGCTGTGAGCAGAGAAGGGAGTGAGGGCAGGTCCGCACAATCGGCCAGGTCTTTGCCGATGGAAACATTCCGCCACCAACGAACGACCCAGCACAAAGTCTATGATCACACCGCGCAGACCGACCCTGCTGGTCAAATTATTGGCAGCGTCCGCAATCGCACGGTTTCCCACGGGCGGTTCTCGTCCACGGCAGTCGATCAAGATCCCTCCTCTTCGGTGTTTCTACATCAGGTGAGATTTACGGACACTTGTTAGATATCTATATTTTTGGATCTGTTGGCATATTTTGCACGTCACTTCTCAAGAAGCAATCTTCTGATTATTTTCTGTCACCAAATCCTCAGCTCATTATTTCATTCAACCAGACCAGCAAGCCTCTTTGGGTCAGAGTCCGGGCTCCACTTATCCGCTCAAACGCCAGCGGTTCTTCGGGCTCGCTTTCACAGTCAGAAGTGTGATCAGCACTGGCATCAGGCCACCATAACTCTGTCTTGCTTATATCGGCCCTGCCGCGTGCATACTCCTATAATTTCTCTTACGATAACACACCGGCCTTGCAACATCTCCAGCACGACCGCGACACCTTTCACACAGTCCAGCGACGGTATTCCCCACTCGCTGTCCCACAGGTGTCTTCTCCACGTTCCTAACGCTACCCCAACAAAGCCGTAAAATCTTCTCGTCATCGACATTCGACATCTGACCACTTCTTTCAAAGACGAGCGCGTGGGAAATCCCGACCGACACGATGGCACAGTTGGATACTCTCGACATCATCGTGCTCGCCGTGCTCCTCCTGGGCACGGTGGCATACTTCACAAAGGGAACTTACTGGGCTGTACAGAAGGACCCTTATGCTGGATCTCTAGCAAATGGACATGCAAAGCAGGGCAAGTCGCGAAACATCTTGGAGAAGATGGAAGAGTCGGGCAAGAACTGCGTAGTCTTCTACGGATCACAGACAGGTACCGCCGAAGACTACGCGTCCAGATTGGCAAAGGAGGGCTCGTCTCGTTTCGGCCTCAAGACCATGACCGCAGACTTGGAAGAGTACGACTACGAGAACCTGGACGAGTTTCCAGAGGACAAGGTAGCCATGTTCGTCCTTGCCACATATGGCGAGGGTGAGCCTACCGACAACGCTGTCGAGTTCTACGAGTTCCTCGGCGGTGATGATGTCTCTTTCAGCAAGGGTGCAGGCGCAGAGGAGCAGCCTCTCCAGAATCTCCACTACGTGACTTTCGGTCTCGGGAACAACACCTACGAGCACTACAACGCCATGGTTCGCAGAGTCGACGGCTACCTGACCAAGCTCGGTGCTAAGCGTATCGGCACTGCAGGCGAGGGTGACGACGGTGCCGGAACTATGGAAGAGGACTTCCTCGCCTGGAAGGAGCCAATGTGGCAACAGCTTGCTGAGACCATGGCCCTCGAGGAGCGCGATGCTGTCTATGAGCCTTCCTTCGACGTCGCTGAGAAGCCCGAACTGGATGCCGAGAGCGACGAAGTCTACCTTGGTGAGCCCAACAAGAACCATCTCGAGGGCCGCCAGAAAGGTCCTTTCAACGCTCAGAACCCTTACATCGCCCCAATCGCCTCTTCCAAGGAGCTCTTCACCGACGCTTCTCGCAATTGTCTGCATATGGAGATCGACATTTCCGGCTCCAACCTCTCCTACACGACCGGCGACCACATCGCTGTCTGGCCAACGAACGCCGGCCGCGAGGTCGACCGCTTCCTGAATGTCACCGATCTTTCTGGCAAGCGCAACACCGTCATCCACGTTAAGAGTCTCGATCCGACAGCAAAGGTGCCTTTCCCATCGCCAACCACCTACGACGCTGTTCTCCGCTACCACATTGAAATCTGCGCGCCAATCTCACGTCAGTTTGTTGGTCAATTGGCCGAATTTGCACCAAATGATTCGATCAAGGCGGAGATGACCAAGATTGGAAAGGACAAGGATTATTTCCAGAGCCAGGTCGCATCGAAGAATTTCAATGTTGCCCAGCTTCTGGAGTATGTTGGCCAGGGTCAGAAATTCGACAAGGCACCTTTCTCCCTGTTCATCGAAGGCCTTGTCAAGATTCAGCCCCGCTACTACTCTATCTCATCATCTTCTCTTGTCCAGAACAAGAAGATTTCTATCACTGCCGTCGTCGAATCATTGGAGGTGCCGGGTGCGCCCCACGTGGTCAAGGGTGTCACGACCAATTACCTCCTTGCACTCAAGCAGAAGCAGCATGGTGACCCCAACCCCGATCCTCACGGACTCAACTACGCCATTACTGGCCCCCGCAACAAGTACGACGGTATTCACGTGCCCGTGCACGTCCGCCACTCCAACTTCAAGCTCCCATCGGATCCCAGCAGGCCCGTCATTATGGTTGGACCTGGTACGGGAGTCGCTCCGTTCCGAGGCTTTGTCCAGGAGCGTGCACACCAGGCTAAGAACGGAGAGAATGTCGGAAAGACCCTGCTCTTCTTTGGCTGCCGGAATCGCAACGAAGACTTTTTGTACAAGGATGAGTGGGAGGTACGTTAATCCTTGATTGATCATCTCGTCCGTTGCTAACATAACTACCAGCAATATGCCAAGGACATGGGCGACAAATTCGAGATTGTTACCGCCTTTTCTCGCGAGGGCAAGGACAAGGTTTACGTTCAGCACCGTCTGAAGGAATATGCCGCCGAGGTCAACAAACTTCTAGAGCAGAAGGCGCTGTTTTTCGTTTGTGGCGACGCTGCGAGGATGGCTCGCGAGGTCAATATTGTCCTTGGTCAGATTATCGCTTCCCAGCGTGGCCTACCAGAGTCCAAGGGTGAAGATATCGTCAAGAGCATGAGGTCGAGCAACACTTACCAGGAGGATGTCTGGTCTTAGGCGATACCTACCAAGGCGCACTTGGACATGACTGTGCCTACCGGGAGTTTGTGTGCTCAAGACCTGTCAGGACTACCAGGAAGCTCCTGGTCGTGAGACATGCCTACCAGGACGAGTTTTGGTCTCGAGCCGTACCTACCAGGAGGCCGCATGATCTTGAGTAATGCCTACCAGGACACGTCTTACGAGCGACGATATCTCTACATTCTTCCAAATTTGCACATAGACGGGTAGAATCTGGACGGTGTCTCTTGTGGTTCCCCATCTCTTCGGGGGCGGACGTTGCATTGGCGTGGTAGGCGACTCATGGTTCTTATCTTCATTTAGTTAGTTTGACGTCCATAGTAAGTGTTCGTAAATAACTGTCAAAGCTCAACAAAGATGTTTCAGCATTTTTCGAGGATTTCTGACGTGGCGCTATGCAGGTAATCAATGCTCGGATCCCCGGTCTGTGGGACAAGCGGTAACGCTAGGACTGACCCCAACAAGCCAATGCAGGTCTAAAAGGTTCCGAAGCAGATCCGCAAGACCATTGAGTAGATCACGGACGCCACTTGACAGGTCGACAATCTAACCTAAACCCATATCGTCGAATACCACAGGATCGCAGGGACCCTGTCGACGTAATTTGAGCGTCAGTAATTGCAGGATGTGATCTCCTTCGTATGAGGTGTGCTTGCTTCATAGAAATTGCAGCCACCTTGCAGGGCTCATCCGGCACCGGCCGAGAGCATGAACGTGATAGAGCAGGGTACACAAAATGACAGAGGTGATCTAATGGGATTTGAAATTATGGGAGACGTATGGAGCACAAGACTGCAAAGCCTTCGCAGGTACCATGATACAAGCTGAAGCAAGGATAGCACAAGATGGCGCCGGTTGTGGGACTGTAGACAGCCCAAAATGGTATGGCGTTGAGATGGCTGACAAAGACCCCTGTCGACAACATCCCGCCTGAATTTTCCACCACCTCTGTCATCTCTGATCTGTGCAACCACGGCCGACATGCGCTCTCATGCTGCATCGGCGGCTGGGCAAAGAGTCATGTCCCAGGACACGCATCCGCCATGGGTTCTCTACTTGTGATGGTGCGATCGGAAGCCTGCACGTCTTTCCTGCAGGTCTTTCCCCCAAGGCATCTATGCCCTTGTTCACTCGTGCATCGTATCGTTCTGTCCTTCTGTCGAAATTGCTCCGCCAATCATTTTCCGTGTCAGGTGGACTATATCCTTGTGTAACAGATCTTCGTCGACAGAGACTCATGCATGTGCGGGTCTGTCAGTCAATGCTCGCGAGGGTGCAACCAGAGGGGTCTTCCGTCCCAAACATCTTGACATATCAACCACCCCGTCCTCCACCATCGGCTCAACTTCGTCCACATCGTTTCCTACTCGCAAGTACCCCACTGTCTCATTCATATTGAGCAAAATCTCTTACCCTCGTTCCTCGTCATTATCACATCTGTGCAGATCCTTTTCTTAGCTTCCACTGTCCTCTTGTCGGCGGAAATATCGCACTTGGCTGATACACCTCGATTTCTTCATACGGGCGACGTCGGGCACTTCCCGAACTTTCCCCAGCTCAACGTACCTGACTCCCACAAAGCTACAGCTTCCTTTTTCGCAAATCGGCCAGCTAATACTTTGCAGAGCAGGAGCCTTCATATTTCTGCACGCCTTCTCAGACGCTTCTTGACGAGCTCTTTCCGCGTTTGAGCTCGCCATCGCCCACCATTCTTCCTTCCTCATATCGATACGACGCAGAGATACCGCCTGATATTTCTTCCACGAAGCTCTCTACCTCCTCCATCAACTCTCCATCGCCATCTCTCCAGCGTCTTCTTCCCCGAGCTGCTTCATTCTCTTGCATCCCTCACCAACCACGACATTGATAGCATAGCTTCTGTGCTCATCACCCTTTCTTGCATGCTCGATACCATCTCTGATATCAACACGTCCCCATCGGCAACGCCCAGCAGGCTCCAGCAATCATTCGTCCAAGATTCAGGTCTCATTTGTCTCTGATCTCTTGTCAAGGTATGCTCTTGTGAATGCTATTCACGTGAATCATCACTAATTCTTGATGTAGACCCTCTTTGCCCCTCCTTCCCCACTGCATCCGTTACGGTCCATACACGTGCCCGTGCTCGTGCCGCCAAGTTCTGAACGGCTCCAACCCATCTCGATCAACACAAGCTATCCATCAGCACGTCCTTCAGTAAGGCCTGGTCAGCAAACCACTCACACCATCACCTTCGGCACCATGGCAGACACCTCCTCCGTCAGCAACGGCACCATCGTCAAGCGCGAGGACCAGTACCAAACCCAAGGTTATGGCAACGGTAGATTTGACGGCAGAAGCTCCTATGGGCAACAGTACACCATGCCTACCCAGGCTCAGACCAATGTCGACATGGCGTACCTCACCCAGAACGTGGCAGCTATGAACTTCCAGGGCTCCAGCTATACCACCGGCAATCGGCCTGGCTCAGTCAGTGCACCAAGCAACAACTACGGCGGCTATAACATCCCGACTGCATACTGGCCCGCCAGTGGTCCTCTTGCCATGGGTGCTCACCAAGCATACAACCTCGGCACGCCACAATCCGCCGCCATGTACACACCGAATCCCTCCCATCTGCCTTATGGTCACCACCGCGGTCACAACAACAGCCCGATGTCTCACGGGTGGACTCCTGGGAACATGATGGGCGAAGTGCCAGCCCTGCGCCGCGAGTCCATGTCATCGGCTGGCAACGACACTCCCGGTACTCCTAACTACGCGACCTTCCAGCAGATCGCTCACAATGGAGTCGCCATTGTCAACAGGTCACCTAGCGGCACCTTTACTGCCTCGACTCCGTCACCGCTCCAGATGGTCTTTCCCAGCATGGGCAAGGGCCCCGACGCCGATAACATCGAGCCTCGTCTCAAGATCATCGTCACCAAGGACCCTCCCATTCCGTCCGCCATTCCTGCACCCAGCTCACCTCTCAAGCCACTCGATCGTGCCTTGGAGAACCCCCGCGGCGAGACCAACGTCTACATCCGTGGTCTCATGCCGGAGACCTCGGACGACATGCTCGAGAACTGGGGCCGTCGGTTCGGTGACATCAAGAGCTCCAAGTCCATCATCGATCACAACACTGGCATGTGCAAGGGGTATGTCGTCACCAACACTCATCACTTCGTAATGGTAAGCTGATATGATCACAGATTTGGTTTCGTTCGCTTCCACAACTACGAGGACGCCGAAGACTGCATTCGCGGCTTCCACCATCTCGGTTACGAAGTTAGCTTTGCGAGGGTCAGTCCGATCTTATCCTCATCTCACTGGCGGCTGCTGACATGTTCCACAGGAATCATTCTATTCCAAGCTCAAGGCGATCGCAGACGATAGTAACACCAACCTCTACGTTTCCAACCTTCCAAAGTCCATGAATGAACATGTTTGTCCAACCACAACCAATATACAAAGTTCACTACTGACATGTTGCAGGAGCTTGCTAACATCTTCGCCCCCCACAAAGTCTGCTCCGCCCGCATCCTTCGTAACAGCAATGGCACTGGCCGTGGTGTCGGATTTGCTCGGTATGTCTCTGTGCCTGATCTCGACATGACTTCCCACTGACTTCTGTCCAGCTTCGAGGGCCGTACCGACTGCGAAGAGATCATCAGAGTGTTCAACAACAAGGTCATCGAGCACAATGGGGAGGAGCACACCATCCAAATCCGCTATGCCGACACGCAAGAGCAGAAACATCTGAAGCAGACCACTGCCGCCGCTCGCCAGTTCCGCTCTGCCGAGTACGAGTATGCCACTCTGGCTCATCGTCAAGGCTACGGCCGTGCCATGTCATCCATCAGCGGCTCCGAGGCCATGAGTCCCAGCAGCAATGACTTTGAGAACTTCTTGTCACACAACGCGAGGTATGCTTTCAAGTCCTCACACCCATATTGTCACTAATCACAATCTCAGCCTCGCCGCGAAGAACTATGGAGAGCCCAACTACCGCCAGTATGGTCAACGTACTCCGCTCGGCATTGTCTCCCCAAGTAACAACAACATTCGTCGCAACAGGTCCATGTCTATCAACTCTACCCCACTCGCCAAGGTCATCACTCATGACTCCTACGAGGGTGGTGTCGCTCTGCGCGGCGAAAATGCTACTCCAGCCATTGCTCATGGAGACAGCAGCCCTTCTCGTGTCCGTGCTGCCGACAAGTGAGCTTGCCGGTACCACCTACACCATCACCATTCGGCTCGGCATTGCCGGTCATATTTCCTTGTCATTCATCCAGGCAGTCCATCATTTTCGAATCCACCTGGTCTCCTTCAATATTGTCATCATCACACAACAAAAAGGTCTTTTCTCACTCACCTCAGCCGACAGCATGGGGTCTAATACGAATACACACGTCCCCGGCTTGGAACCGATCCTGGACCACACGACTTTGCAACAACCATGTTTTGCTCATTCTGTTGTTCACGACCTGCTTTCCAGCGATGGCGTATGGGTGGGGATATTGATGAAGGGGGTTTCCCCAACGACGGAATGGGATACGATGCGCTGAGAGCATTCAAGGCGAGCGCCGGCAGGAATTGTCATCCATACTTGTGCACCTGCGTCTTTCGGTACAAAAGGGCGCTTCTTATTTTGCATTTTAGCTTGTAGATTAGACAATGGTATTTTGCTGGTCTCGGTCTGTTCTCCTTCCTTGCGCTCCTTGTAAGTGTACCACTTGCTCACGGACCTGACTTGCTTCTTTTGGCTCTATCCCTCTCTGCTTGACCATCCCCGGTACGGAACTCTTATCGTGCCACAAATTGGATCAGGTGGAAGAAGTCAATTTCTCCCTTGCTCCAGGGGGTCAACATCATCACCCGATCTGCCATCCCTCACAGCAATGAACATTTTGCCCAACACTCTCCACTGCTCAGAAGAGACGCATTTCCCATGTTGTGTGCCTCACAACTATTAGGGTCATGGATGTCATGAAGATGAGCGCAGACGAGAAGGATATGCTCAACAAGAACGCCGCTCTCAACCCTCCGCAGAGTGGACCAGATGGTGAGGGGACGATGGACCAGGTCAAGGACCATAGACCGGGTCGATGATCGCTAAGCGGGGTCAAGGATCATGGATCAGGGGCAGGAATTTCAAAATGGCACGTCGAGAAGCATCGATCAAGGGGGGGGGGGTTTCCAAAGATTGGGTGTCTGGTGGAGTATTGAACTGGTTTGAGGATTAAGGGGGAGATGGGCTGTGGTGAGGGTCGAGACGAGGATTTGAGGGAGGGGATGATGTGAAGAATGGGGAAGTCCTTGGACTGGAATACAGGATTGCTCACGGGAATTGATTAGCGGTTTGAGGGATGGGTGAGGTGTGTGGGGAGGGGAGGTCGAGCTTGAGGATGGCGCGATTGCTTGTGAAGTCGTCTGCGGGAAGCAGGGAGGGAAGGGGGAGGGGGCGGACTTGTGAGGGGACGAGAAGGGGGGCTGTATGGGCAGTACGGAATGAGCTTGCAGTGGAAGTATTTGGGGATATGTGGCTGTGATATGGTCCTTGATTGTGTCTTTGGAGCTAGGTAGGGATATTAGATGTGTATAGTTGCTGCTGTGTCTCATCTGTCGTCTCTCAGTCGTTCATATCATAAGAAGTCATTCCCATCATAGCTAGTGTCGTTGGTATCGTAGTTATATCGTTTCTCTGATAGCTCATGTCGCCTAAAGATTAAGAAATGCCGAAAGCGAATGATCCCACAGGAGTGGTATTGTCCCACTTTTTCAGGCCTCTTTCGGTTCAAGGAGGTTGATGGTGGCCAGCAAAGTAGCGTTCCCCCTTGGTCTGAGGTACAAGTAGTGTTTTTGGTGCTCAAGATAGGGTGGTCGGACGAGACCATTGCCCATGCACACCACCATCTCCATCCCAGCCACCATACTCGTCACTCGACCAGCTGAAGTGGTCAAATTCATGTTGGCTGGGCTGAACAGTGCCGTTACAGTCGCATGGTGGCATTGACTCCGAATGACCCATCACTGGGCCTTGTGTCTTCGAAGTGTTGTCAACGACGTCTTCTTTGTCTTTTACCTGATGAACTTTGGTTCTCTGGAGAAGAGGTGCGACACAAGGGCGGCCATTCGTGCCTGGTCGGGCTGTCTGCTGTGCGAATTTTGCCTGGTGCACGTCTTCGATCGCCTCAACCATGTCAGCGTCAAACAAGAGCCAAGGGGTCATGGAATCAATGTCCTGTTCGTTCTCTACTTCACACGGATCTGCAGGCTGCGCGAGATCTGGACGAGATAGGCATGGGTCGGGTGTTTGACGCTCTGGAAGGACGTTTTCGTGCATGTGGTCTGGCTTGACTGGGGCCTGACCGCAGCTTGGGGCCTCCTCTAACAGCTCAGGGAGCTCGACGTGTCGAAGGACTTCGTAGACTTGAGCACTTTGGCGAACACGTTGTTGATAACGGACTGGTCGATTCGGTATGTCATCGCTATGCTGTTTGGCCAAGGCCTGATTCTCCTCAACACCAACCGCGCACTTGTCCTGTGAGTCGTGACCGTCCATTGGAGACGCTCCGTCCTGAAGTGCTCGTTTTGGTTGTCGGTTTGCTGCATTTTTGCTCGAACGCAGGACCTTGGACCATGTCTTTGTACGAGCCCTCGGCGTTCTTAAGGCGAACGAGGCCATATCAGAGTCCTCACATATCTTCTGACGCTTTGGGCGTTGTCGCGCGGGCATGTACTCGGATCTCTGTCTGGTCAAAGGACGCTTGGGTGTCTTCGGATGTGATTTGTGCCGGGAAGCAGGGACGTGGTGTGAAGTGCCCTCATCCCTTCTGGCAGCACGCGGCAAGAGTCCTGGAGAATCTTCATCTTCCGACAGCCTATCTTCATCTTCGATATCTGCATCATCTTGATCGTCTTCGATGACGATAGTGTCCTCTTGATCCGCCTCGAATCGCAACTCACGCGCCACTTGATGCTCTACTGCTGACATGGCTCGGTGACTCATGAAGGCGAACGAGCTTTTGTCTTTCAGTTGTGGTTGAGCCGATTTGATGTTTGCTTTAGTGCTTGTAGAAGGCTCGAAGATTACCTCATCTTGAAACGCTACCTTACCGAGAGGGGTTGACTCGGGTTCATCAATCTCTAGGCTGTCCTCTTGTTCCGGCGAATCATGGGATCCGCTACTCTTACGTGCACGGATCTGTGAAATCAGGCTGTCCTTTGCGGTACCGAGACGTCCACGTGCGCTTGATACAGCAATTTCATTGTGTGTGGAGCACTGACTACCACGTCGAGCGACATTGATGATGGCGTCTGAGGATACCACTCGGCATGCTCGTGCCATCTCGGGCTTAGCAGGATCCGGGGGGGGCATCATTGTGCCTTGAGCCTGAAATGGTGGGTGCTCCGAAGCTTGTCGACTGCTTCTACCGCTACCAGTAGGGATGCGCCACCTTCCCGAAGACACCAACAACGCTCTCTTCTTGACAGCCGGCGAAGGACGAAGATGAGGTCTATGGCGGTCCTCATCCTCGTCATCGGCCAGATTCGAGGATGGAGTACGTGACACACTGCCTCGAGGCGAAGTGAGCGTTTGTCGGAGGTCTGTCACATGCAGCGGAATCGCAACTTCTTGTGTCAGGTTGTTCACCCCTCCCAGAGGAGCCATGTCGGAACTAGCTCGATCGCGTATTGGGAGTCCGGCCGAAGTAGAAAAGCTCACATCAGGCAGCGGACCACCGATCATCTCGAGGATTTGCGAGAGTACCAATCGACGTCTAGTCGGTGTCTTCCTCACAGAACGACGATTGATGATTAGCTTAATCGGTGAAGGCTTAGATCTCGCCTTCAGCTCCGCTCGTGTGAATGCTGGGTGGTCGCCAATCGAGACTTTCTCAGGCGGCTTCCTTGATTGCTTTACGCCCTGTGGTCGTCTGGTGATCAATTGGTAGTTTCGCTGCCGATCGAGGACGGAGATCAGCCGGGAATGCCTGCGAAGTCGACTCTGACTCGCAGAAGGTCCACTGGCAGATGCAGGTTCTGTGCTGAAGTCCGATGTAGGTATGTGGAGCGAAGAGTCGCTGATGCCGCTGTCCTGCAGAGGCAGAAGAATGAGTTCGTTTGCAGGCAAGCGGCCACGTCGGCACCGAGTACTTGTTCGCTTGTCGTTCGATCTTGATGCGTGCTGCTGTCGATCAGTGCGACGCTGTCGACGTCGAGGCAGCGAGTCGTCGCTATCACTCGAAGCCTGATGCGTAGGTGGAGGGCGATGCCTGCGCGAGTAGGTAATAATAGCTTTCCCTGGCCTATCATGCGAGGGCATCACCCAGTCTTCCACAATCACTCTTTCTAGAGCGACATGATTGATGTACTGAGGATTCGGCGGAGATAGTCGGGTGGGGACTGAAGGTGAGGCACACGTGCGGCTGCGCTGTCCCGTGATAGACAGTCTTTGTGCATTCAGTCATCTTTACTTCACTCCACGATTCATAAAAGAAAATACATACCTCTTCATTTCATCTCCAATGCCAAGATCAAGAATAGTTTTGAAACACATGCACCATCATGGTTGGGTCTCGAACCCAGTAAGGTAAGACTAGTAAATTCTGCTCACAAGAGCATAGCTATGTTCTGAATAATGTACACTGACGCTGGCAAATCTGACACCGTCTCACTGCCCTACACAGCTTCCTTCCTCTGCGCCTCACCACTGCTCTTGTGCCCCTCGTACATGTCTTCCGAACTCTCGTTCTGTACCTCGGCCATACGTCTCTCAAGAGCGTTCCTCTTGACCTGTCCACTCTTCCAAGGGGGAATATTTGCATCAAAGATGGCATCGATCTCTTCAAGCGTCTTACCAGCTGTCTCGGGGTAGGTGAAGAAGATATGAATCGTCATGGCAAAGCAGAAGACACCAAAGATGATGTATGTGCGCCACTGAATGTTGGTGAAAGCTGGAGCGACGAAGAAGGCAAGTGCGAAGTTGAATCTAGCAAGTGTCAGTTGGTCCTGCGGAAATATTGTTGGGCACACTTACGCCCAGTTGACTGCAGCAGCAAGACCGACACCCTTTGCACGCCACTTGAGTGGGAAGACCTCAGACGCGTAGATCCATCCGATGGGTGCCCAGGTAAAGCCGTAGATGCCGACAAAGATGTATACAATGGCGATCACAGCTCGAGCAGGGTTGCCCTGACTCAGCTCCCACTTGAGGTTGTAATTTCCTCCAATGTTATCTACGGGACGACCGTAGGAAGCCATGGTGCCTGCAACCGCAAAGTGAATGATCATGCAGAGTATCGATCCAGTAAGAAGCAGGAGTCGTCGCGGGATACGATCGATGAAAGGTAGAATGAGCCCAGTTGTGACCAGGAAGATGACATACTGAATGGCTGAGCTGTACAGATTGACGTTGCCAGAGAGGCCTGCCATTTGGAACACGTAGACCTAACAAGGAATTAGCATCGCAGTGATTGACACCTGAGTTCTCTGACTGCTCATTCGAGCTGCACAGGAGACGCGAATGCAGACTTACGATGTAGTACATGGCCACGTTACCGCCGAGAAGCTGCTGCCACATTTGGACTGTGGTTCCGGCGAGAGTTCGCTTCCAGACCTTGGGACCGAAGAGGCCAAGAACTGTGGTGTCTTTCTGCATACGGGAGATCTCAAAGGCTTCGCGAACTGAGAGAGTGGTCAGTGCCTGCGATACGGTGAGGCGGTATGCACTTGCCTTCGAGCATTTCAGCCCTGACAAGAGGGTCGTCCCGATTACCCTTAGCGTGAAGGTCGGCAAGAACCTGTTCCGCCTCTTCCCACCGCTCACGTTGAGCAAGCCAACGAGGTGACTCGGGGAAGAAAGGAAGGGCCGCGAGAAGAATAGCTCCAGGGACAGCTTGGATACCCCAGGCGATGCGGAATGCTGATGGTCCTGCGACAAAGGTGCAGCCGTAGGAGATCAAAAACATGATGAGAATACCCCACTCAATGGCCCACTGCTGCAGACCAACGATACGACCTCGAATCTTTCCAGGAGCCAGTTCGGCAAGGTAAACGCAGACCTGCGAGGAGGTAATACCGACAGCAAGACCGGAAATGACGCGACCAGCGATGAGCATAGCAACGTTCTGAGAAGAGCTTTGAATGATAGCTCCAACAATCCAGATCATGCAAGCAATTGCCAGTGCCCAGCGACGACCGAGGTGATCAGAGACGAAGCCGGCAGCGAGTGCGCCGACGAAACTTCCAGCAGACATGGATGCAGTGATACCACCTTGGAGGGTCGAGTCAGGGCTGTTGTAGTAGGTGGTATATTGTTCGGCACCAATCCATGCTGACATGGAACTGACATCAAAGCCGAAAAGGGCGCCGCCAATGGTGCCAAAGGCGGCGAGGACTACATAGCGTGTCAGTACAGGTCTGTAAAGGGTTTTGGTGGTGAGACTGACCGTAAATATTGGTAAAGCGGTACATCCTATGACTTCGAGGGCGAGTATGGCTTGACTGGCCGATCTATAATAGGAGACTTGGAGGATAAAAAGGGTGGAGAAGGAGGGTGAAAGCGTTGCTGTTATACCTACTGATGACCTATCGTGATCCTAACGACCAAGGCGTCCCCGCCGGCCGTGTCTAAGTCTCTAGTCTGATCCATCTTGTTGACATGTGAGGTAAGTGGAACTGTAGATGAAGCGATCTGATGACGTCCAATCGACCAAACGTCACCGTGTCTTGCCAGGTCGGCTCGGCTAAAAATGCGGCTCTGCAAGCCACAAAGATGGGGGAATCCCTGCATCATCCCTTGTTTCTCTCCAGAGTCTCCCACCGGACTTGTTTTTTCTGTGGATCTCGGACGAAGCAGCCGCTTCTGACCACGAGGTGATCGTCGTTCAACACGAGCAGGAGTAAACTGTTCATACGTCAAAGCACGAACGAGGGTTTAGGCCGGTGCAAATGACGGCAATATTCGGATCTCTGTATATACGGCATGTCGAACGTCTGCATAAAACAGCATCGAATTCGTCAAGTGGAAGGATAATATTGGGTTACTTGGCTCCCTCGACCTTTGCCGTCAGCGTATAGTTTGCACGGGTCGTTCAACAAGACGAAATTGCATGGGTATCATTGTTTGCCAATCGCTAATCAAATCTGTTACTGCCGCAGCCCCACTGGTAGGAGCAGGCTCACGCCCCAACAGCGCTATGCAAGTATCATACGACCTCATCACATTCTCCGGATCTGCGCTTCCCCCATATGCTTCTCCAGGCCGTTCTCGAGGTCTCCCCACCACTGGAACAAAGTTGACTGGCAGATCAGCTTGAACCAGGGCGTGAACTTGAGACTATTGTCCTTGAACATGGTCCTCAACGAATCTTCCGTCACGTACTTGGTAGCCTGTACCTCGTTCGGGTTCTCTTCGAGGTCGACGTCGGTCTGGATGAACAAGATGTAGTCGACTGCCCATGTTAGCGCTGAACCTATCAGGGACGTGACCTGGACCTACTTTCGTGCTCACCCCACTTTCCGTCACTCGGAGCCTTGTAGTGTATCCGGGTCAAGAAGTTGAACTTGTCGATGGGGACTTGATCAGGATTGATCCCGAGCTCTTGCTTCAATTTCCTCTGCGCTGCTCGCTTCACACCCAAGATCGATGCATCGAGCGTCGAGCCAGTCTCGCCAGGGATACCGAGAGGGTGTGAGCAGCAGGTGTTTGTCCACATATCAGGGAAGGTAATCTTTTCTGAGGCTCGTTGTTGGAGAAGGAGCTCTCCTTTCTTGTTGAAAAGGAATACGGAGAAGGCGCGGTGTAGGAGGCCTTTGTCAATATTCTCCATCAAATGACCTATTCCCATGAGCACGAGACAGCTGAGGTTTGCTGAGGTCACCTACAAATCTTCTTTGTCGCACTGCCAATGGGCTTGTCGTCGTTATCCAGCACGATGCAGACTTCGTCCATCAGCCTGATTTGCTCCTCATCGTATCCTGCAAGGTCGCTGTCATTTTGAGCAGATTGCGTCGCAAGAGCTGTGTTGATCTGAGGGAATAATCGCAGAATATTCTCAGCGCTGATCGGCTGCGTCTCGGTGATGGTGGTCGTGGCACTCATCTTGCTGGCTTTATAGAGAGTGACTGAAGGAAAGCTTGGTTGATAATGGCTGGTCGAAAGAAGGACTGGGTGGGTTTTGTTAGCACCTTGAATGCCTCTGGACCTTTGCCCCGGATATCGGACGACTTTTTTTAATGGGGCCATTCTGACTGGCGCCACATTTCCGCAGCCCGCGGTCGGCGACATGAAGAAGAGCGCAACCACTTTACGCGTCAACGCGTCTGGACAGATTGAGTTCGCGTTTCGGTGCTCTCCCCAAATTAATGTACACCCCTCGCTGTCGCTAAGGGTGCTCACCTCGTACACATCTTTTCACACAACCACACGAACACACCGCAATCATGTCCAGCCTGTTCGAAGCAGCCTTGCAGTCCGACAATGCGCCCGAACAAGATGCCCGCAGCGAAATCAGCGCAAACACAGCGAGACAAGCGCCGTCGTCTTCGAGACCAAGGAGCCCGCCCTCGATTAGTACACCAGGACCACAGAGCGAAATAGGAGGCTTCGAGGATGACGAGCCGGTCGGAGCAAGAATATTGAGACGACAGATGCAGGGTATCGATATTCCTCCTGTACAAGACACAATCGCAGAGCAAGCAGCATCCGTGTTCCAGGATTTTCTCGATCTGTATGTGTGCCATATGGCGACCAGTAATGCTTATCCAGGTGCTGATAAGTATCTAGATATGTTGAGCCGCCTCCAAAGCCAAAAGAGGGAGATCCTCCGCCATCGAGTACTCCTGTCCCTGAAAAGTACTACGTCGAGCAGATCAAGGGTCTGGCAAGATATGGACTATCAACTTTATACGTGGATTTCCAGCATGTCATGGACTTCGGTCAAGGCGTTCTCGCGGAGGGTATCGCGAATGATTACTTCCGGTTCCAGCCATATCTCGTGAAGGCACTACATAACCTCATTGCAAAATACGCGCCCAGGTATTTCCGGCAACACAGGCAGCCAGGCACTTCCTCGGCCGCGTCACAAGCACAGACGAACGGCTTCGGCACGGAAGCCAGCCAAGACGACTCGATCGCGGACCGCACGCCAAACCAGCAGACCGACAAGATCTTCACATTGGCCTTTTACAATCTGCCGCTTGTATCACGTGTTCGCGCTCTGCGAACAGATCAGATCGGCAAGCTTACTTCGATCTCAGGAACAGTGACGAGAACATCCGAGGTGCGACCTGAGCTCTTGTTGGCAACCTTCATATGCGAGGCTTGCAATACGGTCGTACCGAACGTAGAGCAGGTCTTCCGATATTCTGAACCCACACAATGCCCAAACTCGATCTGTGGAAACCGTCAGGGATGGCGATTAGATATTCGCCAGAGTACCTTTGTCGATTGGCAGAAAGTTCGAATCCAAGAGAACAGCTCCGAAATCCCGACAGGTAGCATGCCGCGAACCATGGATGTTATTCTTCGAGGAGAGATCGTGGATAGAGCAAAAGCAGGGGAGAAGTGCATCTTCACTGGTAACCTGATCGTAGTTCCGGACGTTTCACAATTCAGAGTACCAGGTGTGCGACCACAAGCTATGCGGGATACCAGTAATGCTCCTCGTGGTGGCGATGCAGGCGGATCCGGCGTAAGCGGTCTGAAAGCGCTTGGAGTTCGCGACTTGACATATCGGATGGTCTTCCTTGCGAACATGGTGACACCCGACACTTCAACCGCAGGTCAGGCGTCTCATCAACATCTCAAAGGTCAAGCAAACAACATTCTCTCGTCACTCAACCAGACTGCTCCGAGTGAAGATGTTGGCGCTGAGGAGGCTCAACAGGAATACCTCAGTTCCATCTCTCAAAGCGAGATCGAAGATCTTCGCCGCATGGTGCACACCCCAAACATCTTTGCCCGCCTGATCGACTCTCTTGCACCTATGGTCTACGGCCACTCGGTCATCAAGAAGGGTCTACTACTCCAACTTATGGGCGGTGTCTCAAAGACCACTCCCGAAGGCATGGCACTCCGTGGCGACATCAACATCTGCATCGTCGGCGACCCCTCCACATCCAAGTCTCAATTCCTCAAATACATCTGCTCCTTCCTCCCTCGCGCCGTCTACACCTCTGGCAAGGCCTCGTCCGCTGCCGGTCTTACCGCCGCCGTCGTCAAAGACGAAGAAACCGGCGAATTTACCATCGAGGCCGGCGCACTCATGCTCGCGGACAACGGCATCTGCGCCATCGACGAGTTCGACAAGATGGATATCGCCGACCAAGTCGCCATTCACGAAGCCATGGAACAACAAACAATCTCCATAGCCAAAGCCGGGATCCAAGCCACGCTCAACGCGCGCACCTCCATCCTGGCCGCCGCCAACCCCGTCGGAGGCCGGTACAACCGCAAAACCACCCTGCGCTCCAACATCAACATGTCGGCGCCCATCATGTCGCGCTTCGACCTCTTCTTCGTCGTGCTCGACGAGTGCAACGAGGCCGTCGACCAGCACCTCGCGCGCCACATCGTCGGCATCCACCAGCTCCGCGACGAGGCCGTCACGCCCGAGTTCTCGACCGAGCAGCTCCAGCGGTACATCCGGTTCGCGCGCACGTTCAAGCCCGTCTTCACGGACGTGGCCAAGGCGCGGCTGGTGCAGCGCTACAAGGAGCTGCGGGCGGACGACGCGCAGGGCGGTGTGGGGAGGAATAGCTACCGTATCACGGTGAGGCAGCTGGAGAGCATGATCCGATTGTCCGAGGCGATTGCAAAGGCGAATTGCGTGGATGAGATTACGGAGTTCTTCGTGGATGAGGCGTTTGGGTTGTTGAGGCAGAGTATCGTGTTGGTGGAGAAGGATGATATCGAAATGGATGAGGAGGAGCAGCACCAGCAGCAGGGGGATGAGGAGATGGAGGATGTGCCCGAGGAGGAACAGCAGCAGCAACATGGTAGGCAGAAGACGACGATTACCCATGATAAGTACATGGCGATCTTGAACTTGATGGTGCGTAGGGTGAATGATGATCAGGAGGATAGCGGGGATGGGGTGAGTGAGGAGGATTTGGTGGTTTGGTATCTGGAGCAGGTCGAGGGGGAGATGGAGACGGCGGAGGATTTGGAAATGGAGGGGAGGTTGGCGAGGAAGGTGTTGAAGAAGATGGTCAAGGTATGTTTCCTCTACTATTCATGAGTGGTACGGCGATGCTGACTATAAACAGGAGAATATTCTCATGCAGATCCGGGGCGAGGGTTTATCCGGTGATGCGAACGGGGAAGGGTCGTCAAGAGGACAAGAGACCGTGGTCTATGTCCTGCATCCTAATTGTGCAGTCGAGGAGATCTAATGATGGCTTTGATATGTGATGAGGGATGAGCATGCATAGTTAGACGGCGTTTGTAGATACCAGGTCTGGACAAGTTGTGTACGATTTGAGCAAATGCAAGGACTGAATGAGAAAGTATAAGAATATGACAGGTATTGCCTGTTGGTGAATCTACGTCTACATCATGAAAATGCGAATGCTATCCATACAGTGCTTGACTCCGAACATCCATCCTCTGCTCAGATCTAATCTGGTCCAATATCCGTCGCTTCATGGGGCAGCTTCTTCGGCTTCCCAATCAATTCATCCTCATTCTCCACTGTAGCCTTGGGTTTCGTCTCGAACTCCTTCTTCTCCCCCTCCTTGCCCTTCTCCGTACCCTCTTTTTCCGCACCCTTCACCTCCTCATCTTCCAGCGCGAGAGAGACTCTATGACTTCCATCACTCCCGCCCTTGCCCACGTCTCTAACATCCTTATCCTCATTCAGCTTACTCCCCGCTCCCTCATCAGCCTGCTCTCGCTGGTTTGCGGGATTGAACAGCCGCATGTCAACCTTCTGGATCTCCCATTCGTCCGCCTCCTTGCCTTCGTAGCAGAATAGGTCGCCCGTCTTGCCATCGCGAACCAGTTTCGGCTTCGCCGCTTCTTCCGCGGAGCAGCCGCCGAGTTGTTGTCGGAGTTGCTTGACGTAAGCGACTGCTTCGTCTTCTGCTTCGGAGAGGGACTTCATGGTTTCGCCTGTGTAGGATAGGAGAGGTAGGTCGGAGAGTTCAGGGAAGGTGCCTTTGAATGGTAGGAGAGCGTGGAGGGGTTGAGAGCCGGGGATGGCGGTGACTTCTTTGTCTGACGGAGGGATGAAGGGTTCGTCTGCGGTGAGGAAAGGATCATTTGACTTGGGCTTCTCCGCGTTGTCGGACTTTGGTTCCTTCTTAGGAGCCGTGTATCCCTCTGGCGGATGGTAGAGTTCGTTATGGATGGTTGCCCAGGTCCCGTCGTTGGAGTTGGCCGGATAGAGAAATGCCCATGAACGGGCACGTACGAGTTCAAGGAAGAATTCGAGCCATGCTGGTTGATGGTTAGGGAAGAGGCGGCGGGGTTTGGCGGTATCTGGATGAGCATGGAGCGAGTGTAGTCTACGGGTAAGGTAGTCATGGAACTCGGCCCAATGCGAACCGAATACAAGAAGAGCAGAAGCTTGTGGTGCTTGGTAAAGGAAGGGAGGCGATGAACCAGGCTCGAAATTTGCAGAGGTCTTCTCGCGCATGGAAGACAGCGAAGGTGGATCAAAGTTCTTATTGGAAAGCGTCGTAGAAGAGGACGCAAGAGCCAGCCCAGCTAGTCGTTCTCGGTCCGGATTGATGGCCGAATACCGAGTGGACAGAAGTGTGTAAAATACGTAATGGTAGAAGAGAGGTGAGACGACTGCGTTTGGCGAAAGGACAAGAACGTGGTCGTCCATGTTATGAGACGGGTAGTAAGACTCGACGAAGCGGACTGCGCTTTCTTCCGCATCTAACGAGCTGGCCGGTATTCTTCTCTGGAGTTTGAGCAGATCCGCTTCTGGTCGTGTTCTATCTAGTCCTGGCGGCCAAGAAAAGTCCTTGAGATACTTGATCAAGAATTCGTCCGATTTTGAGGGAAGCTCGACAGTGAGCTTTGGCGGTTTCAATCCTCCATAGTCCGCATCCGTGAGACTCTTGAGTAACCTTGTTAGAGCACCTCCAGCTCCAGGCGGGTCATGGATGAGCAACTCTATCCGTGGTTTGTGCCAGGCGTTCAAACTCGTGCTGTCCAGTCTCGCGATCCATTTGAAGTCCTCATATCTGCCTTGAGGAAGCTCGATGACAGGCTTCTCGAGATCTCTCATCTTGCCTCGTATACCCCGAGTGAAGAATGAATCTTCGGCCGCCTCATCGTCTGTTATCACGACCTGCGGATGCATCCAGCTGTTGACATGATTCATCGCTCCCACCACACTTGCTTCCGCCCTTACATCCGTGCTGTACTCGCTGTAATCAGCCCTTCCGTCGTGTATGTAGACATCGCAAGTCTGTTGCCGAACGCCGTTCATCTTCAGAATGTCCTCGACAGGTAGAGCCTCCCGTCCCAGCAGAACCAAATGCACATAATTCCTTCCGGTGTCTGCCATCGCGCATGCTAAAGGTAGTAGATTCGCCGCGCTCTTCAATCTCGAGACCGCAAACAGTACATTGCGATTGAGGGGTCTATGTCCGCCGGTAGTCCCAATCGCATCCAAGCTTGCCTTGAGCTTATAGAACTTGATCGGACCAGAGTAGTAGTGCTCCTCCTCTTCCAGCTTCTCTCCTATCCTTGTCCTGCTCCTCTGTGCGCCTTTCTTCTCGGCTCGTGGAGGCGGTCCCACTGGCGCCTGCGGTGCGGTCCTGAACACATTCTGCTGTGCATCGGCGGCGCGACCAAAGTCCTTCCCTCCGATGACATGTCCGGGCCTCGAGGGACGTCCCAGCCGCTGGTCAATGGTAGGGAGGTCTGTGGGAATATTGTGAATGAAGAGCCAGATCGCGCCAGCTATGAGGACGAAGACCAGAAGTCGGCGCCTTCGCCATCTCAGGGGCGTCTTCTTTCCACTCGATGCAGTCCAGGGCTTCTGCTTGTAGTTGTCATCCTTCTTGCCCAGCTCCTCATCCCTATCGTAGGAGGCTCGCTTAAAGGCCGGCATGATGGTCGAGGCGGATTTACCGCGCATCATCACGACGTCTTGCAGTGTGGTCTAGCTCGTGTGAGCATGGTCGTGGTGGAAGCTGACCAGGCTGTAGCTTCCACGAGAGGAGTCGCTGTGGTCGCGGAGAGGAAACGCTTTTAATTGCTTGAATAGAGAGAGCGGAGAGCAGGAGACTACTCAGCCGAGGAGCTGGACTCGTGGAGACGGTAAAGAGCAGCAATCAGATTAAAGATCGACCAATGCGCAGGTCAGGGAAATGTTTCACGATGCTGTAACTTGTTCAAGCCGACGACCAACTCGGTCCTGCCAAACCTTAATTTCCACCTCAGAATGCGGCTCAACAAGCTCAGGGACAGGCACAGGGACCAAGTCCGGCTTGGGCTGTCAGCTACTCCGTACCTGTAAGACTGTGTTCTGTTGTATATGTCTAGGTAAGTCTTCTTCTTTCTTCTCTGTACCAGTAGACGTGCTACCCATCACTGTCGTCTCCCAGCAAAATTTACATGTACATTTATTCGGTCTTTTCCGCCTTTGTGAATGACGATGAATGACGAGGACTTTTTGCGATTGGCAAGTAGGTAGGCAATAGTGTGAGTACAGACTGATAGTGACACGATGTAGGTCCCAACGAGCAGCGGACCATAACTCGAGAAGACCTGGGTCTGTACCATGCTGTCATTGTCGGAGCAGTGTACAGCTCCTCGGCCGGTTTTGATCTCACTGCAGCGGCTTCGTACACTGGACCGTTGAGCCCATGTATAGAAGCCAATCCCTATCTTGCGGTCACAGTCGGAGGCACTTCCGGGGACAAGTCATGGTACAAGCATGCTACATCCGTCGATGCTAGCCGTCATCTCAAGATCGTAGACGCTCTGAAAAGTGATGAGTCTTCCGCGATACAATCCCTTCTGGAATCCGATCTCGACGAGCCATTCGAGGATGGTATCCCTCCATGGCGTCTGAAGGTACTCTCACTCACCAAATCGAGAGCCTTCCTAGCTTTCGAGTACTCACATGCGATCGGCGATGGGAACACCGGCATGGTCTTCCACCAGCAATTCCTCTCGGCACTTCACTCTGGCGCTCCCAAGCCGCCGTCAGAGGCCAAGCCATCCCATAACCTTACCCTTCCAGAACCATTCGACACACCCAATCGCCTCCCGATATCATGGACATGTCTGCTTACCACTGTTCTCGACCCCGTTCTCCCGCCGTCTATTGCCCACCTATTTGGTCTCCAAACATCCGCCCTACCAGACCCTTCAACCTGGACCGGAAATGCAGTCGCCTCTTCCCCAACCAACAAGAGCAAAATCGCACTCTTCTCCATCCCAGCAGAAGACGTCACCAACGCCATCTCCCTCGCCAGACTCCACTCCGCCAAGCTCACAGGCGTGACACAACAAATCATCCTCCGCGCCCTCTCCGCCTCCCTCCCTGACACCAAACAAGCAAAGTACTTCATAGCCAGCACAGCCCTCAACATGCGTCCCGCCGTCGGTGTCTCCTCCTCAGAGCCAGGGAACTGGGTGAGTATCGTCGACGAGAAACACGCTTCGCCTCCCCGGTCTGGCTCTCCCTCCAGCTCCTCCGATCCTGCTCGAGCTTCTCTGAGCGAGTCGCAATGGGCCGCAGCAGCGAGCACCACACGTCTCCTAGCTGAAAGGGCAGTGACGCTACAAGATCAACCCGTTGGACTATTGCGGTACGTGAGCAGTATGCGGAAATGGACGTTGGAGAAAATGGGTGGGAAGAGGGGGTGTTCGTTTGAGATTAGCAATATCGGTGTATTCACTCCCTCACTTCCGATTCCTTCTGCTTCAGGCTCCGGTGCCGCTGTGGGTGAAGCCAAGGGACAAGAAGCGGGAATTGAAAAAGTCATCTTCACTCAGCCGGGAGCGTTCGCTGGGCCGCCTTTACAGTTCAATCTGGCGAGCGTCAAGGGAGGGGACATGGTGGGGACGGTGACTTGGTCTGCTGGGGCGTTGGGGCTTGGAGGGGAAGGAGAGGCGCGGGACAGGAAGGAGGAGGAGTTGGTGGGGAGGGTGTGTAGGTTTATCGAAAGGGATTTTGGTGGACTGACGTAGTTGCGCCACTGTGCATGATCAGGATCTGGAGGATTAATAGAGGTGCAGCGGGTCGAAGGCACGTGTATAGAGCGGGCACTTAATGTATAATACACTTTCCATTCTGTACTTCTCCCTTCATCAACCCTCTCTTCCCGTCTGTCCCCATCTCCTCTCGCATTCAGGTCCAGAGCAATATCTACGAGCTATCCAACGGACTCTTACAAGTGAACGCCGTGACTTGCGGCTCCTTGAACGCCGTGATCAACGCACTTATGCCCGCATACATCCCCAACGCCGCCGTACACAATGCCCCCAAGAAATACAGTATCAACCAGATATACTCGGGCGCCTTCTTCATAACCGCCTTGCGCATCGCAGCCTTGCGCTCGTCTCGGCCCGCGTTGCCCGCGACGAACCTTGCGTTGCCTGAGCTGGTGGTCGGGGAAGCGATGGCTTTCTCCGAGGGGACGGCGTGGTCGGAGCCCGAGTCGGAGTGCGTCGATGTGCCTATGATGGGGGCATTGGGGTGCCCTGGCTTGGAGTGGTTCTCCGAGGGAGCGAGGCCGAGGTTGCGGAGGGTGTCTCGCTGGATGGAGTAGCCTAGGTAGAGAAGGGGAGGGAAGGTGTAGGTGAATTGCAGGATGCAGGCGGCGGCTACGACGGAGGTGAGACCGGAGAAGTTGGGGATCTGGGAAGGTTAGTTCTCGAGAGGGCATGGGGGAAAGGGGAGGACGTACAGCTGCGGCGATGATGAAGGCCAAGCTCCAGTAGATGGGGACGAGAGCGATCCAGAGCAGCTTGCCACCCTTGCTGTCGAGTTGCGGTGCGCGGAAGAGCTCAACGAGCACGTTGTTGTAGAGCACTTTGATACCGATGTTGCCGTACAGAGCAGCGGCGATGAGGGCGGAAATCATGGCGAGGACGTTGGTCGCGGTCTGCCAGTTGTAGGGGCTCACTCCTTGGTAAGATGGGTTGATGACATATTGACCCTGCATTCCGTACATGTACAGTCCGTAGAGCATGTAGAAGAAATAGATGAATGCTTGGGCACTGTTTGAGGTCAGTATATGTCTCCTGTAGAAGAGGATTGATTCCACTTACCCCCACATGGCCTTGATGAAATCATAAGGTCGTCGCATCTCGCTCATGAATTCTGTGAAAAGCATTGCTCCGCCGTAGCTGTAGACTGCCTGCATAAGCCCGGTCACTGCAGCGCCAAAGTTACCACCAACAGGCAGCTTGGCACTTGTCGTGATAGGAGGAAAGCTTCCATCGGGCAGCTGGGCAACAAGTGGCCCACCGGGACCTGAGATGACTGCACCTGCGCTAGCTGATTGTGCAGCATCGTAATTTGGAGCAGAGTGCGCAGCTACTCCCATGGTCAAGAAGATGATGAGTAGATTGAGCCAGATGGCGAAGTTGGCGAGCCAACCGAAGCGCTTGAGGGTCCTGATCTGACCGAGCAAGAATCCCGCAAGAGCAAAGACGAGACAGCAAATGGCATAGCACAGTCTGAACTTTGCCACCTGCGAGAGCGATTGACCGTTCTGGATGACAATCACACCGACGTTGCACAGCAGCTGAACAGACTGCAAGATGTTGACGCTGTGCCTGGCCCATGTTCCGTAGATACGGAAAGCGAGATCTCCGTATGTCTTGCAAGGGTACTGGTATGAGTCCAGACCGAGGAACATCTTCCAGATCAAGTAACCGGAGTAACCAGCCAGTCCGCCAAAGACGGTGTATAGCGCCACCGCAGGTCCCCAGCCCGTGGTTGCGACGGCGTAGGGCAGACCATATGGACCAAGAATGTCAGTAGTGATAAGGTAAAACATGCTGGGCCAGGTAGCCAGTCTCAGCGCACGTGACGCGTTCGTCCACTCATCGTCAGTAATGTGCATGCGCGCGTCATGGCTGGAGAGGTTGACGTCCGGAGTGTGCTTCTCGGAGATGTGCTCCTCTTCGTGGCTGGTCTTGCCATATTTGGCCGGGAAGATGGTGGCGAGGAAACCTTTCCCTTGATTTCCTGCAGCACCAGCGCCGACGGCTTCTTCTCGACGGGCTTGCTGAGCATAATAATGATACTCCTCGAACTTCACGCTCTTGTCGTGCAGCTTCCTAGTCTGAGGTGGTATGTAGTCACTTGCATGACCGACGGCCGAGTTAAGGCGCGTATCAACGCCAGTGGCGGACATCATACCTGGGTTCGCCATGGTGTGGGGAGAGAGTCTCGTGTTGCGAACGGATTGAGGTTGAAGGGAAGGGAAAACGGGGAAGGACAAACGGTTAGATATGCATGGTTTGAGCTTACACCAACGGGGACCCTTGACACCCAAAGTACAGATTACTCCGGACCATCATTCTTCGATTGGAGACGCGCTAGAGTCAAGCCCTCTTTGTGGAGGGCCACGAGGGATTGCTATCGACTTGCGATCGGGATATCGGCGTCTTTTGCCTCGACCATGTCGACCTTCCCGAACGGGACTGGGCCTGATCGGATCTTCGGCTTCGAGACAGCTCCTACGTGTGTTGTGGCGGTACCCATTATCAAATTATTGCTTGCATTGCGACGACCTCATGGTCTTATGGAGGTTGGAGAGAAGTCACGATGCGCGATTTGTTGCCATGCGGTTGGATTGGAAAGGGTAGCTTATTTTGCTTTCACCATCTTGCTAGGCAAAGCTTGATGAAGCTTGGCCGCATGTATACCCACATTGACGGGAACACCAACACCACTTTGTTTGACCTCAAATGATGATACTGGATCATTGCAGAATCTCATGAGAGGGGAGTTGGTATTCTGAGATGATCCAGCGAAGGTGCTCAGACCAACAACTCCTACTGATAACAAAAATCAAAGGGTATCTATGCCGAAAACTTTTATTCTTAACCCTCATCCATACTTTTCTTAATCATGCGACCCACCGATGACTGCCAGCCATATCCGCCGTAAACCGTTCTGTCGGGATAGACGACCCGCCTGATGCTATCGTTAGATCCTGCTGCGATTGCTGATATGTAACCGAGGTCAATTGTTGAGCCCCTTGAAGAAATTCATGGCCCTTTTGCCAGCCTTTTCTGAACCTTCACCATTGTCTTTTGGTTTCATCTTGACGTTCTGTGCGCCTCCTGCTTCTTGATCAGCCGTGTCCCGTCCAATGAAGGACATGACAATTACCTCGACCGTATACCCTTACCTCACCTTTGGTACCGATCTTGTCTCTGCTGTTCATGCTACTTCCTTCACTCGCGGTGCTGAATGCACTACTGCTTTCCCTTGGTCGTTCACTACTCCTGACACTTCCGCTGACGGTACTGTAATTGTCGCCTGAGGACATATTGGGGTATGGCGAGGGCATATTTCCTCCTGGCACCGCGGTCTCCCATCCTTCCGCTAGAAAGTTGCCTCCACCGTGAATAGAGCTACCCTCGCTGCGGCTGAGCGGGCTGTAGTTCTGGTTGGATCGTATATCAAAGGCTCCTGACCTCAGTGGTCTGTTGATAGGAAAGCCATGGCCATTGACTGACGTAGGCAGTGATCTGCCGTACAGGTCTGCTTGTCCGTACGCAGCTCCTACAGGTGGACCCTGCCAGAGCTGCTGCGCGCCGTCCGATGTTGGTGCAAGTACTGGGGATGAAGAGACACGTCCGTCAATACTGGATCCAGTCCGAGACGTTGCCGCGAGAAGATCGTTGTACTTGAGCTTCATCTGCTGTAGCTCTTGTGTCGTCTCAGTCCACGCACGTTGGATCGAATGAATCGTGGCCTGGCTTTCTTCAAGGCTTCTCTGTGTCTCAGATCTTGCATTTTCTCCACTCCCGTTGGTCAATTGGCTTTCGAGGTCTGTGATCTTAGCTTGAAAAGCCTTCTTGGATCGCTCCCGTTCCTGATCCCTCGACTCGACCATCGTCTTCGTCATCTCTAGGTCGCGCTTGAGCAGCTCATTTTCGGCGCGTAGGTCTCCAACATCGACGTCGCCGTTACTGTTGCCTGGCGTGCTACTCTTTAAGATATTGACTTCAGCCTTGAGCGCCGCCAGCTCATCTAGATGTCTGGCATGCTCGTCTATCTTGTCCTGTGCGCGTGCTTCACGGGCTTCACTTGCTGAAAGAAGTTCTCGCAAGATCTCAATGTCCCCGGTCGCCTTCTTCAGACTAGCTTCGATAGTTTGCTGATTAGTAAGGCCACTTCTAAGGGAGCGGATCTTGGCGTTGAGTTGATCCTCACTCTGGCGTGCATGCGTCTTGCGACTTTGCGTCTCCTGGAGAAGCTTCTCAGTAAACTTGTTCGCGTCTTCCAGCTTCTTTTGCAAGCGTTTGTTGGCATTATACAGCGAAGTGGTTTCAGCTTCGACAGTCACGGCCTTGATGCGTTCACGCTTCAGTTGTCCGATAGCAGCTACGTGCTGCTGCTTGAGGTAACGTTCGAAGTTCAGCTCGTTGCGCATGACGAGAAGTTCCCGCTGCAGAAAAGTGGCGTCAGTGCTCTGTGACTGTCCTGGTTTCACCAGCGATTCGATGGAGCCAGTCAGATTTGAAGCCGACGGTGAAGCCGGCTGGGCATCTTGCGGCGACACTAATCTGTCCGGCGATTTCGGCACTAATCTAGTCGATACAGTTGGGGAGTCGGGCAACGCCGGTAATTTGGCTGCTGGTGCAGGTCCAGGACTTTGAGGAAATGCTGGGATGCCAGAGTACAGGCCTAAGCACTCGGCGACCACCTCTGATGGTTCTGCTTTCAACCATCGCGTATCCGCAAGTTCTTCTTCTGGTGTCATGCTAAAGAAGCTGGGATGGAGCAGATGCGCTTTCTGAAATTGCTCAGTCCTTTTGCGAATAATGCTTTGATCAAGGTCGAAATGCTCGGCTCCAGGAAAGCTGATCTGCTTAAGATACTTTCGTGGCTTTCGGACATAGCTCATGAAGTTGACTGGATATAGGCCGTAGAGATAAGTGAAGTATGTGAGTAGCTCTGGCGCAGCGGACTCGGGTGCATACGGCACTGACTTGACGACATCCCAGCCTGGATCAATGGTGAATGGCTCCTCAGCTTCATCATCCGATCCGTTCACCAGTCGGTCGTCCGTGACCAGGTCTCGTTGTGCTTTGGAACTAGTAGCACTGAACTTTTCCCAGCACAAGCAGCGGCTGTAGATGAGAAAGAGGCGAGGAAGTTGTGATGAAACCGTGGCAGGAATGTGTGGCAGCAGCATCATTAGGCACTGCAACGCGACCGAGATCATGCCGGTCGATCTATCATTCATCAGGCATTTGAGCAGGATGTCCATGACTTGCGTGTGCGCGACGACGTCGAGATGGGCATGCTGGTTCTGAAGCCATGCACAAAGCAGCTGAAGAGTGTGGTATCTGGTGGTTGGCCTCAACAGTGATGCTTCCAGAGTAGAGAACAGCTCTAGAGGGTGACGTTTGCCGAGCTCCACCAGAACGGACAGAAGTTGCTGCTGTGCTCTGTTCTGCGTCCGCAAGCTCGAGTTGACCTGCCCGTTCGCCAGGCTCTCGGTACGCCTAAGATACTCCTCAATCAACTTGGATGCAGAATTTCTGCATGCCTGCGACCTCTGTTTCGAGTCTGCAGCATCCTTCTCAAATGACGTGCATAACAGAAGGAAGTCCTGCGTCTGTTGTACCAGCGCCTTCTTGTTGCCCTGTACATCCACAAGTGAGGAGACTGTGACGTCAAACCACGATTGCAAGTCGCCCGTTCTCCTCAGGTATGGTTCGACTATTGTGAGACTGAGCATGAAGGCCTCCAACTTGGTCGCGTCTGCTCCAACATATTCTGTGTATATCCTCCGTAGCTCCTCTTGCACTTTTGCCGACTGTGTTTCTTCTGGGTCTTGGTGCTTATCTGCGAATATCTCGAGTGCTCTGCGCAGGGTGGTGAGGGAGTCGTCGCTGATTTCGGACTGGGCAAACGTCTTGCTCAGCACTGATACGGTGTCGCTGGAGGAGCTATATGTCAAATTAGCCATAACCAAGTGTCGTTGGCTGAATATGCTGTACCCGGACATTGTGGAATTTGAGCCACTGATAGCCGAGATGTGAAGCTTTTGGGGAGCGAGCTTCCTCTATAATACTGAGAGATGTTGATGTGCGCTAGATCAAAGTATAGACAGTCGAAAGTAAGCATTATGGTCGTTCTCGAGGGTAATATCAGTCGTGCATCAGTTGGTGCTGGGTTTTCGTTATTGAGAACAAAGGCTTCATGGCCGCATTACCGCATCCGGCCGATGGGGCAGTGCGCTGCTAGGGACAAGGCCGCATGCCGTGACGATTGCTTGAGGAAGGCGTGAATGGGTAACAAATACGAGGGTGAAAGGGAGCGTAAGGCAGACAATCTGGTTGTCTTGTCAAGTCACGAGCAGGATGTGGTTTCTGGTCGAGGACGTGTCCATCACTGCTGTTTTCAGGGTTTGCTCGAGGTCATGGCTGAAGATCAGACGCGGGGAAAGGTGCGAAATCTGGGCCTCCCAATCACGACAACCCACGCAATCACAGCCTTTTCCTGCCAGAAATCCCACGCTGACAGGCTCGGGGAAGACACTCCCGCCGCTTCCGCATCTGGAGATCGAGCGCTACTGCAGGAATTTAATTGTGGCTTGTGCTGGAAGCAATTAATTTGAAGCGCGGCCCTGTCTTGCGCTGACTCCCGTGAGCCGTGTCTGCCCTTCGCTATGCTATGCATAAGATCCTTAATATCATGCCGACCTATTCGCTATGCTCTGGTAAATATCATTCATCGTATGTTCCTCTGTCCATCACACCGCCATACCAATCTCCATCGCACCCTCCGCATCCTCAGCTCGGCAATCGCATCCGTACTTGGCCCTGAATTGTGAAACTGACAAGCCCTCAAGCTCAGTGAGGGCACCGTGCGCGCTTCTGGCCTTCCCGTACCTCACTGACATTGACACATCTCCGCCTATCACAGCATCGTGGACAACAATCGCTACGTATGCTCTGGCTGGGCTGCTGTCAATCGCCGGCTCCTCCTCAGCAAACACTCTGTATTCACGACATCCCAGCGTATCGCCCAGTAGTCGATGCAGCCGCACAATAGGATGATCGTTCGCAAAGGTGTCGTATATCTCCATATCCTCAAAGTAAGGAAGCATGTGCATGTCGAAGAATTTCTGGACCTGGTTGTAATCGAAGTTGGAGTCAAGAAACATGGCACCGATATAAGCTTCAACGATGTCAGCAAGACACTTGGGTGGATCGCTGACAGAGGTCCAAAAGTCTTTCGCATCACCAGCGTTCTTCTGGGCCTCCTCAAGCTCCTCGGCGTAGTTCTTAATCTGGGGTCCTAGTTTGTGGGTGCTGTATCGCAGGTTGCGGTGAAAACCGAGCATGACGCAAAGTGCTCCAAGAAATCTGTTTGCAACCATGGCCATCTTGTGCTCGGTCAACCACTGTGGTCCTTCGTCTGGGTAGTGGTAGATCAGGTATGAGACGCATGCCATATCGAGTAGCGAGTCGCCTAGAAACTCAAGCTGCTGGTAGCTCCGAACAGACTCGTAAGCGCGGGGCATTGACGGATGGGTGAAAGCTGCATGCAGGAGACGAACATTCTTGAAGCGGTAAGGATGCTGTGCGGCGACTTGGTCTGCGAGGTGAAGTTCGTACCCACGAATCTGCTTACCTTCCAGCTTCTGCCATTCTGGAATGATGTATGCCTTGCTGTAGTCTGTCCACTTGAGCATCTGGTGCTTTTCGATCTTTTCCGCCTCATTGATCCGATCGATTTTGCTGTTGACAAGCTTGGTCACGGCACTGACAGCATTGTCCCAGCTCTCGGGTGTCCATTTCCCAGGGACGTTCTCACTCAGCCAAGCAGCTCCGATGATGGCTTCGCACACGTCTGCGATTGTCTTTCTACCCAATGCATGGCGCAAGGTGATATCGTCCTGCTTGTTGACGCCCTTGCCTTCGAGTAGCTTGATCCCTTCAGGGTACCACGTACGTCTGGAAAAGGACTGTGTTCTGATGTGATCTGTCAGTCCAATTTCCTCTGCAGTCTGGAACAAGTTGGCATTGCAGAGCTGAACCATGCGTCTCACGTGGAAGTCGAACTCGGTGTCGTCTGGGTTGCGGATGTAGGTGTCAATGGTTGTGGCCATTTTGAGAAAGGTGTCGCCAAGAAATTCCAGTCTCTCATAATTTCGACCCATACCTCGCTCAAACTTGACTTTTGATAGATCCTCACCGTAGTCACCGGTCGCATCCGAGTCCTTGGTAAGTGCTTCAAGTGCCAGTGATGGATGTGCTTCCAATTGGAGATGGTCGAACGCTTCTCTTGCGATGAGGTGAGACTCAATCCGCCAAATCACTGCTGGTAATGCGTAGCAGGTAGAAGCTACCGTCACAGGGATTCTTGAGATGCGTAACGGTTGTGGACACACGTAGCACTTGGCTTTCCCCTCCAGCTCCTTATCTATCACCTCCGCAAGCATGTTCCGGCGATGAAGCAGCCTCTCCGCTTCGAGGACTGGCTGATCAGGATCCCAGCTTGCCTTCAGCCTAGACTTCTTCCACAATGACACTGTCGTCTCGATCACGGATGGAGAGTGGCCTTCCTCCTTGACGTAATCAGGGTTTGGATCACAAGCTTTCATAGTGGTGACCAGAGACTTCGTGAAGTAACGTTTGCCTCCATCAAATGGGTCTACCAGGAATCTGTCAACCAAACCAGAGGGTTCCATTTCAGAAGTCCATCGAGGGTCATCTCCGCCGCAGATCTGCTCAAGTAGATCCCAATCGACTTTGGACTCTAGGATAGCACGCTCATCAGTGACGGTCTTTGCTGGTGCTATCCAGTAGGACATCTTGGCTGGATCGTACTCGTATGTCTTGTTGAAAATATCCTTGAAAATCTTGAGTGCGAACCTCGTCAGCAGCTCAAGTTGCATAAAACCAGCTGAGAGGCCTCCAGAGATACGCCGCAATATGACGTTAGACGCAGCCCCGGAATTGAGGTATACTGGGAAGGAGGGAATATGTGGCAGCTCGTTTCGAGACAAGATAATCAGCGACTTGTATGGTTGATCCAATCCAGCACTGAAGTCGAATATAACTCCATAAAGAATCTCGGGTAGTTGACCGTGATGCCAGAAGTCTGGCTTATGCTTCATGACGTAGCTTCCTTTACCTTTCAGATCGAGTGCGAGCGCTGCATTGCGCATGGTGGGTAGACGGTCCTTGAAGATGGGAAGAAGGTGATCATCGAGCATTCCACGTTGCTTTAGCTCGACGCACGTGAAGAAGGCGGCTGAGCACTTGGCTTCTATCTTCCGACGCTTATTCTTGCCTCGTGAACCTCGAACTGGGGAGCAAGTTGGCAGAACGATCTCACTGTAGAAACCACCCGCGGTCGGCGTCACCACATATTGAGCTCTCAAAGGCTCATCTCCGCTGTTCGGCAACGTGCTCACGTAATGTGCCAGGAATGTGACGGCGTTCGAGAGAGTAAGCTTGGCACCTGAAGAAGTGATGTCGTAGCTATTGACGCTATGCTGTAAGATTTCTGGAATAAGGAGATCCTCATTACCAGTAAGTCGACGATCTTCAGGAAGTCGAGCACAGAAAGACCTCATTGATTGCTCGGCTCTGTTATTATCGTCGTGCATGATGGCATGGTCTCGATTACCCGCCTCGAGCATGTGTATAAAGGTGGAGTTCTTTTGTCGAGCTCGACCTCTCGATTGGACGTACTGAATCATGGTTTGACAAGGGTCAAAGCGGATAATCAGATTGCAGCTAGGGACGTCCAGACCCTCCTCTGCAACTGAGGTTGCGAATAGACAGTTCAAAGTTCCATCTCTGAACTTCTTGAGGGTCAGGACCTGCTCACGGAGTGTGCTCGCCGGATTTGCCATGTCCATGGATCCAACGCCGATGAGGAAATCGCAGTGAATACATAGGCCGCCAAGGGCATTGAAGACTTCTGACAGTAGTGTAGCAGTGTGTCTCTCCCTGACGAAAACGATGCAGCGATAATCGCTTGGTCCGCTGAAAAAATCCGCCAGGCATTTTCGCAAAAGCAGGACTTTTGGAGAGACTGTAGTCATGGTCGGTTGAACCAAGGGCTGCGAAGAAATGTGGTTCAAGAGCTCACGCATCTCTGCAATGTCCCCTTCATTGTTAGCGTTTGCTGCGTTCTGCGGTCTAGCGTATCGTTCGATGTGCATGTCGGACTTCTGTGCAATTTTCTCGGGTAATGCAAGATGCCAAAATCGGTCCGCGCACCACTGTCCCAGTTGTGCGTGCATCTGCATGGAGCGCTCAGAGAGCTTCTTCATGAAATGAAAGTGACCATACTTGGCGCAGAGGTCTGCACAAAAAGAGGTTTGGCTTGGGCGCGGCAGTGCCTGATAGGTCTCCTTGACCTCCCGTGGTCGATGGATATGATTACTGAGTGGTGCCAAATGTGACGTGGTTGCAATCGTGCTATGTAATGTTGCTTCCAGTTCAAGTGCCAAGTCCACCACGTCCATGTCTTCGGCTTTTGCATCGATCGGTGATGCGGTCATGCCGAATATTCGTGGTCGAAGCTCCTTCCCCAAAGGGTGAAAATAGTCTCGCATGATCTTGCAGTACGGATGGGACTGTTTTGCGTGGTGGGCTTCGTCAAATATGAGGAGATTTATCTGATCCATTCTGATGAAGCCATGTGACAGGCACAAATGGAGGACCTCGGGTGTACAGACGATTACTTTGTTGCTCGAAAAGTGCTTGATCCACTTGTCTTTGGTCCAGAGATCTATCCCCATGGCTCCATAGATACGAGTGACTTCGTAGTTCAGGTTGTGCTTCAAGACTGCTTGCTGTTGAAACACAAGATTGACTGCTGGGACCAAGAAGAAGGCTATACGTGACGGCTTGCCTGCGAGACGATCGTCGAGCTCTTGGTCGATGACATGACGAAGCAGGAGCACAGCGATGAGCGTCTTACCGGTCCCTGTATCCAGAACAGCGATGGTGTTTTGCTGCTTCGCTCGCTCGAACAGCTCCAACTGGTACTCGCGTGGGTCATCGATGATGTGCTCGGATTCTTGTTCACCGATGATCTGACTGATGGAGAGTTGCTGTTTCTGAGGATTTCTATGCCTGTCGTGCTGAGTTGGCTGAATGTCCAACGCAGCTTGTTGTAGCACCCATGTCCTGAAGATGGCCCGCTGCTTTCGCTTCTTCGCTTGAGTGGTGAGAGGCTGGTCGTCATCGTTCTCATCAGAGTCGTCACTCGTGGCTTCGATTTCATGGACGTCGGTGAGTATCCCGTCTGTGATCTTTATGTCTGTTGTGATAACGCTGGCAAAATGCTCATCTACATCCATAGCGTCCGTCATGGCTGCTTTTGTCATACCAGTGCTGACGGCCTAGAAGAAGGCGTGAAATTGCAGCCGGAAACTCTGAACGGCCAGGCTGAGAGAACCACATGCTGCGCCTCCTGTGAAGATAAAGCTGAAGCTCTCACGTGTCTCCAGAGCAGCAAACATGTGCTGTCGGACGATTGGCCTTTGGCTGGCGAGAAGAAGTTTGACTGTGGTTGGTTGAAACGCGGGGTCAAAAGTTTGCCGAGGACACGGGCTCCGCATGTCCAACTTTGTTAAAAGCTTCCGCCTCATCTTTGCCAGCCATCAATGCCACCTCACGAGAACTTCACAAATTTGTAATCAGCTGTACGACCGTGTGATTATCCTCTTCTCACGCAACCATTTGAACGCACTTGCTAGCGACCGGACCACATCATGACTGGTGAAAATGCCAGTCTGGGTTCCTTGTTCCAGTCGGCGGAAGGCAAACGACACAAATTGAGTCAGCTGCCATCATCGAATGCGGAGGGATATCAAGATGTGCTGAACGCTGCGTTATCAGAGTATCAGAATGCTCTGCAGACAGCGGACAAAGTATCAATATTCAGCCCCAACGAGACTCTGGACGATGTATCTACAAATGATATCAGGTTCGGATGCAAGCGCAAGGAAGGATCAATGGGACTGACGATGCGGCAGATATTTCCTACTTCGATATTATCTTGCAGATCTGACGCTGAAAAGAACCGGTGGCAACAGAAAAGCCCATCTCAAAGAAGCACAGTCGCTGTCACTGGCTTTTCTCAAGCAGTTGGATTCGTATGATATTTTGAACAAGACTGATGCCGATCTGTTGGAAAGGGCTTTGGAGATGCCAGACACATTCTCCATAGTCTCAAGCTCTGACTCGACGACCCGCCGAGAAATCAAGATCCGACGGTTCAAGGAAGAGAAGGAGCTCAAGCAAAGGCTTGAATTCTTGCAGTCAAAGTCTTCCGGCGGCCAGGATGATGAGCTGGCGCGGGATCTCTATCTGCAGCAAACTAAGTCTGCTATACATCAGACGTTCCAGACGCTGGAATCCATCGCACAAGAGCTGCACATTCTTTCGCTTGCACCTCCCTCGCCGCCTTCGTCTAGCGAAAGAGCTGCACGAGACCTTCGAGACAGGGAGCGCGAGCGTGATGGATTCTCGGAGAGGCTGGACGGACTGCATCTGTCGGCCGGTCTCAAAGGTCCTCTACTAGACTCCAAAGGTAAACCTATGAGGCCATTTACACTGCTCGACAAGCGAACCCAGCTTCAGCAAGGTGTCTTCCGACCGGACCACAGCCTCCCGACGATGACAATCGATGAGTATCTCGAAGAGGAAAGGAGACGAGGAGGTATCATTGAAGGTGGAGGACCGAATTCTGGACTTCGTCCTGAACCAGACGAGGATGATCTGGACAAGGCCGATGCAGAAACGATGAAAGCCAGAGCTTGGGATGACTTTAAGGATGACAATCCAAAGGGAGCAGGAAATACGTTGAACAGAGGATGAAACGGCCAGGAATGACAGGAATGATCACGAACATCTGCAAAGTTTATGGAATCTATATGATATGGCTTTGAAGGAATGACCTTGTGATCAGTGACAATTGATATTGCTTCTTTGAGTCAATATGCCCGAGGAAGAGCGGAGTTCGGAATGGATAGTCCGTGGCGGCGATCAGGCTTGGTGGAGGGGCAAAGCGGGCAATCTCCTCCCAGAAAGCATGCTGTGAAGCTGTTTAGGGGAAATCGCGCATTGGGTGATTCTGCGGAAAAAGCCACGAGGTACCTAAAGACTTTTCACCGACTCTTCGGGCGCTACCAGCCGCTTCACGATATGAGATCTTGCTTATCACGTTGATCATTGACACACGGGCGTTTCTCTGCTACACATAATTCGGTTTCCCTGCATAATTGTTTCTGTTCCTGATCTTTACGTCACGAATACCTAGCTGTTCTCCACCGCCTCGACTTCCAACTTTCCCATCAAGATTTGACTCAGCTTAGATATAGCCTCTAGGACTTGGTCAGGATAATATTTTGGATTCACAGTGTCAAATATGAGTCTACGAAGCAACGGTAGACGTGGGAGTAATCGCCATGCGCTATCGACATCGCCGCTAGCGGAGCAGTCGATATTGCGCGATCTGCAGGATGAAGAAGAGGAAGAAGCCCAACAACTTCTGCGGAATGGCCACGCTCAGTCGCATGGCGAGAGTCACAGCCCCTTCGGACGGAGGGCATCAAGAACAGATTATTCGCTTATTGGAAGTTATCGAAGACCAAGTGCAGTCGCATATGGACCCCGACCAATATTTTCAGCCGCCCCAGCTCCAGACCCTGGTCCCTTTGTGACGGAGCAGGATCGAGAGGCGGCTTTTGAGGACGAGCGAAGTCTGCTGCGCGACAACGAAATCATCCCCCCGAAGCATCCTAGGAAGGAGAGCACCGCGTCGGGTACTTCTGGTTTTCTCGCCCGCAAGCTCTCGATACAAAACTTTGTACCTCGCAGAAGCCTGAGCGTGTCACGCGGTAGCGCCATCGAGGATGATGCTGTCGATGAGACTACGCCACTGGTTCGCAATGCTGGTTTACCATATGGTGGCGAAGATACGCCAGAGAATATTGACAAGAAATGGAATGAAGCTGTCGCGCATGGCGAGATCCACACGACCTGGCAGCGAGAGGCAAAGGTCTTGGCGAAATATTCACGACCACTTGTCTTCACTTTCATCCTCCAGTATTCTCTGACAGTCGTATCGATTTTCACCGTGGGTCACATTGGCAAGATCGAGTTGGGTGCAGCATCTCTCGGTGGAATGTCAGCCAACATTACCGGATTTGCTATCTTTATTGGTCTAGCCACCAGTCTAGACACTCTTTGCCCGCAGGCGTACGGATCTGGCAAGAAGCATTTGGTGGGCCTGCAGATGCAGCGCATGGTGTTTTTCCTCTGGCTTATCACCATCCCGATTGCATGCATCTGGGCCGCTGCTCCTCAAATTCTCGGGGCTGTCCTCAGCGAGAAAGAAGTCGCTGCAAAGGCTGGACAATATTTGAGAGTACTCATCTTTGGAGCTCCCGGATACGCAGCTTTCGAGAGTGGAAAACGCTATGTGCAGGCGCAAGGTCTCTTCCATGCCACTTTGTACGTGCTCATGGCCGCAGCTCCGATCAACGTCTTTCTTCACTGGCTTTTCGTCTGGAAGCTCGAGATGGGCTTTATTGGTGCACCCATTGCAATCGCCATTGTAGACAATCTGCTGCCTCTTTTCCTTTTCCTCTACGTCCGCTTTGTAGACGGCATGGAATGCTGGCCTGGCTTCACCCGACGTGCCTTCAAGAACTGGTGGCCTATGATCAAGCTTGCTCTGCCTGGCCTGGTCATGGTTCTTGCTGAGTGGCTCGCATTCGAGATCCTCACCCTGACATCTTCATACATCTCTGCAACACATCTGGCTACACAGAGCATTCTCAGCACCATCAGCGCCATTACGTTCCAGATCCCCTTTGCAATCAGTATCGCCTCCTCGACACGTATTGCCAACCTCATTGGTGCGACCTTGATTGAGCCAGCCAAGCTTTCGACAAAGGTCTCCCTTTACGTCGCCTTTATCGTCGGCATGTCAAACATGCTTCTCCTCATTGCACTTCGGACTGTGCTTCCGTGGGCCTTTACCAGCGATCCCGATGTCGCAGAGTTGACCAAGAAGGTTCTTCCCCTGAACGCCGCCTTCCAGCTCTTCGACTCCTTGGCAGCTCTCGCGAACGGCATTCTTCGTGGTCTGGGGCGTCAAGAAGTCGGCGGCTATGTCAATCTCATCTGTTACTATGTGGTAAGTCCCTTACATCCCGATCATCGATTCCTTGCATCTCTAATAAGCACAGATTGCACTTCCCATCTCCTTCGCCACAGCCTTCGGTCTACACTGGGACCTCTACGGTCTTTGGGCTGGTCCAGCCGGTGCCTTGGGTCTCGTGGCCGGCATCGAACTCTGGTTCGTCTACAAGATGGACTGGAGCAAAGCCGTCGAAGCAGCGACAGCCAGAAATGCAGTTGGATAAGACACACCAGCTTCTCGCAACATCTTTGCATCAGTACAAATTGAATAGCGTAATTCACTCCATGTAGCATAACGGCCTATGTAGACAAGTCCTTTCATCCCGCGTCCCTCCCTGATACCTCCTCTACTGCACGACCGCCCTCCCCTTAATCCTCAGCGGCTGCGGGTTCACCGGATCCGGCGTCGTCGCCACCGATCCCCTGAGCCTGTTCTGCGCTTGACAATCACTCGTGCACTGCGTCGCGCCCTGGCTCAATTCCGTAGCATCCTCGCCCAGCACACCACCCATCCTACCCCCGCTCGCCACCGTCCACTTCGTCACCTTCCCATCCTGATACGTCTTTGTCGCGACCTGCGGACTGTCCTTACCCAGCAACATCTCGTGCGCGCCCTCCCCGGACGCCGAGGCATTCACGCCATTCCCAAAATTGATCTTCCCTGTATTCGCGTTCTTGAAGTAGAATACATCTGGACCCAAGGTGTGCACGAACTCGACGTCCGACGCGAACTCGGTTTCCATCTGGAAGATACCGCCCTGTGGCGCGTCCTTGCTTTGCACTTTGAGTTTGCCCCCGCCGGTGGAGAAGATGATGACGAAGACGTCGTCGGAGAGGTCGAAGTCTTTGATTGTGATGCCGTTACGTTGGGCGGCGGTCAGGGAGGGGGTTTTGGAGGAGAAGATGACGGTCGGGGAGGTGACCATGCGGTCGGGTGCGGGAGCGCCGGTGAGCGTGTAGTTGTTCACGCTGAGCGTGGCGCAGTCGATGTCGTACCCGACGTGGCGGCCGCGGACTTGGATGCTGTTCTTGCAGGTGTTGGTCTTGGAGGGAAGGGAGGCTTTCTTGCCGGCGGCGGGGTTGTAGGTGACGCCGTTGACGGTGACGGCGAAGTCGCCTGCTGAGGAGCCGGAGGTGGTGGGGGTGGAGCCACCGTCGTCTCCGCCCTTGTCGTCGCCGCCTTTGGCGAGGGCTGGGGCGCCGAGGGATGCCAATAGACCCAAGACGGGGAGGGAAAGGTAATGCATGATGCTTGGTTTGGCTTGGTAGTGCTTGGTAGAAACGGGATAGAAGAATGAGAGACTTGATTGACTTTGGTAGACTGGGGCAACAATAGGTATGGTCTGGGAGATACTTATACTAGTACTTGCACGACTTTGGTGAATCGTGATCACTGCTCGTTTGTACACACTTTCCCCTCGAATACGCCTGGTAAAGGTGTGCTAGGCGAGAGGTAGACCGTTTTGTCGCGGAGGAATGCAATCTCACAAAGCGGCTCATTGGCGTGGCCGTTCTAGACTCCGTGAACTAGTGGCCTTGGCACAAGGTGATGGCGTTGAAGTGGCATCCCCTAACGTCGGCGCAGTGACCTCAAGTCGCACACTGATAGGTCGGACCACGGTTGTGCAGCAGACATCGCAGTACATAACACTCTGCTGCGTGACTTCTGAAAGGGCAATCAAGGCAGGCGCCCATCGATTCCGGTAGCATCAAAGGGGTCGTGGCGTCGACGAACAGTACGGCTGCTTTGTACCTGATCGGGAGACTTTCAGGAACATGTTGGACATGCCGTGTAACAGCTGCTAGTGGAACAGGTACTGACGCAGTCGTGTCGATAGTTGTTTTGACAATGACTTGCTTTGTTGGTGTCCCCAGCCGAGGTCGATGTGCATGGGGTAATCCGGTATTGTTTCGCAGTGTCTATTGCCAAGATGTAGCGGACAACGGTGACTAACGTTTGAGCAGACTATTGTATTAGTGAGCAGAAGGGTAAGGGGAAGGACACATGGTCGCCGCGATAGGCCGGGTAAAGTGTGTCAGCAAGTGTTTGCAGATTTCGTCGACGACTGGAGGGGACAAGAAGAGCCGCAAAGAGTTGGAGATACACCCTGGCCCTCTGGATTGCGGCGGTGTCGGGACCCTGAATTTTCGGAAGGTGCACTTTCCAGAGGCCCCACACGTTCTCCGCGTTCCGCCGCCACCTCTTCCTCACATTCACATGTGTCGAGATCACTTGCAAATTAGGAACTTGGTGCATGCAAATCGCTCGTCGGCCACGACTTTCCCTACAAAATCGACTAAACTTCTCACCGCGCTCTTCAGCACATACACGATGTGCTAGATCATCCCATCTACTCTCCCGAAACCTCGAATGCCGGCGCCCAGTAATGACCCCGGCCGTAAACGGAACGATCAATCATGACGCCCGCTGGACGGAGACGATAGCACAAGACAATGAGCCAGATCTTACGAGACTCTGTGCAAAGGTACATGCGCGGATCAACGCATTCCTCGATGCGGAGCCCTCGACCGACCTGCTGAGGCGGGTGCAAGAGCAGACAAGATTGAGCTTGAAGATCATAGACGAAGCGCTCGAACGATTCAGGTGAGGATGCTATCCCGGGATTTGTGCAAGAGGCTGACGATTACAGTCTGGAAGAACTATCTCTGTCCTACAACGGCGGTAAGGATTGTCTTGTGCTTCTGGTGCTGTACCTTAGTGCTCTGTACGGCAATGCGCGCAAAACGAATAAGCCCCTTCCGAAAGAGTTGCATTCTGTATACATTGTGTCGCCGCATCCCTTTGACCAGGTCGAATCTTTCGTGGCATCGTCCATCACCACGTACCATCTAGAACTTGTCCGATATGCGAAACCGATGAGGCAGGCGTTTGAAGACTACCTGGATGACAACAAGAAGATCAAGGCCATATTTGTTGGGACACGTCGAACGGATCCTCACGGAGCGTCACTGAAGTACTTTGATCCCACAGATAGAGGATGGCCGTCCTTCATGAGGATACATCCCGTCATTGACTGGCACTATACTGAGATCTGGACTGTGAGTAGCAAATGCGGAAGATGAAGCAGCACTCTCGCTAAAATCTGAATAGTTCATACGGCATCTGGACATTCCATACTGTACCCTCTATGACCTTGGCTACACATCTTTGGGTGGCACCACGGATACTCACCCAAATCCAGCACTCAAGGTCGAAGCATCAGAGGCAGAAGGCGACGTCAAATATAGGCCTGCGTATGAGCTGGTTGAGGACGAAGAGGAACGCCTCGGCCGCGACAAGTAACTATAGATGAACTTCTTAGAGCTGTAAATAGACATCATCGACACGCTTCATCTAGAGCTCTCATGTGCCGATGCGGCCGCAATTAGCAATTACATCGACGCAATTATGCAACTACCTGTGCCAGATATCGTCCAGATTCAATAAATAACCTTGATCTCGACCTGCAGTCAATTTGATATCGACGTGTAGTCAGTGTGACTTCAACGTGCAGCCAATTTGAGCAGGTACTGCGGGCATGCGGCTTCAACCGACTTTACCCCGTGTTTCCTCCGAGACCGCACAAATGTCTCTTCACACCGCCAGAAGAGCGCACCAGCAGATCCGTGGCAAATGTAAGTGATATTCCGTTTGTGTCAGCATAAGCCATGCGTACTTCAGTGAGTAGTCAGTCTCATTACCAATGTCTAACTTAGTAATTTTCCCCGTCAATATGTACTTTTGCCGGCAACAACACGGAGTTCAGCAAGTGGAACTCGCGGAGGCGGCTGTAAACACTGGATCTCAATAGCCGTCACTTGCTTCGAGCATTCTTCCATCCCCAACCATGCTACCGTCGGGAGCAGGCAGGGAACTGCAAGGCAAAACAGTCTCGTCAGACTTCATGACGTCCACACCACTTTTGTTTCGCCACTCGCTCTCAAAGGACTATGAGCCTAGTGATTAGAGTTTTATCCACTGATCCCCATCCGAGGTCAAACCAGATCTGGCGGGTTGAGCCGCGTTGCGGAGGAGATCTGGCCTGACCAATTGCCGCTAGGCTTTTGGTGATTTGCCTGGCCCGACAGTAAAAATCTACCTCCCAGAGGTATTGCGACATCGGGCCCTGAATCCAAGAAGGCGTTTGTGACCATTACGAGCAATTTTTCCGACCCTCTTTCTCGACTTCCATCCCATACTACCACATCAATCATTGTCCCTTCTCAGATTGTGCAGACCTATCTTGCACCTGGTCTGCTAGTCTGAATAGACAATGGCGTCCGTCCTCACTGCCGGAGAAGCTGGTGAGTTTTGAACAAACCCCGCCGAACTGAGGGGTTTCTTTGCTGACCATATCTTTAGTTGCACGAGTTGCATACCTCAGCAGTGATGTCGTAGTCTCCGTACAGCCTTCTCTCACCAACGAGACCGAATTCTCCAAGTTCTTGCAGGCTTTCAAGAGCAACAAGGCTTCGGGTGTGGTCGCCAGAGATGGCGCTGAGGTATGTTACTATGAGCCGGAAATCTCAACGCCCATGCTCATGTCATGCAGATCATTCGCGTTCGACACAATGCCGACCCTTTTCTCTCCGTCTTCCAGCCTGCTCGCGCTGGCAAGCTGGTATCCGTCACGACCCCATCCTCTATTCTCGTCAAGTCCATTCCGCATCTTTACAAACTTGCACAATACCCTGTCGTGATACACACGTCACTGCAGCCCACTTCACACCCAGATTACTCGGACATCACGTCGATAAGACAGTCTGGCTTCATCTTCTTGCAGTCCGAGACCCTACAAGAGGCACAAGATATTGCTCTCACCGCACATGCATTAGCAATCAAGTCTGGCAAGGGTGTGATACACTTTTTTGACTCAGAAACCATCGATAGGGACTCGTCAATTGCCGAAGAGAACAGGGATCTCGTGAAGAGGATACTTGGTGTCGAGAGCTCGAGGTCTATTCAGGCTGCGCCTGCAGAGGAAAACTCATTATACGCAGACGACGGACGATTGCCAACACGAACTGTATTCGGAGGCAGCGGACAATCACGCATTCCGACACTTGAGTCTGGTCTCCAGACACCAGTTTCTGAGAAGCCAGCACAAATCCGAGCCAGCGACTTCGAGTCATCGGTGGCATCGACCTCCCCCGAGCGCAATACCAGCAGCGAGAGCGCCTCAGTCGTGTCTTCCGAGGCAACGTCTGTCGAGTCAGTGCAGCAGAAACCAGTCAGCTCAGATGATATCGATTTGTACGTCAACCAGATCTGGTCAGAGCTTCAGTCGGCTACTGGACGTGTCTATCAAGCATTCGAGTACAGCGGACCAGTCGACGCTGAGACCGCACTGTTCGTGTTCGGATCAGACACTGCTCTGTTCGGCAAGGAGATCGATCAAGCGACTTCTTCGGACGAATTCTACAATGCAGCGATCATCACTCCTCGTCTCTACCGGCCATGGCTCGGCATCAAGCTCGCGAGGGCAGTTCCGAAAAGTATCAAGCGCATCGCTGTTCTGGAGCAAGTACAGCGAAAGACTACGAAGTGGGGTCCTCTCTTGCTAGATGTCTTGATGTCGCTCAAAGCAGCCAACACGAGCGGTCCAACAATCGTTGGCCACCAGCTTGGCTACATCGAGCCGTCGACCGTCAAGCAAGCACTACGCGGTATCTTCCAGAATCTCAAAAGCCCAAGCCCGATCCAGAACCTTGAAATTGGAAAGCATGAGCAGAAGGTACCACAAGGCAGGGAGTATGACTTGGAGCAGCCCGAGGCTGAGAATGCATACATGAAGATCTTACGGCAGACCTTCTCCGACCGACTGTACATAGCCAACCGTCTGAAGTCCGACAATGCTGGCGTCAACTCGGAACTTGCAGCGAACCCCGAATTCGGTTTTGGCTCACTGCTTGCCCGATCAGAGCACCGAGGGCGTTTCTTGGAGGAAGTAAAGGCCGCATCGAAGAGCAAGGAATTTATCACAAACGCGCCTTCGAAGTGGCTGGGCAACTGGCTACTGGAGGCTGAGAAGGGTGGAAAGATTGACGAGATCGCTCCAGAAGTCATCGCACGACTTAGCACTGACGGCTCATCATTGGCACGAGGTCTTGCTGAGAAGAAGGGCCTATTCTACAACGAGTCTCAATGGCTCATTGGGTCAGATGCCTGGGCTTACGATCTCGGAAACTCAGGTGTACACCATGTACTTGCATCGGGCAAGAATGTCAACATGCTCATCGTCGACTCCACACCTTACACCGAACGGGCTGCAGCTGATGCCGCCCGACGAAAGAAGGATGTCGGTCTCTACGCCATGAACTACGGAAATGCGTACGTTGCCTCGGTCGCAGTCTACAGCTCGTACACTCAGGTGCTTCAAGCGATGATTGAGGCTGAGAAGTTCAACGGACCTTCCGTCATCGTTGCCTACTTGCCATACCACAAAGAGACCGATTCGCCTCTCACCGTTCTGCAAGAGACAAAGAAGGCGGTCGATCTCGGCTATTGGCCCCTCTACCGCTGGGACCCTACGGCTGAGGTGCGCGGCGAGGAGAATTTCCAGCTTGACTCTGAGCGCATCAAGGAGGAATTGAAGGCTTTCCTTGCCCGAGATAACCACCTTACACAGCTTATGAGGAGACACCCCGAGTTCCACGCCAATCTGTCCGAGTCATACGGCACGGAGGTGCGCAAGACGCAGAAGCGTATGGCCAAGGACGCATACACCAAGTTGCTCGACAGCTTAGCCGGCGCTCCCATGACCGTCCTCTTCGCCTCTGACAACGGCAATGCTGAGAACCTGGCTAAGCGACTTGCTACGCGCGGTCGTGCTCGTGGCCTCAAGAGTATGGTCATGGCTATGGACGACTTCCCCATTGAAGATCTGCCTCACGAAGAGAATGTCGTCCTTGTCACCAGTACAGCTGGTCAAGGTGAGATTCCACAGAACGGCAGGAACTTCTGGGAAGCCGTGAAGAACTCCACCGACCTCGATCTCGCTGATGTCAACTTCGGTGTCTTCGCCCTCGGTGACAGCCACTACTGGCCTCGCAAGGAAGACAAGATCTACTTCAACAAGCCAGGCAAAGATCTCCACAACAAGTTCCTTGCTCTTGGTGCGAAGAATATTGTCGATGTCGGACTCGGTGACGACCAGGATCCGGATGGATACCAAACTGCATACGTCGAGTGGGAGCCCAAGCTTTGGGACATGCTCGGTGTAGGCAATGTCGAAGGTCTCCCAGAGGAGCCACCTCCAATGACCAATGAAGACATCAAGATCCAGTCAAACTTCCTCCGTGGCACAATCGCCGAGGGTCTCTTGGATGAGTCGACTGGTGCCCTCTCTGCTGCCGATCAGCAGCTTACCAAGTTCCATGGCACATACATGCAAGACGACCGCGACCTCCGCGACGAGCGCAAGGCACAAGGTCTCGAGCCCGCCTACTCTTTCATGATTCGTTGCCGCCTGCCTGGTGGTATTGCAACTCCAGACCAGTGGCTGCAAATGGACGCTATCTCGTCAAACCTTGGCAACGAGACCATGAAGCTCACCACCCGCCAGACATTCCAATTTCACGGCATTGTCAAGGGCAAGCTGAAGCCTGCCATGCAAGCCATCAACCGTGCCTTGATGACCACCATCGCAGCCTGCGGTGATGTTAACCGTAACGTCATGTGCTCTTCCCTCCCCACAGAATCCGCCTACCAAAGAGAAGTTTACGCTTGCTCAAAGAAGATCTCCGACCACCTCCTCCCCAGCACGATGGCGTACCACGAGATCTGGCTTACCGATGACAACGATAAGAAGACACAGGTTGCCGGTGATGCAGTGCAAGATTTCGAGCCGCTCTACGGACCTACCTACCTTCCTCGTAAGTTCAAGATCACCATTGCCATTCCTCCACACAACGACACCGACGTTTACGCCCACGACATCGGCCTTATCGCCATCAAGGGTAAGGACGGCAAGCTCGCTGGTTTCAACCTTCTCGCTGGTGGTGGTATGGGTGTGACACACAGCATGAAGAAGACCTACCCACGAACAGGCAGCATGATGGGCTACGTCTCCAAGGACGAGGTACACATTGCTTGCGAGAAGGTCATGCTCGTCCAGCGTGACAATGGTGACCGGACCAACCGCAAGCACGCCAGGCTGAAGTACACTATCGACGACATGGGAGTAGACACCTTCCGAACTGAGGTCGAGAAGTACTGGGGCCGCAGTTTTGAGGAGGCACGACCATTCGAGTTCAAGAGCAACATTGACACGTTCGGATGGGTCAAGGACGAGACGGGCTTGAACCACTTCACCATGTTCATCGAGAACGGACGTATTGAGGATACCGCCGAATTCAAGATGAAGACTGGCTTGGTGGCGATTGCCAAGTTGGGTGTGGGCGAGTTCAGGTTGACGGGTAACCAGCACTTGATTCTCAGCAACATCGACGACAAGGATCTCGACAAGGTCAAGAGCCTGATGAAGGAGTACAAGCTCGACAACACCAACTTCTCTGCTCTGAGGTTGAGCTCGTCAGCTTGTGTTGCCTTCCCCACTTGCGGTTTGGCCATGGCCGAGTCAGAGAGGTACTTGCCTGAGCTGATCACCAAGCTCGAGTCGACAATCGAGGAGGCTGGCTTGAGGCAGGAAAGCATCGTCATGAGGATGACGGGCTGTCCCAACGGCTGCGCTCGACCGTGGTTGGCTGAGGTGGCCTTCGTGGGTAAGAGCTACGGAGCGTACAACATGTACCTCGGTGGTGGCTACCACGGACAACGCTTGAACAAGCTCTACAGGAGCAGCATCAAGGAGGACGAGATCTTGGAGATCATGCGGCCGTTGGTCAAGAGATTCGCCAAGGAGAAGAACGATGGCGAGCACTTTGGTGACTGGCTCATCCGGGCTGGTGTCATCAAGCCAACGACTGAGGGCAAGGCTTTCCACGAGGATGTGAGTAACACTGATGACGAGTTGATGATATCAAAGACTAATATGAAACAGACTGCCGAGCAGGAAGAGGACGATGAGTGATCGGACATGACCACATAATAGACTGTTCTGGCTGGACTATTGTTGCATTGCAGGTCGGAATACCACGAAAAGCTTTTGAATTGTACATAGCATTTGGAAATATGATCAAAATTTAATTCAATCACTCCACCCTTGAGTTGGATCCAAGATTGTATGTCGAACCTATGCTCCATCAGTGTCGGGATATGCGGAGCACTGCTACCACACTGATATGTTGTAGCGCTGGCTTACGGGTGGCCGATAGCATGATCATGATGTAGTAGCATCTGATAATCAGATCAATGGATACTGTTGCAATGTCTCGATGCGATGATTTTCACTTACACTCCGACGCAGTCAGGTGCGGGACCGCTGAGCAAGGCTGTAACGACAAATTATGCATATCCTGAAGAAGCATGACTTCAGACAAGTGATGCTACGGGATTTTGAAGATCCAATAACGGTATGAAGCCACTCCGAGGAATGATCGTCTGCCGGATGAAACCGCACGGCACATTATCAACCTCTTCTTGACCGCTCTTTCCTCTTAATTTGATGGATTCATACTAGCAGCATGATGGAGTTGTTGTAAGTGAATTGAGTATACTCTCACCATCGAATTGATGCAAATTTCACTTGATCGGCTTCATTCAAGCATGTGTCGCCACTCGTATGCGACATCACTAGACGCGGCACACGACGTTTTCAGTCCGTTGAGGAAGCCGATCGGTGGCTATACCATGACCAAAATGATAAGGCCAACGTTGCAGGAGCCCAAATAAGACGCCATTCGCTACGTGCTTACCTGTTTCATCCATATCCCCATCTCTTTTCGATCACTTGCCACCGACATACGAGCCGCACTATATCCCCAGTCGTTGCCGCGGAGTCGCAGATCCTATTCTTAGTCCATGAGAAAGCTGATCTCCTATACCCGTCGCAGCTAGGTAAGCGAAGCTATCCGGTAGCCGACAGTTGGTACCATGCTTCTGGGTTTGCTACTATGGTCCTTACGGACTATGCACCTCATCTGCAGACCGTTCTGATACTTCGTATCACACCTCGCTTACACAGATCGGCATCATAGCCAGTCATTCCTCTGTCATGTCTCGCTAAAGCACAATAGTCCTTGCGCGGTATAGTCTTATAGATGCACATCATCGCCAGAGCACGAGTATACATACTTCCTTCCCCTCCTCTCATCCGCTATACCACTTCATTCCAACTCGTTCAAACTGATACTTCCACACCACATCCTCCAATTCATTCACACTCTCCCCACCACCTTTCGGCTTCTTACCAATTCTTGGCCCAAAAGCCATGCCACCACCTCACACCCTCCCCCTCCTCCTCCTCCTTCTCGTCTCAACCCTCTCCTCCCTGGCATCAGCAGACCTCCTCCCCGCCATCTCCCGGCGCACCTCCCCCAACCCCTCCCTCTTCTCGAAAAGACAAGGCTGCACAGGCACCCCCTTCCTCAACTCCTTCTGCTGCTCCAAATCGACCTACTGTTTCGCCGGCGAGACCTGCTGCGCCAACTCGTTCTGTTGTCCCGGCGGATCGACGTGCGTGGAGGCTACGTATCAGTGTTCTGGGAGAGGGGAGGGGTTTGGGACGGGGATAGAGGGGGCGGTGTCAGCTTCGTCGGGGGCAGCAGGGACAGGAGGCAGTGGGAGGGGAGGGAATGGTACGACTGTGACGATGGCTGCGACGAGGGCTGGGACGGCGGTGGCGACGGGATTGGGGACGACAACGGGGACGGGGGCGGTGGTGACGGCGTCGTCGGGGACGGCGAGGGCTTCCCTGTCGCCTGTGGCTTACACGGGTGCGGCGGGGAGGGTGGATGCTTGGTCGTTGGGAGAAGTGATGGGGGCTGTGAGTGTAGTCGTGGCGCTTATGGTTGGGCTGGGAGTAGGGATGTTCTAGTACTAGTACAAGACATTGAGCTTCGAGGGAGGTGGAGTGAGCATAAATTATGATTAAAAATGGAACGTAATATTCTAGCCTCCAGCGGCGAACATAATCATGGTGACTCGGTGGTGGTAGTTGTGGAAGTGGGAGTCCTACAGTATTCAAAGCCCAAGCATCAATCCGTAAACAAGTCCGCGTGCGAATGCACTCCGTCAAGGAATCACTCATTCCTGTAAGTCTTTGCAGGCTTGTGCTATGCATTTTACCCGGAGGTATCGTATCCGAAGAGTCCTGTCCAAGACATCGAATCTGGATACCCGCACGGCATCGCTCGAATTTCGTCATTGAGCTGCGCTTCTGGAATTGACAAGTTTTGGTAATGTCTCTTGAGTAGTACCAGCATCGCGAATGTGCCTCCTGCCTTGTCCTGAACCACTTGTCGGCTAAACACAGCTACTTGTCGCCTAAATACATCGATCGCATGACATGCAGCAAGATGCTGTAACGTTGACGATTCTATCCTCACTCTTTCGAGTACTATGTCAGCGATTCGCAGCATGACCAGTGCCTCCCATAGTAGACGAGCTGTTATGGTCGGTGGAAGACGACATTGCAAGTCGCTATAGATAAGCGATAATGTGCAGTGCTCTGCCAGGGCTGATTCATAACCCGATAGGTTTGCGACTGAGTCTACGAGGACTGGCAGTGGGTCTGAACGTCGTACCTTCTGTATGAAGGGCGTCATTAGTAGAGATCGAGCTTTGTCTTTGATACCAAGGTCGATGATCCTGCATAAGCTGGGATCTTTTGTCTCGGGTCCAGAGATCGAGATCTCTTTCCGGAAAGCGCGCACGACCTGTGCTGAGATCTGCTCGGTGGGAAAAGTTGGTAGGGTGACCATTTGCCTATCAGGTTCTAATCTCTCGAGGTGGCTGACCTCGTCGAGGCTGATTTGGAGAGCATTATGGAACAATCTGAAGTGGTACATGTTATAGATCTCGCGGTAGCTGGCACCTGCCGTAATCAGTGCCTCCAAGGTCGGTATGTCAAGTTGCTCCAGAACCATGAGCTTCATCTCAAAAGGAAGAGCTTCGCATGGTGACGCTGGGGTAGTTGGGAAGTCGCCGACCATTGCGGTGGTGGTCATATTGTTATTGGTGTTGCAATACGTTATCCTGGCGAGAAAATGGATGTTGGTAAGAAGCATGGTTGTAGCAAAAATCAGTTCGCCTGTGCGACCTGCTTGAGATTGCTTCCTCTGTTAGGCTCTGCAAGTAATGAACCCAGCTTACCTTCATTCTGTGGCAAAATCTACTGCTTAGACGTCGTATCGACACGCTATCCACAAAGAAGATATGTTACCTAGCCTGGCTATCGATCAATCTTTTTTGCATTTGAGGGTGAGAAGAATGGAAAGCCCGAAGTGAAGTCCAAGGTCTATCACCATCCTCGGCGGCCCCACACACTCTCCAACCTGGAGCCATTGACCGAGGTCCATCACCACCGACCTTTTGAGATACTATTTGTTGATCTTGATTCTTTGTCGTCTCCCTAGCTCACGACTTCGCAACCATCAACCAGTACCTAGCTATGAGCGTATCCTGTGCACACTGCCACTGTGACTCTCACATTCAAAGCACAGAAGACACAAGTAATTTTCACCGCCACAAAGTAGTGAACGGCGCCAGTTCCATTCAGTCCAAATCTGAGCTACCCTAAAAGGCACTCCACCAATCCTAAGAATACTCTCGTATCGAAGTGATAATCATACAGTAATGAAGCTCCACCAAAGACCCCGGTGTGACTCTCTCTCAAGTCTTTTTTCCTCCCATCCCATCTCACTCCTCCCCCATCACATCCACTATTTCAGGAATGTCAAAGCCCTCTAGTTGGAGCGCAAGAAGCACCTCAAACCCTGAGGGCAGGCGCCGTTGACGAAAGAGCCGGGGAAGCGCTGGTCGCCGCTGAGGTTGGGGACGAGGCAGGCGGAGCGGGAGCCCGCGCCGGCGCAGTCGTTCTTGACGCAGCAGCCGCCGAAGTTCTGGCCGCCGACGGCGGCGCAGGCCTGGGCGGAGATGCGGGAGCCTGTGGGGGGTCCTGATCAGCACTGTTCTTGGGAGAAGGTGGGGGAGGAGGTTTATTAGAGCTTACCGTCAAGGTTGCTGGGGATGGAGCCGCCGGTCTCAGCCTGGGCCTCGCCGGCTGGGATCACGCTGGCGGAGACGCGGCAGGTCTGGACTGCTGCGGTGTTGCCTTGGCCGCCGCGGGTGGCTCCGCCGCCGCGCTGGCGCTGGCCGTTCTGGGCAACTGCGCCGGTGGCGGCGAGTGCGATGATGGTGGCGATGGTGAACTGCATTTTGGAATTGAAGGTAAAGATTGGATCTTTGGTTTGGTAGTGAAAGTTTTGAAGTGAGCGCTGCTCTGTTGAAGTGAATGAAGGATTGGTGGAGTGATTGTGGCCTGCACAAGATTTGGATTTGCTGTTTGGATGATGTTGAGAATTCTGGATGAGATGCACATACTTATACCTTCCTGCCTACATTCTTTGATGCCTTGAACGATGCTGTACATGCATGTCTCGGTCTCCGAGAGCTGAAAGATCCACATAGCTGTCCCCGACGAGATGAAGCCGCTGATGCTATACTGTTGGAGTGGTAAGAGTCTGTCAAAGGTACGATCGAGATTCGTACATGATAGAAAGAGCATGTGGGCTGGGATCGAGGCGTAGCTGGGCAAGCCTGACTCGGTAGTTCTTAGTGACCATGGGTGAAACGCCACTGGTTGGGGGAACTGATACATGGGAATACCACGGATGACGGCACTTCCAAGACGAGGCTGGCCACAAATGTTGGTACGAGAGGGTCCAGCTGGCGCAAAAAGAAGCTGAGACATCTTCGGGGATTGTGACCTGCAGCGGGTGCGGTTTATCTGATACAGGAACAGACGGTTGGTAATGGAGGTAGAGCTGTCATGTTGAATGTTCAGCCGTCAGATCGTGGATGGTGCTATGCTGGTGCTATGCTGCCTGAGTCAATCGTGAGCGATACACACGAATAGAGACAGGTTCTCCGATGCGTGCTTGAATCGGACAAGGATATAGAGTGTAAGCTGTCACTATAGGCTCGTCGGAGGTCATTTCTTGCACGAAGTAAAGAGCTTTCTCTCCACTTGCATCCGGACAATCCGTCCATGTTGGGGCTCGTCTGCAGGGGCTGGGTATGGGCTTCTCCCAGCCAAGCCATGCAGGTCCCCAGAAGTCATCCAGAATGTCGGAATGTGGGTGATGAAAGTGGCTGCAGTCCCGTCCTGGGCGCCGTCGAAGCTTCCGTGGAAGTCATGAAGTCAACAAGGATATCCTGTAACGAACTATGCGGGGGGATATTGCACGATCTGGGCACTTTACTCGATCGCCGCCATCAGCGGCAAGGCACGAAACGGAGCCATAGAGGTTGAGCTTGTCCATGAGCTTGTTTGCACTGCAAGTGATCGTCATCATGCAGTTTTTCTCGTGAGGCTGAAACGCGGAAGTGTTTGAGAAGAGGCGCCGAACTGTCGTCGGGGAATCTCACGAAGACGGACGCGCTTTGGAGAATCTTGCTGCGAATAGTAATCGCGATGAGTTGCGCCGTCCTTCCGTGCGATATATGGCCGTGGAGATGGATCTGTAGAGATCGATCCCATCGAGAAGTTTGCAGAGGGATGTTGCTCCGCACAGCCTTCGCTTCGCGCTTTCGTGCGTGCCATGAAAGCTGCCCAATCGCGACATGCCTCTCCACCGGAACACAACACCAAAAGAAGCAGTCAATAATCGTTCGAGGCAGTGTAGACGGTATTCTCGCGATCCAATGGACTCTTCGTCGCTTGAAACGTGGACATGTGTGCAAAAGCAAGCAGGAAGATTCTAGCACGGTCTGTAACCCCTGCTCTTTCAGTCCTCATTACCCCGTCGGTCATCCATGATTTGGTATGACATCGTTTGAGAAAAGCTTCTTTTGGTACGCTGTCCGCTTGCATATAATGCAAAGACACTGAGGAACAGAAGCAATTGTGCATGGTCCTGTACTACCCGACAGCAGAGCAGAACTGAACAAAGAACGCTGCAATCAAAGTTCGGCAGATAGCCATGCGAGCACAACACATGTGCAGAGCACAAAGCAAGCGTTCTGCGGCTCATAGCTGGCACCGTTGCCATGCAAGGTACCCGAAACGCTGTGTGACTTTCTCACTATCCAGCGGCGCCGTTGACAAATGCTAGCGAGCCATCGTCTCGTTTGATGAAGAAGATTCATCGCCGTTGGAAGAAGTATCGAGACTGTTGCGAGTGCATGAGCACGGCCACTCTGCATTGTTTTCGGGAAGATTAGTAGATCCACATCATTGTACCGAGCAATAAGTCTTGAGCTGATGGTGCAGTACTCCACCGTGGGATATTGTAATCAATTTCGGTCGAGATGCCTTTGATGTACTTCTGTCAAATGCGAGAAATCAAGCATCGGCTGATGATAAGATGCTGTGTAAAAGTTCCCGCATCCTGATTGGGATGACCAAGAAGAGGCATTGAGACTGCTCATTAGCGTCATGTTCCTGTTTGACCGCCCAGTTGATCCAGCCGGCCACCGTTTTCGTGGCTGCAACCGCTGTCCTCCCAGAATGGGGACAGAAGGAAAATGCAAGACAGTTGAGATCTTGTAGCATCCCAACAACAAGACGAAGCAGTGCTCTGAAAAAGTTATGAAAGGGGTGAATGTGTGAGATTGTGAAATTTGTGAAAAGTGCCTTGAACTGGCAATGAAAAGTACACTAATGGTACAATTATGTACAAAGATTATTTTTATGTACATATGATCTAGAAGCTGAAGGTCATGAGAGCTGATCGTCTGTCAGCGATTGCGATCAAATCTAAGGGTGTAGATAGCTTACCTGGGTTGAGGACGAAGGGGAGCAAAAGATGTGCGCCCCAACAGTTCAACATGGGCCACCAAGCCAAGAAAGAAGTGATCCTCCAGTCGTAGGGGACGAAGTTTGCAGTGGCAAGGATCAACATGGCGACAATGCAGAGAAGAGAAACGAAAATGGTCATCTTGTAACCCTTCCAGATCATCTCGAGTTCGATGATGGCGTTGGAAAAGGCAGCTTCCTTGTTGGTAGAACCCCAGGACATGTCAATGGAAAACATGTGGGACAAGAGGGCTTGAGACACTGCTTGTTATCAGTGGAATGCTTAGGTTACTGGTGGATGTCGAACGTACCGTGAATGGACAATCCTCCGAGGAAGACAAGGAAGAGAAGAATCCACTTGAGGTTCTCTGCGAGAGACCCGAAGAATGTCCGCTCACCTACAAGTATGTTAGTAGTTGTCTACTCGCACATGGTGATTTGACTGACCGATACGGTAACGCATGACAGCGAGCGCCAAGTTACCGTAGAGCACGAAAACAATGACAAGACCGAACCACACCTTCCACGAATCGAGGTAGAACTTGTCGAGGTAACCGTTGTACCAGCCGATTGCGAAGTAGTTGACGATTGTAAGGAACCAGACAGATCCGATAGCGTAGTACGTTCCGATGTAAGCGCAAATGGTGATCTTGGATGTCAATCTGATCTTTCCGAGGATGAAGTCCTTGAACAGGGTGGTGAAGAGTCCGTGTCTCGGCCAGTCCTTGACAGGATGGAAAAGCAGCTCGTTACAGCCGTATGCATACTTCTCCCATCGGGCAAGTTCATCGTAGACTGTCAAGGAGACACCTTCTTGGAAGCCTTCTCCAGCCCATGCGGCCAAGCGGACAATGTAACCTTCACTCTGAAGTCGAAGTGCCATATCGAAATCTTCCGAGACGGTGTTTTCTGCCCAGAATTTCTCGACTTCCTGCTTGCCATCTCCGTCAAGACCTTGGAAAGAAATGGATTGCAGCGAGCTCCAGCGCAAGATTGCGTTGTGTCCGACGAATGGTGCAACGTCACCATTGGCGACAGTGTACTTGATAGACGAGTAAATGAGGTTGGTGAAGAAAGTGATACCGTTTTCGAAGAATGACCAGGTAATTTGCATGACACCGGAAGAGAATTGAAGGATACTGACATCTGGACACTGTTCCATCTCTGAGACAGCATCCAACAGACAATCGGTGGGAACTCTGGTATCGGAGTCGATGATCAGAACGTAATCGCCAATTCTGATGTTTCCATCAGCCCAAGCACGCTCGTTTTGATCCAGAACCTCCTGAAGACAATCTCCGTAGGCCTTGGCTTCATCTTCCTGAGTCCAGAATGGATGGCGCTCGATTTTGAGAAGTTTCTCCTCCACCAGAATACTGATGTTGAGACCGAAGTTCATGTTGGAAGCCTTCTTGAATTTACCAGCACGGTAGTAACCATCAGCTCCATGACCTGGGCGAGCAGTCCATCCAATGTTGTTGTCAGTGTAGAAATTGATTCTAGCAGCTCGGGCTTCCTCATCAATGATTTGAAGACCATCGTCGAAGAACAACATGTTGCAGCTGCCACCTTGGAGCTCATACGTCGACATTGCTGCTTTGAGAGACCTGACAGTAGGCGCAATGACGGATTCCAGACCTTCCTTGTAGACGGGGCATTGAATTGTCAAGTGAGGTAGTGGTCCCTTGAGAGCAGTCAAGCGTCGAGGAAGCAAAGCCGAGTAGAATTTGGAGTTTGAGGTGACTTGAGTGATTGGACCGATGATCTGAGATGTACTACCAACGACGACCTGGGCGAAGAACTAAGATGAGAAGTCAGTGTCTGAATAATCAGTAGTCAGCAGTGGATGCAAGACTTACAAGAGTGATGAAAATCTGGACCGGTCCAAGGATAATGAAGCATACACGTCCCCAGTAGCCATCGATAGCAATTTCGAGAGCGACCTGGCGCCAACCAAGACTGATGAGAAGCGAAACCAGAACAATAGTGCATCCGACCAGCATAGCGTTGAGCAGGTTACTTTTACGATCTTCTGGCAGCTCCTCGCCAGTGACGGCGTCATACCTGGCTTCCACCACACCTGGACCCTTGGTGACCTCGGCGCCTTCGTCTTGTTGAGTTGCATCCATACCGCTGGACCATACCAGCTCCATGAGATCCTTCTCGATGAAAGCAGCACGGGCCACTAGGTTGCGAGCATCGTCGTCCCAGACAACAAGAAGTGCTTCGTCGGCGATAAAGGCAGCAAATTGATTCTTCTTGGCTTGTGGAAGCTGTTCGAGCGATGGAAGAATCTGGACCCTCAAGCCGTTGTTGAGAGGGACATCCTGAGCATCGGGAGACCATGCGAGGAAGGTCTTGATGATTCGAGAGTTTACAGTCATGGCACACTGAACATTAAGTTCAACGCACATGTCTGCGAACATGGAATCCGCGAGAGGTGGTGGACAAGCTAGGTACTGGCCACGACTCTTTTTAAGGATGACACCTTCGACATCTCCTGTGCCGTCGGCGATCCACAGGCGAGCACATTGCTGCTGGAAGAGATAGTTGACCATGATCTCGTGTCTCAAGCCAGCGAGTACCGACTCGTCTTCCTCCTCTTGAGACTCTTGGACAGAGACCGCCTTCTCATCTGCATCTTCGTCCGACTCGGTAAGCTCCTGATGAGGGACGAGATTCGTGAAGAGCTGGGTTTTCGGACGAACATAGCTGCTCATGGATTGTCGGTAGGATTCTCTTGAAGCCTCAATGTCTTCGTATGTTGACTGTCTGGTTCCTGTGGTGTCGAAAGAGAACCGATTGAGGGAAAAATCGTTGTTGGTCAACCCTGCAAAGAATGAAGGGTATTTTGACAGGACATTCGATCCTCGCATTGATTGTGCTCTCGATTCTGGGTTTGGAAGCATCATCGACTGCACTCTCGATTCCCTCGTCGTCGGGAATGCCATTGTGTCTCGCGTGGATTCCCGTCTAGTGGACTCCCGCCTGGATTGCCGCCTCGACTCCGGGTCATCCACCTCCTCGATCGTGAAAGGTACATTGACAAGGTGTGATTGGCGATAGGCCATCGACTGGCGTTGCCGCTGTCTCTGCTTGTCCCTGGCCAGAGTCTCCGAAGGCTTACCACCCTTGAAGTAATTCTTGATGGAGTCCATGGCGAAGAATGGTCCAACAATGCTTGGGCGCAGATGGCGAGTTGAGGAGTGGAATCGTCCGTAATGGTCGAAAAGAAGACGAAGTTTCCAACAAGTACTCTCCTCGACTGGCCAGAGCCTTGCTGCTGTTTCAATAGACGTTCAAGGTGACCCGGGGCCGGCAGCATCTGGCCCTCCGATAGCTAGCGAAGCATCCGGCACTACCCAACGAGTGCAAGCCTTCATCTGGATCAGAATGAGAAACAGATCCAATACAAACGCTCAAGGCGTAAGGCAAAGCATAAGGTACGACGGGCCGACAACGACATGATGCTTGTCCTGTTGATAGTGAGACTCGATGGTAGTACTATTGTTTCGATAAACGTTCGGGCAAACCTCTGACAGACGGTGAAGGGCCACCTGCCATCGGAACGAATGAGGGTCGGTACTGCCGAGTAGACTGTTTGGTGGAGGGTTTCTGGAAGATAGGACAGTTCTGATACTGGCGTCCGTTGGAGAGGCGGGATATTGGACATGGAAGGCTTCGTCATTAGGGCCAACGCTTATGCCATGTGCAAGCCGAGTGATGTGCTTGTAGACGAAGGGAAGCCAATACGGTTCGAGCAACGTTACACCACAGGAAGATTACCCAGCCGCGTGCTCTAGCAGTGATGGAGTGCCGTTTGAGTTTTGACAACGTTGAGCCGAAAGCATGTTATTGCGCCAAGAATGTCGCATGGCTCTCTCCGGAAGAGGTCATCAGCGATAGCAGGCGTGAGCGCCGAGTAGTTGAGGTCGTCATCAGCATCACCTATGTGCCAATCGTCATAGCCAATATGTTTGCGGGGGAATAACCTATCGTATCAGCAGTACAAGGCCAAGAATGCTGGTTCCTGGACGACCACATGGGGTCTCGGATCCGCATGTGGACAAGATGAGACTAATTTCCGTGCGACAAGCAGAAGATCAATGAGAACGGAACGGTGCTTGCGGAAGGCAACGTTATATCGACGACGTTGACAGCTCACTTACCATCGTGTCTACCCGGAAGTTTGTTGAGCAGACGGCAGGGCCACGAGTGTTGGCCAGGAACCAAGGAATGCTGTACTGTGAATGTTTCCGACACATCGTTGAGATTCAAGTGTTATGTTTGGAGTAGTTTGAGCAGAACGTTCGAAACGTGTTGGCTTCTCTGTTGCTGTCCTCGAACACGACGCCATTTCCTGCGTAGGCCCTCGGTCCGGCAGTTTTTAGTGCAAATGACGGCTTCATACCAGACGTCCTTTCGACTGGCAGGGCAGTCTATCAACTTGCTGAGCTGCGAGTTTGCCGTAGGAAGTCTGGTTGAGAAGTAATTACATGCTGCCATGAGCAAACGAAATGATGTAAATGAACGTGTTTGTGCATTAAATGGAAAGTTATGCTTCGTTTACAATAGGATTTTGTGCCAACCGCCGTCTTCCCTGGCTGCGTCATGCCAAGCGTTCAGCGCTAAACGCGACAATGGCTGCATCCGGTAGTGCTCAAGCGACGGGAGCTTCATCGCGTGGCAGGCCATCTTCGGCCAGCTTCATCGTGGATGCATCTGTCAACGGTATGAATCACTTCTTCAAACATCGCGATAGCTGAGCGAGCGCTAATACGCCTGTTGACGGGTGTCTCACTTGACCCGGTCACCCCCATTCGGCTGCGATACTGGCAAACGAGCTTCCAGGGAACAAGCATTCTGACACCAGCTGTCAGGCTCACGAGACGCACCATGGCGCCACAAAGTACATTAGAAGGCATAAGCCCCTTGTGCCACAGTACTGTTCCATGTATAAGGGTTCTATGATAGCACCCTAGTTTGCCACCCTTCCCGATTTTTTCAGTAACCGACCATCCACCTGAGCACATCGACATGGAGAATCTTCCAGTTGAGATCCTGCACCTAGTCGGTAACATGGTAGGTCATTCCTCAGTACGATGTCTTCAATACTCATACGCATCAGCTAGGTCCAGCCGATATCGCATCACTCTGTGCCACGTCTCGGAACTTGAAGGCAAAATCGGAGGCGCAGTTGTACAAGTCTTTAAAGATCACTGTTTCGCCCATGTTCACGCAGATGAGAGTGCATGACGATATATGGCAACCTGGTCGGAGTAGTCGATCAGACAGTGCAACGCCCCGACGAAGACGACAGATTGAGCGATCCTGGAACCCCGAGAGCACGTTCCACAGACGGAATTCTGCACTTCAGTACGTTCAGCACATATCACTAGATACCACACAGAGCCAGCACCCAGACTCTTCGATTCGTCTTGCTCGATCCGTTCTCCGATACTTGCGTGGTAATCGTCTTCGTGGATTTGGGTGGGCTTCGGAGATGCCCTTCCCCAATGACATCCTTTTGGAGCTCGCCGCCCGCCACACATACTTGCAGCACATCGGTTTGGAATATCATGGGGCTAAAGCGACTCTTGTACCGATGCGCATCGATCAGCTCTACTTGAGGCGCATCACTTCTATTTCTCTTCGTGAGAATATTGACCCAGGTTGCCAAGCAGAGCTCGTCGGTCGTCTGGAAAATGTGCTCGATTCTATACCCGTCCTGAAGCATGTCAGTCTTTATCTGCAGGGAGTTGACAGAATACCTTCGATGGGAAGTCTCACCAGACACGGCACTACCCTGGAATCTTTGACTGTACATTGCCGGACATCGGCGGATCCAAGTACCATTCTCTATTGGTCGAAAGATGATCTGAGATCTCTGAACCGTTACATGAGGACATTACAAGCACTTTCGTGCGATGTCGATTGGTCTCTGAAGCGACAGTGGGCTGAAAATACGGTAAGTGCTGATATTACATCTTTGCAGCAGAAACTAACAACATCAGCAAATATGTATGCAGATCTCGAACTTGAAAGAATTTTGTACGGGGTTGAGTACACCATGGTCTGGCACACCTGACCGATTGCGAGTGTACCAAATGCTCATGGATGAAGTCACTGTCATCCAGGCTCTAGGACGGATGTCCCCGCTCACAACGAATGATAGCGGTGATCCGGACGAATTCATCTTCAGACTCAAGCGGAATCCATACGATAATGACTATCACGAGAAAAACGACCCAACCTTTAATTTGACCCTGCCAAGGTTCCCGGTCCCACAGAGCAGTCAAGACGCTGAATCAACTTCATCTGAATGGCAAAGGCTTATGAAAGGACACGCATTGTCTGTACAGCGACGACTGAGGTCAATCTGCTAGATGATCGAGCCAAGGCTCGTTGGATTGCACAATCGGACAGAGAAAGAGTGCCATCGAGCGTCACTAGCACGCAGCTCGCCAGCAGTCTGGACAGAATTGCCACGAACCAAATTCAATGTGTACCTACATCATCAATCATATTTCTATGCCCAACAGAACGTCAACTATGGCCTATCTTCTCAGTCGAAGTCCCTACCAAGACGAATAACCCACAGGATACAGACCATCGTCATAGAGGTCTCAGACAGGACGAACTCTTCCGCAGATAAGTTACATGGCATATCGGACGTTATAGAATCTTCTTCCTGTGTTCTCTCGGCGAAGGAATACGAGCTTGGTCTTATGGGATGTTCCGCAGAACAGCTAACCGTTGGAGTTTATGAAGCACATTGGGCAATTCCGCCGCGCAGAGTGCTTCGCCGCTTTGGCCTGTCCACGAGCAAGCCTACTACACCGAGATTCCTCCCGAGCATTGAAGTCACTTCATCCTATGTAAGTTCTCGTATCTATCTCTTGTGTCAGATTTATTGTTAGGTACATTTCTGCTTTCGAGCATGTTGCGGGTATGACGGCAGTATCTGTTTCTGCCGGACATGTCAAGGGCCTTATAAGAGTACACAATCGTGCAGAATGACGAACTTGCACATCCTCAGTCTGTACGTCCTCGATCGAGAAGCCGACCATCCTCATCCAGTCTTCGGACTGCAACAGCTTCTTCGACACCAGAATGCGTTGCCTCTCTCTTTTGGCCGCCCTTATGGGCATAGCGGCCGCCCAAAGTACCGCCTCGACGCTCACTGGACCACCCATGGGTGTATACAAGACAGCCAATAACCAGCCTGCCATCACCGCGACCACTCTGACTGAAGTCGCCGCGGAAGCAACCGGTGTCAGTAAACGGAACATAGGTATGTCCTTGCGCCCCTGATACTCCGCGAGAGTATAGGCGCCGTCAAGAGCAATACTGACCTGTGATAGTCATCCATGGCGATGGTCATGTTGTCAAGCGACACGCTGGGAACAAAGCCGCCCTTGCTAAACGTGACGATGTATGCGTTGCCCAACCATCCGGCATCCCATACGCTACTTCGCCGGACGATCCAAACTCATTCGTAAAGGACAGCTACTACACAAATGCTGCAACGACCGCAAAAACGCCCACGGAATATTCGGTAGTCTTTACAAATCTTGTTGCTGCGAACAGCGCCGACAACTACCTCGGATTTACATTCATGGACAGCTACGATGTGGCCAAATGTGCCTATCAGTGTACTGGCATGACCAACTGTGTCGCGTTCAACGTATACTTTGAACGTGATCCAACTCTTTGGCCAGATGCGACCTCTTGTCCTAATCCGCCATCTCTCTCGCGTATAAAGTGTGTCTGGTGGGGAGCACCAGTCTCACTCGATAATGCCAGGAACTATGGGCAGAAGCTGGCCAGTTTCGATGTTGTGGTTGCGGGATCGAACGGATATGAGAACACCGCTCGTGCGTCAGCTTACAAGTCTGCACAGGCAACTAAGACTGCTGGCGGAGCAGTGGCTACAGCCACTGCAACCACAAACTCAGTCTGGATCGTGTACTATTCGGCTGACTCAACCACTGGCGCATTCGGCAATGGTCAAGCAAGTGCTTCATTCAACGATTGCATGACCATCTGTGACAATACTGCCAACTGTGGAGCGTTCACTTACGTCGGCGGCAATGATGGTGTCGGAGCTGGTACTTGCTGGCTCAAGACCGGCTTGGGCAACCCAACGACCTCAGGACAGAACTTTGTCTCGTGTGTTCGTGTGGTCAACTCGGGTAATGCGCCTTCGTTGACCACGACTACCACGCTGGCAACGTCCATCGTGGCGTCCACATCTGATATTGGCACCAGTCTTGCAAGCTCTAGTACAAGCAGCAGGACTGATGCCGGTACCACGGTTGTCACTTCTTCCACGACTGCGTATGAGCTCTATCGCCCGATCTACGGTACGCAAACTACCGCAGCTGTCATCTCCACAGTAGGATACAGTGCAGAGCCGACCACTGCTGCCCAGACGACGTTGAGCTCAAGTACTACGACCACTTCTACCACGACATCGGTCACCACCACTACTACAAGCACGACGACAACAACAACGACAACATCCACCACGACGACGACAACAACAACGTCTACAACAACGTCTACGACGACCACAACCACCACCACGACTCCGGCACCAACAACGACAACAACCACCACCACCACCTTCGACGTCCCAACGACTCTTGCCACCCGTCTGGCTGTCGCCGTGAAACCGACCACGACAAGCACCACCACGACCGCCGCCGCCACCCCCACAGGCGCCTTCTACATCCAAGTCGGCTGGGGCCAACAAGCAACCAACCAATACGCCTACGTAAACTGGTGGGCCGGCGGCGCAGTGCAATTCACCGACAACAAATACTACGCGACGCAATTCCGCATCGACTCGGGCGGCTACCTGCGCAACCAGAACTGGATGTGGCTGCTGAACAACTACGTCGGTCTCACGCGCCGTACGGGTGGTGATTGGCAGCGCTACAGCTTCAAGCCGAGCGGGTGGTACATGGACCCGACCAAGTGTAGGCTGCAGGACGGGTATGTCATGTGTGATAACTCGGTCGGTTTTGCGTTTGCCGGGACGTGTGATTGGGATCCGGGGTATTTGTTCTTTGGCGCGCCGTCGAGGATGCCGAGGGGTTGTGGCTGGATTGGATTGTACCCTGTCGCGGCTTGAGGTGGAGAATAGGAGGAGACGGGGGCGCGGGACGCGGTGTACAGTACATGGCGTGGATTTACATTCGATTGCGGTGGTCTGCTGGACCGCTGGACTTTACCAGTGGGGAGTTTCTAAGGTACTTTCTGGACTGTGGTGTATTATTAGCTCAGACCCTGACAAGGGAGGTCCTTGTCGCGTTCGCTCTCCCGTCTTCTACGCGGAGACAACGTAGGTCAATACTTCTGTAGATATTTGCAAATATGCAGTTTCGAACATACCGGGAAGGGACATCGTTCCGCGCAGCTGTGGAGGAAATACCACATATGATGTCCTCTGCCATAACAACCATGATATGCAGAAGGCGACAAGTCGACATCGTCAGGATATTTCCAGAGCAGACAAGACCTACAATGAATATTACGCTGCGAGCCATCTTGCGCCTACCGAGTGCCAGGAGACGCTGTGAAGACCTTCGATTATTGTTGCGGTGACGTGCGGGCGCAAGATGGCGCCGCCATTCCGTACCGCGGCAAGATTCCGCGCCCCGCCAGCATGTTTTGCGGGGGCGGCGCCAGTGGAGAAACACCTCCCGCCTCACGATCGAGGGTTCTGGTCAAGCCAGTGTGCGGAACTGAGCTCGACTGTCGAATTGAATCTTTTCATGTCGTCTCTTCGACCTTCTTCCGTTGTAAGTACCGACAATTAGTGCATACTCGGATTTCAACTTTTATATCCATACCTGTCTCTCTCTTCTTGACCCGCGAGACACGTACATACGGCAGTGGCCTCATCCGTCAAGGAGCTCATCTCAAGGTCAACTACCGATTGAGCTGAAGAGCGACTCTTATCCACAATGATTGGCGCCACATTCACTTTGATCAGCACTCAAGCGCTAGAACATCCTCTGCGCTCAGCTCTCATATCATTGCTTCTCGTTCCTCTCGGCTACATCCTCGCAAATGAAGTCCTCCGGTCGAAAGCTCGGATTCCGCTCTTCAAGGGACCGCCTGGAATGCCATTAGTTGGCAACATCCCGGACATCAAGTACAATGCAGCAGAAACCTACCGGATATGGTCAAAGACGTACGGACCGGTCTACCAGATCCAGCTCGGCAACATTCCCGTGATCGTCGTCAACTCAGCAAAGTCGGCGAAGGACATCTTCGGTGGCTTCTCTCAAGCTCTTTCCTCGCGACCGGTATTCTACACCTTCCACAAGGTCCTCAGTAACACTGCTGGAACCACCATTGGCACATCGCCCTTCTCGGACAGCTTGAAGCGGCGCAGAAAGGGCGCTGCCTCGGCCCTGAACAAGCCCAGTGTGCAATCCTACCTCGACCATCTCGACATCGAATCTTTGTCATTCGTCAAGGAGGGTCTCGAGTTCGGCGAAGGTGGCAAGAAGGGCGTTGACCCGATGCCCATGATTCAGCGTCTATCACTTTCTCTCGCATTGACTCTCAACTGGGGCACTCGCATGGGCAGTAAGGACGACCATCTTTTCCACGAGATCACCGAAGTCGAAGAAGAGATCAGTAAGTTCCGCTCGACCACGGGCAATCTGCAGGATTACATCCCTCTCCTCCGCTTGAACCCCTTCTCAGTCGGCAGCAAGCGCGCAAAGGAGATGCGTGATCGTCGCGACGTTTACTTGACCAAGCTCAACCGTGACCTCGACGAGAGGATGAAGAACGGCACCGCAAAGCCATGCATTCAGGCCAACATCATCATGGACGAAGAGGCTAAGCTCAACAAGGAGGAACTTACCAGCATCAGCTTGACCATGCTGAGCGGAGGTCTCGACACGATCACCACACTGGTAGCCTGGAGTGTCGCATTGTTAGCTCAAAGGAAGGATGTGCAAGACAAAGCCATCTCCGAGATCCGCAAGATGTACCCCGAGACCCAGCCTCTATGCGATGTTGAGGACGACCTGAAGTGCGAGTACGTCATGGCACTGGTCAAGGAGTGCCTCCGGTAAGTTCACCATCCCTATATCTGCTAGATCTCACCACTGACCTTACCAGCTTCTACACCGTCCTCCGCCTCGCCCTTCCCCGCGCGACAATCAAAGACATCACCTACCAAGGCAAGCACATTCCGGCCGGAACAACCATCTACCTCAACGCCTGGGCCTGCAACATGGATCCTGAGGTGTGGTCGAACCCCAAGTCGCCACCAGAGATCTTCAAGCCAGAGCGATGGCTCGAGCAGCCCGATGCGCCCCTCTTCACGTACGGTCTGGGCTACAGGATGTGCGCTGGCTCGTTGCTGGCGAACAGGGAACTGTACCTTGTGTTCATGCGGATGCTGAGCTGTTTTGAGATCGAGAAGGGGACGGAGGTTGAGGTCGATCCGGTCAAGGGTAGTGCTGATCCGACGAGTTTGGTGACGATTCCGAAGCGGTATGAGGTGATTTTCAAGCCTAGGAACGAGAAGATCTTGAAGGAGGAGTTGGCGAAGAGGGAGCAGGATCTTCTCGAAGCAGAACAGTAGTTGCCTTTAGCCACATAGCGAAATCGCAAAAAGTGACAGCATCAATAAAAAGACTTACCTAATATACACATGTGATGCGTGCAACATTGTGGTGCATCAGGCCCGAAACTGCTGCCGCCAACAACAGGTGATAGCACAGAGCAGCTTTCGCTCTGATCGGATGTATGCTTCTCGCCCAAGTCTCATCATGTGTTTGTCGATTTGCGTCAGGAAAGAGCTTGATCATGCCAATATTGAATAAATATAAGAATGAACATGTGGTGGATGGTCAAATCTCCACCCGCGGAAAATCCGGCCGAATCATACCCACCTCTTCACCTTCTTACGCGAACAAACGATCCTTCTTACCTCACGCCCTCTCACCTCAATCATGACACCCAGTCACCATCCACAATGACATTATCGCGTTTATCTTCACCACACACCAAGGCCAGCCCACCATAGACTCACAAAATGGTCCGCATCAAACACCGCTACCTCCTCCTCCACCTCCTCTACCCCACCCCCTCCTCTTCCTCTCCTCGCACATCCTCCTCTCCCCCTCTCGCCCTCGAATTCAACGCCCCAACCCCAGACACCCTCACCCCGGCCCTCCTCGCCCGCCTCATCCGCGACACCGTCTCCCTCCTCTTCGGCGACCACGGGGCCGGCATGATCGCCTCCAGCTTGAAAGTCATGTATCTCTCCACGCCGACCAGTACGGCCATCGTGCGTGTCGGGAGGGCGCATTATAGACTTGTTTGGGCGGCGTTGACGATGGTGGGGCGGCTGCCTGCGCCGTCGACTGGGGGATATGGAGGGGATAGAGGGAGGGGAGGGAGAGGAGGTAGAGGACAGGGGAGGGATGGGAGGGAACAAGGGCAGGAGGTGGTGATACGGGTGGTGAGGATTAGTGGGACGGTGAAGAAGTGTGAGGAGGAGGTTGTGAGGAGGGGAATGGAGGTTATTAGACGGGCGAAGCGGGAGGGGAAGGAGGTCGGGGTCGGGTTGGGGTCGCTTGGGATGGGAGAGGAGGGAAAAGGGAAGGGCAAGGATAGCATGGGGATTGTGGATGATGACGAGGATGAGGACGAGGGGATGGATTTGGACTACTGAGGAGCTTGGGCAAAACAGGATGCATTACTGGCGCACGGAAAGTGCTTTTGAGATACCCAGACTAGAGCTTCTAGTCCTGCATGGGCTTGAATGGATATCCTACCAACGCCTCGCTGAATCGAGAAATCGACAAGTGCTGTTTGCCTGTCATCTATGCCTTGGATTTCGCCTTGAGCTCTCCCTCCGAAACCGCACGGATGTATACCTTGATCAGACTGCTGTCGACATCCTCCGTCCCATCCTCAAAGCCAGGACTTGTTGCGATCGCTGCGATCTGCCCGTCGGCGCCCCATGCCATAGCCGCAACACTACTCGCGCATGCAGGGAAAGCTCTGATACGTCTCTTGTTTGCACCGTCCCACAGAATGACTGTGCCGTCTCCTCCAGCACTGGCAAACACTGAAGTTTTGACAGGGTGAAATGCCAGCGCGTTCACCGGGTATACTATGTCCTCCTCTTCTGTGCTTGTTCGATGGCACTTGAAGGCATATTTCCTTGCTTGCGACTCTTCTGAAGGATCGAACAGCTCCACACCGACTCGACCTTCGATTGACGAGATCGCAAATCCTTCATCGTTGGGCATACAAGCCACTGAGCGGGTCATGTATTTGAGAGCCGATTCGCGCTGCTGCCATGGCTCTATTGTCAAGGTATTAGTCGGGTTCTCTTGCGAAGGCGCAGCTTGGGAAGTGAGGAGTCGAAGTGAAGCAAGGTCGTAGATGTAAACTTGTCGCGAAGCCATGGCGACGACAAGTTTCGAAGGTGAGAGTGAGATTGCGTGGGGTTTCGAGGGGATCGGGACCACTGAGTGAGGATGCTTCAGCGCCCCGTTCTCGAGCTCCACGATGTGTATGTGCAGGGTGTCATCCCAACCCGTCGATATCAGTATATTCTGCTCTTTGGAGTACGCCACATGGCGGACTGAGTCACCGTGTGTAGAAAGTACCGTCTTCTTCCCAGTTTCGAGGTTGATGTGAGATACATCGCGGTCGAGTCCAGCTGAAAAAGCAGTGTTCTCGTCGGCACCGAAGCATACATCGAGTACCGGCGCACGATGTTCGATACTGATAATGAGATATTCGTCATCGGACGACCCGTTTGGTGAAGGAGTTTCGTATAGATAGATTTTGCGATCCCAAGAGGAGACCAACAGTCGCGTCGAAGAGCCTGGCGCATATTTGACGGCCGAGATGATATCTTTGGGTGGCTCAGCGAGCTCGTACTGCGCTGACATTGTTGGATCAATTTCTCTAATTCGCAGTTGGTTTCCAGTGTAGCAGTAGCAGCGGCGACCTCGAGCAGTATAGATGCGCAATAAAAAAAGTCCGGACCTGGAGCTCTCAGGTAAACACGGAATCTAGATTCTGCCACCAAATCCCACCGCCTTTCTATACCATTGATGGTGGGGCAATTGGAAGACAATGGTCGCGATGAGAAAGCTTACACGAGAGATACCCTTGATTCAAGTCATCATAGCGACTTCAGGAACATCAGAGGTCCACCACTTGATTCTTGCATTGTTCGCATTGCTGGACATTCACACACAGCGTATTTGAGCTTCACCACTTTCGACTATTCGTCTTCGGCATACGCCTGACTAGCAACGCCCCTGACCGAGTAGTGGCGTTGTAGCATCGCCTCCATAAACGTTCTGTACATGCTATGCCATTTGCACAACTCGTGATAGGACCCCCGGGATCCGGCAAATCAACCTACTGCGATGGCGTACATCAATTCTTCACTGCCATCGAGCGAAAATGCTCGGTAGTGAATCTGGATCCGGCGAACGATAGAACAAATTATCCTTGTGCTCTTGACATACGAGATCTGGTGCCTCTGGAAGATGTCATGGAACAGGAGGAGCTCGGCCCGAATGGTGGCGTCCTATATGCACTCGAAGAACTAGAGCACAACTGGGAATGGATGGAGGAGGCATTAGATTCTCTGAAAGGTAGTAGCATCCTTGTTCCATCTTGCTGTCCGTCACTGATCAGTTGAAGAGGACTATCTCATAATCGACTGTCCCGGCCAAGTGGAGCTCTTCACCCACCACAGCTCCCTGCCCACCATCTTCAACAAGCTCGAGAAACTCGGGTACAGAGTCCGTTGCCTCTTCCCCCTACCATCTAGACACCACTAACACCCCAAAGCTGATAGTCATCCAACTCCTCGACTCCCACACCCTCACCCGTCCAACACTATACATCTCCTCCCTCCTCCTCTCCCTCCGCTCCATGCTCAACCTCCCCTACCCCTGCATCAACATCCTCTCCAAAATCGACAACCTCTCCACGCAAGAACCCCTCCCCTTCAACCTGGACTTCTACACCGAAGTCCAAGACCTCCACTATCTCCTCCCGCACCTCGAAGCCGAACAAGCCGGCGTCTCCCTGCCCACGCTCTCCTCCGACCCGACCGTCGACCCAGAATCTATTCTCCAGACTATCCGCACCAGAGATGGTGGCGAGAACAAGTGGACGCGTCTCAACGAGGCCTTGATCGGACTCATAGAGGACTTCGGCCTGGTCTCCTTCCAACCGCTCGCCGTAGAAGACAAGAAATCCATGGCTGCCGTAGTCCGGGCCATCGATCGCGCATCAGGCTTCGTGTTCGGCGCAGATGGCAAGGGCGGGCTGGGGAACGAGGAAAGCGTGTTCGCAACGGCGATGAAGGAGGGGTGGGGACAGATGGAGATCCGCGACGTGCAGGAGCGCTGGATCGATCGCAGGGAGGAGTTGGATGAGGAGGAGAGGAAGGAGTGGGAGGCGGAAGCGAGGGAGGCGGGGGCGATGGCGGAGGTGGGAACCGATGTGGTGAGGATGGAGGGGAGGGGCTTGGAGAATCCGCCCAGTGTGGAGGAGGTGGAGGCTGAGCTTAAGCGAGCGGGAGGGGGGCAGAAGGAGCGGGAGGAGGACGAGGATTTGGAGGGGATGCAGGAGGCGTTTTTCAGGAAGGGAGAGGGAGGTGGCACGAAGGTGGTGAAGAGATCTTGAAAAGTGTGATAAGTTTTATAGACATGATACCCAGATTGCTAAATGGCTAGACGAAACGTAAGACTTGGTGCGGGCCTTCGACCTGCCAGCTTCCTCTTGACCTTCTGGTACTGTCGGTGTTGGTGGTCATCATCGAGTTTCTGGAGCTCGTCACCGGGTCGGGCTCTTTCTGCTTGAGATCATATGGATCGAAGTCGTCCAGTGCTTCTCCCATCTCATCATCCTCAATGGTCCTGTTATGAAAGGCGTTGATGCTGCAGACGCTGCTGAGACCTGCATCGATGCCGTACTGCCGAGGTTCTGGTCGAGGATAGTATGCGCCATTCGCCTTATCTGGGACGAAAAATGACTGATCTATCCTGGAGAGCAGCCACATGTAAATGACGAAGAGCTCGGTAGCGAAGTTGAAGCAGTAAAAGCAGGCTCTGCTGAGATACCAGGGTGGCGATTGTGGTACTGGTCCGTCTGGCCCTGATGGTCCTGGTGCGAAGACTGGGGTGGGAGGTAGCCAGCCTGTTCCAGCTCGGAAAGAGGCTCCCAATGACAGGACTAGGGCAGCAATGACACAGACCCATATCTTGGTCCGCATACGACCCTCTCCGAACTTGTCTATTGGGTCTGTCATTCGTTTGCGTTGTATGCTTGGGAGGAGTCCGATGATTGTGCTCAGGAAGACGAGAGGAGCTGGTAAGAAGGCTATCACGGCAAAGCAGGTGGAGCCATAGAGCTGGATGTCCCGATCGATCCGGTGTATGTTCGGATCCAAGGTGAAGAATGATTGCAGGACAGCCACAATGACAGCGATCAAAGTGAGGACAACGATAGCGAAGAGCAGGGCGAACATGATCTTGAAGCCCTTCGCCCATCCGAATGTTGGATGCTGTGCTCGTATGATCCGTTGAGCAAAGATGAAGTTGATACCGAATAAGATGATCGTGCCTGCGTAGACCAGTACCGTGCTAGCCAGACCCAGCCTCACAGACGTTGGGTGACATGCCCATGCTATTCGTGTTGCAAATGTGCCTATCCGTATCTTTCCCAGGCCGAAGAGCGCACCGTTGATGACGAACTTGTGACCACGTTTGATATTGATCTTGAAGATTGCGAAGCTTGCGACTCCAGCGACGAGATAGAGGGCAAGCAAGACGGCCGATATGGGCACATCTGGTATGACCGCCGGTATTTCACCCAAGATCTGAGTATCTGGTGCATACGGTCCTGCACGCTTGACAAGATCCATAGCTAGATGCTACCTCTGTCCAAAGCAGAATATGTGCGTATGATGAACAAGTCTTTGTTTGGAAGATCGACCAGGAAGAGTCTCCTGCCGTCCTGTATGTCAGCAAAGTCTGCAGGGAATGATCTTGTAGCACGAGGATGAGAGGTCATGGCCAATGTCAAAGGAAACTGGCACAACCATTCTGCCGTCTATGAACTCAGTTCGCACGCATCGCTATGCCAGATTGAGTCAAAAGACTACGGTAATATGCATACATGCGGGTCGAGGACAGCTGTGGTCCAGTCGACCACAAGATCCGTCGATCTTTGTGGAATGCATTGACGTCTCGGGCGGTCGATGATGCATCACCATTACCTGTTCCAGCACTGATCCCGGTCTAGTGAGACGTTGTGGTAGAAGAAGCAAGGAACACCATCTTTACCTGCAAAGTTGACCATTTCTGCCTCCATCATACAACCGATATATCTCAATGGCTGGCAACGCCGCGGGGACATCTTTATTACATCTACCCTCAGGCGTAGAGTCATTCGCGATTGTCGAAGCACGATGACTTTGTTCAGGAGTTGTGACAACCGTCGTCGCTCTCATGCACTCGTGCCGCTCCCTGTCGTGCAGCTACGGAGAAGAGGGGCCGCTGTGTGACGTCCGAACATGACCGGCACCCCAGTTCTGCAGGCAGCATCTCGAAATGCGTCTCCCAGGAGAAGTAAGAAATGTCGGCTGCGCATCACAATCTAGCATTGACGTTTTTGTTCAAAGATAGTTTAACCAGAGATGAAGAAGGGGAGAGTATGACGATGCGTGAGTCTCGGTGATGCATGTGGATCCAGTGGGGCGACCGCAGGCCAAATTTCCCCACGGCCTTCCATGCGACTTGACTTCCTTCATTCCACTCTATCATCGATGCCTCTTCTATAGTCTGGCTCTCGAAGCTGCATGGATATTACAATTCCCGTATATGACTAGCGCATCTCTGACGGGGACTGCACATCACGAGTCGTCTTCAATCATGACCGCCCTCGTCGGGACCCATCCTGCATTCGATACAGATCTATACAGTAACAGCATGATGCTATACAGCACCAATAAATATCAGCGCTTCACCTGTGTATGCATGGACACTGTCGATAGTCTTGCCTGAATCAACCAAGTCCCTCCTCGGTGATGTATACCTTTACATATTTCCTTCACCGTCCTTTTCCCATCAGGTAGTTGAATGTATGTAGTAGCTCAGTCCGCGATGATTCTCAAGGGTTGAGCGCCAATAGAATCAAACCAGTCCCAAAGAGGAAAGACCTCGCCGACGAGAGTCGTAAGTCGAGCATCCAAGATGAGTTTGGCGATCGACCATCCTACGGAAGATTGTTTTTGTTGCTCTCAGATGGCAAGGGTTCAATCCCCACCAGAGGTGATTAGTCTTATTTTTGTCACTGTCACCTCTGGCATGTGATATCTCACTTCTTGTTCACAAGTGGGGGCTTCATCAGCGGGTCACGGGGGGCAAGTGCATGACTTAGCCTTTTCAATACAGAACTACAAAATTTGCACGGGGAAAGTGACTTTTGCACATCGAGAGTCTTCGATGCAAACTGGGTGATTTCAGGCACTAGAGGGTGGAGAGGCAGCACTGGTAGCGGAAGTTATGTGTGGCGAGCATTTGGAGAAGGCAATATCACGTGCTAATGCCAAGGCCGGGTGAAGATTCTGGCGGCGACCAGGGAGGCTTTGCATGCGCACCGTTCGCATTGAGCAAAGGACCGGATCAACGAAGAGCATTTGACGGGAGTATCCATTCATGAGCCCTCTGTGGGTCTCAGTATAATATTGTCGATCAACCTGACAGCAATCTTGCCATCGCCAAGACCACAGTCTTCTCCTCCGCTGACCTCCTCTATCGGCATCATTTTGATAGCTCCACTCAGGATTGCACCCTTGTTCTCATCCACGATATCGACTTCTTCCAGTGTATCAGGATCTGCAAGCGATATGTAATCCACATCAAATAATGCTCGCTCACTTGGCGGCAACTCCTCCTGCTCGTTCCTAATTCGCATGGCAAGCTCATTCGCCATCCATAGAATATCTGCTCGACTGCGCTTGCACTTCACGAACTGTTCCTCCGCTGCTTTTAGTGCTTGAGATAGTACCAGTCCGACTTTCCGCCGGCGTCGACCTAGGTAGACATTCCTACTGCTCATAGCCAGGCCATCCGGCTCTCTCGTGGTAGGTCCGATCTTGACTTCCATGTCGAGGTGAAAGTCTTTGACCATACGCTTGATGACGACTGTTTGCTGCACATCCTTCTGGCCAAAGTAGACTCGGTCCGGGGCGACGATGTTGAAAAGCTTCATGCAGACTGTTGCAACGCCACGGAAGAAGACAGGTCGTGAGGCACCCTCGAGGACTTGGCTGATGGGGCTGATAATCACGAATGAGCCCACGCCAGGAATAGAAGAGTCGGGGGGCAATGTAGGATACATGACCTTTGTGGTAGGTGCGAAGACGGCGGTGATGCGGCCTGATTCAGGCTTTGAGGCCAGTTCCGAGTCGAGGTCCTTCAGCATGGTAATGTCTGTTTCCCATGTCTTGGGGTAGCTGTCGAGGTCTTCGTTGACCCCGAACTGGGTCGGGTTGATGTAGATACTAACGAAGACTTCCGAGTTCTCGGCGGCGGCTTGTCGTACTAATGAGAGATGACCTTCATGGAGGGCACCCATGGTGGGTACAAGACCGACGGTATGGTTCCTGGTCCGCAGATCTTTGCGGTATGCACGAAGAGGAGGGACATCGCGGAAGATATGAATGGATCCATAGTCGATGGCTGATGAAGTGTTATGGCGTACACATGGGGTATAAAAGGACCATGGCTTGGCAGGACGCTGTATAGCTCTCGTATATGTGGAAGCGGCGATCCGCAAGCAGGGGTGAGATCTGCGGATCATAGTAGAGAAAGAATGATTCAGATGAGAATGATGCTGGATGCACCACTCTCAACCACCAGCCATCAATCCATAGTAAATGTTCAGAAATTGCTCAGACTTTGTGAGCAAATTCGTCCCAGATTGTGTAAGATAAATAGGAAGTGAAGTGAGGACCATCTGGAGGAGACAAAGTCAATTGCGCCAAGGCCGATCCGCAGAGCCGCACCAGTCATCCTGTCCAGCAAACAGCTTAGTGTTCTTAACATGTCTTAGTCTACCAACATGCTATTCAGCATCTGTCGTTAAACGAGATAATGAGAAGCTGCATCGGAGATTTCAACTGTTCTTGCGAGCGTACGCCTCAGCGACAGAAGGCGGAGAAGAGCATGATATATTGTCGTGACAGGAGATCCTTAGCTATCGTGCCATGCTGTCGTGCTATCCGGTGCACTCTGGTCACGCAGCACGGTGTGGGCGCCAGAGTGACGGACCAAGGTTATATCGCGATCACAGTATCCGACAAGAGCATGGAAAGCGACTCAGGACAACACAGATCTAGCAGATGGAGCTCTGCAATGGGTCGCGCAGGCTTGTGTCTGTCAAGGACGATCGCCATAGGTTGAGCTGAGAGTCTATCTTCCTGCAGGTTCTCAAGGAGGTCAATTGTGGTAGCACCATGACGAAGCCTCCTGTAGGTCTCTACGAGTTCGCTACGCAAGTGTCTGATTGATGATCTTGACCCTGGCCCCCCAAGGTATGAAGCTGTTACCAAGCTCCGACAGTCCCTGCTGCCAGTATATCAATAAAACCTGTATACTTCGCACAATCCGGCAGGAGTTAGACGTATACTTTTCCCAATCCTCATATATCTGCCAGCTGACTCAGAGGTCGCGATCTTGTTGACTTGCTCGGCGGTCAAAAGACTCTCTACTGTGTCACCTGTGGGAGATTTGTCCATGTTAAGAAAAGAGATAGAACGTAGGTACAATGTCATCGTTGACTGTTTACGCAGCAGCGCAGCAAGTTGTGCTACTGCAATGGTATCGAGACGAGCATCATCGAACGGGACATGTAAGAATACACTTGCAACCTTACGCATGAATGACCTACCTTGACTGTCAACGAATCGCTCTTTCGGGTCTGAGCCACGACGTTGTGTGCTTATAGAGAGACAAGCACGACATGCTCATATAGAAAACACTGCCCAAACGAGCATGCGAGTCTCAAAGCATCGTGATTGGACGGGGGACGCAATCGCACCTCGCCCCGAGATCACTGGCAAGAAAATGAGGGGAAGCACAGCCGAGCCATGACGAGATTGCCTGGATCAGCAGATGCATCTATATGTGACCAATGATGCGCCCGCAGGATGAACAACCACATATACGCCGGCGAAGACCCGAGTGGAGGATCGCTACCCCCACGCTATATCTCCGTCGCTACCCGGGATGTGGTCTGAAGATGTACCCATTGTCGCCTTGCTGTTCTGAACTCCTTTCTCCCTCGAAAGCATTCTTGGAGTCATGAGACGAGCTTGTGTAGCACGATGGTATCCGACCGGACAAACACCAAGACTAATCTGAGATCTTCTGATGTAGAAATGGTCGAGGATGCTCAGAATGCTTCAACGCCAGAGATCTCCTGGTCTGCCGAAGAGGAGGCAGCCCTTGTTCGCAAAATCGACCTGCTCCTGCTTCCAACAATATGGCTAATGTATCTGCTTTCATATATGGACAGGACCAAGTGCATACATCATACTGTAGCATGTGTTCATGATTGACCAGTACAGTATTGGCAACGCCAGGATTGCTGGCATGGCAGACGATCTGCGCCTGACATCAGGACAATACAGCATTGCTCTGGTTGTCTTCTTCGGCAAGTCTGTACTAACTGTGGCAGACGAAGTAGTGCTGACATTGGGCAGTCGGCTATGTCGTCTTTGAGCCTCCTTCCAACATGATCCTTGTCCACACTAGACCTTCGCTCTACTTGCCATCTCTCATGGTCGTCTGGGGCGGACTCACTTGTGCCATGGCAGCCATCAAGACATTCAATCATCTGGTCGTGCTGAGAGTCCTTGTCGGTGTGATGGAGGCTGGTTTCGCCCCCGGAGTCCTGCTCATCATTTCCTCGTGGTACAAGAGAGAGGAGCAATCCAGGCGCTTCGCAGTCTATCTGTCGGCAGCAATCTTGTCTGGTGCCTTTGGTGGTCTGTTGGCCGGTGCGATCACTGGCGGTCTAGAAGGCGCCCAAGGCATACGAGGATGGCGGTGGCTTTTCATCGTGGAGGGCCTTGCTACAGTCATCTGGGCGTTGATCGCCGCATTCATTCTGCTCGACTTTCCATCGAACTCAAGAAGCTTGACGCCGAGAGAGAGGGACATTGCAATCCGTCGTCTGGAGAAAGCCAATATGATCGTTCGTAATGATGAGGTTCGACCGTTATCGAGGCGCAGAGCTTTCAAGCTTGCCTTTTGCGACTGGCGGACATGCGGATTCATCATGGGCTACATGGTATGACCGACCCCTCGTCGTGCTGCACATATGACGCTAAGCTCAGCGTAGGTAATAGTCGGATCATCTACACTGTCGTATTTCTATCCGACCTTGGTCCACGGGCTTGGCTTCACCTCGACTGCACAAGCACAGTATATGACGGTAAGCACGAGATCTTCCGCTGCCAACAAGGTATGCTTCTGACAATTTCCGTAGGTGCCGATATACGCTTTTGCTTTCGTCTGTACCATCGTCACTGGATACTACTGTGATCGCATCCCGAAATGGAGGGGCCTTGTTATCGCAGCCGGACTTGGACTGGCTTTGATTACCGCAATCGTTGTTTTGTGTGTGTATGACTTCACCGTCCGCTATGTGATGTTGGTCCTCATGGCTGCTGGCCTGTGGGCCTCCAATGCGATATCTCTGTCATTCGCATCGACAACGTTCGCTGATATGGACCCCGAGGTGAGGGCGATTGCTCTTGCACTGGTTAATGCTATGGGCAATCTTGCGCAGATATATGGTGCATATTTGTTTCCCACGGGTGATGCTCCACGATACCTCATGGGTTTCGGTGTCATCGCTGGCATGCTAGGATTTGGCATCTGGGTGTATGTTGTGATGCATGTGCTGAGTAGAAGAAGGTGGATCATGCGGTCGCACCCAGAATGATCAATCCCGACGTCGGCGCTCCTGTGGGTATATCAAGCGGATTTATCACAGATGACGATCATTCTGACTGGCCCCATCTCTCCAATAGCTCCATAGTTGCTTCTTTCGGTGGCCACTTATTGAGCTCGAGGGTCTCATCAAAGACTTTGAAGAAGGCGGCCCATCTGTCTGGCTGTACGCACAATCCAGCAGCGAACATACATTGAAAGCTTATTGTCAGTAATGGCATGCGACCCAAAGACAAATGTGATTTCGCAATGCCGCATATCGTATCAACCGACTCATCTAGCATAGACTGACGACCACTGTATGCAGCAATGCCACCAACAGAAGGCTGGTTCAGAAGCATTATGATCCGGGCACAGTGGTAGCACTGTACTGCAACCGCGTGAGATGGCGGATGGATCCATTGCTCTGCAAAGGGTTCTTGCGAGGTCTTGTAGTTGATGGGGCGGAATGAGCTTGGGAGAGTCTGATCCCAATCTTGCAATGATCGAAGTAGCTGGTCTCCTTGTTCGATCCGAGCTGCGATGCTTGTCGTTGATGCTTCCTCATGCGAAGCATATTGAACAACCTTGGCAAGGATGTACAAGATGCGAGTGGCCAATTCTTCGGGCGGGAGTGCACAGAGGGGCTTGGTCGGCCGCCAGATGGTCAAAGTCCTCCTCTTGTCGCGGAAAGCAGCCCAAATATCTTGCCTCAGCCATGCCCACCAAACAGCCATCCGTAGACCGCCGGATTCGCCATTCGTGTTTTGACACCTCTGTATCCAAAATGTGCCTTTCAAATGCCGCTCCCAATCCCTGTTTGATCCGTCAAACATTTCATACACACCGATCATGGAAGCGGTACCTAGGATCTCGACAGACCCAGTGTAGCTTGGATACGCCATGGCCTTGGAAAGATATGCAAGAGTTTCATGGTAAAATTGAGTAGCCAGATGTCTTTCTCGAGTAGCCTGTTGTGAACCACTCGCCTCATCTCGAGGAAGATCCGGGATCCTGACGCCGTGAAGTACCATATGGCGTGCTGCAACGGCAAGGACCGACTTGAGCAGGCCAACGTTATGCAACGCCAAATGCGGGATTTCAACTGCATAGTGCCGATCTTTGTCAAAAAGGTCGAGCATGGGTGCTACGGACTCAATAAAGTACTTCAGGCAACCGAGCTCATGAGGTTGCAGATCAAGGCGTTCAACAGACTTCCATGGCTCTATCTGGCCATCTATGGTCTGCACAGAGTCTCGGCGAGGCGGCGGCGGTGCCAAGAATACATCATGGACCGAGCTGTGTTGGTCCGACGAAGCATGAGTATTGATGGAGGAAGAGAGATTGTGCTGTTGTATGCTTCTGATTGCGTCCTGGACTAGGAGATCATACCACTCCAAAGTTGCAGCCCCGGGAGAGAAAGTAGAATCGTCATCGACTCGAGTGATATCTACTGTCGAAATTGTGATCCTAGCATTTCTGATCGAAACATCTGCTGGAATCGTAAGGCCTGCTCCACTTGCGGTTCCTGTTTGACAATGATGTCTCAGTACTGAGGGCGGCGAGTTGTTCGCAGAATGATCGGCCTCCACAGGGTGAGGGTCCAATGTCGCATCTTTTGACCGACGACGAGGCAGGACGCTGGTAGCATCCGTACCAACATTTGCGGACGTCGCTGGTGTTATGCTTTGTGCTGGTATGAGCACCTGCGTATGGATCGATTGTCCAATTGCCTCGTAACGAGGAGCTTGGATCCCCGCGTCGACAAGTTGGTCACGCGCGAAGCTACACTCCCTGTGGCCCTTTTGACATTGCCTGCAGTATGGTCGGGTCTCGTCGCACTTCACGCGACGATTCCGACAAGTCTGACTTACGAAAAGTCAGCTCGGATCATCAGGGGCAAAGCTATTCTCCTACCAGCCTGTTGAGGTACGGAGGCCACGGCTTCTAGATGGCCTTTGCCGTTTACGGGTGGGTGGTGTGGCTGAAGCGTCCTCTTCATTAACAGACATCAAGGCGCAGCTGCATTATCTCTAGGACTGTTCCGGAGAGCGATTTGACATTCTCCACGCGAGGTATGCGATCGCAGCGCAGGATCAGAGCTCGCAACGAGGGCAAGAGTGGTGGATCTTCTGATTGGTCCTTTAAAATGTGGCATAGCGCGCTCGTCTACGGATACAGCCTCCGGCTGTCCTACCAAAGTACAGGTCTTGCTATGTATTTTTTTTTTGACGCAGGCCAATCGGCTAATGGTCTCTGGATGTTGCCCGCAATGTCGCAATGTATGCAAGGACTTCGTGCGACACTTCCAGAAAATCGACGTCCAGCGGACTAAGGTCGAGTGGACGAATCGGAATGTTCCTGCTGCAGAAGGAGATGCAGCTCTGCACTTGAGCTTGAACTCAGGCGCGGTTCATGCCTTTGAATACAAGCGACAATTGTCTCTTTGGTTGGCCGAACCGATCACCAGCAATCCCTTGCACAACATCACATGTTAGTGGTCTCGAAACCTTTGCTCTTGGATCTTGTACGATGACCAACCCGGTGAAACCTTGCCTCGATCGTCTGTGATTATGTGCTGAAGAATGTATCTGTGATCAACTTTGCTTCCACCTCTTTACTAATACCTGTGTCGAAACTACCATCAGCGAGACGAAGCTTTCGCTCCTGATATTTCTGCACCTGCTGTTCAACTGTCTTGTCCACAATGTACCTAATGACCGTCACCTGATCAGCCTGACCCAAGCGAACCACCCTGCCAACAGCCTGGCTTTCCACAGACGGGTTCCATTGAGGCTCGAGGATATGTATCCTTCTAGCAGCGATCACGTTCAGACCGAGACCGCCAGTCCCAAGAGTCATAAGAAGGACTGCTACTTGTGGGTCCGAGATGAAAGATCGAAGAGCCTCTTGTCGCTGGGGTTGGGGCACCGTCCCGTCGATCCTGACATATCTCATTCCCTCAGCCTGGCAGCGGAGAGCCACAACGTCCAGAGTTCTCTTCCAAACCGAGAAAACGATGCTCTTCTCTTTATTTCGAGTCTGATTGAGATTTTCCATCAACTTCTCGATCTTTGTAGAGTGGTAACGGTGATTATCGCCAGCCGAGAGAGCAGTCTCATGGAATGAAAAGGCTTGTTGCTTGACCGACTGCTGACAGACTGGGCATTCATAAAGCTCAGGGCTGCCTTGTCGCTGCCCGGTTTCGCCGAGACAGGCTGCGCAAAGCATGTGGGCGCAGGTCGGGAGTAAGCCAGAATGGCAGTCCTTTCGTTGGTTGAGAACAGGAATTTCGACAAGACATGAAGCGCAGTGAGCGAGTCCTTCTTCTTGCAAGAGGGTCAAGATTTCGTCAGGGTCCATTCCCCACGAGGCATCCTGCCCTCTGATTGTCTGCATGAAAGTGCCCATGTTGCACAAGATGCGCAGTTGTAACAACATCTGAAAGATGTTGTGTGGCTTGGTGTGAACCTTTTGAATACCGGCCCGAGTGCTGAGAGCAATTCGGCTCTTCTTGAGAAGCTTGTCGTAACATCCTCTTTCTATCTGGGAAAAGTCGACACGAATCGTCTCATACTGGGCCTCTGGTAGCCGGAGAATCTCTTTGCGACGCCGCAGGCATATCGGCTGCAAGGTCTGCCGCAGAACACGACAGCCGCGGAGGAACGATTGTCGTGTTACCTTTGTGACCTGCTCCTGGAAGATGGTGTGCTCGTCCAGGAGTGGGACCTGGCAGAACCTGAAGAGGGGTTCAAGATCTTGGACCCGATTGGATATTGGCGTGCCACTCAAGCACCATCGATGCTGCGCTGAAAGCTCTAGCACTGCTTCACACTGCTTGGTCTTCAACGAACGGATGGTATGCGCTTCGTCGAGGATGATGCGGAACCAGTGCAAGTGATACAGAACTTCCCTGCGGCGTCGATTCCTGTACTCAGTCGCAACTGTTCCGAAGGTGGTCAACACAATATCAAAGTCCAGAAGGTCGTCAGACCTCATGACCCTGTCATGGCCATGATATCGGGTGACACGTAAGACTCCAGACCTGACCCTCGTCCGAATCTCGTTCTCCCACTGATCCATGATTAGTATACTCGGGACGACTATCAGCGTGCAGCCTGAGTGTCTCCGGTCTCGGACTGCTGTAAAGGAGCTGGCGAAGGTCTGAGCCCGCTCGAGAGAGCTTGTGATGAGAGCGACTGATGTCAGTGTTTTCCCAAGACCCATTCCGTCGGCAAGCAAGCCTCCTTTCGATTCCTGAGGTGGATAAGAACACTCTACTCCAGTCACAGTATGTTTGTACCTATTAGTATGAGTGATTATCCAGAGAGGAGCAGCGCTTGTTCATCGACTTACGCCTGTATACCATCAGCGCCCACGACATATTGCCAGTACCTGGCGGCTGCATCAATGTCGCCCGTCTCCCGGCGAACCATAAAATTCAGGGCTTGGTTCTGGTGCCTGTTCAGTTCTCAGTCACTACTAAGATGTCGATCTCGCATCACAGCTTACGTCAACAATTCCGTGGTCAATTGCGTTGGACCATGCTGCACTTCGTCCAGTAGTCCGCAAGATAGATCGTCAAGAACTCTTGAGTAGGTACCATTCGATGGCGATGTGGGCGACTTGATCGTTCCGAGTACGGGTTCGTCGAGAATACGGTCATTCTCCGAGAGATCTGGCATCTCCCAGATGTGCGGGTTTTCGTATGGAATATCGTGGAGCTCCAGTGTAGCCTCCTGGAGAAACATGTTGTGTCGAGAGAGGATGTCACCGACTTCGAATTTATGTTTGCGTAGACCACAAATAACAACTTCGCAGTCAAAGCATTGATTTCTCCGCCGATCGCTTAAGGGGGCGTCCTTTCTGAATGCGGATAATCGATCGCATGGCACATAAGCCTGCAGGTCGGCTCCAGGAATCGCTCCGACATGCCTCAATGCTTGAGCGGCCAAGTTGTTCAGACGGCCAAATGCTGCACCCTGGTATGAAGCCAGTCCAACATGCTCTTCGTCGACCAGCAGCTTCACCCGATTGAGATCCGTCACATGATTGCGCCACTCATTGTTCAAGTCCGACTCTGTCAGGGAAGCGGATTTGTTCGGCTGGCAGCGGATTCCCACAACCTGCAGTGCATCAATCTCGCGTCAATTCTACGAAGGGCTTGCCACTTAGACCTACTGTACCGAAATGCACCAATTCTGGATCGACTACGATAGTGCATGCAGTTTCGTCATGAACTTCGAGAGTGGTTTGGCAATCGTCCGTGCTTTCAGGTTGATTGGTACCACTTGGCGATAACAGGCTACTTCCTGACAAAGTGCCATCATTCGAAGATGTATATACACGTTCGAATACCGTGCCTGGCCAATTGGTGCCTGGTGTCAGCGGATCGAGGAAAGTGAACGGAAACTCGTCAAATTGGAAACTCTCAAAATCGAAGTTGGGAAAATCATGAGAAGGCGTGAACCAGCCCTCATCTTCGGGGAATTGGATCGGGGAGATTGGTGTCGGGTTCTCCCATAGGTCTGTGGGACCGAGGGAACCGCGTACAAGAACTCTTTCATTCGCAACTTCTTCGTCCGCATGTCTCTTCATTTTGCATCCTCTGGCGCATCGGTCCTCTCCTACAGTGCTGGTGTTATGACACAACGACAGGACACAGCACTTATCACATTGCCGATACGGTGAAAAGAATATGCACCGCCACCTCGCCTTTTCGTGCCCATCACGTCCACAGCCAGCCGCACCGCTGACGCTCGCTCTCTGATAGGTCAAACATGCAACGCGATATGCACGATAGATGAAGTGGCTCATCTCTTTGCCTCTTTTCCATTGCCTTTTTTCATTCACGCCGATGTACTTGGGGAACTCAATAACCGTAACGTTTTCAAGCAGAGGTCTTCGCCCGTCCAGATGCAGCCATGGCGAGTCTCAATACCCATGAACCAGTTTTTGACCAGATATTGAGGGACTTCAAATCGAAGCTACCAGTTGAAGACGTACAGTATTTCAAGGGCACTAACATCAACGATGTCCGCCGCACGATAGCATCCTTACAGGATCAACACGTCTCAAGCCGCAGGATACAAAATCTGCCTCGCCTGCGCCGTTTTATTGAAGCCACCGAGAGCTACACCAAGGTCCTCGATCTCTTTGCCAATGTCGACGACATCGTAGCGTTTGTCTGGGGTCCCATCAAGTGGCTTTTGCTGGTAGGTTGCGGTACCACTGAATCTTATCAGGTGTCTGATCCTGCAAGACCACACACGTCGTTACAGAAGCGTTCAACTCCCTGCTGCAAACCTACGAAAAAATTGGGAACGAGATGCCATTACTTGGAAAATACCAGGAGTTATTCGGCGACGACAATGACATTCGGGAAGTGCTTGCCGCTACATTCCGCGTGATCTTCGATTTCCACTTGAAAGCTGTAAAGTACTTCAAGTCTCGTTTGTGGCGTCAGATATTCAAAGCGCATATCTTCCGAACAGACTTCCAGGACCTTATCGAGGACATGCGTAGCCAGGCACGGCTCGTTGAAAAGCATGGTGATTTGATAGCCTTCCGCAAAGACCTAGAGGAGAGAAGCGAAGCTCGAAGAAGGCACGAACATCTTCTCAAAGACGAGCGTCTCCGCCGACGTCTATACCTGCTCGATTGGATTAAGGCTCCTAATATGCACCTCGAGCAGGAACGACTGCAACTCGTTCGAAGAGATCGACCTGCAAGCGGAAGATGGCTCCTCTCTCGCACGAGCTATCAACAATGGTACGACCTTACTTCCAATGCCGCATCTTCATTGTGGATCAATGGCATACCCGGTGCTGGCAAAACAGTACTGGCATCTCTGGTCGTGGATGAGTGTCGGAAGCACTCCACCACAAATACTTTGTATTTCTATTGTTCTCACAGCGATACTAGCAGGAATACCTTTCTATCATTGGCAAGAGCATTGATCAGCCAGTCTATGCAATTCGCAACTGGATTCATGGTAGATGACCTGCTACACCATGCAATTAGCACAAGAGATGAAAAGCCGCCTTTCTCTACCAGACAGGCCACGGAAAAGCTGCTAGAGAATTGCCTGTCTTTGGCAGGCTCCCTCTACATCATCATCGATGGACTCGATGAATGTTCCCAAGACGAGCAGAAGTACATTGCGCAATGGATGAGGAAATATGTCGAGAGTACTGCAGCCCTCACGGAACCCACACGTTGTGTGTTCTTCAGCCAGGATGACGCATGCACCCGACAGCAAATGTCGGGACTACCCACGGTACAGATTACCTTGCAAGATCTGCGACAGGACATCTTGTTGTATTGTCAAGACCAGTCGAAAGAGTTGGGTCGGAAATTCACTGTTGGAGGACAGGATACTGCTTATGTTGCACAAGCCGTGGTACACGGCGCTCGAGGTATGTTGCTTCCGTTCCGTTCAGCATTCAGGCCTGAGACAACGCAGGTATGTTCCTCTATGCTCGGCTATTCATGGATCACCTGCTGGGTCAATACAGCTACTCGGACGTCATCAATGAGATAAACCAGAGAAACCTTCCCCGAGAACTCTCCGATGTGTTAGTATGACTCCATAATGTCATCTCGTTCGCACTAAAATTGCCAGCTACCGCCGAATTCTAGATCGGATCATGAGCAACAACCAATTTGCGAATAATAGTTGGGTCAAGCTCCTACTAGCGTGGTTGGTCTGCGCCAGAAGAGCCATGAAATGGCACGAAATTCAATGTGCAGTTTCTATCGATCCGGATGCAGGCACTGTGAATACCTGGAAGCGATTCGCCACCGATGCAAAGTCAATCTGTGGATCATTGATTGACGTCAAGTCCGATAGTACCGTGGAGCTTGTGCATGGTACTACAAGGAGGTAATATTATGTGGTGTATTCAGGAAAGGCATGCAACTAATTTTCTTCTAGATATCTTCTGGACTCCAAGCATGTCAACGAAATCAAAGGGCATCTCAATGTTGCTCGGGTGTGCTTAGACCAATTCAGTATGGAAGCGTACGGGAGGACTATCGAAGACGATCAGTTGACCCAATATGTTCGCACCGGGACATTCGCTTTTGCAGAGTATGCTCTCACCAGCTGGGTGCACCACATGGTTGCGGCATTCACGCGTCCTCAGAGCTCCCCAGATGTCAGTCTTGATACCGACGAGTTCGCTCAAATCCTAGACGTTTACCTGGACGTGTACTGGATCACTCCGACTCGCACTGCCAAGGCCACGACACCAATAGTGACGGCTGTGCAGAATATGGTCAAAGTGAAGAAGTCTACTGAACTACAGATGACAATGGCCGCACTGTCTCAGCTCACCTCTTCCGAACTGGAACACGCAAGTGCGTACGAAACTATTACCGCATTCACTACACATCGTAGAGCCCGCCTGTCCCTAGAGGTTCTCGCACAGAATGGTGACGACATTGGTAATCTGCATGACTTGTACGGAGAGCTTCTTTTCAAGTGCGATCGTCTCTATTGTCCATATTTCCACCATGGCTTCGCCACAGCGACACAACGAGACACGCACAAGGCACAGCACGACAGACATTTTCTCTGCCGACATATAGGTTGCGCATACAGTATTCTTGGTTTCCCGACCCGACAAGAGCTCGACTCTCACAACACTGCGGTTCATACAGATGACTTGCCAGCCGATGATGAATTCCCTCCAGAGAAAACCGCAGAGTCGCGGGACCATGTACAGCGACTATCTCCATTACAGTGTTCGATATGCCGTGAAGCGTTTCCGAACAAGATCCTTCTCAGGGTACATCGACAAACGCATACAGATCCGAGGCCGTTCGTATGTTCGTCCTGTGGCCAATCCTTCTCTCGCCGGCAGGAGCTCGACCGACATGAATTCTTACACAAGAATGAGAAGCCATTCGTCTGTCGCGGCAGTGACCCGGGCGGCACAAGTTGGGGTTGTGGTAGACGCTTTGTTCGGATGGGAGGATTGAAATCGCACATTGTCAGTGGTCGAAAGGGTGCTTACAAGGACAAGAAGAGCAACCAGTGCAATATCCAGGAGAGTGTTTCCGAAGAGACCACTACCGCCGAGCTCAAACGTCAGAAGATCGACTTCCGCAGAGCTCTAGCTTCGCTGTCGGCGGACACGAATTCGCAAGTCGCACCTGGCGACACTGGACTCAGCGACATGGAGGAATATATGGACGGTCATCTATGATCATCTGGCACAATACATACCGGAATTTGAGTGCGCCCGTAATCTGGTACACTGTGGACGATAGCGACATCTTGAATGATGAGACGGAAAGACACTCGATGTAGACATCAAATCTCGGTAAACGCTAATATCGATGTCTTGTGTCCCAGGCACTCCGAAAATTACCACTCCACTGCTGGATGGTCAAGCTGCACCAATCATAGCTGGAATATGAGCCCCAGTCGACGTCAGATGCATGTAGGGCGCTATACCGTGGATTAATGCCAGCAAGCGGAATTGGATACGATTGGTGCACGACATGCATTGTGCCTTCGACACCTATGACTGAAGGTGCCAGGTCCTCCCAAATCCTCGCACTGTAATTGGAGCACGTTGTATTCCAGAGACATTCCAGCTTGATCCTGGAGGTGCCTGCGCGAACAGACACCCATGACGGTGCACAGCCTCCCTAATCCCCGCACTGTGATTGGAGCACGTTGTATTCTAGAGACATTCCAGCTTGATCCTGGAAGTGCCTGTCATGACTGACGGTGCCAGGGACATGGGCAGGACTCGCTACACGAATCACAGTGTTTTCCGAGAAGCCGAGTCGTTCGCCCCTCACTGGCAGAAGGCAACCAGACATGCGATTGACCGAGACAGTTCCACACCATAATGAAATCTGGGCATCCGCGTTGCGCCGTGTGCCGGGCACTTCCAGCATTCCAAGCCAAATGTACGCTTGTGTTGCGCACCAATCGCATCGTCATTCCGCGAAGGACATTGGCGCGTGATTTAGCAACGACAGCGACAGCTTCAGAGCTGAGAACGCGGTGCACATACAGACACATCCACTACTAGTTGACCCGCCAACGATTTGTGACTGCCAGCGATTCCAGCGTGGTTCGCACGTGGACACGATTCTCGATCACAAAGCCTCATTTCGCCTCGAGTCGTACTCCGGCCGGCTCTTTCAAAAATTCCAGTGCGTCTCCTCGTGATCGACTGTGCACCAATGAGAAAGTCGCTCAGCATGACCTGTCTATAGGTGCAGCACCTTGCAAAATTTGCAGATCGAGCATCTGATTGGTGCAGCCCGTCGCTTTGACGTTTGTCCATAATTCTTAGAAGTGCCCCGGGACGTGGCTGTGTCACCCTGATGACTCCGGCCATTCGATCTATTTGTGGAGTATCCTGTTAGGCTAGGTGTGCGGGAGATCCTAAGAAACCCACTGGCAGGCGCTTGACTTAGTCGAACCCTGCGAGAACACGTCCAAGAGCTTGATATTCCTCAGGCGTTCAGCCTCATCCTCTCCAAGCCCCTTTCCATCGCTACCAAATCATTCGCTCTCATCACCCCCTCCGTAGCAGCATGATGCATCCCACCAACAGCAGCACCACACTCACTACACCTCGCCATCTCCATCGGCATCCCACACTCCCCCACCGTGAACGCATGTCCATTCACACACCTATACCAGTGCCCAGTACTCATGAACTCAGCAGCCATGGCCTTGACTACAGCCCGCATCTCCTCGTCGCTAACAGCAGTATAGAATACCTGGTCCGCTAGCATTTTCTCCGTGACCTCTAGATCCGGCGCCAGAGCCTTAGTCTCACCCTGATGAGCCGCGTGGATAGCGCGGGCAGCGTCCAAGTGAATCTGAGCGGTGTTACGAAGGGTGGTGATGCGCCCGTTGCCCCCGTCCGGGAAGTGGGAGAAGTTGACCTCCACAGCGGCAAATTGAGCTAGGAAGAGATGACTCTCGGCCTCCTGCGTGGGATGCTTGCCGGCAGCGCAGATGGTGATGAGCTCTTCGCAGCGCTGGCGGCAGGCGGTGGTGTCGACCGTGCGGGTCGTGCGGGAGCTGCCTGGGCTATTGCGGTGGATGGAGAGGAAGTCCATGAGCACGAGCAGGTCGCAGCGCAGGATGAGGCAGGCGGCCATGCGGGATCCCTTGGTCTGGAGGACGGTCGATGCGGGATACTGGAATGTCTCCTTACTCTCGGCAGCCTTGAGGCGGTTGGCGAAGCTGACGAGGTCTTGGACTTTGCGGAAGGGTTGTTCGGAGTTCTGAACCTGGCGTGCGTACTTGAAGAGATGCTTGCGGAACTGGTAGATGCGCTTGTAACGAGCAGAGCCTGGAAGGGTGGAGATGTTCTTGATCATGGCATCGTTGCCACCCTTGAGCTCAACATCGGTGACCTCAATGGTCGTAAATTCGTGCATAGCACTGAGCTCGGCTTTGAGGTCCAGAAAGCCGGTCATCAGTTCAACATAGCCATTGTTGCTCCAGCTGATGAACTTGAGGGTGCTCTGGATGAGAAGAGCACTGCGAATTGGGCGTCCGTATCTGGCTGTGTTGCGGAGCGATGTGCGGCAGTGCGGACAGACAATCTTCGCCTGGTCGATGTCCAGAGCATACGGTAAGTCGCGAAAAGCCGCGGGCTGGCCATCTGCATCGAGCTGGTAGTATTTGTTGAGTTCGACAAGCCCGTCCATACTCTCCACCGTGAAGATGTGGCCGCACTGCAGGAAGATGCAAGGTTTATCGTCAAGGTCGACTTCTCCGTAAGCACAGAACATGATCAGGTCGACTTGAGTGCTCTTGACATCTTCATTGCAGCAAGTCTGGCAGAGCTCGGGACTGGGACAAGTCTCGCCGCACAGCGATGGGCCTGCGAGTGGTCAATAATCGAAGCGACGAAGCATGTGGGAGGATACATACATTGATGACCACAAGGTAGCACTCGCTCGCATCTCTTGGAGCAAGGAATCCAGTCGCAGGGTGCAGCGCAAGGCTGCGAGCATGAGGAGTGCGGGCAGCTTGACGGACAATGAGCCTCTGCGCAGGGCGAGCATGGCTCGGAGCATTTCTTCTCGCATTTCGAATGCCTGCATAGCATCTCGCAAGGGCGGGTACATGGCGAACAAGGCGTCTCTCCATGACACTTGCTCTGACATGAATGCGAGCAGGAATTATAGTTGCGGCCGCAAACCTGCGTGCAGACACCGTGGTCGCTCTGAGTGATCTCACCGTCCTGCCTTGTGTTGCATGCTGAACATGGTTTGAGACATCTGTGGCCGCAGGAGAGTGAGGCGTCGCACTTCTCTTTGCATGTGAAGCTGTCGTTTCCAACACCAACACAACATGCCACATTGACTTTGTGGCCACAACCAGGAACAGTCTTGGTCACCATGATGCGGCAGATGTACTCATCAGTGTGACGAGAGATCCAGCACGTGACCTCCTTTACAACATGACCGCAGGTGAGCTCAATGTCGCAACCATCCACCATTTGACTGCACGTTGTAGGACAGCGCTCGCCGCATCGACGGGGACAGTCATGTTCGCAATTCTCGAGATCTCCTTCGCGACGTGGGCATAGCTGGAGGCATTTGACAGCATCGTGACGGAAGGCCGAGTGGCACTTGAAGGTACAGGCGTGACCGCAGTCAAGTCGCTTCGGGCAGGGCAGCTGACAACCGCCATCAGGAGAGAGTCGGAGGAAATCGTCCGGTTTTGTGATCTCGATAGGATCCTCCGGATGACGTGGGCACTCGATGGGTAGTGAGTAGCCTATGCACTGGTTCACATCCATGATGCCGATGACTTCCTTCCACATGGGAATTCCAGCACAGGTAGCGGCATCGCCAATAATATACATACCCTGCTGAGCACGAGAGAGCAGCACGTTGATCCGGTTTGACGTCTTGAGAAAGCCGCACTGACGCTTCTCATTACTGCGAACCAGAGAAATGACCACAATGGCAGCCTCTTCACCCTGAAAATTGTCGATAGTAGCTACCCTGACAGCTTGGTCGAGTGCGGTCTTATGAGTCAGAGAGCTCTGCGGTGCATCGGCAAGCCCAGCGCGCCTCAAATCTTCCTCGTCACGATCGTCGACGAATAGCTCGAAGAGCTGGCTGAGACTAATTTTGAGCTTGCGCAGCTGGCCGAGGTAGGGAGTCAGAACGGCGATCTCGTCTGGGCGACGTTGACCCTGCTTGATAAGATGGCTTACCAACGCAGTCACCATCTCCACTTCGAAGTCGTTGCTGTGAGACGAATGAAGGCCTTCTGGACCGGTCTTGGGAACTTCACGATTCTCATGATCGAACCAGAAGAGTCGTTTCTGCATACCGTGAACCGGTTCGTACGCCGGAGCTCCATCGATAAGTCCTGGATAGAGTGTTGACTTGATCAAGTTTGATATCTCGGGGTGCATGCGACGCTGGGTATGTAAAGTGCTGTATGGCAGACGAGATCCGCCGGCTCCAGTCTCCCCAACCAGCCGTTCGAAGAGCGACAGATCAAGCGAGTACTTCTCGCCTTCACGGCTCTCCCTAGACAGATGATACTGTACGTGGGGCCGGAGTTGAAGGTGGTCTCCGATAAGTATCGCGTGTTCGATCTGTGGTAAGAGCGCAGTGAGCAGATGCGCCTCCAGCACTTCACCTGCTTCCTCGCATAGCAAAATCTTTGAGCTAAGTCTGCGGAGAGCGGTGAGCTTGTTCGCCAGACCTGACGTGGTCACTCCGATCACATCAGCTTGCTCCAGTACCCGAAGGTCAAGTTCATCCCGTACAGTCGAGTGACGCTCTTTGCCTCGGACGAAAGCCCCACGTTGAGCGTCGATGAAGGCGTAGCTTTGATCAAACAGTGCTTTGCTCCAGTGATCATAGAGACGGTTGCGCTCTTGGTGAGACATACCCACTAATTGAGCATGCAGCAAATCATTCACAGGGCGATCCGGCATGATAGTGTTGGACTTCCTGCCGCCTTTGAGCCAATTGTTAAGCTTCTTGGTAGGATTGTTTTTCTTAGACTTCTGTTGCTTCCACTCTCCATCAGACTCATCGTTCCCGAAGAGCTGTGTGGCATGGTCTGGAGCTGTGCTTTGGAGATGAAGCCTCAGGCTGTCGAGGTTACCAGATGTGGTGAGCGACCCCAGTAGGCCGTTGATGGCTTTGGCCTTCTCTTCCATGTCGCTCCGGCACCTCCATGCCTCATGCTTCTCGACCTTCGTCCTGTCGTCCTTCTTCGCCAGATCTTTGAGCTTCAGGTTGGATATCCTTTCGCTCTTCGAGGCGGAACCGATGCGGACAATCTGCGAGATTCCTGCATCAAGCAGATGCTCGAGCAGCTGATCCAGGGCATGATTGGTGTAACATACGCAGATAATAGGACCAAGCTTCGCATTGCTTTTAGCAGCAACCAAGACTCGAAGCAGATGGACGCCAACGAAGCTCTTGCCGGTCCCAGGTGGCCCCTGTAGGAGTGCAAGCTGGCGGGACAAAGCATCAACGAGAGTCTGGGATTGAGACGGATCGAGAGAGGATAAATCGCTAAGCTTTCTGACATCCGTATGACTTGCCTGCCCAGGCTTCAAGGACATGCTGAGATTGCTGTGACAGATGGTACTCAGGTCGAAAGTGAAGTCTGGCCCGTCGGCGTACGCCGGTGGTGGGATATGCTGCTCTAGGGGCGCTCCGACCGGAACAAGCAGTTCAGTGAAGGGTATGGCAGATGACTTGCTGAAATTCTGGAGTGCCTGCAAAGTTGGCATAAATGCAGGTAACAGAACGCCAGAAAATTCCACCAGAGTACATTGACCGACACGTTCCGGACAGGCATGCAGATAGAGGAGGTCTTCGACACTGTGTCGGTCGTGCTCCACAGGACGAACAAGAACAGAAGCGCGATCAGCACGGTGAACGAGCGAGACTGAGTCACGAGATGGTCGCGGGTCCTCTGTTTCGTCTGGCTTCTTCCTGCGGCGCGTATCCAAAAATTCGCGAGTGACGTGACAGAAAATGGCCTTCCCTCCAGAGGTAAGGATACAGACTACGCTGTCTGCAGAAAGGCGGCGAGATCGCTCCCAGTGCGTCTTGCGGTCATTGAAAGTCATCTTGTTCAGATGCTTCGGCTGGTCAAATGACACCACGACCTCTAGACCCCGGTAGTCGTCGAAGAACGGTGCATCCACAGTCGCATTGTCAAATGACCAATGACCAGCAGGTACAGCACCAAGACCGTCTGCATTATGCTGCAATCTCTCCAGCTCAGTACGAACTTTGTCGCGAAGCTGACCAATGGTATCCTCACGAAGTAGTCGGAAGTGACGGTCGAGCAGTCCAGGCATGCCCTCCTTGTGCCATGAATCAGCATCTAGTAGCGGAAGATATTCAGTGGTCGTGCTAGCGATCTCGTCGTATGTAGGCATGATCTGTATGTTCTCGATATCTTCATGGTCGTTGTCGTGTCTAGCACCAGAGGGGCCTTTTGTACCGGGACCGGCACGATCAAGGCGAAATGCGACGTCCTTGGCAACTTTGAGTGATCGAGGAAGCTCGTGCAGAAATGGGAATTCTTTGCCGTGGTCGAGATGTGCAGCAGCTTCGCGAAGGTGCCGGCGTACATCACCAATGTTTGACGATACATCGGGATGATAGAGGGTCTCAGCAACGGCGACGAATCTATTGAACATTTCCTGGTATCCCGGTGTGATGCGAGCATTCTGGTTCACCTGAACGACCAAGGAGAAAAGGGATACCGCCGAAAACAGGGGTTTGTTGTCACCCATTTCGGGATAGTCCTTGTCTTCAAGGTGTCGGAGTACGAGCTCGAAGACCGCCTTTCCGCGGAGTCCGCCTCTGCCGAATATGAAATTGAAGATGGTTCCGGTATGAGCTTCCAGCACTCCTGAAGAGATCACTCGATGATCGGTAAGGATGTTGAGGAGTGGTAGAAAGTCTCTTGCGAAACGATCATGAAATTGTTGTCCTTGTAGCTTGGCCCACTGGATGTTGCAAAGCTCTTCCATCTTCACACACCCTTTATCGGTGGCGAGTGATGCTATCACTTCCTGACGGACCTGCACATCAGACTCAATCAGAGCTTGAGCCTGCCGGAAGAATGCGCCGATAGCATGGGCAGGGCTTCGCTGACTGTGAAGCTTGCTTTGCCAATCCATAAGATCGCGACCGAAGGGAGGTAGTTTGTCAATGTCGCCTTGGTCGTGGGACCACTTGCACTTTGCGCCATGGTTGCATCGGCCAGCCATGAAGAAGCGGCAAGGCCTGGCATGGTCAGCATGAAGATCTAGAAGTATCGTGTATCGTTTCTGCATACCGCTTCTTCGGCTCGTTCATGATGTGAACAATCTGAAGCTACAGCTCAGGATCTTTTGGTTATATGAAAAGGGGTTGCGCAGGTGGTCGATTGCTGCGACGTGAGTGGCGTGAAGTGTATTCGAGGAGCGATGGGATTGTATGTATATAAAGACTCCACGAGGGGGGGAGAAGAGAAAATTATATTGAAGGCGGGACGGGGCTGTGATGATGCTAGTGGGACAGCTCGCGCCGAACCTGGCCAAGATCTGGTTCCGCTTGTCATGGCGACACGGTGTGTCTACACGGCAAGGGCCAATCATCGCATGCATGCCATCCCGATAGTATGGTACTTCGGATGGATGCAGGTTCTGAGGCAGAGATGAAAGAGTACTCACTGTCTCTCTCCTTGTATGCGTGCATCCAATCCTACCACTCTACAATTAAATCGACGGCAAAATCACTAGCACATGAGCCAACATGGTATTCTAGAGGCGCTCACGTCCTGGAAGCAAAGCTGTCCAATAGCGGTGGTGGCGAGGGCGGCACAAACAGAGCTGTAGCGCTAAGCCATGCAAACAAAGCACGGATCCACAAGACGACCGAGAATGAGACACATCGGTCGTGCATGCTCGGAGACTTCGACATCAACATACATATGTCGATGACGAAAGAGGTTTCGTGGTTTGATGGACAGAAATGAAGTCCGCGAAATGAAGTTGAATAGAGTTTTGTGACCGGATCTAGTCACGTGGCTGAACCCCACATCGCCCCGCACACCTCAGCCCACAGTACCAGCGCGTCGCGCTCGTTCTGAGCTTTGCACCAGGCAACCAATTATTGCAGTCGCAACAACATCGGTGGCGCGATAAGATCAGTGGCGCAATGCTGCGGTTTTAGTTGCCTGTGCGATATAACGGTCTTCTGCGCCTGGTATATATCTATCGGCATGCCGTCCCTCTTGGATAGCTGGGGCAAGGACGAAGGAACATATCATGGACTCCGCAATAGATGAATCCTGCTCGCTATATCTGGAAGATGGCAGAATTCTCGCGTTCTCTACTTACGGTCAGCCACAACGTCAAGCCATCATTTACTTGCATGGTCTGCCGAGCTCTGGCCTCGAAGCTAGACTGTGGCGCAATACAGCTTCCTCGCAAGGTCTCTTTGTCGTCGCTCCCGATCGGCCGGGCCTTGGACGATCGACCCGACGTGCCGCAAGAAAAGTGACAGATTATCCACAAGATATCGCTGAGCTGGTCGCACACTTGAATCTCTCCGAGTACGTCGTCCTGGGGAGCTCAGGCGGCGGTGCATACGCCCTTGCTTGTGCTGTTGCAACAGATCATCTCTCCGGTCTCAGGGGAGTTGGCATAGTGGTAGGCTTGCCGCCACGAGGACTCACGACCGATGGTATGGGATGGACGCAAAGATTCAGTTTCTGGGCTATGGATAGGGTCCCAGGCGGGGCGGTAGGCTGGTTGTGGGACTACATGGTAGGCAAGACATCGCGAGATCCAGACACATCGAAGCTCAGAAAATTGGTCGAGCATTCGGTAAAAGCTCAAAAAGGACCAGACGCGGAATATTGCAACAACGATGGTTTCATAGACGACATGACCGAGGCGCTCCGGGGAGCATTCAGCCAAGGCGCTCAAGGCTACGTGGATGATGCAGCATTGGCTGTGGCTCCTTGGGGCTTTCAATTAGAGGACATCCGAGACACGAAGGTCATGATGTGGTATGGTGAGAAGGACGACATTGCGCCCGCTGCAGCCGGGCAAGCCATGGCAGAGAGGATTTCTGGATCAGTATTGAAGGTGTACGATAACGAGGGTCATTCTGGGCCAAGTGTCAGGCATCAAGATGAGATCCTTTCTGCACTTTCTGCATTTTTCCGAGGTTTCGACTGATGAGGGTCTGCAATTATGCGGGAGAAAAGGGTTCTCGTGGCTAAAATCCAGGCTAGTCGACAACTACTTCGTGGTTGAGCGGGCCTGAAAGCAGGCTGGAGGTGTTCTGGGGGCCTTATCGAGCATGTCTGGGCACCATACGCCTATCTGGACGAATCGATCCGAGCGAATTGGCGCTTGTATATTCAGCTGAGATGCACCTGCATTTTGCGCACGCCATTGATCAAAATATAGCTAGATGTGCAGATATGGCTGTTTCAGATCCCCCGCTCCTGCTGCGGCTGAGCTTGCAGCTGTCCCTCAGCCTCAACGCTCCTTGCCAAGTTGCACCTCACCATGAACAAACATGTTTCATAATAAGTCATCAAGTCGCTGAAACAGATCCGGCATGATTCTGTGAAGTTGCAACAGCTGCGATGGGCTGTCAAAGTTCCCGCGAATTCGACTCCGCTTTGACAGATGCAAGAGCGACTGCAGCACCACGTCGACGGTCGCGATCGTCTTCAACAAAGACCGCTAGTCCCTCACACTCGAGGCATGATTCAGCCTCTATGCCAGATGTTGTGGAGCTTCCAGCTTTCGATGTACCCTGGAGTGAGAGAATCTTGCTGGCTTGCACGAAGGGCAACCTGAGATCGCTCCGTTACCTACTGGAACAATCGCAGCATCCTGAGATAGATGATCAACTTATTCTCAAGATGCTGCTTACATCTGTGGAATCGAAACAAAAGGATATTCTGTCCTTTCTGCTCTTCAAATATCCGGACATAATGACGGAGAAGCCATGGATTATCCGACCCGTCCACGAAGCCATATTTCGGCATCATGCCGGACTGGACGTCTACAAGGTTCTGGTGTTTCGTTCCCCAGATATCCCTGGTTCATGGCTCGCCAACGACAATTGTGATGCTCTAGCCACAGTCGCCCTAGAGAACGACGTACCTTTTGCGAGATTCCTGCTACATCGAGGTGCAAATGCACGAAACGCGCATGTTATAGGAATACCTGTAAGCCTATGTGTACTAGTAGCCCATTCTAGCAGGCTGACCACCTACAGATCCTGATCGTACTTACTAGAATGGAGACAAGGAATATCCGGAAGGTGGAGCAGCTGCCTGAACCAATGCTCCAGCAGACAGGCTGGGTGAAGGCTACAGAGGAAGAGAAGTGTGATTCAGCAGTTGATACAGATCGGACTGCCATGATACGTCTGCTACGGAAGCATGGCGCTCGGCAAACGATCGAGTCATGAGTTGACCACGAATTTTACGACAGATCTATTCTTTAATATCGGGTTCTTCAGTAGCTGTCGAGTAATGTACGATTTATGACACTAGATGCTGTGCAGCCCGGGCTATACTATGCCAAACTGTGGTTCACCTCATGTTCCATCGACTGCTGTGGCTGTGCTAAGCAGCAACCACGCCGCAACCAGGCAAGTCACGAACCATCTTTGTACTTTTCCCGCCTCGTTAAAAAAAAAACAGTTTCGTCCGGCGCAATCTACGCAGGGGATTTCATGCATGTTCCCAAGCAGTGCGCTCACTTGCTTGAGCTGATATGAGCCTCTCGTGCGTAGTATCAGAGAAGATCGCCTTCGATGAGAAGAGTCTATGGTCCTGCTCCTCTCGCTCGGATCCGTTCAAAGAAGATCGATGGGAGCAAGAGGTCCTTCAGTCATGCGTTGATGGCGATGTTCCTTTGTTGAAAAAGCTATCCGAGCACTATGACGACAACCACGACGACTGCATTGGTCGAGCCATGGTAGCGGCCATCGAGCACAAGCATCTGGATATCCTGACATATCTCATTGCTCTTTATCCAGATGTAGAGAGTCTAGAGGAGATCTTGAAACCTGTTCACGATGCGGTCTTCACTTCCAAAGCTGGTCTTGAGTTCTGGAAGGTCCTGCACGAAGCCTATCCTGTCATCAACAACTGGGATCTTAATGAAGGAACAGATCATCTCGGCGCAGTAGCAATCACGGGGCAGATGGCATTCGCTGAATACCTCATCTACCACGGTTGTGATGCCCGATGGGCACAATATGATCATGTTCCGGTACGCAGCGTCTTCGATATGAAAGCTTCTGGCTAACAGAATAGATTCTCAAGCACATGCTGGGCAATAATCCAGTGCTAACAAAAGAAGACCGGAAATACATTCGTCTGCGAGATAATAGATGGAAATGGCCATGGTTCAAGCCAATGGGCATGCGCTTCTTGCGACCATGTGATCCAGGCGAGAAAGACTGGACGCTCATGGTCGCATTGCTTCGCGAGCATGGTGCATGCGAAGACGAGCGACTCTCCAAACCACGATCCTGGCTGGGGAGGACCTGGCAGGCGAGCCGAGTAGGGAACATCGACCGACTCGAGCGACTCCTGGATGAGAAGGACAGTGCAGGCGAAGTCATTGAAGAAAGTGCGATTTCCACTATCATGGCGGGTGCATCGAGACATCATCAGGCTGCGACTTTGGCGTACTTGATCGAACGGTTCCCGAGCTTCCCGGGGAGCCACCATAGTTGGAGCATGATCCACGATGAAGTCTTCCGTAGCGGCAAGGGTGGTATGGAAACGTACAAGATACTGCTGAAACGAAATCCAGACTTCGTGAACTGGGAATGGGGGCACATGGGGGATCATTTGACACAAGCCGCCATGAGTGATGACATTGAATTCGCCAGGTTCTTGCTGGAGAACGAGTATCATGGGGACGCATCCAGAGCTCTTTTCTCGGGCCGTTCTGTGAGTCAATCATAATTAATGAGGTCCTGGTCCTGATGATTCTCAGGTATTAGAACTCATTGATGGACCAAAGAGAATTTCGAAAGAAGTGGCCAAGGGCAGCCCATGGCTCACGGAGCATCGTCGACAGCAGAAAGCTGGTATAATTTCCAAACGCAGGAGACCAGTCGAGATGATTCGGCTACTGGAGAACCATGGTGCAGTCAACACTCGACGCAAGAAGACTCTCTGGGAGAAACTCTGGGAGTAACATAACAAGGAGGGGTCCGAGAGTGTCATAATTACTTCCATTTCCGGGCTCACTATAGGCCGACGAATATGCAAACACTATTACCGCTCAACTCCTGTGACGAAATGCCACAGTCTAGCTTAGCATTCCCTCGGACGTAATTGCAAGTGGTAGCCGTACTACCGCATAGAATGGTCCCGCCATCCGACTCTGATTCTTTGCGGAGTGAGCAAGACTTGTAGCTCGGAAGATCGAAAGGCCCAACATCGATCGGGTAATTTGGCACCGTGGAAGAGCTGTTACCATACCAGATCGATCGATCAGTACATCTGTCAGACTCCTGACCGCCACGCATACCGGGTGTCCTCTCCATTGCGCTCCAAAAGTAGTCACAGCGAGGCTCAGCGCCTGAAGTGGTGCAGTTCTTGATGTTGTCAATGTAGATGAACTTCTGGGAAGGGGATAGCGAAGCTGTGGGCTGTGGTGCTGGAACCGTGGAGATCAAAGTAAAGCCGATCGACGTTGTGGTCGAAGTTGATGGCTCGCCTGGTGCGCGAATGACCACTTGTGCTGTATGAAGCAGTGTAGGAAGTGGTCCGTCGCCATCGGTCGCGAAAAGGCCTTCAGGCTCCGGCAATAATGAGCAGGCAGGGTCGGTAGTCCGTGTTATGGTTGCGATAGTGGCAGAGCATCCTATGGACGGAAGGCAACTTGCCCGGGCACAGGATGACGATGTTGTGCCGCCTGCACCATCTGTAGCAAAGCTGCAAAGTTGCGTACACATGGATCCTGTGCGGAGTTCGCAACCAGTCGCAGATGTGATCACTAGGGTTGTTGATTGGACACGAGAAGGGGACGGAGGACTACTGATGACAGGCGGTGGTCCTGGTATGACAGCAGTTGGCGGCGGTCCGGGATTTGAGGCAGTGGGAGGTGGTGCAGGAGTCGGAATAGTGGAAGGTCTGTCTGGGACGACAGTGGGAGTGATATCAGGGATGGCAGTGGTAGGACCAAGACCAATATCTACTGTTGTGCCTGAGGGGTCTGGGTCGCCACTACTCTGCGAGGCCCTTGTCCTTTCTATTGATCTTGTGATGGTTACACTGTCCGAATCTGAGGAAGCCTCAACTTCAGTCTGAGTGATCTGACCACTTCCCGAGGCCGTCGATAAGGCATTGCTGGTTGAAATAATCCAAGTAGTTGAGTCGAATTTCTGTGTGCCTGTCGTTTGTGTTGTAGATTGAACATCTGTGCTTGTCTTGCTCTCTGACACTCTGAAGAACGATGATGTCAAGGTAGATCTCGACGTGTTCGTACTATCCGGCAGAATCGATGGGGAAGATTCTGCCATCGCACTGGAAGGGCTCGTGGTCGTCAGAAACCCAGATGATGTTGGCATCCAGGTAATGCCGCTCGAATCTATGGGTACGGGTCGTGATGCTGTCATCGAGCTGGCTAGATCAGATGCCGAGACGTCAAAGGTGGTGGTTGATGAAAGAGTAGTTGACGATGGGCTACTAGAGGCTTCACTGGTCGAAGTGATGGTACTCATTCGTTGTGAGGTGATACCGATCATACTAGCTATGGGTCTCCCTAGATCGAATCCCCAGACCGATGTGGAAGTCTTTGGAGATCGGGTGGGAGCACTAAGACCAGTATCGGTGTCTGCCGAAGTTGCAGACTCAGAGACGACTCTCGTGCTACTCATACCTGTCTCTTTATTGGCCTCAGAGCTCGTTAGAGGTGATCCATGGCTTGTTGAAGCCGAAATGCTAATGGCTGATGGCTGAGCACTCTCCGTGACCATGAGGCTAGATGCTGTTGTAGAAAATACTGCAGTGGATGAGAAGTCATTCATAGGCGATGTAGTCCCAAATGCACTATTCTGTGACAAACGGCTGATTTTGGTGCCGCTCAGTGAAGCTGAGACATCAGTCGGCGATGGTAATGCGAGTGAACTCTGCAAAGGTCCAGGCTGATGGGACGTGTCAAAGGTTCGCGAGGGTATGTTGTCGTTCGGTTCAGACCCTTGTGCCAATGCCTTGAAAATGTCAGTTTTCATGGAGGTACACGACAGTAAAGACACTCACAATTGTCGGATGTTGTTCGACACCATCTTGGATTGAAATCACGGGCGTCGTGACAAAGGTCGCTGTTCCGCTTGCTGGTGTTGTGGAAGAACAGGTCGCAGGCGGATCAGTAGTGACTCTGAAGCTTGCAGTATCCACCACGATGGTTCCGGACGGATCGTAACGATATGTTCTGTATGCACGTATTGTTTCTAAATTGTCCGGTAGCAATGTAAAGGTCGAAGCTTGAGAATCTGCAACCTCATAAAGCGGATGGTCAAGACCATTACTTGAAACATCAGTCACGGGACGTAAGTGTAAGGTGGCGCCATCTAATTGTATTGCAGCCGAGCAGTACGTTGCTGCGTCGGCGCGTGAGAAGAGTAGAGCCAAGAGAAGATAGAGATGATGGAGCATGTTGCAAACCTGCTGAAGACTCCATCACAGCCCTTTCCAAAGCATCATATATGTTCTTGTGCATCTCTTATCGGCATCAAAGATCGCCCAATGCCGGTCGTACCCTCATGCTTAGGCATAGCTGAGGTACGAACCATAGTTTATTTGTGGTACGCAACGTGAAAGGATATTGAAGTGCGACTGTGCCTCCAAAGATGCGGCTGTGCGACTCCAGCCGCAAGTATTCCACGGGCGTGATGACAAGTTCACGTTTCACCTTCAGCTACACTCTTTCCGCGCCATATGCACAGTGCCATCTCCAGCACGTTAGGAACCCTACATCCCAATGTCTTCTTCATACAAGAATGGGCCGCAAACAGCATCTCAGCTTTCCGCAGAACTTTCGTATCATTAGACCAAGTTGGTATCGCTGATGGGATCACATGATGCAGACTCCAGATCCATCCCAGTCTAAGCGTCTTATTTCGAACGCATGCAGGCATGGTCAGATCAAGGAACTCGATCTTCTGCTGGAGCGATCGTCCATTGAAGCCGAGTCTTCTTACGAGGACTGGAGATCAATCTCGAGCATGCTTGTAGAGGCGGTAGCGGGGGGACAAATCGACACTATCAACTATCTGCTCGACAGATTCCCAGAGTTTCCCGCACAGAATCATCATCTCAGCGAAGCTCATGACGCTATGTTCATGAATGCCGGCGGCCTGAACGTCTACAAGACTCTCCTGCGAAGATTTCCAGCTATCGGCCGCTGGGACTGTGGCGAGCGAGGAGACCATCTCGGACTAGCCGCGATGAATAATGATATGCCATTTGTACGATACTTGCTTGACAACGGGGCCGACGCCTCCAGAGCGCACTTTCTAGGCAGGCCAGTAAGAGAAGTACACAGCAAGCAGGACATGAATGTTCTGACATGTACACACAGGTACTTCGGATGATTGAGTACAGACAACTTGGACGGGATCGCCCTCAAAGCGCAGGGCAGGCTATTGTTTCAGCGATGAGAAGGCTATGGCCCTGGGCGAAGGAGGCGGGCAAGGACCATGACTACGCACAAATGATCAAGGTTCTGGAGAGTCATGGAGCGACCACCGCGGCTCGCAAATCGGACGAGTGGTAGATTGTGATAATGAAACAAAATTTCACTACACCGTTGAACTGCGAGCAAGAACATGGGACCGCCTGGTACGTCCAAGATGTGGTACAGATATTGGAACAAGTGGGCGCTTCCAATTTGTACCAAGGAAACTGGTCAACCAAGCCACTTCAGCTGGTTTCATAGGTAATGGGTTTACCAGCTGTGCCACAGGTTCCGTGGCCCCGATCGCTTCGAACGCGGTTGGTATGTTGACGCTACAACACATAAGTTGGACAGACGTGCTCTTCGGCAGGAGCATTTTGCAGACGTACCCGTCAAACATGGTGATGGCGACATCAACTACCCAAGGACACGTCTGGCGACTGCTCGCACTCTTACTGCTTGTCATCACAGCTCTAGCGCTGCCTCTGGAACCGAGTCCACTCGCAAGCCAACCCTTCGGTGTCACTACATACCACTATACGAAGTCAGGTATGTGCATAGCCATCCGGTGACGGTAAACCTTCTAATGATCGAAAGTCCAGGATACAGGCGAAGCTCGAAATTCCCAGAATCTTACGCATGAGCCATGGAAGCGCGCTGATGGAGGTTTCCGCTGTTTTGTAGCGAACTACCTCTGCTGCTGGACATGCTGTCCCCCGAGCACACCCGCTCCACAGCCCAGTACTCCTGGAGAACCACAATCCGATCCGGCATGGACCTGCACCGGTGAAGTGCCTACTCTGGACGAGATGAAGTTCCATGCCGTCAGACTGGGCTTAGTTCAGTCAAAGACTAGTGTGTTCTACACAGATATGGGGGGTGACGGTGCTATCAAGCAGGCCAAGTGTTGGTTCTCCGAGCATGACGAGGGCATCGCTCCGACCGACATCGCCCATTTCAACAACGTATTCAACGACTACTACTTCATGAAGGTAGGCAGCGCCATCGCGAAGAAGCAAGGCTGGCTAGGAACGACCCGTTTCCAGAAACTCATGTCACAAGCTTTTGCGGAGATGTCCTCGGGGAAAGTCTTCGTCTTCATGCCTCAGGGAAAAGACCATACTGGTGCTGACTATGATGAGAAGAACACCTGGAAGAACTGGGAGTATCCTGCTCTTACACGCAACGAGAAGGTGATAGAAATCAGAAGAGTAGACCCAAGGGTAGATGTCCGATCCGAGCAGGTTTGGCAGAAGGCCAACGGACCTTCCTCTCGAGAGCCACTAGGCAGGAATTGGCCTGTAGGCATTTGACGGATCTGGAGGCGGAGAGTGCTAGGCAGGAAGATGAGACGTTCGCATACGCATACATCGTGTCAGGAATGGCGCAGCTGTATGTTATCTATTGAAGAAGTATCAGTACCGTTAGTCCCCTTCTAGAGAGCAGCATTTGAGAGCCGCGTCATGTGACCAGACCATATCACATGCCAAAAAAGTCGCTACCCTTCTGAGAAGCTTTGTTGATCCTTGCTAACATTCACTTGGATCATTTGTGAACGGCGGATCGTCCGCCCAGTCTGCAATGTTTTTCTCGACAGCGTGTGACCGTGGTAAATAGCGCCGCTTATAAGTTGTGATTGGCCACTGCCCGATATTATCCCTCACAAGGGGAAACTGACACGAAGCCAACACATCGAATAGGGTTATGTGAGAGTCGAAACAATGACCTCGAACCTCGTTGAGGTGCTTTAACGTCATAGCAGACGAGTGAAAGCTTGGGGCAGACGACTCCAAACGTAGCACAAAGCCAGTTTGATCGCGAGCAGCGCTTATCAGGGCCACTTTGCCTGGTCACTGACATAATGGCGGCAATGAAATGATATATACTCACGAATGAGCTTGACATGCCTCATAGTCCATGTCGTCACATGACAGAGCCACTGATAGCGGACACTGCGGAGAGGGGACATTTCTCGCATTACAAATCATTGCCTATACAGGAGTGGTGAATACCGAAGAGGACGACTCACATGTCTTGGCACCTTCCCGCTCACACTGATATCCGCCGAAGGTACTCTTCGACTGCCAGCCGAGAATCCCAATTTCCTGGCTTTGGGAAGATACTGATGAAGGTCGAAAGCTTTGTCATGATGAAGAAGGCGGCGTACAGGAACCATGTCTGCATCCTCGACATTGGCAGCTCTGGTTCTTTGATAGTGTTCGCTTGTTCGTGGATCGTCCTCACTCGATCTTTTCTGATCTGGTACAGGCCATCTATAGTAAGTCTGATGGCTTCTTCTTCAGAAGGACACCGCTTCAGCTGTTCTGCTAGGAGAATGGCCAGAGTTTGTGCATCTTCAATCCCTTGACTGGCTCCTTGACCACTTCTTGGTGTCATGGCATGGGCAGCATCGCCAATCAACACTGCGCCATCTCTGCCCCAGCTTGGAAGTGGTGGGACGAAGAAGATCGGCCAAACACTGTCGACTTTTGCACTTGACAGTATTGACTGAATGATAGGAGATTTCCAATGGCCGTGTCGTGCTTTCAGCATGTCATCGATGGCATTGAGGTCGACTGGTTGAGTCTTAGCGGGAAGTGGACTAGCAAAGACTGACCAGTACAGGAGCTTGTCTCTGACGTTCTGTGATAAAGCGCTGTAGCCGAAGAAGCCAGTTGTGCCATAGACAAAGTTCATGGTTCGATCGTCAATGATGCGTTGCGGTACATGCATCTTGTGGAAGCCACCGACAGCGCAGGAGCCACTACAGAATCAGCAGTGGTCTTCAACAATCGGGAAGGATAGCTTACGAATACTCTGTTTGATACTTTGGATCGTCTCCGAAGAGCACATGGCGAGTAGGGCTACGAATGCCATCGGCGCCAATGAGGAGATCGATGTGCTCTGGCTTCTCTTCCCCTTCCAGCAGTATAGAAGGAGAATCACCAGGTACCACCACGATTTTCGAGACGCTTTGGTAATGCAGCATTTCCTTGGGTATCGCCTGGCGTAAGGCGTCAATCAAGACTCCTCTGGAGATCATTATCAGTGGTTGATTGATCCGACCAAGCAGCCAGTCACTAGCTGTGGAGAATCTAAAGCCTGTACATTGAAAGCCACCGTATTCCACTGCTGCGCGGATGCGAGGATCCAGCTCTCCAAGGACATGAACGCCGTTGTGCTGCAGACCAAGGCCAGCACCAACCATTGGCATTACGCTGACAGCATCACTCTTGCGACCTTCATGCCTGTGCATGTCTCCAAGATCCAGTCGTTCATAGATGTGTATGTCCACTTGGGCGACAGGCTCAACGTATTTCTTCAGAGCAATGGCAGCAGACAGGCCAGCAATGCCTCCGCCAACGATGGCAATCTTGATGACAGTCATGATGCGCCAGGACCGTGCTAGAATGATGTCCGGGCAAGTGAAAGGACTATCAGGGTAGCAAGCAGATGTTGCTACATAAAAGGCCGTCCATCGGCACAGGTCGGGGACGGTGGAGGCCTGACACTTCAATCGACGCTGCGAGACGTTCCGCTCCAATTGTATAATTCGGAGACGCAGAGTGAGGTCAAAGTGCAGTGAAAGGCCCCGAATTAATGCAGTCCTGATCGAACGAGGCCAACGATCAATTTACATCGTTGGAGACGCAAGATGTGAAAGCATGCTGATCGAGGAACCCTGGGCAAATGCCATGAAGTTCGGCCAAAGTTTGCCTTGACGTCAACGCGCGCACACTTTCGCGACCCGGACGTGTCGACTTCTCGAGCTCTTTCCTCACTTCGCATGTGAATGTCCCCCACCCCCCAAAAGCTTCAATGTCACATCTGCCCTTCCTCACCGTCAACCCAGACGACAGCACAGTCGATGCGACCGCCATTGACGCGCAGAAATCACTAAGTGAGCGCATCTCGTCATCAACAGTAACAGCTTCGGATCTCACAGCTTCAGACATTCGAGAAATGGTTTCGAGGACAGGGCAGTCGCGGTCGCGCATTCCCAGCATCGTCGCATTTCCTTTGGCAGTCATCATCACGCTCGGTACTTCGGCAGGATTGTACTCAGTCGCTGCAGAATTGACCGGGTTTGAGCTTGCGACCATCAGTCGTAGCGTGAACGAGCCTCTGGAGATCGGCGCATTAGTCGGATGGCGGGTATTTGAGCTGCTCATCAACTGGGGCGCTGGCTTCGATTGTAAGTAATGCGCAATACACAGCGGCGTACTTCTTCGCAAGAGACACTCATCCTCTACAGACTGGGACACTGCATCCCTCTTCCTCCTGTCGAACTCGCCATACTATGTCCTCCTACCAATCTTCTACTCCATCTCTCCGATCTCGATACTTCTGTCGCTCAGCATCGATCTCTTCTCCACCACTCTGCCCTTCATCCTTCTCCGGTCCTTGAACACTTACAACGACTCGATTCCCAGCCAGTCGCTCACGACTGCGAGCACGAAGCTCTATATTGGTCTCTTCTCGACAGTCATCTACGCTGCTAGTCTCTACACCTCGCTGCAGACGTTCCTACCCGCCTATATCGTTGGCAACTTTGACTCGATCCGCTCACTCGAGGTAGCGCACGGTCTGTCTTTGCCGATTCTTGCTACGGCCTGTCTTCCACTGGGAAACGCTGCGAAGGACTTCCTCTTCACTCCATCAACGTACAATGCGCGCGGAGCTGTAGTAGAAGAGTTCGAGCCCACCACAGCTACGCTGGGCGAGACTCTGGCATGGAACATCGGTCTGAGCGGGTGGGGTAAGAGAGAGGATGTTTTGGTTGGAAGGACCGCGCTGCTTGTGCTCTTGACTATTGGGAACAGCTTGGCCAAGATCTGGGGCACAATCGAGGGCGCAGAGCTGTTTGGTGCCGTAGGTTGGGGAGCAGTGTTTGCGGCGGCGCATGGTCTCGCAGGAGTCGGTGTAGGCTACATCGGTGACGTGTAGAGGAGCGGCGGTCGAGGGAATTGGGGCGAAGAAGGGCTCCGTTTGAGGTCAGATCTGGCGTCACGAGCGGGGGTCTATTGCAATGTCGATACCACAGGCGATATCAGGGGCAACGTCGAGCCATCACATAACTGTTCAAATATTTTCACATACACTATCCTACAATTCTCCGCATCTGTCCTCGCGGAAAGGGCATACTGTGCAATCTGCCGACTATCACGAAGCGCTCTTGTCTCATGCTCGTCAATCCCTCTTCCCGCTCGCAACGCCATACCCACCATACCCATTCGCCGTCCCGATCCCATACCCGTACCCACCCAACCTCGGCGCGCTTGCACCTCCCCCTTCCATTCCTCCTCCCATCCTATCCTTCCCATGACTCCTCAACCTCTTCGGCAGCTCAATCCCCCTGAAATACGCAAAACACACCGCGGTAGCCGCCAACGCGCTCAAAAGACAATACACCAACGTACTCGCGTAGATATGCCCACCCACACCCGTCCAACCACTCGGCAGCGCCGTATTCGGGTACCACCGCACACTGAACCTCAACGGCAACGCATCCCCTATTATGATCCTCGTCGCGGGCTGCGCTGCCGTCGCGATACTATACGCCGTCCCCGCCTGTATCACACCAGGTTCCGTGCTCTTCGGCGCCGCGTGCAGAAGCACGTTCAGGTGATTCGACACGTGCAAGTGGCTGAGCTGCAGCGTGCCGGTCAGGGCGATGATGAGGGGGATGAAGTGCTCTGACAGCGAGCCCTGGCCTTCGACGCTGTCTTTGTGTTGTGTGGTCAGGGAGGAGGTATGGGGCCGGGAAGGAATGCGGCATGTGAAGGGAGAGTCATTGTGCACGTAGTATTCGAGGAGGTGGAAGAAGGGGTCTGAGACGAAGTCGATGGTGCAGTTGATGTCTTTTTCTATGCCGAAGTAGAGTTCGAGGGGGCGCGAGGTTTCGTTGCAGGTGGGGAAGGGAATGTATTGCAGGGCACCGGAGGGGTCGGTGATGTGCTCGCCTTCGCTGGGAGGTTTTAGTATGGTACGGGGAGGGGAGGTAGGAGACGTACGCGGTGCGGTTGAGGCAGGTGACAGGGATCGGGTCGCCGAGTTTGTAGCGCGATTGGGTGTCGACGAGGGGCTCTTGCGATGATACGGCGCCTGCCAAGGTGATGTAGAAGATCAGGGACAGGCGCGTTAAAAGGAAGATCATGGCGAGGGATTGTGGTGGAGGTGTGAAAGCGTAAGGGGAAGCTCAAAAAATAATGTACAGGGTTTCGGCGGAGTGATGTCCGAGGCTGAGGACACTACAGTTTCCAACTTGACCAGATAAACATAGATCTTTGCATATTGACTGGACCGATGGAACGATGGAACGCACGGGTACTTAAGGGTTTCCTTCAGTACCCATCTATGTGCAAGTACAGCAGCCTGCCCGGCTTCATAAAGATAAATATGACCACAAACATTGTTCACATCGGAAAGTGCTAGCATTCTAATCCCTAATTGCTCGCCATTGCTCTGTTAGTCCGCAGCCGATTCTTACAATTACATGTGAATGATAGCAAAAATCACCAAAGCTCGATAATTGAAGCTCATTACCTTTGTTCAACAACTTCGAAGTGTGTCAGAATTGCTCATCATGGTATAGGACATCCAAGTCCAAGCTTCTGCACATGCCAAAGTCTACGGTCTCTGATTGGTTAATATCGATCTGCGGATCTGTCCGTACCCATCTCATGGTGACTCTGAGACCCTTTGACTCGGCCATCGACAACCTTTCCTTCCTCCCAACCCACAGTCATTCTAATATTGCTATCGCATCTGCTTCTCGCTTGTCCTTGACAGTCTCCTCTGTCCTCCTGTATCATTCCCGCATCACCGGACCCTGCTTCATAATGGCTTCACCCCGCGACCCAAACGACAGTGGCAACACTCCTCCCCGCACCACCTCCCGCGTCTCCTTCAGCACCAAGTCACCGCGCATTGAGTCCTGGACCATCGAACAGACCGCCAACCTACTCGCCTCGACCTCCATCTCCCCCTCTCCTCGCCCGGCTACTCCTCGAGGCACCTCGAACCCCCTGTCGATCCCCCTCGACACGCCCTCCCCCTCTCCAGCTCCGGCCTCGCTCTTCCCATCCAACCTCCCTGTCTCCTCCCCGGCTCCAGCAGCTGCCACTTCCCCGAACCCGGAGCGAGAAGAAAGAGATCGCGAGCGCGTTCACACCGTACATCGCCGTAAGTCACCGATCAGGCGAGACAGCCAGAAACGTCGCGACGCGTTGCTCAAGGGCAAGGAGGGTTCGCGGCGCAGACAACGCTGGGAGAATGATCGCCTGCTACATGTTCCGAACGCAGTTGCACCATTGCCCAGCGATTGGGCTGTTCCCTGCTGGGAAGGACGGAGCGAACTATACCGTCCTGTGCCGTACGGTCTGGCGGTGCTTTGGGAGGGGAAGTACAAAGCAATCCAGCGTGAACGAGTCGAGGATGAGCGGAGGGAGCGAGTCCGCCGCGCACTTGATAGAAGAGGTGGACTTGGCGGCGGTTTGACGGATGTGGTGGGTGACAAGGAGGACAAGGAGGTGAGGAAGCAGGTGCGACGACAAGCAAGAGTCGAGGATGCGGCGCTGAGGGAGGAGTTGGAGAAGGAGCAAGTTGCTCGGGACTTGAGGGCGAGGATGAAGAAGGCCAAGGGCGCAAAGGGTCTGCTTCAGGACCTGGAGCTGGAAGTGAGAAACTTTTTGATGCAATTGGAGTACTCGCGTAAGAACGAGGAAGAGAAGGACGGGTATGTAGATATCGGATCCAAGGAGGATAGCGACGAGGAGATTGTTTTTGTCGGCCGGAATGGTATTGTCAATGAAAGGAAGAAGAGTGCTGGGGATGGTGAGAGGGTCCAGAGACTAATCTTCCAGAGCCTTGAGCGGGACCATGGTGCTAGCTTCGGGTGAGTATAACGGACTATGTGTAGAGACTTGACTGATGTGTTCCAGACGATGGCTTGTCCATGCGATAGCTGATTACTACGGCCTCGAGACCTGGAGCATCACCACTGGCAACCCTGCCAGGCGCGAGGCCTACGTTGGCTTAAAACCAGATGCGAAAGTTGAGGCAAAGACTGAATTGCCACGACCTCTGTGGGTCATTGTATAGGCTCGACTCACATGCATTGCAAGATCTGTCATGTCGGCGCACAATATACAGTACACATAGATCATATGGTCCGAGCAGCATACAGGACTTGGCATTGTTGGCAGCAGTCTGCTTTTGAAAGCCAAGCTCCTCGTTTGGATAGAGTCTGCAGATATCTTTCGAATCTCGCACCGCTTTTGTTCATCCTGCTGCTTGCGGATCTGATACTAGTCTCAGCATGCCTCGCGATGCACGATGTGCAGTCGCAGGGTTTGGAGACTAGAAGTGCACGATTAGACCAGCCAGACGAAATGGCTGGTCCTGGCTACTATTGTGTGATCGCATCTTGTAGCTGTAAGGCTGATACGTGTCGCACCATGTAGACGATCTCTGTGTACGGGGCGTGAGAAGTGGACTGATTTGGGCGTCGCGGTCGCTTGCCAGCCTTGATTTCGTTGATCATCAGTCGTCACTTCTTATACACGGCGCCGCCCGCATGCTTGGTATTCGGTCTAGTCGACCGGGTGAGCCACGTTCCCTCCTGACCCTCTCATGCTGCAGCATCCTTGCCGCCCCTCTTTCTACCACCAGATCTGCCCCCACGCTGTCCAGACCCCTTGGTGGCCCATTCCGCAGGCGGCTCTTTTAGGATCTGGCCATCTTCTAACAAGACTCCTTGGCCGCCTGTGCGATCTTCGACGCGCTTGAAATAGGTTAGTGGGACCAGGCCATCGTCGTTGCCCTCGGTGAGTAGGACGTCATTCGCGCTCTTCCAGAACTTCAAGCCGTCCTCTAGCGCTTTCTTTATGTCGATGAAAATGAGAATGGTGGATGAATTTCGCATGCCAGAAATGACCGGCGCCACAGCGGCCTTTTCCTGCAGCGAGGCTTCTGCCGCGGCATCAATATCGGAGATTGACTTGAACCCTTTTGGCAGACCAGCCGCAAAGTGAACATGCTGCCTTGTCATTCTTTTCAGACCACCTGATTTGACAATCAGCGTCCAGGCATGGTGAGTAGTGCCGTGAACACAAGTGGTTGGAGCGTCGGATGCTTCGATCTTGGTAAGAAGGCTTTCGGAATCGATGGCTATGCTGTGCCCCTGATTTGCCCGGATAAGGTAGTCCCTCGGGTCCTTGGAGTGGATCGGACCAGGCTGCCCCGCATTGAGACTGCCAGACGAAGGATCTGCTCTGGATACAGTGGCGTCGACTGTGGCAGAATTGCCATGTGGTGCGGCTGCATATGCTGCAGGAACAAGCGAGAATCTTTGCTTGTCGTTCGTCTCGACTAATTCTTTGAGCTCTTCCAAGCTGACTTTCAATGAACGTATATTCCTGTTACTGAGCTGAATGCACGTCAGTCACACGTGGTCACCAGGAACAGCTGAGTGTCTCGTGGCATCTTCGCGGTATTCAGCTAGGATAAGCCGCTACGTCGAATGTAGTCATGGGTGAAAGCAATGAAAACGTGACGAGAGATAGTCCACGAATGAAGGCGGAATACTCACTACATCGCCTACATTGACGTAACCTGCCGAATCCATCTGCAGCTTTTCTTGCTGTATTCCATGGCGCAGTAACCATGACAATTTCTTTGACACTTGCACGTCCCGTGTCAGCGGTGGCCGACCCATATTTTGCGAAAAGAAGGCAAGCGTTGACAGCCAGTAGGGCTGTCGATCAGCAGCTTGTACCTCTCCTGTATAGCGAAAGAGGTGTAATAGCTGAATCTAGCTGCAGAGTAGCCTTGAATGGTGCGGTCGGATGTCGGGATTTGACACTTCCAGATACAAAATCTGACGGATTTAGCAGCAGCCTCCCGTGCCAAGACACTATGCATGTGGATCTCAAGCTTCTGAATCATGTGCAGACAATCGGGCAAGTCGGGCAATCGGCGAGAACTGGGCCAGGGCAGGGCTTGAAACACGGACACTTTTGCAAGTGTTCTCGACCTCTCTCCACAGCGTCACTGTCACTCATTCTTGGTCATAAACTTCCCACGATACTCCGGTCCAAGTTATCCAATACCGTCAAAACTATCGTCATAGCCCTATCTAAGCTGCAGCGAATTATCTGCGTAAATCCGCCTTTATTTCTGCAGCCAATTTCAGCCCGGTACATGTTCAGCAGCACATGGCCGCCACAAGTGTTCTGCTTTAGCTTCAAAAAAGGAACGTCTGTGCACACACCCTCCGCCGACCTGAAGCTAAACGGTCTACTGCTTGCTGACTGCAGGCCCCCCGAACCCAGCTTGTCACACTCTAGCCCGAAAATTCCGATATATATCGACTTCCATTCCTCTTCCATGACCTCGACGACTTGAAACCCGACAGACCGGTGCAGGGCCTGGGGACTTCTTCCCAGCAAATACTTAGCCCTCCGCCATCCCGCATCGTTCCACCTAATTACTAATTACATCAACAATGGATCACATGTACACTGGGCAGGTGCCTGGCGGTCCAGCACTCCAAAATCCTCCACCTCAGATATTCGGTGCTGGAGCTAGTCAAGCGCCCATGAGTGTCAACTATGCCGACGCTTTTATGCCCGACGACTTTGGTGCCTACGGCTTTGACGGGTATGATGGTGCCGGAGATAACGACGGTGGAGATCCGAAGAGGAGAAGAATAGCAAGAGCATGCGATATGTGCAGGAAGAAGAAGATCAAATGTGACGGCAAGATGCCTAAATGTTCTCATTGTGAGAACTACAAGACGGAATGCATCTTCACACAAGTCGAGAAGAAGCGACAACCACCGAAGGGTGCAAAGTACATCGAAGGTCTGGAGAATCGACTAGGAAGGATGGAGTCTCTGTTGCGCATGTCAGGTCTGCTTGCAGAAGACGATGGAGGGAGAACAGATCTAGGCACATTGGAAAAGAGACTCGCCGAGAAGGCTCGAGGCACATCCATGGCGTCTGGCTCGGTATCACCACCACGGAGGGAGGCATCGTCCTCGGCTCATGGCACACCCCATATGAACCACATGGCGAGTCCTCAGAGCTTGGACACATCGAGTCCGAAGAGTTTAAGCACAAAGAAGCCCGAGAAGGAAGTGGAAGCTCTGGCAGATCAGATGTGCTCGTTGGTAACGAATAATGTTGGTGAGACCAGATACATTGGTGCGTACCACCCTCAACTTCTTCGATTCGCGACTAACGAATAACAGGCTCCTCGTCAGGCTTCTCCATCTTCTCGCCCAAGGGCATCGAATGGGTGCATGACAAGACAGGTGACGACTCGTTTCAAGAAATGATACAGAATGCTGCTGCAAACGACCAGCAATGGTATCAGTGGAAGCCAGAAGTATTCGGCGACATCTTCGCGCGACGGACTTTCCAGCCTCTTCCGCCAAAACAGCAGGCGGTAGATTTACTTAAGGACTTTTTCGAAAACTTCAACTGCATGTTCCCGTTGTTCCATGAGCCAACTTTCATGCATCTGGTTCACAAGCACTATTCGTTGGAGCCGTATGAAGGTTCCGGATGGTGGGCTTGCTTGAATGTTGCGCTTGCAGTGGCGCATCGCATGAGGGTCATGAGCAATGTTGTTGGAGCTGAGGAGGATCAGTTGGGCTGGATGTATTTGAAGAACGCGTTGGCCGTGCAAGCTGAGCTCACAATGCGCAACAACGATCTTCTGAGTGTCCAGGCTCTGCTCGGTATCGTGAGTGCCCGGCTTCTGATGATCGAGGGGACAATACTGACATTTATCAGGCCCTCTTCATGCAAGGCACTCCCAATCCACAACCTTCATTCTTCTTTGTTGCAGCCGCGATCCGATTGTCGCATAGTATTGGGTTGCACAAGAGAGGGTCAGATTTTAAGCTGAACGAGGTCGAGAATGAGCAGCGCAAGCGTGTCTTCTGGATAGCTTACATGCTTGATAAAGAGTAAGTCGAGACAAAATTGTTCTGTTCCTTCTTCGCTAATACGATCAAGCATGGCTTTACGCTCAGGTCGACCTCCGACGCAGGATGATGATGACATGAACGTCGAGCTGCCAAGCGAAGATCCACCGGACAACATCGGTAACGTTCCAGCATCAGGTCCCAGTGGAAAGTTCAATCTCTTCCGATTGATGGCCGAGTTCTCCTTGATCCAATCTAGAGTCTACAAGCAATTATACTCTGTCAAAGCTTCAAAACAGACAGACGGCGAATTGCTCAACACTATTGGCGAGCTCGACAACGAGCTTGAGGCCTGGAAAGAGTCCATCCCGCCAGAGTATCGACCAGATAACGAGATCAAAGCACAACACGCCCCTCTGGTATTACACATTGTGTGCATACACTTTGGATATTACAACTGCCTGACAACGATACATCGTATGGCTGTTCATCATGGCTACTGGACATCGAGGTTGTCCGACTTTGCCATTGCTGGACTAAATGCACGACCTCTTAATCCTCGAGTATTCATGTCCGCGGCGCTTTGTGTGAATGCTGCGCGGACATCGATCTCCCTGATCAAATACGTACCTCAGGGAGATCACGCTTGTGTCTGGTTAGTGTTATTTCTGAAATTCTCTCCGTACAATCACTAACATTTGCTAGGCTCGTCCTCTACTACCCCATCTCGGCCCTCGTCACACTGTTCGCCAACGTCCTGCAAAATCCACAAGATGTTCGAGCACGGTCCGACGTGCGCCTCATGAGCTCGGTTGTGGAATTCCTGACTATGCTAGCTGCTGAAGAATCTCATGGCCATGTCCGACGCATGCTTAGCATATGTATCGAGTTTGAGCGCATATCGAAAATGGCCCTCGAAAAGGCTGAACGAGAGATTCGGGGCAGGAACAAACGTGGTCACAAAGAGGATCAGGAGGCTACTCAGAAGCCCATTGTCGAGCAACAGATCGAAGCTCAAGCGGCTTACAGGAAGCCTATCGCGACTCCCGCACTACGCGCTGCAAGCATATCTGGCAGCGCAATGGCGACCGCACTGCACCACGCATCCCCGAGCGCTGGCTCGGACCCAGGAAGACCGACGCAGCCGATGCACCAGAATGTTCGGGCCACGTCACAACCACAGGTCGACCCGAATCATCTTGTTGCGCCGACGCCTGGCTTCTCGGCAACCTCGAGTCCACTTTCACCAGGCCCATGGGGCCACGAGATGCCCCCACCTACCTCCTCAACCAATGGCTTTTACCCTCATACCGCAGATTTCAGCCAGCCGAGCATGTCATCAGCACAACCAGCGCCAGTCGGAATGCCACAATTCAGTGATGCCGACATCTCCGCCATGACAAATGGTAATACCTTCCAACAGCCTTTCGTGCCGCAAGACTTGTGGCAGATGCCCATGACACTTGAATGGGATTGGAGTGATGTGGGCATGATGGGACCGAACATGAATGTTGGCATGGGCAGTGGAACAATCTATGACTTTCAGGGAGACGGTATGGGGGGCATGAACGGAAATGGAATGCCCCAGTAAGCTTTTTAGAGCATATAGCGATGGTCCGGCGTATTGGGCGGGGTGATCGTCTTCAGCAGCACGGCTAGGCTATCAGGCAATATCGTGTCAGTAGATTCATCACTGTATAGTAATGTAGGCTAGACGGTCACGAGGTCATGAATACGAAACGACACTCACCTCATAGCTGTGTAATATTGTTGACTTTGTGTCGCATATTCTCTGGCACGGATCTCCATTCCCACTAGTTGGCCTCAATGTCCACCTCTGCCGGTTCGAGGCCGTCAGCCATTACCCTAACCTTGATCGATCCCGTCGTACTACTCCTCACGATACCCAATGCAAGGCCCGAATACGCATTCCTCTTCGCCTCAGGGAAGGCTCTCAAATCAGCTGGGTCCCCATTGTCGGTAGCCACCAGCTCTCCACCAGTGATCTCAAAAGCAACCTCATTCCCGGCATCCGGGACCCTCCTCCCCTGCCCATCCACCACTTCAACGGTCACATACCCCAAATCGACTCCATCCCCCTTGATCCCCTCCCGATCCACACTCACCTTCAACCCCGCTGCCTCCTCCGTCGTCTCCACCAGCGTATCCGCCCACTCCTCTCCCCCCTTCCACGTCTTCACCTCCACCTTTCCTGGGACAAACACCACCTCATCAAACCGAAACCTATACTCCCCATCCCTCCTCCTCTTCCTGCCTTGACTCACCCCATTAACCCACACCTCCGCCTCGTCCGCACTACTATACACATGCACGGGCGTCACCTGTCCCTCCCTCTGCCCAACCCAATTCCAATGCGGCAGCACATGCGCGAACCGTAGCTCAGGCCGCCACCGCGCTTGGTAGAGGTAGAACCGATCCTTAGGAAAGCCAGCGAGGTCGACGATACCGGAGTAGCTTGACCTCGCGGTGTAGTAAGGCGTAGGCTCCCCGATATAGTCGAAGCCCGTCCAGACGAACTCGCCCGCCACGAACGGGTTGGCGTCTTGGCGGGAGAAGACCTTATCGGGGGAAGAGCCGAAGCCCGCCGTGTACAGATCGTAAGCAGAGACGGTTTTCGCGGTATCGTTTGCGCCGGACGTGGAGTTGGACGGGGCGGAGAAGGCGGGGGTGACGGGGAAGATGAATGTGCCTCGCGTTGAGAGGGTGGATGCGGATTCGGAGGAGAGGATGAGTTTCGAGGGGAAGGCGGCGTGGAAGGCGGGATATTGCGGGGTGCGGATGATGCCTTGAAGGTTGCTGTAGGGGTTGGTGTCCCGGATGCCGGAGCCTTGGTAGTTGAGGTTGATGATGTCGACGACGGTGGGGAAGGACATGTTGGGCATGGCGTAGTTCATGCTGGCTGAGGCGGGGCGGGTGGCGTCTTCGGAGTGGAGGATGGTTTTGAGGGAGAGGGAGAGCGCGGCGCCTGCTTCGGCCGTGTATTGCTCTCCGACTTCGTTTCCATAGGACCAGGAGACGATGGAGGGGTGGTTGCGGTCACGCCGGATAAAGGCGCGGAGGTCTTGCTCGTGCCAGTCGGGGAAGATGAGGTAGAAGTCGTTAGCGGTCTTGTTGCGCTCCCAGGAATCGAAGATTTCGTCGATGACGAGGAAGCCCATGCGGTCGGTGAGTTCGAGGAGCTCGGTGGCAGGTGGGTTGTGCGCCATGCGGATTCCATTCACGCCCATGTCGCGAAGGATCTCAAGCTTGCGCTCAGCGGCTCGGACGTTGAACGCTGCTCCAATCGCACCGAGGTCGTGGTGCTCGTTTACACCATGAAGCTGGATGCGTTGACCGTTGACCTGGAGACCGTTGTTCGGATCAAATACAAGAGACCTAATGCCGAAGCGTGTCGAATAGGAATCAATCTCTCGGTCTCCAGAGTAGAGCTTAGTGACGGCAATGTGGATGTTGGGTGTTTGTACAGGTGCAGGTCCCCAAAGAAGAGGATTTTGGACGGTCACAGTACTGTCAGTCGCGATCTTTTGACCTGCTGGAACATTGACAGAAGTACGAGCAAACTCTCCAATCTTCTCGCCTGGCTGATCCGCTTGAGTATCGTAGACGAAGATCTCAGTGACGGCGTCGACGGTGCGATCAATGTCTGCTGTGCTCTCTATCGTAAGTGTGAGATCCACGGTGGCAGATTCGGCAGACACATCACTTGTTGTTATGGCGGTGCCCCATTGACCGACATGTACTGGGTCAACCTTGGTAAGCCAAACGCTTCGATAAAGACCCGCGCCAGGGTACCATCTCGCAGAGTCGACAGGATTGTCAAGACGGATGGCAAGCTGGTTGTCGTCCCCGGGTTTTAGATATGGGGTCAGGTCAAGTCTGAAAGAATTATATCCGTATGGCCAGCCTCCGACGAGATTTCCATTCAACCAGACCATAGAGTAAGACATGGCGCCATCGATGTCGAGGTAGACAGATCTTCCTTCATCCGCAGCAGTTTTGGTCAGTCTTCTACGATACCAGCCAACACCTTGCACCGGCAGTCTACCCATGCCACCGCCAACAGGCACGGGGTCGCCCTTATAGAACGGTCCTTTGATGGCCCAGTCGTGAGGCAAGGTCACTGATTCCCACGAGCTATCATCGAATGAAGTCTGGACATAGCTGAGGTTGCCGCCAGGATTTCCAGCTGGTCGTACATAGCGCTTAGCTGGATCAGCGATAAAGTCGTTGCCAGATGGCAATATCCATGGCTTGAGTATGGTGACGTTTCCGAGGTTTGCTAAGTCAGGGCGTCGGTCGTAGATGATACCATCTGGGTTCGTTTCTGAGCGCCAGAATTTCCAATCGCCATTGATACTATTTCGTTCACGTCCACTTGGAGCTGTTATGGCAGCACAGTGTACGGCAGTGGCACACACGGCGACCACAGCCGCCAACTGCGACAACCGTGAAGACAAAGACAACATGGTGTCTGGGTTCAAGTGCATGAACAAGGACCATTGCGGCGGTTGCTACTATACATACTGCTGTTACGCATGACTATAGGAATACTTACCTTATCTGGTGGATAAATCCATGCTTGCGGCCAAGCTAATTGATGGTAACTATGCTGTTTTTAGGGAGGGGTCGAGCGGGGCTTGCAATAAATCATGGTAGTACATCGGTAATGGTCCCTCGTGCAATACTGCTTGCCGTCCGGCGAACATTGTTCCGAGGGAAGGTGGATACAAAGTCGAAGTTAGCGGGATGTCGTTGACGAAGATTATTGCAAGGTGGCCGGCTAAAGTGGCGGTCGTAGTCAGGGCTCAGCCGGTGGGGGTCATCTGGGGCTGTGGGGGAGGTCCCGTTCCTTATGCCGGGACTGCTCGGGTATGTGAAATGAAATGCTTTTAGATACGTTATATACAATCTCTGTACTTTTGAAGGTCTAATTCATGATGGCCTGCCTGTCTCATGAATTCGTTGTTGCCTTTCGCTGAAGCAAATTATGGCCTGATGACTGCGGGACATCTCCAGAACCTGCTCCCCCAAGCTCATCGATCCCTGCAGCACTCTCGGCTCTAGTGACCGCCACGGATGATTGATCATCATGTTCGTGTCTCTCCCTCATCCGACCTGTAATATCTGACGTGGCTCGCGGTATCCACGTGATATCACCACCTCCGACATATTGCGCTTGGTAGTACAATCGGAACGATGTTACGGCTGCCAAGGTGCCTATGAATGCTCCAGCGAAGATATCGATACCAGCATGATGGAAGTCTGCATAGCGAGAGGTGCAGATGAATAGAGCTACAACTGCAGGTGTCGCAGCTGAAACGAATTGCCAGACAGGACTGGAGTATGCTGTGTTGCGGTCGGCCACCGAGGTGCTAGGCTTGCCTGACATTAGCGGTAGTGGCAGACCGAAGACCACAGCAAGCCAAATCGACAAGAAAACGAGACCGGCGCAAGACAATGACGAATGTCCCGATGGGAAAGATGCAAAGCCATCATCCAGACGACGCATGTTCGTTTGACGGCAAATCTCCGCTCGTACAAGGAACCCATCCCCGCCACCTGCACCTATGGCATATCCTCCGACCGTGAACTCGGCGATGCGTGATACATCTGGATCGCATCGAGCTAGTAGATTCGGTCGTGGCTTTCCGACGATATTCTTAAGTCCCATGGTCAAGAAAAGCGTGGTCGCCAAAGAGAGTGCAAGTGCCGTAAGTGGGACACCCACCGACGTGATTACTCGCTTTTTGTCCTTGCCTCGTTTCTCCACGATAAACTGTAGTATCGAAATTGCCACTATGATGATCGCAGGTAACACGACTGCTACCACGATCAAAACCGACAGTGGCACAATATCCGACTTGTCAGGGTATGAAATGGAGATGTCGGTTAGAGAGAAAGGTCGATGCCAGCCAGTGATATAGTAAAAGGCTCCACCAGCTGCAGCTAAAGCGCTGTGCCTGTTAGCGAATTTTCTCCAGGTATGAGATCTTACTCACACAATGACGAACCAGTCAGCTGCAGGAGCAATGAACGACATCCTGGCCAGACACTTTAATCACTATACAGAAAGCAACAGTGGTCTTATGCTGCTTAAGACCAAAACGTGATCATGTAGCTGGAAGAGGAAAAGCATGCTGAAGGGTCAAGCATGGCCAAGCCCTGGCTAAGCCTCGAAAAACTACGTCACTCGCTAAACGCTGATCATGTAAAAAGCAGGTACAACTTTGCTCTAGCGATTGTAGAGCCTGTACCTTGAACATACTTAGAACGTTCAGAATGTTGCCTGATAGCTGTTGCGCCATGATGTCTACCCTCGAGTCTACCTATCTTCATTGATAGGCTATAAAAAGTGTCACGGCCTCGGAGCGCAACGAGTCCATGGCCGATGCAGCATCGCTTATAGAATCGTTCTCGATTGGTTATTTGCGTGGAGTACATGACCGCGGTCATCTCAAGATCCTGTTAGTTGTCAACTACCAGCACTGTGATAATTGCGGCGAGTGTGAGAGATGTGAAGCACTTGAACGTGAGGGTAAACTCCCCAAGCTCTATTGACTCCGCGATCGGGGCAAACCTTCTCCACAAAAGTCCGGGGTCGGGAGAGGGCTATTTCAACCTCGGAACCTCGACTCTCATGGCAAATTGCTCCGAGATCACTTCCCAATCAGCACGTCAGCCACCAATTACGCCCTCGGACCCAGATCGCCGCTCTGGCTGTCAACAAGCTCATAGCTCAAGCTTGTCAACGACCAAGCTCCATGCATGGCGTTGACGATATGCCATGTACCTTGACCTCACCTCGCGTGAGGTAACACGAGACGCGGTAAAGACAGAGTAAACAGGAACATTTTCTGATCGTATCTTCTACTGTCAACTGCGGTCATGATATGTTTGGAACGTATCACGGCTGACTTCGCTGCGTGGGATGTCCTCTTCAGCGTCATCCCTGTCGTCCCTTAGCCAGGAAGCGCGGCGTTTCAGAAATCCAGAAACATCCATGTTCTCCAACGTCTGGTTGCGGTCGACCATGAATTGGGACATTTGGAGAAGGCGAGCGCGTGTTAAGCCTGTTGACACTCCAGACACGGCCCTCGGTCATTGCACAGTCGCCAATTTCGTGAGTGTCATTGCAATTCGCAAATGAGGACAAGTCTTTGTGGACTTCGTGTCGCATTGCGGACCTGGCTGGAAATAGTACCTCGGAATCTTTCGACTCACAAATTGCCCGACTCCACACCTGTCAGACGGCACATCATCAAGCTACCGGGTCTAGCCATACCATAACCGTATACTAAGACCAGCTGCACACCAGGCCTGTGTTTCATACTTCCTTACTGCCAAGGCTTGGCCATGTTTCATCACCACCGCTGTGGCCTGGAAGATGATACTCCACCTCCCTCACGCATATCATCTGACTGGACTTTACACCCAGATCCGTACTGCACCGCCGCTGGCCTCGGTATCTCTCCCAATTCTTCTGCTCCTACCTGCATGCTTGGCAGTGGCGTGTTACCCGCTCCCTGTTCACGCCAACTACATTCATGCACAGGTGATCATGCGTTCCAAAGTTGCTTGCATAGTCCCCTCATTCTACTCCTGTTTTCGTAACTCTTCCGACCGAGGCATCATGCATTGCGCCGAATTGGTAGTGCTTCCAAGTATTCAGTGTCCCCTTTGACGGTTTCATCTGCGCACATTAGCAAGCAAAGCACGCTGCAATGGGAAGCTTCAGGACCCTCCGATCCCATATTTGTAGTGTACCGAGGCTTCTTCCCTGCAGGGTTATGGTTAGGACAGCATAAATATACCGCAGTCGTCCCTTCTCTCAGTGCCGCTACTCAAGCGCTCACAGTCATTCATTCATTCTTTTCTACTTCCATTCATTGCAAGAACCTTTGATAGGTCCAAACATTCATTCTACTCAACATGAAGTTCACCATTGCTACTGTGGCCCTGGCTGGCCTCGCTGCTGCTGCTCCAACTGAGCTCGCTGAACGTCAACTCGGCGGTAACGTCGGCACCACTGCCAACGAGCTCCGTGGCGCTTGCCAGCCTGTCACTTTCATCTTCGCCCGTGGTTCCACTGAGCCCGGCAACATGGTATGCCAGAAGCACATTACCTTTCTGATTCATATCTGACGTGTACCAGGGATCAGTCATTGGACCTCCCGTTGGCAATGGTCTCAAGCGCCGCTTCCGCACTGCTGTCCAGGGTGTCGACTACCGTGCCGGTCTCGACACCAACGCTCTTCCCAATGGCGCCGACCCCGCTGGTATTCGTGACATGAAGAACAAGATTAGCGAGGCCGCACGCAAGTGCCCAGAGACCAAGATTGTCGTCGGAGGCTACAGCCAGGGTGCCGCCGCTACCCACCAGGCCATCGAGGAGCTCGATGCTGCCACCAGGAACCGCATCGTCGGTGCCGTCACGTTCGGCGACACCAGGAACACTCAGGACCGTGGCCGCATCCCCAACTACCCTCCCCAGCAGACCAAGATCTTCTGCAATGCCGGTGACCTCGTTTGCAGCGGTACCCTCATTGTTGGACCAGCTCACTTGACCTACGGCAGTGATGCCGGCGCCGCCGTCAACTTCTTGGCCCAGCAGATTCAGCGCGCTGGTGGTGCTCAATAGGCGGACGAATGGCATACATCGGAGGCTAGGCTCTGGAGGTTGATCCTTCAAGCCATGACATGATATTCTGCATGGTCCTGCGATGTGAAAAGCGACTATATACCCTTCGTTTCTAGATCAGATCAGACAGCTTTGGTGAACGAACATTTGAACACGGAATCCGTTATTCCTGCTTGTTGCTCTTCGTTATTGATGCAGTACTTTCAGTTTCACACAACATCAGAGAATATCGCACTCTCATTCCATATGAGCATAATTGTGTTTTGCGATTGTGAATGCTTCATTTGTTAGGGCGGAATTTCCGCGTCATGCCAGCTGGTGAGATTGGTCAGCCCGCAAACCACCACGATCTTACCTTCATCGACCCGGTAATTTCTCCTCCTCCAAGCCCATCAAGATCATCTCTGATCGTCTTCAAGAGGAATGACGAATAGATCTGGAATGTCAAACACATGTACCCACAATCTGTAACATCCCAAACACCACTCATCTCAGCCTCGGCCCGCCACTCTCCATCCACTTCTCGCGCCCCCCATCCATACATCAGCATGTGGCGCTTCGTCGACCTCTCCGAAGCAGAAAAACACCGCCGCCGCGTCCTCCTCGACCGGTACTCCCTGGTCGCACAGCTCCTCCCGCTGCTCCCTCTCCTCGCCCTCAGCCTCTCCCGTCTGTCCACGAACCTCCTCCGCCCCACCCCTCAACGCCCTTCCTCCCCCTCCCTCAAAGCCTCTTCTCCCCGCCCTTCCCCCCTGCGCTCCCTCCACTATCTCCGCTTCTGGCTCTCCTCCCCCGTCCACCTCCTCGGCCTCCACCTCGGCTCCAACGCCCTCGTCCTCTCCTCCCTCACCTGGACGCTGGTCTTGCTGTACTTGTCAGCAGCAGACACAGGAGAAGACTACCTCCACCTCACCAAACGTCTGGGCATAGTAGCAGCGAGCCAATTGCCATGGCACTACCTCCTCTCCTGGAAGAGCGGGTATAGTCCCATCACAATCCTGACGGGGGCGGACTGGACTGCGTTGAACGGGGTGCATCAGGCGCTCGGGAGTGTGATTACGGGGTTCTTCGCGGGGCACGCGGTGTTGTATTTGAATTTCTTCGTGCAGGTGGGGGTGTTGGGGAAGAGGATTAGGGACTGGGATGTTATTCTGGGATTGCTGGCTATCAGTTTGTATATGCTGCTGGGGACAACGGCGTTGGGGTGGGTGCGGGAGAGGAGTTATAGGGTTTTTGTGGTGGTGCATGTTGCTGTGGCGGTTGTGGTGTTGTCGGTTATGTGGGCGCATGTGCATCATGTTAGGGTGTTTGTTTGGGAGGCGGTGGGGGTTTATTTGGTGGGTATGGCGCTGAGGGCGTGGGAGACGAAGAAGGCGGAGGCGGTTTTCAGGAGGGTGGGGGACTTGGTGGAGATCACGGTGGAGCGGAAGCAGTGGAAGGGTTGGAAGGCGGGACAGCATTTGTATTTGTCACTTGGTGGTGGAGGGGATTTGCCTACTGCGGTAGGGAAGAATCCATTCAGTATTGCTAGTCTGGTGAAAGATGGGAAGTTGCGGTGTCTGGTGAGAGTCATGGCCGGACAGACGAGGATGTTGGTGGATGGCAAAGGGAAAGGCGAGGAGAGGCGTGAGGTCAAGATCGAGGGTCCGTATGGCAGAAGTGACCATCTGAAGCAGTTGCTCAGTTGTGATCGAGTGCTGATGGTAGCGGGAGGAGTGGGTATGACTTTCATCTTGCCTCTACTCCGAGAGTTGGCAACCGGACAGGCGCAAAGAAGGACGAACGTCGAAGCTGTTTGGGCTGTGAGATCTGCTGATGAGCTTGATTGGGCAGTGGACGGTCTGGATGACGGCGAAAAGGAGCTGCTGCTGCAAAGACTGGCTGTCTTTGTGACTGGGCTGGGTCCTTCTGATGTAGCTGGCACTGACTCTGGACAATTTACTGCGCCAAAGGGTTCTACCCCAGCAGAGGATGTGGCAGATGAGCACGATGATAGCGTGGAGATGCAGTCCTTACTCAAGAACACGGACAAATCAAAAGAGTCTCTTGATGGATCTGGCAAAGGTATCACTTTACGATCAGGCAGGCCCGACATCAGGCGGCTCGTGGACCACACATTTGCTCACTCGGCGATCGAGAAGGTTGGCGTCTATGTCTGTGGACCCGCTGGCATGGGTGACAAGGTGAGGACAGAAGTGGGCAGCCATATCGCACGAGGAAGAGACGTCGTCTTTTGGAGCGAGGAGTTCGGCCTCTCGTAGAACAATGCTTTGGGTAATGATATGATATGTATACTTCGTTGGAGAATAGATTACGAACGAAGTCATTTTAATACTCATACTCCAAAACTATGGACGACTGATCAGAGTGACCGTAAACTTATATGAATATTGCATTTGGGTATCTCGAGTCATTATGAAATACTATGTGTTCGAACATGGTATATTATGTACATTGAAAGAGCCAGTAGATGGTTATTCGTCTAGGTCAATACCTTCATCGAAATCATCGTCCATGCTCAGCTTGAAATCGGAGCCGAGTGCTTGCTGTCCTTGTCGGATAAGCTCTTGCACCTGTCGGCTCATCTTGCGCATGCTCTTGTCTGCATGACGCTCCTTCTTGTCTCTTCGCTGGAGCAGGACATGTGCTTCCGGGCTCAGCGAGTCTCGTTCCGGGGTCGCTCGAAGGTCCTGGATCGAGCGATGTGGTACGATATGCTGCATTGAGCTCCCTGGACGAAGTGTCCTCGCTGGAGACCGCACTGTCGCTACTGATGCTCGCCGTCTGTGGCCAGCGGATATGCTGGGTGAGCCAAGCGTTGGGGAGCCGGTGTAGGCATGTGATACTGAAATTGATTTGCGTGATCGCGGAGCAATTGATCGTCGACTACTCGCCACTGATGCAGAGCATTGCGGACTCGATGCATTCTCCATGTTTCTCGAGAGCTTTCTTGGAGATAGTCGTGCTGTGTTGTCTGCACTATCCTTACCGACCATGATCCAGTCGTTGCCAGAGCCAACATGCAGTCGTTTGGCAGGTCGGATGGGAGTGTCATCCACTTCTTTTCCTGAATTTTCTTCCGGATACATGCCTGGCAATGGCGTAGCCGCTCGCTGCCACATATCAAAATCTTGTTCCGGGTTGATCCTATCAGAGCCGAGCTTGGGCAGAATGCTGTAACAAAGACCGAAGACCTTGCTTGCGACGCCTCCAAACATATTGAATGCAGATGCGGTCCAACCTGCTGGTGTTGCTGAAGCCTCCACCAATACCCGCGGTCGTCCATTCCCTTCTCTTGCCAACGAGGACGTGCCTCTCGAGTTGTTTGTCATATCCGAAGCCTCCCACGTCGATCTAAAGCCGTCCAGCCTCGGTGTGTCGTGGATGTTCATGGTCATAACCGTAGCGGTCATGTCAGGGGTATCTGGTCCGGCTGCGACCTGGTATCTTTCATTGACCAGTGGTGTAGGACTGGACTTGATTGAAACAGGTGTCATAATTCTTGTTCGGTAGTGCGCAGGCAAGGCAGGGGACGGCGAAGGCTTCAATGGGTGATCCTCTACCGCGTAAGTGGTTGACCGCTTCCTCTTTCCCGACACCTTCCTCGCTCCGACAACAGGTGTTACAGGCTGACCAAGTGAATGATAGCTTTTCCTGGATGGGCGAAGAAGATCTGCGTCTGACCAGGACCAGGCGGTGGAAGTGGCCATGTCAAGATATGGTGCGACTGTTTGTGAGCGGAATTGTGTGCAGTCCGTGACCGGCACGGATAGAACGTTCGCCTCCAGGGATGTGTCGAGATTGACTGGTGTTCTGACTAGATGCGTATCTGTGGTGTTCGTCGTCAAATGGAAAGTCCACAATTGTCGAGTCCGCCGTGAGCAAAGCAAATTGCTGACTGCATCGTTAATTGCTCACCTTGGAGCAATGCGGATGAACAAGTCGAGGCTGTAATCACGTGGTTGCCCAGGCAACGGCCTTCCTTGTCTATATCGCAAGCGGGCTTCGGATGGCGGCTTGCGAGTTGACCGCCAACTTGGTCATGCATAGCAGGAGACCTCAGCATAGCGATGCCCTCGGAGCAAATGATCGGAACACTCTCGCAATCATTCATTGATCAGATGCCGCGACTGGACACTGGCAAAGTTGACGCTCCTGTACCCGAAAGAGGAAGCAGAGACGAGTACGCTATGCCTAAAAGCGTTATCTACGAAGATACGTCAGACCCTGAGCAAATGCAGAGCCTCAACCCCGCCATCTATCTTCGTATCTTCCTTAGACATCCGAGCAAACGATAAGCATTCTCAAACGTCCAAACTCGCAGTAGCCAGCCGCCACTTCTTCTAGCGACGTCTACATTGGTCGCTATGTCTACTCAATCGCGGAGGCTGCGATCAACATACAAGACTCGACCGAAATCATGAGTGCTGTAAAAACGACCGACCGGGTCAGCAAAGCGAAAAGATCTCGAAACGGCTGCGCCTTCTGCAAAGAAAAGCGCTTGAAGTGCGACGAAACAAAGCCACAATGTACCAATTGTACGTCTCGCGACCGAACATGTCCTGGATATAAGCCGGTGCTGAAGTGGAAAACGACTCCATGGCAGCCCGAGATCACTGTGCCGTCGCCAAAGGCCGCAAGCAAGCAGGCAGCAACTCCAGCATTGGCAGCGAGTCATATGACCCCAATTCCCTCGGTCGATCAGAGTCCTGTTGTGCTCCACGATGAAAGGTCCAGTCCAGCGCCTGTAGACCATTTCGTTATATCTGCTTCGCGTAGTGACGGCGTAACTTCGCCAATTCCTATCGATCAGCAGTCTCACGCAGGTTCTTTGGAGGATACTGATTGGCATGATAATGGAGAAGGTGCTGGATCATCGTTCGACATGAATTCTCCATTTGACCAGAGGTACGAAGTCCAGTCAAATGTGCCCGACGCTTCTGCTTCTGCACAACTGGCAGTGGACCTTGACGGACTCGACGTCCGCCAGCTGATGGCGCAATCTGGGACCGATCATGCTCAATTTGCCGTCATGAGCGATCCATTGTCGGATTTCGTTCCGTTCGTTCCTTTCTCGATGGGTTCAGCATGGTTAGGCAGCGTGTCTACCGGATCGGCCCCAGTCTCCGCGACGCTAATGGCGAATTCCTCTACAGGTCGGAACCTCAACAAGAAGGATGTCCGCAAGCTCTTGACACAATTCTACACTACCCAACCAAAGCTTTCATATCCACTGTTTCATCAGGGAACAAAGCTGGTAGAACACTACTTTTCCAAAATTTGTGCAGTATATTCTTGCTTCGATTCCTTCTTAAATCCGTTCCGATCAGTTGTTGGCCAGCAGTGGAGCAACTCAGCGTCCACATACTATGCGATTCAAAGCATGGCTGCCGCACACCTCGCAAACGAATTGCCTTTCATGAAGAAGGAAGGTCTAGAGCTTCATAGACAAGCATCTGAACACCTGGGAAAGGAATTGGTCAGCCTGCAGTCTTCAAATTCTATGGACGACCAGCCTCTACTCACATTGCTCCTTCTGGGCATGAGTGCTTGCTGGCAACGGCCGGGTGATCTTGGCCTACCATTTCTTCGGACTGCGAGATCGTTCCTCCGCACTAATCTTCGCAAGAAGAACAGCGCTGTGTCTCGCCCGCTATTACAGCTTTTCGAGGAAGCAATGATCTATTGGGAGATGGTCACCAGCTTCGTTGCTAGCGATTCAGATATTGATATCTTGCAAGCCGAGAAGCTCTCACAGATGGACCAGCCTGATAAGTCTGATGCCGATGACATGACTTCCCAACTGGGAACAGGCATGTCCGGGTCCTCTACAATCATACCTCACCCCTGGACTGGCATCAGCCCGGAATCGCAGATACTCCTAGGACAAGTCGGCAAAGTCGTCTATGCTGTGAGAACACAGCACGTACAGTCCAAGAATCATCCTGACTATGTCAACATCGCTCTGAGTCTGGAGGAGAGTCTGCTCGATCTGACATTCCCGGAGAGCACGGCTATGGTCAACTGTGGCGATGGCTCAACTCGACCTATCGACTTCATCACACTTGCGGAGATCACTCGAGACGCCGGGCTGTTGGAGCTCTATCGCGTCTTTCCAATGCTTCTGCAACGAAGACTTCCGCAAGATGCGGTCTCCTTGCCGCTTGACATATTCGACGACCTTCGCTGCACTTCCACTGGATCTAATCCTCGTGGTTGGCTTACCTCACTGGCACTGCACATTCTCGAGCGAATCGAGTCGATTCCTCCTTCCTCGCATGTTCGGGTTCACCAACTATTGCCAATCATCATTGCGGCATGTGAACTTCGCTTCCCTACACGATCCAGGGACATGTCGATGAGCCTAAACTTTTCGGAAGAAGATACAAAAATCTATCAGGCCAGGAAATTCGCTCGAGAGCGCTTGCATCAGTTGGCCAGTCAACTTCCAGCACAACCAGTACATGTTATGCTTGAGCTCATCACGGAAGTATGGCAGAGGCTTGACACGAGTACTGATGATAATGCTGAGGGGATCTTCTGGGTTGATATCATGGTTGAGAAGGGGTGGTATACGTTGATGGGATGAAAAATGCAACAATCGTATTCACCCAACGAGCTTCCTATGATTAGAGGCTCCAGTGACATGCTGTGAGATAGAATGTAATATAGGCCATAATGACCAGCCAGTCGTAACATGCAAGAGTGTCACTCCAGTCAACCCATGTAAATACTACATATCCCATGCCAGTCCATCGTCCCAGATCTGATGACGAACTCAAACAAGCCTCGCCAACACAAAGACAAGCACTCCGATCCCCCGGCAAAACCACACCGATGACATTCGTATGCTAACCGGAACAATCAATTTCCTGACTCTGGGACAAACTAGCAGCATCAGATCACTCTCGAGACATGTCACCGCGGGAGCCACGCGAAAGGGTCAAACGCCGCTGGCAGGTGAGGTCAGAATCCCACCAATCAGCAAAATCTCCGGCCGCATCGCTTTTCCGGGCCGGGCGAGATTGAAAGGGAAGCCACGACTGGACCCCGCCGTGGGGCAGACGAGCCATTGCCGAATAAATTGTCTTTTGGAGGGAGGGATTAAAAGTATTGAATATCCCGTCTCACAACTCAAAATTGTTTTGCTTCCTGTTCCTCGCATCTAGGCACCAAATTGAAACTACAGAAATATCAAGGATCCCACAAATTGAGCAATTGAAGCAATCGTCACAATGGCAGAAGTCAAGATCACGGGTGCAACTACTCGCGATGTCAGGTTTCCAGTATGTAAACCCTCAGGACCCAGCTCTCTGCAGGCAGAGCAGAGCAGGCAGCATGGAGCACGCGATCACGAGCTTACTCTCCCTCCAGACCTCCCTTGACAAAACCGGCTCCGACGCCATGAATGCAGCAGGTGACTACTCCTCCGCCTACTGCATCCTCTCCACAGACTCAAAGTATACCGGCCACGGCATGACCTTCACCATCGGTCGAGGCAACGATATTGTCTGCGCAGCGATCTCCCACCTGACAGACCGCATTGTTGGCCGCACTCTCTCGTCCCTCGTTTCAAATTGGGGCGCCACATGGCGACATCTCGTGGCGGATTCGCAGTTGCGATGGATCGGACCGGAGAAGGGTGTCATCCACCTCGCTCTCGGCGCCGTAGTCAACGCAATCTGGGATCTGTGGGGCAAAGTCCTCAACAAGCCTGTCTGGCGTATTGTGGCGGACATGACCCCCGAGGAGTTCGTAGGGTGCATTGACTTCCGGTATATCACCGACGCTATCACGCCCGAGGAGGCAATCGAGCTGCTGAAGAAGGAGGAGGGCGGTAAGGCGAAGAGGATCGAGGAGGCGGAGAGAGATAGGGCGGTCCCGGCGTACACGACTAGCGCGGGCTGGCTGGGTTACGGAAGGGAGAAGATGAAGGGGCTGCTGGAGGAGACCATGGGCAAGGGGTACAAGCACTTCAAGCTCAAGGTGGGAAGCTCAGTCAAGGATGATAGGGAGAGGTTGCAGATTGCCCGAGACGTCATCGGTTATGACAAGGGCAATGTGTTGATGGTGGATGCTAACCAGGTAAGTTGCTAGCCATGGGAAATTGACGAAGCTAGTACTGATTACCGCTTCAGGTCTGGTCCGTCCCAGAGGCCATCGAGTACATGAAGCAACTCGCCGAGTTCAAGCCGTGGTTCATCGAGGAGCCAACTTCCCCCGACGACGTCTTCGGCCACAAGGCGGTAAGAGATGCGCTCAAGCCGTACGGTATTGGTGTCGCGACGGGAGAGATGTGCCAGAACCGAGTCATGTTCAAGCAACTTCTCATGCAAGGAGCCATTGATGTTTGCCAAATTGACGCATGTCGATTAGGTGGTGTCAACGAGGTATTGGCAGTTCTCCTCATGGCGAAGAAGTTCAACGTGCCCATCGTCCCACATAGCGGCGGTGTCGGTCTGCCAGAGTACACCCAGCATCTCAGTACCATTGACTACGTCGTGGTCAGCGGCAAGCTCAGTCTGCTCGAGTACGTCGACCACTTGCACGAGCACTTCTTTCACCCGGCCGTCATAAAGGACGGATACTACACCACCCCGACAGACCCAGGCTACAGTGTCGAAATGAGACCGGAGAGCATGGACAAGTTCGAATACCCTGGCAAGCAGGGTGTGAGTTGGTGGAAGTCGGAAGAGGCGAGACCGATCTTGGAGGGTGAAAAGTACTAGATCATGTTAATCACTTGCATATAGAAGGAATGTCAAAGCATGTCTGAGCATGTCTGATTTGGCCACGGTAAATCTGGCGCGCAGCTGCACTATCTGCAGATCATCCTATCTGTACAACCATGTATCTCCGTCCGCGTAGCAGACCCATGGGCAGGTCCTCGGGTCTCTCTAGAAACTGCTCACCGTTCCGTCAGCAGCCCCCTCGCACCACTCTCACTAAAGAACACCACCATCTTCCAGACCTGCTTCGTCACCACCTCAGCCTCATCGTCCAACGTCTCCTCCAACTCCTGCTGCACCTCCCTCGCCGTCCCATGCCGCTTAATCACATTCTCAATAGCAGTGACCAACAACTCCTCCTGCACGCCCAAACTCTCCATGACCTTCTTCTCCACATACGGCCTCAGCTCCCGCATGATCATCTCCTCCGTCAACCCCTCCCATTTCACCTCGTAATCGAACAACTCCCCCGCCGTGTCCGGTATACTTCGCGCCAAATCCATGCGCACCCTCGCGCGCTGCTCCTCCGTCATCTTCTCCCCCGGCTGCAGGGGCTTGAGGTCCAGCTCGCGCAGACCGAGGCGGGGCGCGCCGTCCTCGTCTTCCTCCGCTGCGCCGAGGAGCGTCTCCATGTCCGTGAAGGCGTTCTTGGCGGGTGAGGTGTCGTCCATGTCTTCCGTCTTGACACCGCCGAAGCCGAGGGACAGGCTGAATGCGTTTTTGCCTGGTTCCTCCTTCTTGACGCGGCGGTCGCGCTCCGCCATGTCCTGCGCTGTTTCGTCGAGGAAGCGGTCCGCTGCGCCGCGGGCGATTCGTTCGTCGCGTTTGCGCGCGGCTTCGAGCTCGCGCGCTTCGGCCTTGCGGTCGTTGGCGTCGTCGTCGCGTTCTTCGTTGCGGGCCGGGCGGCGGGCGTTGCGCCATGCTTTGCGGTCGGTGTAGAAGAGGTGTTCGCGGCGGATTTCCGGATCCTCGTCGTCGAAGGTCGAGAGAAATTGGAGCACTTCGGCGCGTTTCGAGTCGCGGACGGCGGCTTCGTGGTCGTCCTCGGCTTGTTGACGGTCGACGGCGGCGAAGTGGGCTTTTTCTCGCGCGAGCCATTTGCGTTCCTTTTCAGCGTAGATCTTGTCGTCTTGCTCTTTGCGTTTGGCTTGGACGCAACGCTCGATCTCGGAGTCGGAGGCTGGGTCGTCCTCTGCGACCTCGACGGGGTCTACAAATGAGATACCGTTGGTTTGCTTTTGGCCCTTCGGTCCTGTCGGGATGTTTGCGCCCTTCGGTCCTGTAGGAACGCCGTTGGTGCCCTTTGGCTCTGTGGGTGGCGGTGTGGCGAGACGGTTGATCCGATTGTGGGCGGGTCCCCGGGCACGTTCGCGTTCCGACCGTTCGACTTCTTCTTCCATCTTGAGACGCTCCATATCCCGCTTGTTGCTGCGTTCGCGGAACGCTGCGATCTCGGCTGCCACCATCTCGCGCATGTCCGCTGGAATGTCTGATAGCTCGTCCTCCGCGCTCTGGGGTACATCGATCATTTCTGCGCTCTCAACGCCCTGCATGACATCCCCTCCATTCTCCACCACATGTCCGTTCAGATCATCCACAGTCGTAACATTGTTGACGTAGTTGGCGATAATGGACCGAAGATCGTCCTTGGCAGTGTCCACCTTGAACTGAAACTGTGTCTCTTCCCGCTTGCTCCACTGAGAGATGTACTCATCAGATTTTGGATCCACGATAACGAGCAACTTCGTCTTTTTCACGTTGCCCTCTTCATCTTTCTCCGCAACACCCTGTTTCTTGATCGGGACTTCCAGGGCCTTGAACAGCTCAGACGCGATCTCGAGTGATGCGGCATCTTCGTATTCGGCGAAACCAAAGTCCAAGGCTTTCCCATCAGCATCAGTCACGCGCGACCATCGACGGAGTCCGTGTCCTGCGCCGAGGATGTCTTCCAAGATATGATCAGGTGGAGTCCCCTCAGTCAGGCCTCCAACATAAATTGTACGTTGCACCTCCTCTTTGGTCGGAGGAGCCAGATTGTTGTCGCGAGGATGTCTCGAACCGGAGTCCATGCCTAGACCAGCTCTTCCTCTGTTCCCACCCATCTGGTCTCTGCCTCCTGCTTCAAATCCCCTTCCGCCTCTCGGCTGAGATCCTCCCATGCGGATGACGGGCGCGCTAAAATTGATGTTGGCAGGAAGCTGGACATTCGCAAAGTTTGACGGTATGCCTCCTTGCTGTTGTGGCTGCGCGGCAGCTACTCCTGGAGGCGGACCCATGCCTGGAGCACTGCCAGTGTTTGGTGGTGGACCAAGATTCCCTGCGCCTGGTAAGCCACTGTATCCCTGACCAGGATTGTAGCTGGACGGGGCTAGGGTTTTGTCAGTACTTCAGTATCAGAAAAGCTATGAGCTCCACTCACGAGGTCCATAATTGTATGCCATGACTGTTTCCTCTAGTTTTCACAAATGGGAGAGTGGCACTTCGCCCCCAGCTCACTCTGCTATAAGGAAAGTTGGTGATTCTATATCGTTGGAGAAATTTCGTCAGTCCAGATGATAAGCAGCAGCAGCTTTCGCCCGAGAGGAAGTGTGAGAAGTCCAAGGAGTGAAGTCGCAAATTTCCTAGAACGACGACTGCTGTAGCTGTCTAACCCTAAGTAACCCTGAGGAGAACCAAAATTCCTGTTCCCAAAGCATTGGCATTGGTGTCAGACCTCACCACCACTGCTAGAATATGTTCTCATAACGACTAAAGCTCCCTCGGCACCCACTCGAACTGCCCTGGTGATAGTGGAATGGAGGTCCATCGAGTGCTGCGTTATGCAGCAAGATCTCATCAACTGATCCGCGTATCAGTAGCACAGCCATCTTGCCGAACACCATTCCCTGTGGCATCGAGCTCTGAGTGTCAACGACAGCTTTGGACTGGGTCGAATTCGACGCGAAGGCAATTCTCGTCATGTCTACGATTACGGGAAGATGCGAAAAGACCGTCTGCTCAGGGTCAGAAGGACTCGTTAGAAGGGTTGGACGACATGCTCGATGAGACTTTGGACCTGAACAAAGGCACACCTACAGCACCGCAAGGACGATCATCACATTTTGCTTCTCGACAAGCTCAGGAGGAGCGAGCGCGGAGTCTGCGATTCAGCAGCAGCGAGCCATCGACTAGTGCCGGTAAAGGGAGCTCGCTCCAAGATCTTCTTGCCGCATTTCCAACCGAGCAGAGCAGATCCAGAGCACCTGGATCCACGTTTGGCAATAAGATGAATACCGACGATTTGCAGCAGCCCAGCGCATATCCAGATTTGACGGGGTTCACGGGTGGGCAGGGATACCAGGCAAGACCAGTCCCGCTACCAGTACGGCTGGGGCCGAATCTTGGAAGGACGGTCAAGGTCAACCCGACAAGAAACATTGACGTGGGAAGAGCTTTCAGGCAATTGGATATATTGTGCACGAGGAATAGGGTCAGAACGGACTTTAACAGACAGAGATTCCACGAGCGGCCGGGTCTGCGAAGAAAGAGGCTGAAGAGGGAAAGATGGCGAAAGCATTTCAAGGAGGGATTCAAGGGGATGGTAGCGCTGGTGAAGAAGATGAAGAAGCAAGGTTGGTAGAGCAAGACCTGCTTCGTTGTATAGTACGCGGAGTATATGCCCTTTCAGTATGAACTCGCGGCGGCAAGGTCCTCAATGAAGTAGCAGATATACTAGTGAAGCCATGATGAAAAATCCCAGGTATTCGTGCATACTTGGATAGTTATTCTCAAACGTGCCTTCACTGTGCAGTACTGCTGCTGACATGTCCGCGGCGTTTCTGCAAGCTGATTGGTGAGAGTCTGACGTCGTTTTCGAGGCGCGCATTGCAAAGGCAAGCATGGCATCAGCTAACCTTCTTCCTCATATTCACAGACCTTCATTGGTCTGACATATCTCTCGAAAGAATGCCACATATCTTATGACAGCATCGCCTCAATCATGCATACGAAATCGCCATCATCCGGCTCGACCGGTGGCCAGCACGAGACCACCAAGAACAGCGTCGAGTCTGGACACGAGACACAGCATGAATTGGAAGATATCAAGTCAGCAAAGCCGCCACTTCCGATCGAAGAAGATCTGATGGGTCTGGCGCGCCTGGGGGAGTTAAGAGGCATACAAAAGCTGTTTGACAGCGGAAAATACAGTCCAAACTCGGCGGACGAGCAGGGTATTACAGCACTTCATGTATGAAAGGCAGGGCGTGCGCGCAAGGGCAGAGCTGATATGTGAGACAGTGGGCTGCGATCAACGGACACTATGCGCTGTGTCATTTCCTTCTCCAAGCCGGAGCCGATGTCAACGCAAAGGGAGGAGATGCTGTCGCAACACCCGTGCTGTGGGCTTCTAGGAAGTGCCAATTGGATGTCGTCAATTTGCTACTACAGCATGGCGCCGATGCTTTGATTACGGATGACGCTGGATACAATCTACTACACTGTGTCACACTGGACGGCAATGTATTTCAGCTCATATTGCTCCTGCACCAACCAGATATTCGAGTGGATGCACCGGATAGCCAGGGCCACACTTCGCTAATGTGGGCGGCGTATAAGGGCTTTCCTGCTTGCGTGGATGTACTGCTCCGCTGGGGTGCTAATGTCAACGCTGTGGACGGTATGGGGTTCACTGCCTTGCACTGGGCACTGGTCAAGGGTAACTTTGGCTGCATCCAGAAACTTGTCGAATACGGAGCCGATCGGTTTGCCGCGAACAATGAAGGAAAGACACCGAGCGTGACCGCTCGAGAGATGAATAGCACTCCACAGTGGCATAGAGCTCTGTTAGAATCCGGCTTCGACAAGAAAGGCAACCATAAGGACTTTCCCTTGTCCTTTGTGAAGGATAGAAAGTGGTTTCTCTGGCGTTTATTCTTCCTTTGGCCATTCGTCGTGATTGGTGTTTCGATCTGGCTTGCAAGCTCGAGACCAATCTATATCGGACTGCCGTTCGCTATGCTAGCGGCTTTCGGTCTACAATGGCTTGTAACACAATCTCTGCGATGGGCTCCAAGCGACTTTCGACACGTGCACAAGACGGTGAGATTGCACTCTGTCCCAATACGTTCCCCACTAACACATCACCAGCCATACTTTGCCGGTGTCTTCGCCGGCACCCTCCTCTGGGTCGGCATCCAATACACCGTCCACATCCTCCCCACCACCTCCTTAACCAGCCCCATCCTCAACCTCCTCTTCATCCTCGCCTACCTCTCCACCGCCTACTTCTACTTCAGCACCATGCTCTCCGACCCTGGCTACGTCCCCAAATCCGCCTCGCGGGGCCAAAGCAAGACCATCATCGAAGACCTCATCTCCCACCGCGCATTCGACGAAACGCACTTCTGCTCCTACTGCATGATCCGCAAACCTCTCCGCAGCAAACACTGCAAGCGTTGCGCCCGCTGCGTCGCCCGCGAAGACCACCACTGCCCCTGGGTCGACAATTGCGTCGGCGTCAACAACCACCGACACTTCGTCCTGTACCTCCTCAGCCTCATGACGGGCATCGCGGTGCTCATCCCCCTGTTCCTCTCCTACCTCGAACTTTCCCCCTCCCGTCCCGGGGCCGCAAGCCAGGACTGCACGATCCTCTCCCCTGCGCTGTGCACGCAGTTCTCAAAAGACCCGTTCACTTCGATCCTCATGTGTTGGACGGCCCTGCAGTTGACGTGGGTGTCCATGTTGTTGGCGGTGCACATGACGCAGATTGCACGCGCGATGACGACCTACGAGAGCATGCGCGGTCACGTCGTTTCGCCTTTGACTTCCGCCCTGGCGACTGGGTCCCTTGATCCGGCCGCATCGGGCGCCACGGACGGAGAGGCGCAGAAGAAGAAGAAGGAGGGGTGGTGGGCGACGTGGAAGCGCCTACTGGGGCTGGACGCGGTGGTGAGTACGGCCATGTATGGCTCCAGAGCAGAGGAGATGAGAAGGCAGAAAAGGGAGAATCCGTACAGTCATGGGTGTTTGGCGAATTGTAAAGATTTCTGGTGCGATTTTGGATTGGAAGAGGAGGAGGGGTATGGTGGGAAGGGCGTGATGGGTGGGGTCAAGGGGTGTTTTCGGAGGAAGCAAGCGGGGCAGGGATTGTTGGGTGGGGAGAAGGTGGATTTTAGGGCGTTGTATGATGTGCCGTCTGGTGGGATGAGGTATAGAAGGGGTGGATATGAGAGTGTGCCAGGGGAGGAGGGGGTGTGATTATGTTAGAGTGTGCAACAATGTAATGAAGAGTGTGCAACAATGTAATGAAGGGTGTGCAACGATGTAATGGTTGCGGTCATCCATGGGATCTCGACAAGTGCGCATCGCTGGGAAATTTGTTGCATTATTCGCGTTTTACGCTGCCAGGCGCATGATGTAGTGCGCTGCTGGCGCCCCTATCTACCTGTATGTTACACTGATCTCTCGCGTCTGCACCCTGATCATCAGCATACAATAACCTCCCTATTCACGCTCCGGGGTCCCAACTAGCCTATCGCTTTCATGACATCTCCAACCACTCCTTCCATCCTTGACGTGATGTGATCACTGGCATCAACCCTTCATAGTCGCCAAAAACCCACCCAGATCAAACTCCTCTTCATACTGCTTCTCATCCCACAACTCAGTCAACTCATCCAACACACCCTTCTTCCCCTTCTGTCTGACGTTACCCTCCGCGTCAACAGCGTCATCCTCATTGACTCCATCTCCAGCCTTCTTCTCCCCTTCCAGCGCCAAGTTCGGATCCGTTTCACCCAGATTGAACAGGTCAAGGATCTGGTCCGTCTCCATTGTGCCTAGGCCTGCGTTCTGCTGATTCACGACGGTGGAGGCGACGTCGATTTTGAAGCGTTGGAGACTGCAAGCCTGTCAGTATGGGTCTTTTCAAAGAAGAGAGGACGAGCAGCGGGGTGGGGAAGGATAGAGAAAAGGGATACGTACTTCAAAATCTTCTCCTCCAACGTCCCCCTCGTGATCAAGCGGTACACATTCACCACCTTCTTCTGCCCTATGCGATGCGCGCGGTCCATGGCCTGCAGATCCTTCTGCGGATTCCAGTCGTGCTCGACGAAGATGACTGTATCGGCACCTGTCAAGTTGAGACCCAGGCCACCAACACTAGTGGTGAGCAGGAGACAGTCAATGCTGGGATCGCTGTTGAATTTGTTGACGATATCCTGGCGCTTGGATGCTTCGACGCTGCCGTCCAGACGCGACCATGTCACGGACGGTAGCATGGATTTGAACACGGTCGATTCCACCATGTCGAGCATTTCTTTCATTTGGCAGAAGATGAGAGCGCGGTGTGGCGAGACGGCTTGGTCGGCGGTCGGTACCTCGCCGTTGGATGGCGGATCGACGCCGATACCGCAGTCGACGAGCAAGTCGCGGAGGGCAGTGAGCTTGGGGGCGTGGACAGGGTCTTTGAGGGTCGTGTTCTTGGCGGCGAGGTAGGTTTGCATGGCGGCGTATTGCTTGTGTCCTTCTTTGAGAACCATCGCAGGGGAGTTGCAGAGCTTGCGCATGTACTGAAGAGCTTGGAAGATGTGCTGCTTCGCTTCCTTGTCACCTGAGGTCGCTTCTTCGGCGAGCTTCTTCCCTTCCTTCTTGGTAAAGTCTTCAAACAGTTTGCGTTGCAGGTCAGACAAATCGCAGTAGTAGTTCTGCAGGATCTTCGGCGGAAGATCGTTGAGCACTTCTTCCTTGAGACGACGTAGCAGGAACGGAAGGACTTGCTTGTGCAAAGCTTCGATGGCTAGAGCACCAGCCTCCTGTTCGCGAGAAGAAGACTTGGAGAAGCGTGATGCAGCAATTGGTTTGGCGAAGCGATCCTGGAACACCTTCTCCGTGCCCAAGAAGCCAGGCATGAGGAAGTCGAAGAGCGACCAGAGCTCCAACACATTGTTTTGAATCGGTGTGCCAGAGAGGATGAGTCGGTGATTCGAGACGAGTTTCTTGACGGCAATCGTGGTCTTGGCTTTCGGATTCTTGATGAGATGCCCCTCGTCCAATACGCAGTAGTTCCAGGTAATGGGCCCGAGTATTTCGGCGTCATTGCGGCAAATGTCGTAAGAGGTAATCACAACATCGGCATCGGCGAGCTTGTGACGGACCAGACCACGCTGAGCGGGAGGACCAACGTAGGCCATAGGATTGAGGAAAGGCGCATATGTGCGGATCTCCTGCTGCCAGTGACCGGACAGGGTAGGCGGACAAACGATGAGAGATGGCAGCCTGCGAACATTTGGATCACCAGTCTTTGCATATTCCTCAGAGCGCAAGTGATGATCACTCGCAACGATGCAAAGTGTCTGCAAGGTCTTTCCAAGACCCATGTCGTCGCAGAGCACACCATGGAGATGGTATCGATTGAGGAAGGCAAGCCAGTTGACACCTTCTTGCTGATACGATCGCAACTCGGCCTTGATTGCGACAGGAATCTCGAATGCCTCGACCTTCTTCGGATCGAGCATTTGCGCGATGAACTTGCGCTCGCGCTCACGGCCCTTGAGGAGCTCGTCGGACAAGCCAGGCGGATCGGGAATACCTGCTTCGAGAGGGACAAGTTTGACAAGGGTTGCGAAAGCAGTGGTCGCAATGAGACGGACGCCGTTGTCGGAGTCGCTCATCCTTCCAAGCACGGGGACAAGAAGGAAGATGACATATGGCAGGATGCGATCTTCCATAACATGAATGAGATGGTAGATGCACTCTACGATACCCTGCCGAGCAAAGAGATCGTTTGGATTGCCGATGTTCGGCATGACTGATTCAACCAGCATAGTGAAGCCTTGGATGGGGATGACACTGCAGATGCTAGCAAAGCACTTTGCTGCAGCATAACGCAGGACGGAAAGACTTGTCTGCAGCGCCCGAGCGACGAGTGGCATGAGCTCGACCACAAATTTGTGCAAGTCTGGATGGAAAGATGGAAGAAGTGCGCGAAGAGTGGAGAGAGCATCTACGACCTCTTGCCCAAACGTCCCTTCTGTGTCCGAGATGTTGGGCGGTAGGTCGCCAGTGAAGCATTGTTGGATCGGCCCCTCGATCAGGACCTTCAGCATCGGCACTTTGTCGAACAGCTCGCTACCAAACTTGGCGCACAGCTGTTCAAGGGCTTCCTTTGCACCACGTCTTGTGATCCTGGCCGCCTTGACTTCGCGCTCATGCTTTACTTGATCCGGACGGTCCTGTATATCCTCGTCCTTCTGCAAAGACAAGATTCCTGCGTCTTTTGCGGCATGTACGTGGAACTCCGGTGTCTCGCTCGTCTCCATGCAGCAGAACTTGACCAGGTTGCCGACGATCTTGTCGACGATCTTGCCACGACCGCTTAGCTGCAAGAGGTTAATCAGGTCAGCGACAGCGCTGGCGGATCGCTTCTGGAGTTCGACATTCTCCTCATCCTTAACGCTTTCCATCAAGCTCTTAATCATGTTCTGCGGCTTCTTCGGCACCTCGTTGAATGCGACCAGCGCGGCGGCGGCAGCGGCCTTGATCCTGACGTCTCGCTGTCGTTTGACGTTGGTAGCTTCTGCGACGGCCATATCTGCATCTGCTTTGGCGGTGGCGAGTAGGTCTGATGAAGTGATCTTCTGCGATGGCGACAAGCCCTTCTTCAGTTTCTCAAAGTCTGGACCAACGATCTTCTCGCCGTCTGCTAGTGAGAAAGCATTCTTGCCAGCATCAGGCTCGCCTTGCACCACGACTGCGACGATCGGAAGCTTCTGCGGCGCGACATGCGCTTTCTCGCGGAAGGTATTCAGCAGGACCTGGCACTGTGCGCGTACCACTTGCAAGTAGCTGGTCAGGTCGCCATAGCTGCTTGGCCTGTCGCCCTCCACGATCGGTTGTAGAGCATTCTGAAGTGTTTGGGCGAGTTCATCGGATGTCGAGATGGCCTGCGCATACTCCTCGATGACGATTGATGCAAAGAGCTGGGTTGTTGACATTGTTGAGCGCAGACCAGCCACGATTTGAGAGCCATACGCGCTCATCTTTGACTCTGCTGGCCAGATGGACATGGCCTTGCCGAGCGCCTTTGCTGCGTATGTCCTCGTGCGAATCATGATGTCGGCGCCGACAAGATCAACGTCGCCTTGCATGATATGCGCATCGATGTTGTGGGATGACGTTGTAGTTGGTACCGCACTCTGGTTCTTGTCTGACTTTCTTCTCTTCTTTGAAGGCTCGCTTGTCCCATTTGCAGTCGGAGATCGTCTAGAAGCACCGTTCGTGGGCAGAGGTGGGTATGTGATCCCTGATGGTCGCATGACAAGTGTCGGGTCCATTGGGATCGGGTGCCGCGATACACCAATTGGGTGTAGTGTCAACGTAAGCAAAGGCCGGACATGTGCTTCGAATTCCTGTACAAAGATAGCGGTGTCGTCCTCTGATAGGACCTTGACCAAGCCATTCCAGACGTCAAGACTGAGCTTCAGAACATTTTCATGACGCTCAACCAGCAAGTTCTGGTAGATAAGCCGCAGAGCCTTTCCGTTGACCCAGGAGATCGAGCCTTCGGTTCTAATGTCGAGGAAAGTGAGGAGTGCTCGGAGAACTGCAGACCTCACGGTCGTGATTGTGTGTCGTAGGAATGGGAAGAGACGGGGTACCAATTCTGCGAATGATTGTTCAGGATCGTCCGCAGCATTTGCTTTCATCGCCTCCAAGACTTCTGGGAAGCTACACAGCTTAGCTAAAAGATCCATCACAGAACCTGTACTTGCACTCAGGTCGTCCGAAAGATTCGAGAGACACTCCCAGACGACTCCAATGAGGTGTGTCAGTGCTTGCGGACGCATATTCACAAACTCCTTGGCCACCGGAATAAGAGTTGATGCGCTGACTGCTCGTACATCGTCGTCGTTGTCGCCCAGACCCTTGATGACGCACTCCAGCACTCCATCCATTAGCGAGCTGTCCTGGAGTAAGAGATCATTCCTCACAGCGACGAGGTATCGCATTCCAATCATGCCACCGTGACAAGCATGCCATATCCTTCTGCTGACCTTGAGATCCTTCTGCATGACCAGCCGGTACAGGATGCGATTGACCGCATGTACAGAGTCTGGCGGAAGATACTGCAAGAGAGCCCCTAGAGTCTGGCCGGCTGTCTCTCTGATGGGGGCCACGGCGTTGTCGGAGACATAGTCTGCAAATCGGTCGAGCATGAAGACGCAACATATTCTGCAGGCGAGGTCGTCCAGCCAGGCTTGGTTGAGCTTGTTGTTCTCGTCGTGGGTTTTGCCCCACAATCTGCCAGCTCCAGCTCCATGCGTTCGGATGATCTCGCGAAGGCCCATCGCAGCGCCATGTCGAATCTCCCACTGTGGGTCGAAAAGATCGACCGTAAGGAACTCACACAGTCGCTCGAACGGCCACTCCTTCCCTTCCTCTTCGGCTTCTGTTTGGAAGCTGGACTTTTCGACTGGCGGCGCACCCTTAAATTCCGACACCACTTTCGAGTCGTCGTCGCCACCTTTGCGATCAAGGTTGAAATATTCTGGGCCGTTCTGTTCCTCTTCCTTGACCTCGGGCTTCGTGTCTGTTGGTGTCTGTGTCATGCTCTCACGGCACCCTGCACCAGCAAAGTCGTATTTGAACTTCTTGTTATCGCGCTTGAGTTCCTCCTTTCTGCGGCGTTTGAGCATGTTCAGCTGTCGCTTGCTCATCTCACCACCAGCCTGTCCATTGACTTCCCCGCCTGAGTTGGTGACCACTTCCGGGCCGGCGCTGTTCTGGCGGGAGAACGTCTTGGCCGGGGTGGCAGTGGTAGGTGTTTGCAGTGGTCCACGCAAGGCGATATCTTTCTCGTCGACCAGGTCTTCTTCGATATACTCACCACCCAGTCCCAGACGTGCTGTGAGTGTCTTCTTTTGGTGCGCCAGTCGATCCGCGGCAGTGAGTCCAGCGAGCTTGAAATCATATTGTTTTCCAGCACTCCCGAGAAGTTCTTTGCCGTAAGTGAGGATGGCCTCGACGTCCAGTGTGCCCAATGAGAGCTGGTCTTCGGCAGTCGCTTTGATTCCGTCCTCCAATTTGACCCTTGCGGCGGCGGCATCGGCAACGGCAGTAGCTTCTTCATCTTTGATCTCACCTTTGATCACATCTTCGTCCTCGTTCGGATCAAATTTCGGCGCATGCTCCACGATCCCTCCTACCGCCTTGGCGGCTGCGGTCCTCGTGTCCCATGAAGATGATCTCAGATATGGTATGACCCTCGTAAGAAGGTTGAATAGCTCGTCTGGATGAGCTTTTTGCACATCGGCGAGTTGTTGTGCGGCAGTATTGCGGATGAGCTGTGTGCTGCCAGTTTCTAATAGCCTGTGAAAATGATCAACAGCAAAATCATATATCTAGCAGAACGGTACTAACACGACCAGACGGTCGAGCCTGTATGATGAGTCAGCTCTGTGTGTGACAAGGGCAATGTATCTGCGGCTCTGTGGAGAGTCCGAGGGACGGCTCACCTGCTTGCGCTCATTATTTAGATTGTGAAGGTGTGCGATTGAATCACGACCAACGCCGGTGCGGAATCAAAGAAAACATTAAGAAAATCGACAGAGGGGAAAGAGATGGATGTGAAATGGACCATCAATTCATTTCGTCGTGAAAGGATAATTGTTCGATGGAATTAATTCTTCGTGTGAATTTTTGTAGCTGTCGTGGTCGTGGTTAAGCTGCTAGCTCTGCAGTGAAAGCTGATTGGATGTAGGAATTTGTAGGGCGATGGATAGCAAATGGGTGGACTCGCACTGGGGATCTCTGGGAATTTCAGCCGTAAATATAGGCGGGCGTCAGGGAATCAAGTACTCTTGCGCCTGCAAATCCGCGCCAGTGCGGCCCCAAACGCGCTTAACCCCTTTCGCTGATCAGCCTTCAGCCATCTGGCATCTTCACATACATGCATCTGCAGCAACCATAATTCAGGCAAACACTCCGCATACACTACCAAAGTTCTCATCTCATAATGCACGTATTGATGGATTCTGCCTCTTTTTACATTGCTGTACACAAAGTACTTGCTAGTATTGACAGACTGCAAACACGCCGCCAAGCCACTTCGTCTTCCGCTGGCGCCGCAAATTTCTATCACCTCATATCGAGATAGCAACGTGCGACTACGCATTTCATCTCATCACTCTCGTGCTCCACCTTTGGCCCAATCTCGTAATATGTTCTTTCTGACTTTGCCAGTACTGGTCTTTGGCAGCTCATCCAAAACCTCGACTTCTCTGGGAACCATGAATCGTGAAATGCCAGAGTCATTCTTGGCCCAAGTAATCACGTCTTCGCCAGTCAAAGTCTTGCCCGATGTCTTCTTTACCGTAATATAAGCTTTTGGTCGCTCACCCCAGTGACTGTCCGGCACGCCTACGCAGGCAGCTTCAAGAATGTCAGGGTGCGTGACGAGCATGGATTCCAAGGCAACACTGGAAATGTTTTCACCACCTGTCGAAACATGTTAGCAGCCGATCCAGCAAAGATAGACAAATTCACTTACCACTGATGATAATGTCCTTCGCTCGATCGAGAATCTGTATGGCGCCATCTGGATGCCAAACAGCCAGATCACCGCTGTGCTGGACTCCGCCTGCATACAGCTTCCTTGTCGCCTCTGGATCTTTGTGATATCCTTTCGCGCAGATATTACCTACGAACACAATTTCGCCGATTTCTTTACCATTCTTCTCTACGTCGATGATCTGGTCCTCGGGTAATTCTTGCTTGATGACCCTTGCTGGAAGAGAGGTCACGAAGCCATGTCCTTGTCGGGCCATCTTCCCGTACTTCTCCTTGACAGGTAGTTCTTGCCACGCCGGCATTTGATAGCCTTTGGTAATTGGTCCGTAAGTTTCTGTCAGGCCGTAGACATGCACAGGCATCAGATTGAGGTTCTCCATAGTCTCGAATAGATGTGCTGTAGGTGGGCTGGCCGCCACCGTCACCCTGACGGGCTTCTCCAATCGCTCTGCGTTTGGATCCGCGCAAAGAAGTGTGTTCACAGTTGGCGCCGCATTGAAGTGCGTTATGCCTTCCGTCTTGAGTAGTCGCCAGATCTCTGGATAGTCAATTTTGCGCAGACAATAGTGTGTCCCTCTTGCCGCCGTCACAGCCCACGGAAATGTCCATCCCATTGCGTGGAACATTGGTAGAGTCCAGAGATACTTGCATCGTCCTGTATCGTGGTAGGACAGCCCAGATTCGATCACGTTCCCAACTGCAGCCATGTAGCACCCTCGATGGGTGTACTCTACCAGCTTTGGTCTTGATGTCGTGCCGCTCGTATGAGCTAGTGCGATCAATGAGTTCTCATCCTTGGTAGTGTGCTCCAGATCGGCCCACCCTTTGCTGCCAGACTTCTGATCGAGCTTGAGGCCTTCCAATACGGCATCATCGAATGGTCCGGAAAGCTCGCCTTCGGTGGCGTCAGTATCCGTGTCGATGATGAGTGGTACATTTGGATGATTCTTCTGGAAGCCGTCCAATAATGGTACGAACTCTTCGTCGACGATGATGACGTCCACTTGTGCGAAATCGAGAATGTAAGCAACGTCGTCTTTCTTCAGTCTGTAGTTCACAGCTTCGCGACCAATCAATCAATGCTTCTGACCATGGACTCAATGATATTTCTTACCAACATTAATAGCACCAGCGGCAGCAATCCCAAATATTGATTCAAAGAATGCCGGAGTATTCGGTGCCAGTATGCCGACACGTTTGTAACCGTGGTGGCGAAGATAGTATGCGAGTCCTCGAGCTCGATCCGAAGCTTCCTGATATGATCGTCTCAAAATCTTCTTGTTTGCAGTTACATGATATAATGCTGTTGCCTTTTATACAATCAGCATATTGTCAGCATTCATATTCTTGTGACTGACATCCGGCTCTATTTCAGCAGCCCTTGGAAGAAAGAACGTTGGCGAGAGTTGGTGAATGTGATAGTTGTGGGAATGTTCATTGCTTGTGGACGGTAACAACTGCGAGGCAAAAGCCGCAAGGCGACGGGCAGCAGAGCTCATGCTGACCACTCGGATCTAGTGCATAGTATAAGTAGATGACCTCGAATATCTCTCGAACAAGTAGAAGATCTCACACGCAAATTGGCACACAAATTGGTCGAAGACGTGCAACGTGATCAATCAAGAAATGACGTCTAGTGGTGGAGGACGACAAAGGTCAATCCGGGGAAAGGGAAACGTGCGGAAGAGGGAACATCTGGTGCGGAGTGACTTCCGATGGATGCACTCGGCGTAGCTTGGCGTGTTCGAAATCGAGCACAGTACACACGCATACTGTGAATGACATGTTAATGTTGTGGATGTCTTTCATTTGGCATGCCTCGTGAGGCTTCTTTTGATCAACGCCAAGTACCCGCAACCCAGGCCTGGACCACCTGTGGAGCATCATGCAGTGCATCAATTCCACCAATCTCTCAACTTCCCTCCCACCCATCAGCTCAGGGGCCCTCCTCTCTAGTAGCCGTATGAGGCGAGCTGCTTCTTGGTGTCGTCGCTGACCTTGGCGTTCTTCTTCGCATCGGCCAGCTGCTTCCTCGCGGTCTTCTTGCGCTCGTAGTAGGCGGCGCTCTTGACCTTTCTCTTCTCCTCCAACCTGCCAGGCATCAGTACTGTGCGTATGATACGCAGCATCATATGTGACCAACCTCGAGACAACGTCCTGGTACTTCCAGCCGAACTCGTGACCGAGACGACCGACAGTGCAGTACTTGCGGCCGGGCTTGAGTCTGAGGACACGGAGTGCCTGAGGAACCACGACGCGCTTCTTGGTGTCGTATGGACCTGGGATACCCTCAAAGGTCTTCAGGCGCTCCATTGCGGCAGCACCACGGGCGGTCTTGTGTGGGATCATGCCTCTGACGGTACGCCAGAACATCTTGGATGGTGCTCGGTAATGCCATGGACCTGTAGTCAAGCATGTGAGCCTCTGCTTAATTGCAGGATCAATCATCTTGCACCAATAAAGGGCAAGATGAGGTGTCTAAAAAGACTATGCGTACCTCCACGAGTGGCATTGTAACGAGTCTGCTTGCGCATAAACGCCTGGTACTTCACTGTGTTATCAAAGTCAGCCAATGCTCTTTCTGTATTACCCCCTTTGCCATCTCGCTCTCGCAGCTTGGCTATACCAAGGATCTGATTTTTAGGTCCTAGGGTCGGGATTGGGATTGCATACGCTTTGCGCGGAAGAATTCTCCAGAGATGTTGAGCGCCTCGCAGCGGACGACGACGACCTTCTGGCCATTGAGGAGTTGCTTTGCGACGGTACTGGCAAGACGACCGAGGAGATGTCCCTTGCCGTCAATGACGACCTGTGAAGAGGGTGTTAGTATAATGATGTCGAAGCGCAGCGTTCTGGAAAGGAAATTGGCCAGAGACTGCGTAATTATTGATTTGACATACGACAGGCTCGAAAGTCGACATTGTGTGTGGTTGTCGATTGGTGGTGTTGTGTTGTCGGACAAGACTTCAACTCTTCGCAATGATAGTGGAGGTCGAATTCTGCAAGTCAAAATTGTGTGGACTTGGCGTTGCACAACCGATAATTCAGCCCACCATGCGGCTAAATTTACTTTCGAGCTTTCCGCATAATAATGCATCGCCAATCATATTCAGGTGCGAATACCATTAATTCAGAGACATCTTCCGATGCGGTGAAGCAGTTTTCAAACAAAAGTTCGCAATGCTTCAGATCAAAGGTGAGATACGTAATTAGTCTCCTCGCTTGTCCGTGGTCTATAATAGAATCGCCCTCAGCCTGTCCAAAAAACTGCCGTCGAGCATGCTCTGCCACTGATAAACACCCTATGGACGCTTCGCAAGATAATCATGATACTCGTTCATTTCATTTCATGCTGCTTTCGCTGCATCAAGGTCGTTTAGCAGCTTCTGCGTTTCCCTCACCAACTCTTTCCGCCTAGCTCTTGCTTCTGGCTCATCTGTCTCGACAGCGTCCAGCTTCAACAAGATCTGGGCCAGTATAGTCTCGCTCAGCTTCTTGTGCTCAAAATCGCGCTCCTTGGGGTCTGTAGGTGTATTGCTGACGTAGTTGCCAACTAGTGGGATAAAGCTCCTCATGGTATCATGCAGTGCGTTCAGCTTATCAATGGGTGTTTTCGGTGTTGGGGGTGGCTTTGGCGATGCGGTTCTTGAGCTTTCGCTTCCGGGTACTGCGAGTCCATCGACATCTGCAGTATCGCCCCGCTTCTTGTTCTTCTTCTTCTTGTTGCGGTTACGATTCCGTTTCCGCTTGGGCTGCTCCCCACCGGCTTCACCAGCGTCCAAGCCTCCCTCAGAGTCAGAAGAACTATCCGGTTCGATTATCGTATCACCCGTGACGCACATGATGTCCAGCCCGTCGCGCAAACCTTCTTCTCGACAAGATCTCTGATCATCGTTGAGTTTCTTGCCACGGTGAAGCAGCTTGATCCTTCGCACGTCACATCCTAGCTTTTTCGACGCCTCTTTCCTGACGTCTCCAATAGTGAGTTCGCCTCGGTCTATCGAGTATGCCGGAAAGTGCACAGGGTACTTCGTCTTCTTGTTCTTGATAGTCAAGACGTCAGTCTCGCGTGGCGGACCAGAATCTCTGTCATAGTCGCCTTTCTGCAAGTCCTCTGTTGTAATGTAGCTGTAGTCTGCATCGCTGACTTTTGTCTGTCCATTCTCGGTGGGCGATCGCGCAAAGGGTGACCACCGTCCCGATAGCTGACTTATCCGTTGTGCCCAACCTGAGGCCATGATGTGCTGGGAGGTTCGTCAATGCGATCTTCGGTGCTAGGTTCCCACTGCACTTGCTACAAGGAAAAGGATGCAGTCTTGTTGGTCGTGACCGAGAGATTGTTCTGGGACGTTGTGCGGTGAGATGATACGGCTGGACCCACAGCTTCCAGCCGGGCGCGCGTAGACTATGGTCCAAGAGATGGCGCTAAGGAGCGATTGATGTCGACCGTACCCTGTATTGTTGATTGAAGTGTGTGGTTTCCGCGACGAAAGCGAAATGTTTTTGACCTGGTGGTTGTTGACAGCAGGAAGTGTGATCATGTGCGGCGTCTGCAAATTCGGTTGACTGCCCCACTTCTCAAAGCATGACAGCCAATACAATGAATGGTCTCCTAGTACACCAGCCAGGAAAGAACACACTGGATACTTACTGAGAATACGGCACAGCGATATATGCAGAGATGCCGTCGAAGTATTTTGGTTCATCGCAAGTCACAAAAGTAGAACTTGACAAGCTCATATGGCAGGTGGAACTGCCAGGCTCCAAACTGTTCGCCAATTCTGGAGCAGTCGTTCTTGGGCTAGTGCCGCATCTGAAATGACCGAGTCTCCGATATCGTGGCGTCTGGAAATCTCCTTCTCGCATGCGCCGTTACGTCGTCCTTTTCAGGGTCGCAGATGGTTCCGCCGCCGTGAGATCTGTGTCATGTATGCCAGTCATGGCGCTTCATGTGGATCTTTGAGCAGATTATGCCTCTCCACAACGGCTGGTAAACAGATGCTGGTCTGGTACTGTCATGGTTCGTTCAGATCATAATTCTTCCAGATGGATCTCCTCAAAAGATCCATCTTGACCACAGTACCAGACGATCCCACCAGGTTGGTGACTGCCCCAGACCAAGACTTTTAAAATCGTTTGCCAAGTGCTGCTAGTGAGAGGGTTTGCCTTTTGCCTGTCATTACCGCATGCTCTTGTCTGTATACCCGAAGCAACGACTGCTGCTTGGATCCAGAGTATGCCCAACTAGATTAGAACCCATGGTCCCCCTTGCACTTGTGGCTGCTGAGACGCGTAATCAGATTGGGTAGCCGCGGTAGGGACTTGCCTAAATTGGACCTTTTGACGTCGTGTTTCGTCGGTACGTTTAGAGAGCGAGTCTCCGGCAGCGCAACTTGGCTCACACTCGTCACCTCTTCACCGTCGCATTTTTGAAAGCCTTCCAGGCGGATTTAGGACTTTGATCGTCGTGCCTTTCTACTCAATCCTCTCAACCGTGAGGAATGTTTAGTCAGAATATACCCTCCTCGAACTTTTCGCCTCTCTACCTCTGGCCCGCTTGAGGACCGAATCCATGCCCACCCATTTCTCTATACTGCCGGCGTCGTAATACTGGGGTCTTTCCGGGCACATATCAATCATGGCGAGACAGGACTCTGCGACTCGTGAAGATCCCATTGAGGACCACGAAGACGAGTTGGAGGACGCTCCTGGCGACGATGCGTCAGGTCCTCCCACTCCCACTGGCGAGGATGGGAACTCCTCCAACAGAGATAAGACATCTGCGCCCCTGCAAAAACGACGGCGAGTCACTCGCGCATGCGACGAATGTCGAAGAAAGAAGATCAAGTGTGATGGGAAGCAACCGTGCACCCATTGCACAGTATACAGCTATGGTGCGCTTGACGACTATGTCTAATATACCCCGCTTTGACTGACTCTTGACCAGATTGTACATACGATCAGCCTTCTAACAGGCGGCGCAACCCTGTCCCGGCATACGTAGAAGCTCTAGAAGCTCGAGTACACCGCGCCGAAGGACTAATCCAAATGATTGCACCGAACCTCGACCTCAACGACCCCGCACTCGAAATTGCTGTACGCCATGGCTATATCCCTGGCCTCAAGTCAGCCATTGCTCCTCAAGCCCAGGAGCAAGCGAAACCTTCTATGCAGCAGCAAGCTAGGAACCCGAATATCGAGCATGATACAAAGAAAGATCAGGATCTCGAGTCAATGATCAGGGCAGTCGGTCTGCTGGACATGGACGAGAACGGCAATTGGGACTATCATGGACACTCTTCTGGTCTCAGCTTCGTTCGGCGCATGCGAGAGCAATTGGGTGATCTTATGGGTCCTGACACCGGCACTACACCGTTCATTAAATCACGACCCGTCTCAAACGTCATCGATTCGCCCAAGTCCGCCAGCGTAGAATCGCCCATGGACGCCATGAGTCCAGCATCAGATTTACCGCCAGAAAGTACAGCCAGAGAATTGGTCGCTAGTGCTCTTACTATGCACTCTGTCGTCCTCAGAATCGTGCACGTACCGTCCTTCTGGCAGTCTTTCAAGCGTATTTACTCGTTACCGTCTGAGCAGTATACAAACGAAGACCATAAATTCTTCCCGCTCCTATACAGCGCTCTCGCAGTCGGCAGTGTTTATGGAGGAGAGGAGTATCCGACATACGACATGGCGATCGACAAAGGGTTCGTTACATTTCCTGACGTTATTGTATGCTCTGCTGACTGATGATACAGTTTCCGATACTTCAAAACCGCGCGGCAAATGATGGATATTGCCGACATACGCGATATGACTTCGATACAGGCTGTGATCTTCATGATCCTCTTTTTGCAATCATCCGCCAAATTAAGCCAATGCTACAGCTACATCGGTGTCGCGTTGCGCGCAGCGATAAGAATGGGTCTGCATAGATCTTTGCCCCAAAAGCGATTCAACCCGCTAGAGGCAGAGACACGAAAGCGAGTGTTCTGGACCATACGAAAGCTCGACGTTTACATTGGCGCAATGCTCGGACTACCACAGAGTCTTACTGACGAAGACATCGACCAAGATGACCCAGCAGAGGTCGATGATGAATATATCACAGAAGAGGGCATCAGAGCAATGCCGCCCGGAACGGTCACTGTCATGACGGCTTTCAATCAGCACACACGACTCCTCAAGATCTTGAGCAAGATTGTCCATAAGGTGTATCCGATTCACGTCCGAAGCGCAGATGGTCCCATGGCCAAATCGTACACAGTGTCGTTCTCAACGATCAAAGAAATTGAGCGGGAGATGGAAGAATGGAAGGCATCATTACCGCAAGGTCTTGATCCTTCTCACAACGAACCAAAACTCCTCAGGCAAGTCGCTCAAAACAAATGGCAACAATCAAAAGCTAACCACTATCAGAGCGCAAGCATCTCTTCGTGTAACATACGCCTTCAACCAAGTCCTCTTGTACCGCCCATTCCTACATTTTGTGGCTGCAGACAAGCGCGCCCAGCAAACAGACCAGAGAGCGTATGCCTGTGCGGCATCTTACATCAACGTTTCTCGCAATCTCATTCAGCTGTGTGATCAGATGAAGAAACGAGGGTCTATCAATGGGGCATTGTGGTTTACGGTCTATTTGACCTTTTTCTCGATCTTGTCACTAGTCTACTTTGCTGCGGAGAATCCGGATAACCCCACGACTCAAGAGCTCATGAAAGACGCGTTGAACGGGAAAGCCATTCTTGCATCTGCTGCCAAACGAACAATGTCGGCAGATCGCTGCACGGCTACCTTGGATGTGAGACTACTTCATTCGTCCCCATTGAGACAAGGCTAATTTGAAACAGATCATCTTCAGCCGCCTCCCAGAGTGGATGCGAGAAGGAAGATCCAATCCAGCACCAGCGAAACGCAAGCGTAAACAAGCTGCCGAGAACCGTCCACTCAGCGGAGTTCAGACCCTAGCAATGCCTCGATCCATGCCAGCTGGCATGCAAGTTGACCCTACAGGAGCTCAATCACCCGCGAACATGATGACTGGTGGTGTTGCTCAGCCGACCATTAAAAGCGAAGGACCGTACACTCCTTCGGCTGCGAGCTTCAATTCTGCGCCGTACACACCCACTGATTATTCTCCAACCACTCAAACTTTGCAACAATTCGGTCTGCAACCCGCTTCGACAAATCCGGATGTACCTGACATATCATCCATGATTTTCTCTTCCAACGAACCCTTCACATATCCTAGCCAACCACTTACGACTTTCGAGAACAATAGAGGTGGCAGAGATGCTGCTCTATATGGGAGCAATGGGATACAGGATCCTCCAGGCAATTTGCCCGGCGGCCCGACGAGCCAGCCCGCTGGAGACAACCTCGAGGCTCAATTGTACAACATGCCACCGTTCATGATGCAGGAGCCACACTGGTCAGGGAGTATGCAGGGGCAAGGCAGCATGACAGGCGTACCAAACGGATCAGTTACGGGAACACAACCACCCCAGCAGCAGTATATGATGACACAAGGCCCTCAGAGTATGGATCCTAACTGGCAGAATCAACGGCATGCCACGTACGGAGACCAGCAAGCTTTCCAAGATATCAACCTGCAAGATATATTTGGGTCTGAGTGGAGCGGTTCAATGATGACACAAGGGTATGGGCAATAGGGTTTTGTATCTACATACGGCGTGATGCATTCAGGAAAGATGCTAAGATAGTTTTGGTTGGTGATTAGGGATACCCACACAGTCTCGCGGCGCTATTGGGGTGGCTCTTTGTGAATATATAAAGCTCGTTATGCTTCGGAGCGATTAAATAAATACCAAACGCATGCATCAGTGACCCGAGTCCGGTGAATGCACAAAAGTTGGTCATTGATCGCTGGATGGTGGGATGTCTCTACTCCCCGCACCATCTCCAGAGCCGCATGCACGACATCCTCTGTGCAAACCTACCTTAGGCTGCTGCGTTTCAAAGTGACTCTCTCTACACCATATGTGCCATGCAGTCGACTTACACTTCTCGGTGACGACTGCTTTGTCAGTCTCCTGCTCTGCCAACGGAACGCCATGCGGAACCCGTTCGCTTTTACACCGCTCCCGGTGACCATTCTTACGACTGCAATTTATGTTGCTGTGTTCACCGCGCTGGTCGTCCTTCACCACCAGGTCCCCTCTCCTCCTGCGAACGGCATACCCAAGGACTGGTCAAGCGTCAATGTTACAGAATCATGGTTCGACCTAAAGACCTTGAGCAAAAGCTATCATCCGTACAACAGTAGGGCAAACTTGGAAGCGAGAAGTTGGCTGCTTGATAGGATTGGGGAGATCTTAGGACGCGTCCATGTGGTTACGAGACAAGAGATCCGGAACCATGATATCCATGGCAAGACTCTCCATACCTCTGTCGAATACGAGTCTGAGTTGGCGGTAGTGCTGAATGATCTTTCCTCGAACATCACCTTTCCAGACTCGAGGTCCTACGTCAACTACTTCGAAGGCGACAATGTGGCAGTCTATATCCGTGGCAAGGCCGATCCAGCCGGCCGCTTCTGGAACGACCGTGACATTGCGCCGCAATCGCTGACTCTTGTCAATGCCCATTACGACTCTGTCTCGACCGGGTATGGAGCCACAGATGATGGTGCGGGTGTCGTCTCCATGTTGCAACTCTTGAGCCACTTCCTGTCTCCCGACAAGCAGCCGGAGCATGGTATCGTGCTTCTCTTCAATGACGGTGAGGAGGACGGCTTGTACGGTGCGTATGCCTACCTTCAGCACCCTATCTCAAAGCACACTCGAGCGTTTCTCAACCTCGAGGGGACAGGTCCTGGCGGGCGGGCAACCCTCTTCCGCTCGACAGATGCTGCTGTCACGGCCCCATACGCAAAGAGCAAGTATCCGTTCGGGACAGTCATCAGTGCAGATGGGTTCAAACGAGGCCTTGTGCGCAGTGGCACAGACTATTCGGTCTTCAACGAAGCTCTCGGCATGAGAGGCCTCGACGTGGCATACATGGAACCGAGGTCAAGGTACCACACGAATCAGGATGACACTAAAGACACCAGCAAGGGCAGTGTCTGGCATATGCTGAGTATGGCACTGGCAACAACAACCGAGCTCGCTTCTAAGGATTGGAACCAGGACGATTCCGAAAGTGGCGTGTGGTTCGATATCTTTGGTAGAGTATTTGCGGTGTTGAGGATGCATACACTGTTTGCGCTCTGCGTGACGCTTCTGGCAGTCGGACCTGTCTCACTAGCTATCGTGGAGATCCTGCTCAAAAGAAGGGGCAAATGGTACCCCTTCTCTTTCAAAACATATCTGCATGGTGAGGATGATGACGAGCCCGTCAAATTATACGGATTGCGAGGCTTCTTTCGCTTTCCCATCGCCTTCGTCATCTCGACCGCAGCGGTCGTGGCCTTAGCGTACCTGGTCACTAAGATCAATCCTTATATCATCTACAGCAGTCCATATGTTGTCTGGTCGTAAGTATGAGCCACCATTGGCAGGATCCACTTGCTAATTTGACAAACAGTATGATGCTCTCAGCACACATTGCCATTTCCTGGTTCTTACTGACATTACTATCGGCAGTAAGACCAACCGCACTTTCACGGCTTTATGCACTCTTGTGGCTTTACATTGTCACATGGGTTCTGCTGCTTGCTGCGGCTATCGCCTCCGCTAGACTCGATATTGCAGGTCTGTACTTTGTGCTGATCTACAACCTGACCGTACTGCTGTCGCTGCACATATCATACATTGAGCTTTTCGCACTTCCATCCAAGGCCCAGTATGCAGCGCATGTTGCCGTCGGCGCCTCACGGCGTCCATCTCATGATCCTCAACCTCAGGCTTCTTCTCGTCCAACCTCGTCACGAGCAGCGAACGAAACAGAAGATCCCTCCGAGCGCACCGCACTGCTGTCGCCGACTTCCACCAGACCAAGGGACAGGCAGACCTTCGCCCGCTACAATCAACGCCGATCATCCCATGACCCAAGCGTCATGACTGCTGAGGAAGAAGCAGAGGACTCCAGACCTGATCTCACTTCCTCGCCGCCCTACGAGAACGAACAGGCCTGGTCTGGTCTCATGCCTAGATGGACCTGGATAATCCAGACTCTGCTCATCCTTCCCCTGAACCTCATTCTAGTTGGCCAGATCGCCCTCCTCCTCACCTCCGCCCTCGCCCAGACACCAGCCGATGGCTCCGAAGTCCTCACTATCTACCTTTTCATCGCTGGTCTCGCCATCCTCCTTCTCCTCCCGTCCTACACCGTCCTCAACCGCTTCGTCTGGCAACTCCCCACTCTCCTCTTCCTCATCGCCATCGGCACAGCAATATACTCCCTTCTTGCAGCCCCCTTCACTCGTGAAGCACGCCTCAAGGTCTTCTTCGTCCAGCGTCTAGACCTAGAAACAGGCCGCAACGTCGTCGCTCTCAACGGTCTACCAGAATACGTTGAGCAAGTCGTTGCCGAACTCCCTTCCTCCTCTCTCGGTAACGCAGCCGTATGTCGGGACGTAGGCGTCTCCGGCCCCGTCGACGAGGAAAGCATCCCCTCTTCTCCCCTCACCGTTCTTGCGAAGGAAGACCTCACCTGGGCAGCGCGAAGAGGACTAAGGACATGCGCATGGGAAGGCATCTCTCCGAACCCACTGCGGCACCACTTCAACTCCTCTTCCGACTCCACCACCTCCACCTCTGCAACCAACGTCAGCGAAATGAAGGAATGGATCTCCTTCTCCTCTTCGCATCTCAACTCCTCCTCCCAAGACGTAGATCGTTTCCTCCTCACCCTCTCAGGCCAAAACACCAGATCCTGCAGAGTCTACTTCGATCCACCCGAAGGCAAGGTGATAGCGAACATCACGGTCCTGAACGCCTGTCCCTGGCTTCCTACGACCTCTTTCTCGATGCGTAAAGACGGTGGAAAAGGAAAGGGGAAGAACGACACCTCCCCCGCGCTGGATCTGGAGTGCGCGCACGGGAGACAAGTGGAGCCCGACGCCACGCGCATCACGGACAAAGGGAATACTCAGATCAGGTTGTGGAGTAGGACCTTTGATCCCACTTTCAGGGTTGTCGTAGACATCGCCGGCTCTCGAGAGGCGGAGAGTAATGAGGCTGGCAAAGTAGGGGTCAAGGGCAAAGCAATGTGCGTCTGGTCCGACGCCAACAAGAAGGGGACGATTCCGGCGCTGGATGAACTGTTGCAGTATGCGCCTGTTTGGGCGGCGATCACGAAGAATGGGGATGGGTTGGTGGAGGGGTATAAGGAGTTTGAGCTCTGATATATATCAACCCTCGTGTTGGACTTGGGGAGGAGACGAGAGACGAGAGGGGAGGTTGGCGAGGGGTTTTTTCTTAAGTAGTGGAGGACATGGGGAAGGAGATGATGGGAACATGTGAACGAGGGGCAGGGAGTGATAATGTCTACATTCAAGTCGAGCTGAGCGTTCTCCTTGCAGGCGGTCCGTCATATACAATATATTCAGCGAATCCAGTACGTCTCTTCATCAGCAAGAAGTCCAATTGGAGTGGGGATATCATAGTCATGCATTGCAGTCTACTGCCAGCGATCGACTGGCTCTAACGCTGTCCCTCGAGGCACGTCAGTTTTGCTGTCCAACATAAATAATCCGGTAAAAGATCCACCACCTATCCCGTGCATATTATTTCTGCTTGCAGTCCAGAGCCATGGTCTCTCCTGCTCTATCCCTGAATCGATATGTCTTCTCTTGCTCATCCCCGCAGTTGTTGCTCCTCCTTCATCTTATGGCTCTTTCGGCTCAAAGATCCATACGTGTCTTGCCCACCTTGCCTCCTTTCCTCGAGTGTGCCGCCTTTGCGCGCAAAAGCAGGCCTCGTATCGTGTGTGTGGCTGTGTCGTGTCAGAAGCAATTCCGACCATCAAAATGATATTGCAAAACAAAAGGTTGTTCGTGTCGTTATACAGGTTAATACATCGTTCTGGTGGAAGAATCGTCTCATGTGTGTCAAATCCAGGAAACTCCGCGCAATGATTCTTTCGGACGATGATATGTTGATTGTAAAGTAAAAAAGAGGTTGAAAGAAGCTGTCTCGGTGTGCTGCAACGTGGGCTTGGAGGCAGACCGCTGCCCAGCAGATCCGAGGTGAAGTAGTGTCCATCGATATAGTTATCGAAAAATTGTCCTGATCTCAGTGACAATGATTTCATCAGGTTTGGTCTCCATCGGGGAAGCTGCCAGGTATACCATCCGGTAGACCGTCCTGGTAAGATGGTGAGTTGTCTTGGGAAACACCATCAGTGAAGCTCTGATGTCCATGGTCACGACGTGACACGCCGTTATTGTTGACACTGGCGGAACCTGATGGTTTACGACCGTGCTTGATACCTGGATCGCCAAATATATTTCGATGATCATTACCGACAGCGATACCCATCTGGTCGACAGGTGGTTTGAGCTGCTGGCCCTTCACTGTTGATGAGGAACCAGAATCAACGACTGACCCATCCGATGAGCCGCTCGACGTGTAAGACCGGTCACTCTGCCAGACGGGAAGTCCACTCGTCGGGACACTTTCGCCACGTGGTGTACCGAGACCGAATCGCTGCAGGGATCCATTGATACCAGTGAGAGCCCAAGCAAAGATAGCCTGCTCGCGAATGGCGTTCATGAAGTCGTTGGGATCCGGGCCCCCGACAGGTCGATGGGCTTGAGCAGCTTGAGGGCCGAGAGAGGGGGCAAAATTCGTGTTTGCATTGTATTGCGGTCGTGACTCAAGCGGTGGTACCATAGGCTCGTCTGCCCAAGGTGCTGCAAAGAGACCGTTGGCGTAGGATGGCTGCGAAGGTCGTTGCGTCGGTAATGGGACCATTGGTCGTGCGCGACGTAGACAGACAACGAGACCGTCGGATGCACAAGAAATCACAGCTTCCAACTCGATCGGCTCCATCTGCTGGTCCGGTGACACGGGTGCCGACGATGCAGACGATTCTGACTGTCGTCCTTGACCAAAGATACCTTCGGTGGTCTCGTTAGGATTAAGGCTATCTCCTGAAGATGTCCTAGACTGCGGTTCTTCGTCAGGTCCGTCAAGGTCCATGCTCGATTCGGATCTGACAGGGTTCGACATGGTGGAGTGGTCGCTCTCTATGCTCAATTGAACACCACCAGCTGCGTCCTGATCAACGCTAGTGTCGGTAGTCATTTCTTCGTCGCTGTCATCCGTTGCACTTTGGTGTGCCCCGTTGGAATCCTGACTCCTTGGGTCTCTATACCAGAAGCGTAGGTATGCGATACTGTCGTTACCCTTTGCTTGTTCTAAACATCTTATGGCATCCGGGAGACAGTTCTCGGCTATGCAGTAGTAGAATGACTTCCCTTGTAGAGTTGAAGAAGGGATGCCGATGATGTCTTCCACACCACTCGTGGCGTACATGATCGTGAGTGTCCTGGTAAATCGGTTGAGGAAGAGAGCGGCGCGGGGTTCGTGGGCGTGGGCTTTGGAAGGCTGCTGGAATTTGTGGGATATGTGTGACAGCATGTGGTAGCGTGGATCTCTGGGTGAAGACGAGAACATGCGTCGGATAAGTGGCGCCTCCATTGCTCGCTCTGGTATTGTGTCAGCACGACATTGACTGGCTGGTACGACAAGTGCATACTCTGACTGGGTAAACCACTCCGATAAACACTCGTGCAGACCACCATTACATCGTACACGATTGTGAAACAACACTCGCAGCCCACCCAGTTACCATCCCGATCTCTTACTCGACAGTAGGCCAGCATAGCGGCCTTGTCCATTTCTATGCCATGCTTGTGGAAATGCTTCGCATATGGGACTTCTTCCTGAGGGAAGAAATCCCACACGGACCTGTTGACAATCTCATCCGGTGTGTAGCCAAGTACGTCGACGATAGACTCTGAGGAATAGAGGATTCGTGCATCCGAGGAGAGGTCTATGGCAGAGGTGTGTCAGTCTGTTGCTCTTGACCGATATCCTGTCCGGTCCATGACATACCGTGTATGGATATAAAGGTTAAATTCAGATTGTTAGATATGGGGTCATCGGCGTGAATTGTGTCATGTGCGGGCGACTCGGTCGCGCGATGTGAAGCCATTGCTGTGGTTGAGACAGGTCCTGCACATTACCGCAGTCTGGTAGAGGCAGCACTCATGGAAGTGAGAGAGTTAAATCGGGGTCAAAGAGGTCGGGTGAAAAGTCGACCGAAGACGGCGGTCCAAACAGAGGATAGTCGGTGGAGTGGAATCGCGAGGAGTGCTTGGATCGTAGGAACTGGTGCAGTGGCGGGCGGAGCGGAAGAGGCGGCGCAAGATATGCGGGCTGATGGATGGCTGTTGAGAAAATGTCGACTGCCAAATGTGCCGGACAGAATGAGCCGTGGTGAAAACGCACAAGTGATGTGTGCAAGGGCGAGAATGTGTTCTACGATTGTTCGTTGTCGTGTGGTTCGGGGAGGAAGAGGATGATCCAGGTCGAAGTCTTTGCCGAGCCAAAGCAAAGCCAGGCCAGACCAGCAAGGGTTCCACAGTACCAAAAGGTCGACGCTAGTCGGGTGTTATGACACAAACTTGACCGCAAACCTCGCTTGAACCTGCTACAGGTCGCTTTGATCTGGGTTTTTGACGTGCTGTCGAATTTTCAAAATGTGATAGAGCGATGAGGGGCAGCTGTCAAGATGGGGGCGAATATCGCGGTTCTTTGGCAGTCGAGAGGGCAGAAAAGAGAAGGAGCAGCTGTAGGATAGGCCGCTCAGTTACGTCACAGCCACGACGGAGACCATGTTCACGAGTCAGGACGCTTTGGACCTCGACATATCTCTTGTTACTGCTGAAAGAACACACTTGTACACCCAGCCAGCCCTTCGTATCCCCAGAATCCTTCAATGCTGGAGTCGTCTGACCCATAAAGCTTGGTATTACACGAATTGCGCGTCTTCGTGTGCCGCTCGTTCCAACTTGTCCACTGCCACTGTTCTTCCACTTTTGCGCCTTCCTCGTCGGGATTTTCTCCACAAATACTTGTCGCTTGTTTCACAAACCAGCCGCACTGCCATATTGGAGGCTTGATCCTCCAGAAATAGATCGCAATGGGCGTCAAGGCATGTAGTGAGGAAGCACAGGACGAGTCTACCATAGGCTCATGATAAACCCAGGGACGAGTGAGACAAACCAGACATCAACGAAGAGGATTTGCAGACCAAAGCTTGATCGACAGGGCTCGCTCTTCTCCACTCTTTTCGTTTACTCATGCCCAGGCTGGTAGTCTGCCTGATGGGGTCTTGACTGCTTCGGTTGCGCCCAAACGAGCTCAGTCATGATTGAAAAATTGGCAATGTCGGCAAGTCGTCTTAGTCCAAAGTGACGTTCGAAATGTACATGGCGTAAACAACAAAAGCAAGAGTTGTGGAACAGGTAAAGGGCAGTCAAACGCTGCCTGAGGGAGCTGCACCCACTTTAAACCCGCATTAGCGTCTCCTGCCGACTGCGCTCCGAATTGTCAAACTCGACTCTGACCAATAACAATTATTCCCAACTATACTGCTAGACTCCATTCCTTTGGCGATAAACCTCTCACAACGTCGATCATGGATTACTACTGAAATCACACAAAAATGACATCCGCCCGTGTGGTCATTTCGATCCACAATGCTGCCAACAGGTCAATTTCCCGTGCTGCACGCCATAACGAGGCTTGCGGCACAGGTGAGCATTGCCTGCACACAAAGCGACAGAATTGAGGGGCTGACCGGAGCAGGCAAAGACACCAAAGAAGAAACCTGCAAGGAGATTCTCTATTCCAGACGACGAAGATGGTCATACCATCCCCATCGAAGACAACACCCCTCTACCAGCAGTCTATCACAACAATATCCAAGCAAGCATATATGATGTCAAATTTTACCCATACGACGAGCCTGATGCAGATCCTGTCTTTGCAGTGGTCGCCGCGAGAGATGTATGTGCTGGCACACGTCTTATTGAGCGATACTATCCACTGACCCATCCAGGTCTACGTTTATCGACCATCAGCAGACCCAAGAGACCCAGTGCAGATATTGCGCGCATTCCACGATCCACAGGTACGACTCGCGAGACTGTGAATGTGACGGTGAAGGTTGACTCATGTAGCCTGACGCTTCACTCAACAGTCTTGTCTGGTCCCAAGACGTCACAACGGGTGACCCGCTGATCTGCTTTGGGGGAGCAGGCTCGGGCAATATCAAAATTGTCAATGTGGTCAAGGACGAGTTTGTGCGGGTAAGTGTTATCACCCTGGATGATGACCACCACGAACGACAATTGACGTTCCCCAGAGCCTCACAGGTCATGGTAGTGCCATCAATGACCTGGCCATCTCTCCCCTATCTCCAACCATCCTTGCTTCCGCTTCAGCAGACTACAGCATCCGAATATGGAATCTGGATCCAGCGCGTTCGAGCCAGCCCTGTTCAGCCATACTGGCAAGTCCGGATGCACACAAGCAGTCTGTGCTCGCGATTGTCAGTAGCAAAGCTCATCTAGTATGCCATGAACTGACTAGGTGGCAGGCCTTTCATGCTCGAGGCAAGTATCTTTTATCCGGCGGAACAGACACCATGGTCAACCTCTGGGCTGTCCCAGAAGTACCAAGCGGAGCGACTGGCAAGGACAAGGTCAACAGGATCTACTTTCCCATGTTCTCAAGCACCGAAGTCCATTCTGATTACGTCGATTGCCTCAAATTCCATGGCGATCTCATACTCTCCCATGCCGCCTTCACAACAACAGAAGAAAAGGAGAAGAACAGCATCCTGCTTTGGAAGATCGATGGGTTTTCATCAGCGGCCCCTATACCCACCAGACCACCCATGGCAGAGCCTGGGAAGTTTACTCGTTCAGCGTTTGGCGGACGTTTCCAGCGACTCCTGACATTCGACATGCCCAACAGTTCACCTTTCTACATGCGCTTTTCTCTCTTTGATCGACCAGATTATCACCCTATTCTAGTCATGGGTAACGAGAAGTCACGCTTCTCCTTCTGGGATCTCTATGCACTCGAGCAAGGGTCCGATGTGTCGTCAGCAGAACCGACCAGACCGAGAAAGTACAAGAAGAAGCGTGGTGGATATCGACCCCGGCGAGGCGTGCTAAGAAGAGACACGTCAGTGTCCACCACAAAAGACAGCACCCCGGGTATCGGGAATGAAAGCGACGGCGATTCATTCGAGACAGCAGCAGAAGACAATGACGAAGATCACAGTGACGATGACAACACGCCGCCAATAGCAGACAAGCAAACACCGAGCGTTGCGGCACGGTCGGAGAGTAGAGACGTCTCGGTAGCCAACGGCCGCGAAGACTCGGCCACACCTGGTATTGGCAGCCGACCCAAACCCAGCTCAAAGAAAAGGGCAAAGGGTAAATCCACCCAGCAGAAGGCGAAAGAGAGCAGGTTCGACGTTCGCGATCCGTTCAGATCCATTCATCCACATCACACCATCACCGTGCCAAAGTATAATTTCACCGTCAGGCAAGTGGCGTGGTCGAATTGTGGGAAATGGTGCGTGGCGACCGGCGAGGTGGGCATTATGTGTGTCTTCCGGAGGTGGGTGGAGCCTGTGTCGCGGGCGGTGGGGGCGGTGGCTAACGGGGAGAAGGTGACAGTCGATGGCGACAAAATGGAGGAGTGATAGCCCTCGAATGTGCTTTGGCATAAACCTTCCGAGCATAGATTTCGGTAGCATTGACGACATGAGCAAGGCAACGAATAGAATACTTGTTATACATTTGGATATCTGTCAGAGAGTGTTGTACATGCCATCGTGATCATCACACATGCTACCATCCTCACCTCCATTTCCCCATCATGTCGAACCATTACTTCCTCCATCTTCTCCTCCGCTATGCCTCATTCCAACTCCGATCCCCACTCCCATTCCTCCCCTTCTCCCTCATCCCATCATCACTCACCCCTCCCTCTCCACTTCCACTCCCGCTCTCCTCCTCACTACTCAACCTCGCAAACCGCATATGCCACTCACTCTGCTCATAAGCAAACGGCTTGCGCCCATTCTTGCCATACCACAACGGTTCCGCCACGGCAACATCCCTCACGCTCCACCAGGGATGCTTCGTCCTACTCGACAAATGGAACAAGACATCTACCTCCTCCAGACTTCTGCACCCGGTCTCAGGGTAAAAGAGGTAAATCACCGGCGCAAAGAACAAGTTCGTCGCAGCGAAGATGACGTACGTCCGCCACCCGATGGTCGCGAACGCGACGGGGGCAACGAGCACCACAACAAAGTTACTCAGCCAGTTTGCGCTGGTAGCGAGGGCGTTTGCCGGGCCCCGCACAGGGAGAGGGATGAGTTCGACGGCCCACAGCCACGCCATGCCCTGCCAGCCGATGGAGAAGAAGGAGATGAAGACGAACATGCACACGGCCACTACTATCCTGGCGGCCTCGTTGTCGATGGCCTTGGCGATGGCCAGGACGATCATGGTGACGCTCATGCCCGTCGCGCCGAAGATGGTCAGGGTGCGACGGCCCCAGAAGCGGTCGATGCCGATGACCGAGACGAAGGATATGGCGAAGAACTCAGTAGCGGCCGCAGCGGAGAGCAGGCGCGCGACCCACGCCTCCAGCCCCGCTTGGCCCAGGAACATCTCCGCCAGGTACTGGATGAACAGGTTGATGCCGGTGAACTGCTGCATGGCTTGCAGGGCGACGGCGAGGATGATGCGGTGCAGGAAGCGGTATTCGCCCATGCTGAAGGCCTCCTTGGGGGAGCCCGAGGCCATTTGCAGGATGGCGTCTTTGACTTGGAGGAACTCGGCGCGGACGTCTTGATGGGACGGGTGCAGGTCGTTGAGGGCCGAGAGGACGTCGAGGGCTTCGGTCTCGCGGCCTTTGAGGATGAGCCAGCGCGGAGATTCGGGGAGGTGCGGGAGGAGGAAGAAGACGGGGACGACGAAGATGATTTGCGCGGCGATGGGGAAGCGCCAGGATGCGGCGTTGGGTTGGGCCCATGCGAGGCCAAAGTCGATCCAGTAGGCGAGGGCGATGCCGAGGGCGATGCAGGCTCCGGAGGAGACCATGAGCATGCGCCCGCGGCGGTGGGCTTTGGTGCATTCGGCCTGCCAGGCGGGGGCGGTGGAGGCGTTGAAGCCGTTGCCTAGACCGGCGATGAAGCGGCCGACGATGTATTGAGGGTAGGAGAAGGAGGCGGCTTGGATGATCTTGCCAATGGCCAGGACGGTGATGCCCAGCATGAGAGTACCGCGGCGGCCGAGCTTGTCACCGATGAAGACGGTGAGAAGGGCAGAGACGAAGCAGCCAATGTTCCATGTCGCGACAACGATACCTGGGTATGTCAGTGGTGGGACAATGGGTGACGAGGAGAATCGACTGACCTTGCTCGACGGCTACCTGATAATTGGGATTGGCCAAGGTGCCTACATAGTCGATCTGAGGAAAGTATTCTCGGAAGCTCTCTACTGTCGCGAGACCACCAATGTCTGCTTGACCATAACCGAATGCGCTGTCATATGTCAGCTCACTGTCCAGAACCTGAGGCAGGATCGCGCGTGGTAGGCTAGCTACATGACAGCTGCCACTGTTTCAAGGTACAAACTTACATGAAGATCAAACCAGAGCAAAGAGTAATGGCGGCGGTGAGCGAGCGCCCTCTGAAGCCGAGATACTTGTTGAAGATGGCCATGACGCCTGTTTGAATTGTCGCGACAGGAAGCGACAAAAGTTCAACCACGCCTCTGGGTGTGGGATGGGAGGAAGAGATATGTCAGGAACACAAAGAAACAAAACCCTTTTACCACGCCCACAAAAATCCCTACCTCGCGTGTGGGTGGGTAGACGGGATGCACGTCGACGGGTTCACATGCAGCTAAAGCCAGCCAGAAAAGCTAGAGAGCTATGATGGGAACCGTGGGACTGCAGCCATTGACGTGCCACCAACAAGCAAAACGGTATCTGGGAGCGATGAAATCATGCAAAGAGGCAAGGATGCCGGGGTGGATGACAGGGGTTTGGGTCCTGAGAAAGAAGGGATCTGCAGGTTTCGATTGATGAGATCGGGCTACGGAAAAGGACCCGTCGACTTGGGAGAGGGAGAAATTAATGAGTCGTGCACTTTCTCAAAAGGTGCCGTCGTCTCAGATCAGCCCATCATTAACTGTGCATTCGAAGAGGCTTTCGCATGCATGTACAGTTATCATTCGCATTCAACAGTCACGGTAGACATCACGCATTGATCCCCTCCTTCCCAGCCTTCTGCATGCATCACCGTTGACAAGTCCTCGTCTGGCGCACGCACGTCTCTCGCTCTTGTCCGCTAGCGCCCACGACACAGGGAAAAGAGTACGTCAAGATGCAGCCAAAAACTGGAGCCCTCGCTGGAGAACCACCCAGATCAACCCCAACTATTGGCCTTTCGGATGTTCCCTTCCCGCCTTTTAGCCCGCTACCGGACGGGGAGAGAAGATCTTCCCTGCCGCAGTGCAGCCATTGGGTTTTCAACTCGTGAAGCCCTCACGACGCCATCACAAAGCCACATCCCCGTCCATCGCAAGTCCGTCGTTCTTGGGACCATGTTGCTTTCCCCTTCGTGCCCTATCTCCTGCGATGCTACAGCTGCATCGATAGATTGCCTAGCAACCCGCTCCAAAATAGCACCACTCTACCTCTCACCATCGGCATGAGCTTATGCTACTCCCTTCGCCTGGTCCTCGGTATGCCGATGTCCTTTCCTGTGAAGAGGTATCGGCGTCGTACCTGCAACGCCGCCAATCCTTCGCGCTTGTGCCTGCATTTGTCCAAGCACGTTCGAGGCCTTTCATTTCTCGCTCGCATGCATATCGCTCGTGCCACTGCGAGTCTTATGCTTGTCGTGCGACACTGACGGAGGGAAAGATTGGCTGGCATATTTCGCTTGTGCGCACGATGGTTGCAGCCGGCGTCTGCACGTGAAATGACCTCTTTTCGCCCGGCAACCGAGCTGATTTTCAGGCTGGGGATGGTGCGAGATTGATCTGATCTGGTCCGAGTCTGTGATCTACAAAACCTTGTTGCGGCAGAGTGGATGCAGCGACTCGGATCAGCTTGCCCTGGGGAGACATGATTCGGGCAAGTATCATGACTCTGCTCACTTTGGTCTTCCCCAGCCTGTTGATGGAAATTATTTAATGATAGCATCATTGCTTCGTGTGACATTACGGCCTGTGTACCGTGGCCTGTAGGCTATCTCGTCTTTTGATGCTACACGTCTATCTTACATGCCCTCCCTCCTGTTCTTATCCTGTTGCTCGACAGGGGTGGCGCCCAACACCCATCCGATACCACTGGCAAGTCCGCCAGTCACCGCATTAGCAACCATGTCCCTTCTCCGCACCCTCTCGCCGCTCCTCCGCTCTCCCCCTGACCCCTCAGAGTGGAACGAGCTCGCTCCCCATCCGCCTGTGCCGCTAGACCCAGGCCGGGGGGAAGTGGTCTCTTCGTTCCAGCCCCATGCTTCACCTTCTTCGTCTCCCTCCTTATTAGTCGGCTGAGCAGTGGCGTCATCCTCGCCCCAAGCTCCCCAGTCATCGCCCTCGTCGTCATTGGTCGTTTGAGACTTCGTGGCGTTGGACGGCTGTGCTGTGAAGGGTGCTTGCTTCTGCTGAGGTGATACCTTTGTGCTCGTCTCTTTCGACCTCGAAGATGCTCCACTTGCAGTTCGCAGCGGGAACGCATTCCTGCCCAAAGCGCTCGCGGCTCCACGGGCCAGGTCAAACAATCCGACAGGTGCTTCTTCCTCACCTCGCGGCGTAGGGCGAGACTTTTGTTGTGCGGACTCGGTGCTGTTGTAGCCCCTACTAAAGTTCCCAACCGTCCTGGTCGTCTGGTTGAATGTCCTGCCGTCGAAGACGTCTCCGCCACCAAATCCACCAGGTAGGACGCTGGCGGTGCTTTGTCCCGCTCTTTGGCGGTCCAGCATCGAGTCGTGCTCCTCTTCTTCTTCGGCTTGCTGGGCGAGCAAAGCGGTCATTTCCTCTTCAACTCGGCGATACACGCCTAGGATCTCGGTCAGTGCTGAAGTGGGCGCCAGCATCAGCGCGAGTGACAGAAGTTCTGTTCTTTGCTCAAGTCGCCGGATTCGTGCTTCCAAGGACTTTGCTTGTGACGGTGAAGCCGTTCTGCCAGCAAGAAAAGCTGCCCGCCAAGATACATCATCGTTTTCCTGCTTAGGCTTCGACTCTGTCTGCTCTGTGGGTTCGGGCAGCTCGAACGTCGGCTGTAGTCGTGATGTGAGGTACGAGTATGCCGTATCGAAATCGCCAGACGACAAGGCGGCTGAGATGCACATGTAGATGACCCTTCGCTCTGCCTGTTTGGCAACATCTGACTTGGATTCTCGGTGTTGATATGGAGGCGGTCTGTTGATGTCTGCTTCTGGTGCGGCGACTGCAAGGTTGCGTCCGATGTTGATCAAATCATCTAGTTTGGTATATGAATTTTGATTCTGCTCAAGTATGAGCTCGAGGAGGGAAAGCGAATCCGAGGATGCTCTGATTGCTACAGGCTGGAAAGGTACTCCGTGTTGTAAAGTCAAAGAATAGAAGGACATGGTGTGTGTTGCCTGTATCAGAGCGGATGCACGTGCTATAGCGAGGCTGTCTGGAAACAGTCGGAGGAAGAAGGATGTGCTGAGAATTGTCAGTAAAGCACTCAACTTAGAAGTAACAAAGACGTACATATCATCGGCCTTCTTCATATTCCCCCTGTTCTTGTTTCCATTACTGGCGTTATCATAACATCGCATCGCTTCGTTAAGGATGATCTCCTCTAGGTCTTCGTTGGATAGCCTGTGGCGACGATCCGAGTTGCAGATGTACAGCTTCTCGACTAGATGCAAGTCTACGTGATGTCAGCTTCTCCTGCATCGAGTGACCAGAAAAATGCATACTGCCAGTCACCAGCATTGCCACTAAAATTTCTTTCTCAAGGGCTTCCTTTGGAATATCCCCAAATGGTCCAGAGCCTCTCTGCGCATGCTCATCAGGGTCAATATTCCAGTTCCAGAGCCAGAGAAGCTTTGCCCGATCCGACATCCATTGTTCCTCGTCCCTTTTGCCATGCTGTGATAATCCATGCAGAATCTTCTTGACAATCTGCAGCTGCTCCTCATCTTCAGAGAAGAACCTCAGCTTCGTAACGTTGGTGATCGACGTCGGGTGTCCAAGATTTAGCAGTTGATATGCCGAGTAGACCAACATTTGCAACAGCATATATGCAGCCAGTGTTGGTTCCGTAAGAGCATGCTTCTTATCGAGCAGTCGCTCAGGATCCAAGCAAGCCAAAGAATCGGTAGCATGTATCTCTGACATGTGACCATCAACATGAGGTAGCTGTTCAACGCTCGTGGCCAGATCGGGAGGCGGCACGAAATCCAGTAGGTCGGCCAGTCGGCTGAGAATGCCATGGGCGCCTCGAACAACCTCTTCCGTATTCGCTTCTACAGCGTAGCAACATGCGATTGCTGCTTGCGCGTAACGTCTCTCGAGGTATGCTCGCTCCTCGTCATGCATGAGCTCCGCACTGTTTGCGTATCCTCCAAGATCAACGTCGATAGGTCCGTCCCAATCGTCTAATGCGGATGTGACCGCCTGGAAGTCGACGGCCGCATTTCGAACTAGCCACTTGTTAACGTGCTCCCAACTATGTCCAGTTTTGTCCTCATCTTGCGACAAGTTTTCCTGCGTGCTCGGCTCAGAGTCGGCATGTCCATTGAGTCTTCGTCTCTTTCTGGAAGTGTGACCGTATAGCCATGGCCCCACAAGCCCTTTCAGATCCCTGCCAATTGTGCCTGCAGCTTCCGAGGTGCTATCATCCTCCTGTACTGCTCCCGCTCCAGAAAGTAGAAGGTCTGTGCCGTGGTAGCCATCAATCTTTTCGAAAGCTTCTAGTGTCAACTTTGCAGCTGGCTCGATATCCAAGAAGTATTCATGCTGAAGTCGCAAAAGTGGTAAGACCACGGATATAAACCAGAGCCGCAGGTATTCTGATTGCTGAAGGAAAGGACGCACAAGATCTGGTACAAGTGTAATGAGACCCGTCTCTTGATCTATCCTGTAAGCTCTGTGACAGAGGAAGCGCGTCAGGGTATCATCTGGTGCATCCGTTGGCCAAGATGGTGAGCTGAGTGGTAAGAGTGTGAGCTTTCTCAATCGCTTGTCGGCAGAAGCGCTGGAGATGCCATTGACGGCGGTTGTGTCGAGGCTGCCAGACAAATCATTGTCCAGAGGGTCGGCCGCAGTGACTGCTGCAATGAGATCTGTATACTGGCTCGGAGGAGTGACACCGGGCAGGTATGTCAGGACTATGCGGAGGACGAGTTCCGGAGGTAGTTCTTGTGTTCGGAGAAGGACTAGCTGATGGAGAGCCTGGATCTGAGATTCGGAGGCGTAATTGACTGCCAGTAGTATGCACTGGGACTTTGACAGCTTGTCGGCCATGTAAGAATATTGGATACGACAATTGTCTTGCTTGAGCTCTTCGTGGCTGTTGGAGGAGCTATCCCGTCGGAGGACATTTGGTCTCGCCTGGCCAAATAAGCTTTGAAACTTGGCTTTTGGGTAGACCAGACCTGACCTGGCTAGCTGCATATTCCCTTCTCCACGCTGAACCACGCATGTCATGTTCGTCATGCACGAGGGCTTTTCATTGTATATACCTTCTTACCCTATCACGGATGTCGAAGTCCTTCTGACTACTACTCAAAGCTTCACCCAAACAGCATCTCACTACTATACGATTGCACAAACGACGTGACACTTCATCATGTTGCGTTGCACGGGACCATCACGACTCGCGATGCTGATCATTCCGGGCGCTCCACTTCCACCGCCGTGTTTCATGATTACTCGTCTCCCAGAATTTCTCCGATGGGAACGACAACAATTTCTCAACATTGGACAGCACAGAGCGCCTGGCATCTGCCGTCTGCTATGGGGACCAACTCCCTTCAGTTTCATTGCACTCGCTAAGGCGTCAAGCAATTATCCAAGCTTACGCCAGACTGCTTGACTTATAAGTCTACCACGCCTCCATGGTTTGTACACAAGTCCATCCTTTCTCAAGTGCTCTGGTAGTACAGCGTTCTCTTCTCTGTCATTCGTTCAACCACCCCTAGCTCATCTTAGCCTATCATGAAGTCCTCAACTCCAATCACCCTCCTGGCCTCTGCCTCTCTGGCCCTCGCGCAGAACGACTACGGCTGGCAATTCTCCAACGCCCTCTCCACCGGCCCGACAGCGAGCAACTCCTTCATCCGCGAAGCCAACACCACCCTCGTTCTGCCCGCCACCAACAGCCCCCAAAAGGGCAACCTCGCTCTGTGGGCCGGCATGGGCACATCCGGTGGCGACCTCATCCAAGCCCTCGCCATCTCCCTTTCAGGCGGCACGGCAGGCTGCAAGCCCGCTGCAGGCCAGTGGTGCATCGTGGCCAGCACGCTCGAGGAGTCGCAGGAGATGGGCACTGCCGTGCCAGCCAGCGCAGGGAGCAGGATGACTATGCACTGTGCGTATACCCTCTCAATCTTCACAGCGTTCCCTATTCTCACCCCAGACCCTGCTCCTGCCTTGTCCCAATCCCTTCTTACCACCTGTCCTCCCCTCCAATTATCCAACCTTGCTAATACAGAGCAGACAAATACAACGACTCCACCCAGCAATACGACCAAACCGTCTCCCTCGACGGCAAAGTCGTGTCCAAGATCTCCACCACGTCCGGCAAAGCTCAAGGATGGGGCACCGCCGTCGAGTGCCAGCAATCCGCATGCGGCACCGCCCCCGCGCACAAGTACGAGAACACAAAGCTGGTCATGGACGTTGCGGACCCGAATTACGTCAAGACAAAGGGCACCACAGGCGCTACCGGCACCATGGTCACTGCGGATGGCGGCAAGACGTGGACGATTGATGTCATTAGCATCAATGCGCATACTTACACTTAGTACCTTGATGGGCGAGGAGAGAGGATGTGGATTGTACATAGTCGAGAGAGAGGAAGGATCCAGATGAGCAGAAAAGGGAAAATGCATTTTTGGCTACCTCGAGAAGCGTAAATACCACACCTCGACACTGTTTGCCTGATGTGATTGTGATGAGCACGTCGTTGAGATGACATGCAGAAGTGCTGACGTCGATACTGTACCTCGTCACATTGCTTGCGACTACCTTATGCACCAGGAGGAGGAGGTGGGGGTGCGTCCTCACCCGGCGGCTATTTTGGTTAGTATCTTGTCCCGAAGGAGGAAGGGCTGTTGCGTTTGCGACTTACAGGAGGCGGAGGGGCATCTCCGCTTGGAGGTGGGGGCGGAGGAGCAACTCCGGACTGCCAAGGAGCAGCACCGGGAGCCTGTCCATAGCCTGAATTGTCGTATCCACCACCATAGCCGTATCCTCCCTGTTGACCGTACCCGGCAGAGCCGCCTGAGTAGCCTCCTCCACCATACCCACCTTGACCCTGGTTGCCGCCTTGAGCCCATGGAGCAGCACCACCAGCACCGCCAGAGTTTCCGCCGCCGTTGTAGCCACCTCCGTAGCCTCCTCCGTAGTTGTCGCGTCCTCCACTACGGCCGCCGCCAGAAGCCCAGGGAGCAGCGCCTCCTCCTCCGCCGCCGCCACCGCCCTGTCCTCCACCAGACCATGGAGCAGCGCCACCACTGCGACCGCCACCAGCAGCCCAAGGAGCCGCACCGCCAGCACCACCACCGCCAGGTCCAGCTTCGATGCGCTTGTTCGGCTGTCCGGAAAGTTCGCTGAGGAAAGAATCGATGTCGGCTTCTCCGGTACCAGCTCCGATCATTGGGCGCTGAGGAGGACCATCGTTGCGCCAGTTCTGTCCACGTTGACGATCCGGGCAGTCGCGAGCCATGTGACCAGCGTTGCCGCAGACACGACAGATGATGTTGGCGGTGTAGTTGCGCTGCTGCGGGCAGTCGTACTTGCGGTGGCCAATCTCACCACAGTTTTGGCAGGCTTGATTCTCGTCATCACGTAACGTACCGTTGAGTGCAGCAAGCTCGCGGAGCTGATTGCGCTTGAGCTCGTTCTGCCCTTCTGGGATGGAAGCAGCCTATGTGTGTCAGTATATATCAATTGAACAGGAATGAGTGACTTACAGTCTCAATGACGTTGTGAATTGCCTTCTTCGCTTTCTCAATCTTGTCCTCGGTATCAGCCATGATCAGACAATGCAGATCCTCTTCCTGGTTGCTAGCGTGAGCTGCATCAGAACGACCCTTGCCTTCCTTGACAGAGCCTTTGCCACGGATGGCGATCTTGGCGCCGGACTCGGACTCCATCTTCTTGAGTGTGTTACCACGAGGTCCGATGAGGAGACCAACTGTTAGTAGAAAAAACTAGTGTTAGTAATGTCTTGTTAAAAGGGGAGGGGACGAGGTGAGTATTTTTCCTGAAATGTCTGCGCAAAGCTCTTGAGATGTATCAAGGAGCAGAGCAACAAGCCATGACAGTGCCTGAAGCATGGGGAAAGGTTAGATGTTAGAGGGTTAGTTATCATACTGAAGTTAATTTCTGGGTAGTCATTGACTGGGACGTAAACCTTCTCTTGGGTCTTTGTGGGACGGCGGTAGTCCGAAGGTGGGTGGTATCCAGGAATAATCTTGATGGCCTTCTCCACTAGCTTGTGGCGCTCATCCTCAAGCTTCTTTTTGTAGCGGTATTCACGTGTATTGACACGACGACCAAAGTTGTCATACTGCGGAGGAGGGGAAGGAGATCTGTTGCGCGTGTTAGACTGGTCGCGACCGGTGTTGTTTCGAGTGACCGACCTATCGCCATCGGCTGGGACAACATCATTGATTCTCAGCTTCTGACTGATCTCCTCGATACGAAGGTGAAGAGTGTAGGCGTCAAGCTGCTCTGAAGTCATGTTTCCCAAGACTGCTGTCGGAAGGTTCATGAGACCAGCTGCTTTATTCTCTTTTGCCTCTCCCCATCGATTCCTCTTCTTCCTCTTCTTGGTCCCATCGGGGTTGAGCTCTGTGTTATGTGTCAGTGATGTGCTGGCTAAAGTTGGTGTACGACTTGACTCACCTCTCACAGGACTGCGGCCTCTTTTCAGGCTACCCTCTGGCGGTCCATCCATAGGGGAGCCATCTTCGTCGCCGCCGAACCTACGACGAGCTCCGAGCGGGATATTATTGCTACCAGTGATTCCTTGATTGCGCCACGACATGATTAGATGCGTGGAGTTATTGGTAGTGGTGTGTATGCGCGATCGCAAATCCGAAGCTTTGAAGTGAGCTGAAGCGGAGCGTCGTCGGATGAAGGGTTCTTTTCCGGCCGATCTACGGGCCGAGCCCTTTCCAGCAGAGCCGCATCAGGATGCCCTCAGCATAATGGATTCATGCACCTTGGACTCGCTTTCACATGGAATGCAAGAGCACAGCAGCGCAAGTGGACAATGAGGTAACACACGTTAACATCGATAGACGAACAGTGCACTGTGGCGTGACTATCGTTATTCTATAGGTACCTGTTCTAGGTTAATGACAGCAGCCAGGATACATTATGGTTTTCTGGACATGAAGCTGAAAAGGACTTGACAACTCTTCTACCCATGGAAGCGCCTAGACTGCTTCCACAAGCCTTGAATGTTGGTTTACATCATTTTCATGACTTCCCTACAATCCTGCGAAGATCTTCTGGGCCCAACAAGTCGGGACTTCGCAAACCAACACATGCGGCTTGGCCAGAGGCGTCGATTTGTGAGTTTGCATCTCGACTGCACATCGACCTCATGCAAATGGCATAATCAATCATGAAATGCACTCCTACCACTGCAGTTGAGCCTCGTAAGCAATTGTCATCAGCAGTGACACTCGGACTCATGTGCATTCAGCCGAACGCAAAGTGTATTTGAGATTGGCTGTCGGTTGGGCGTTTCACACAGACAGCAAAAGCAGCCATCCGGGGCAGCTGTCACGATCGGTCGACGTTGGTCCAGAAGAGGTTGCTTTTCCATGCCATGCACGTCTGCGTAATTTGCGAGAGTGGGGAATAATGAGTTTCTTCTGGCGCCGAAAGGGCTGCTGGCGTCCTGCAGGGAGAGCAACATGACTGGAGTCTGTCACTCCTTTTTGCCAGAGGTACGACAGCCAGCCACCCTGTATGACTCTTGCAGGATATCCTGGTCTCATCATCGATCAAGGTGGAGGGTTGCGCAAGTTGACGGTCTGGTAGTCTGCGAGATAAAAAGACCGCCCTAAGTAAAGTGGGTGATTTTGGCTTTATTACACATGTCCGGGAGATTACTACCACTCAACCATGTCATGCTGCATCTCATAATATCCGGTTATATTGTCGAGATCTCTTAACTTGCCAGCAAGAGAATTATCTGCATGTCGATGAATAGCAACCAGCTCCACATTCTGATCCCAAAAGTGGCTGCTGTCAGTGTTCCAATCGAGACACGCGAGCATGACAGCGACCTCAAACAGTGAACTCGCTGGCGCCCTCGAGATCCGAAGGTTTGGTTTGAGAACAGACTCGCGGTCAGCCATCGGCCAAAGCTGAACCAATCAAGGGGTCGCTCGTGTTCAATCATGCCATGGTGCCTTGCAGGTGAAAAAGCTGGTTCACCCAAGAAGAGCGGGTCTCGGCGGGACGTCGTCTTGCTCCGGTAAGCTTAAACCCCAGAAATCACACGCTCAGTGGCTGATTGGAGCTTCAAGCCCGCAGCCATTTGTATCAGATTGTCGTTAGCGCCTCGGCGTGGACAAAACACCTTCAATTCCACTTCACGCCCTCCACCCCTTGCTTGTGAAGAAGAGAATGAGGCGTCTGGCCCACTTCCGGATTTTCATTGTTGCAATCTGCACGAGCCTGGAGCTCGACTAAACACACACCACCTCTTTCCTCGACACGATCTTCTGCCTCTGACGTGACACGACTTCCTTTCTGTCCTCACCCGAGTCCCTCTTTTCACAGCGATCCACTCCGTTTCACACCCTCGCACACACTTTCTGTCCGGAAGCGAGTCTCCGTTATCAAGTCACCCTCTGCCCATTCCTCTCCGACAGACACATGCGTTGACGTCCTCCCTCCGCAGAACCTTGCCTGGACCAACAACGACCAGGACGTCACTCCTTCACAAATCCGATTCTAACGTACCTCGGACCTGCAAGAGGACGAGATAGTGGTGCTGGGCGCCCGTCTTTTTTATCAACACACTCGTTCATCACGATCTGGGATCGGATAGCCCTATAACCGCACGCCGTTTTATCCAGAAACTTCTATTTAACCTGTCCGTGACAGTAACAGCAACTCCCGCCGATCTTTCACCATGTTGCGACTCGCTTCTCTCAGTGCTGGTGCACTCTTCTACGGGTATGTTGCAGCTGCTGGCGCTGCAGCTGGTGGCAGTGGTGGAGGAGCACCACCTGCGCAGGGAGCTCAAGGAGGTGGAAGCAGTCATGGCACATTCCAGGGCCCTACACAGGACGACTTTGAGAACATGGCTTTGATCATGTACATGTCGTATGTCTGGCTCGCTATCATCGGTGCCATGTTCGTTCACAGGATTGTCATGTCTTCCCTCAAGTACATGCGAAACCTGGCATGCATGAGTAACGAGAAGCAAAAGTTCTTTGCCGACGTCGATCCCAAGTACGCCAGTATCAAGAAGCACCTTCTCGATGCACCACTCTTCCGAAAGAGGCACAACAGGGAGATTATGCTGTCGTCTGCCATCAATGTCGGCACAGTTCCCAGCCGCCTTCAGACTCTCTTCATCGTGGTCTACTTTGGTATCAACATTGCCTTCTGCTTCCTCTGGCTTGGATATGACCAGAAGAGACCAGTGCTTCTCAAGGAGATTCGCAACCGTACTGGTGTGCTCTCCTTCGTCAACATGATCCCCCTCTTCCTCTTCGCTGGCCGCAACAACATTCTCATCAAGCTGCTCGATATTTCTTTCGACAGCTACAACATGATGCATAGATGGCTCGGCAGAATCGCTGTGCTCCACGCTATCGCCCACACTGTGGCGTACTGCACCAACAAGATCGAGACGACTGGCTTCAAATCCCTTACTGCGTCCATGCTGGCCAGCAAGACCATCCTGACTGGTACCATCGGCACCTGCGCCTTCCTCTTCTTGATGCTTCACTCGCCATCGGTCGTTCGCCACGCCTACTACGAGGTCTTCCTTCACGCACACATCCTTGTTGCTATCACATCATTGGCTGTCCTTTGGATGCACATTGATGGCATTCCAGTCCAGCTTCTGATCCTTACCTGCATCATCATCTGGGCTTTCGAGCGATTCATGCGCGTTCAGAATCTCATTCGCAACAACGTTGGCGCTGGTGGTACTACTGCTGAGGTGGAGGCCATGCCCGGTGACGCTCTCCGCGTTACTCTCCGTCTTGCTCGACCATGGAAGTTCCAGCCCGGTCAACACGTTTACCTCTATCTTCCAAGCATTGGCTGGTGGACCAACCACCCCTTCTCCCTCGCCTGGTCTGACGACTATCAAGATGTCTACAGCGAGAAGGGCCCCATCATGGACCGCCAGGACATTCTTGCCATACGCAAGACAACCATGTCTCTCATCATCCGTCGCCGTACTGGCTTCACCGACAAGCTTTGGTCCCGTGCTGAAAACGCACCACAAGGTCGCTTCGTGACTCGTGCCTTTGTCGAAGGTCCATACGGTCACCAGAACCTCAACTCTTACGGCACTGTCATGCTCTTCGCCGCTGGTGTTGGCATCACTCACCAAGTTCCATTCCTCCGCTCACTCGTCGAGGACTATGCCAATGGCACCTGTGCCACTCGACGTGTCACTCTCGTCTGGATTATCCAGTCACCTGAACACCTCGAGTGGATCCGGCCCTGGATGACCGACATCCTCGGTATGGACAAGAGGAGAGAGGTGCTTAAGATCCAGCTTTTCATCACTCGTCCTCGTAGCACCAAGGAGATCCACTCTCCCAGCGCCAGCGTGCAGATGTTCCCCGGCAAGCCTGACGTGTCGGCCCTCATCACAGCCCAACAACAATCACAAGTCGGCGCTATGGCCGTCAGCGTGTGCGGTACCGGCAGCTTGAGCGACGATGTACGACGAGCAGTCCGCGATAGGTGTCAAAGGACTACGATCGACTTTGTGGAGAACGCGTTCTCCTGGTAGATATGCAGAGAGGAGGTCGATGTACTGCAGCGTGGCGCAAGGAGCGGGAAACGGAGCTTTTTGGGGGCAAACGAACCGCTAATTTTTACTGAGCAAGGCAGACGAGGTGGATTGGGGAGGGACGCTTTCTACTTCCCTGGACATACATTCGTTCTTCTTTGAATTTTTCCGCTGCTTGCAAACTTGATACTGTGTCGTGGAGATGCAGATGGGATCATGCTCGTGCAAAGTGACGTAGGGTGTAGATAGTGTCGTGAAATCAAGATCATGACCAGACCTGTCCTATCCCCACTCGTGACTGCTACATCCTGATGAATTGAGAGGCGTCACTTTCTCCCTTCCACCATGATGATATGATAGCCTTCACTCGTCTTTGCCTCGCCCCATTTTGGACTCCCAGTAGTGCTCTGCTCGAGCTCAAAGGCCACCTTCTCGAACTCTGGCATCAATGATCCCTTCGTCTTCCACCCTAATGAGCCGCCTGTCAAACGTCAGTGACATGCTGCTATCACGTGATAATATCAAAGCAGCGACAGCACAAGCAGCCACAATGCGTCCATCCGAACACCACAGTCACTTCTCCGCATCCCGATCGTCTCAACAAACACTCCGACATGACCGTGCAGTGCTATAATTGGCTGACTCGTGGCGGCCCCGTGGTGAAACAGTAGATAGAACCCTGCCTCTCTCCCCCTCAGCACGAACATGGTTCGGGTCGGGATGCCGTGGAGGAGGTCCAGCTGCGCACAACACTTTTCTGCGCCGGGAAACTATCTCTCGTCAAGCGTGCTGTATAGTCATCCGAATGTCCGCCATGCCTCCCGAGTAGCATGATATGCAGGGCGCATAGACGAGGACAATCAAACGCCCACGTGCCTCAGATGACGGCTCGCTTGGCACTCTCAAACCTGCGCCCTCAAGTGCCATCCTTATCATGCATCGCGATGGAGAAGGCCGTAGATCACACAATTTAGCCCCTCCCAGACCTTTCCCGACTTTGCCTCCCAGATCATGCCGCTTGAGACGGAGAAAGTGGAAGGAAGGTGATCAGCTTACCTGCCCTCGCCTTGTCCTCGGAGAACTCCCTCGCTACATCGTCGAATTTGGCCCCAGCGTTGAGCTTGGCTAGTGCCTCTTCTTTCTTGCTGTGTTTTTCGCACAGGATGTGCCGGACGTTGATCGATTGTGCACCTTTGGCTTTGCCTCCTGCTGCGGCCTTATCGGGGGCGGCTGCTTTGGAGGCTTTTTTGGCAGGCATAGGGTGCTTTCGAGTTTCGCAAGAAGAGATACGGACAGAGCTGTGCTGTCAGATGGGACAGAAGCTGGCTGAGAAATCCGAAATGTATTCTTGGTATGTGGTGAGTTAGAGGAGGACATGGTCTTCTCCGCAGAGTGAGATAGCAGTGGTGTGATTATCACGTGATACATTATGTCTATTGAATCTCCATACGACTTTGCCGCACAGACCGAGGCATTTACGAAGACGTTAGCATTATATCATGTCTACTCGTCTGCATCTTCAAGCTCTGCTCGTGGGTCCGGGTTTGAATCTATCTCCACCAGCCCGTGGTCGCCGTCTCTGTGGTATTTTTGGTGGTCTCCATAATAGATACAGCTGTTTCTCAGATGTGTCTCGATACCTGTAGCCTCAATACGTTGGACCGCCTGCTCATCCCAACCAGGATCATCCAGACGTGTGCGCTGATGTACAAGCTGCGTATTGGCTACACGTCTAAACGGATATAGACACACTTCCTTGAGCTGCTTAAAGGTGCCTTCCTCTACCAGATCTGCGACATTCCTCAGGATTGCTTTACTGAAAAGCTGCAGACGAGGAATCCTGGTTGAAGTATGAATAAACCCTAGTCGTTCGAGTTTTGGCGGAAGGACACAACGTAATTCAACCAGTTGAAGATTATAGCATGCGACCTTCTCATCTGTCGACATACTCTCGTCAATTGGTATTTCTCGCAGATCAGCCTTACCCTCGCCTGCTCGCTGCTTTTCCAAAGCCGTCGATTGCAAGCGATCGAGGACCCTCAGATTAGGAAACATGTAACGTAATTCCAGCAGGTGTCCATCTAGATTTTCCGCAGAGAGATGCTCCAAAGCCTTACCGTGGTGATCAGCCAACAGCTGTATGATGCTCTTGTCGTCTTTGGCGCCCATGCTAGAACTTGCGGATACGAAGAGTCGCAAGCGCATTGAAGCTAGGATGAATTTTGTGATAACGGACAATGACATGCTACAACAAGAAAGGGCTAGTTCCTCGACACTGGAGCTTTTTGGCGGCAATTCAAAGTCCGGTGTGGTATCCTCAACATAGCCGATGAGCGTGAGATTCAGTATCTTGAGATGCGGTAACGCGAACAGAGTGGCGACTCGCGAAGGAGCACAGTAGAATGCTTGGTGCGGATGTCGAAGGTCTGTCGAGGTACAAATTGAGATCATACGAAGAGAATTGAGACCAGGTGGCCAGACTGTGCCGTGGCGGAGGCGGTTCTGAATGTTACGAATCGCAGACACAAGGAAGCCGAGCGGGTCATCGTCTTCTCCATCATATCTGTCAGAGGTCAGTCATGATCTAGGCTCCGTATTGTGCTCTTACGCAATGAAATTGATTCTGTCCAACCTGCTTGCCAGGGCAAATATCAATCCTTTGAGAGGTACATCCGAGCCTAATCGTATGCTTGACTGCCACTCGAATATCTCATCCACAGGCATGTGGAGCACGTCCTTCATGACGCTCCTGTATCTATCCAATTCCGCAGGTGTAAAGTACTCTTCAGTGGCAAGTTGTGAACGATCTTGCTCTGCCTCTGGCCACCCTGGAATCGGCGTTTCATACTCTGGCGACTCAAGTTCGTATGTCTTCCAATCATTCCAGTTCAAACGACATCCCCAAGCGTCGAAAGACCGAATGTGCCAGGCTACCTCTGGGTCTCGAAGCATCAGCCGGAGAAGTTCAGGCACATGCAGTGGCAGGCGATCATGCTGCACTTTGTATTGTGAATGCTTCTCCTTGTTCGCAGCCAGTCGAGGCTTAACAGAGCTGTGCAATATCTTGCAGGAAAGAGCAAAGTTGAGAATGCTGTCGACAGGCACGAAGCTGGTGACTATTGAAAGTAGCTCCCTGGGTAGCTTGAACAGCTCGAACATTGGTATGGAGATGTTTGACGACTATCATATGGTATGGACCAGTCTTGCGTACCTACCAAGAGATTAGCCGATGTTTTTGAGTTATCAGCGTTGTGGTGTCGTTGGTGTGGACGGCAAGCCGCAAGACCGTACGAAGGACCGGAATCCACCCAAGTGATCTCTTGCTTCTGTTTCTGTGCACAACAACTTTCACGCTCGCATCCGAAATCGTACAGACCAACGATCAACAACGTGTGAGTGCTCACAATACATTGCAAGTATTGTGCTGTCATCCCAGCCTGCCATACAACGCTGATGTACTCTGTTCCCTTGACCATGAAGCCCGCATCACATGCCGCATGATGATCATGTCTGCATCTCCCGCAATCCACAACTCAAACATCTGATATTCACTCTGAGAGACGTTCCGATACTTTGTGTACACTGCCTTACATCCTCACTGGAAGAATGACGTCGTCCAACGAACTCGACCCCGACACCCTCAACCGCCACCGCATCCCCTCCTTACCGCCCACAATCTCCTACCTCCCCTCCTTCCTCACCCCATCCGAAGAAGCACACATCCTCGCCTCCCTACCCGCCAACAAATGGACGACCCTCACCCACCGGCGCCTCCAAGCCCACCCCTCCCCACTCAGCAAAACAGGCACCCTCCTGGCCGCCCCTCTCCCTCCGTACCTCTCCTCACCGATCCTTCCGCGCTTCGCCTCTCTCGGCCTCTTCGCCACCAGCCCCCATAAAACAGCCAACCACTGCCTCGTCAACGAGTACCGTGCAGGCGAAGGCATCATGCCCCACGAAGACGGGGGAAGCTACTATCCCTGCACAGTGACGGTGAGTCTAGGCGGGGCTATCGTGCTGGATGTATGGGAGAAGCCGACCGAAGAGGGGCAGGAGGGACGGCACTGGCGAGTTTTGCAGGAGGCGAAGAGTCTACTCGTCACGACGGGGGAGGTGTATAGCTGTACGAGGCATGGGATTGGGGAGGTGGAGGTTGATGAGGACCTGGGGCCGGAGACGGTGGCGAATTGGGATTTGCTGGAGGATAGGGAGAAGGTGATGAGGGAAGGGGGGAGGAATGTCAGAGGCACGAGGACGAGTCTTACGTATAGGGATGTGGTGAAGGTGTCGAATTTGGGGAACAAGATTTTGGGGATGGGAAGGAAGTGAGGTCATGCTTTCGTTAGTCGTTAAGGGATATCATATGCTACGAAAGACTGGATGGAGGTCGGAATGGAGGACACTGTATCAGCTGAGCTCGTCGATCTCGTCGTCATCGGGGGAATGTACCACCAACGAAGCTTCTGATCTGCTCACTCTAGGAGCATGCCGCAAAGACCGTGGAGCGCTCCTTCTCACACTCATGGCTAGCTCGTCCTCTCCATCGTTAGTGGGTGCAGCACTCGCTGTTTGAGAGATAGAGCCAGCCACAGGACTACTGCTCCAAGTTGGATGAGGTGCCGCGGCGAGCTCGCCTTGCATGTGTTCGACGGTTGCTGGTAAGCTCAATCGAGCTGGGGTCCACCCAGGACCAAGCTCGTCTGGTGAGCTGGGAAGAGGAACCGGGTTATAGCTTCTGATAGGAGTCGCAGAGGAAAGGAGACCACTGGCATAACCGGAATCGTCAATTCCAATTACGGTCTTACGTGTCTTTCGTTGTTGATCGTGGTCAGGTTCTGGAGAAGGTCTCTTGAGCGCTGACGAGTCCTTGGCTTTCACGGGGGTGAAGACGATCCATTCTCGGAGGTCCTCGTCGAACGCCCATCGTCTGTACTCTCCCGTCACGTCGCTAAGCTGGAGTGATTCTATCGCCGTCTTCTCGAAGGCCTCGCCGAGCGCTTCACATTCCTCCTCGATATCTCGAGCAATGCGCCGGGATTTTGGCCGCCTGTCCGACTTGGCAAATTGCCTGGTAGTCTCGACGCAAAGCTCTCGTAGGAATGTGGCCGCCACTTCTCCGCAGCCGTACGCCGCATCCATAAGGGGGCGAACGCTGTCGTGTAGCGCATCGGCCGATCTCTCACTGTCGCCGCTTCCTATACAGAGTGCGACGCTGTGAAGAGCATCTATAGCATGTTGTTTCCTTGCCTTGTCAGCTCTCCAGTCTTGCTTCGGGAACCAGACTTTTCGCATAGCCATGACCATGATTTCTGCATCGAAAATAGAATGCTTGTCTGTGACGTTGAGTGCTGTAAGCTGGAGCACAGTCGTGAGAATGAGCAGCTTTGTGGCGAGCGCCTTCCAGCCTGCGTCACTACCAGCGCCTCCACTGATGTAGACGTGCTGCTGAAGCTCGCTTAGTATTCGCATAGTGCTTGTCTTGAAAACGGTAGTGATGGATATCGCGGTGACCATCTTCGGGTCATCCTGGCTTGTTTTCAAGCCCACCATTGCCATCGATGCAAGTACTGTTAGTAGAAAGTCGATATTGCCAGCGATCTTACGTATAGCGGATCCATGCGTGCCGCTGTTGTTGCAAAGATCCCAACCGGTACTGCCGTCCTCTCGCATCTCCGGGACGCCACAGATGGACAACAGGTGTTCTATAGCGACCAGGCTTTCGCCGCAAGCTTCCCGGGCGAGTGAGCCACACACGGAGACGATCCAGCTTCTCCAGGAATCGTCACTGAAGCAAGTAATATCCACTACTTCGTCTCGGTGGAAGTATTGGCAAATGACACTTGCTGGTGTCATTTCATCCGAATTTGGCAGGGATTGAGCCGAGTCGTCAATGATTTTTGTGACCGTGGGCTTCAACCCTTTGATACTGATGCCTACAGCAAGGAAATCCAAGACTTCGGATCTTTGTGCTCTGCTGAGAAGCTCAGCGTACAATATCGCCCACGTGTCCGACTTGAATAGACCGGTCCGGAAGCCATTTGCCACGAGATGTATAGCATGAGCTCTGACGACTTTTCGGAGAGGAGGATAAGACGAGTCAGCGGTGCCGAGAGACTCGAGATCAGTATATATCTCGTCAGCGATGTTCACGTCGTCATTATCGCCGTCCGCTTCTACTTGCGCCTGCTCGAAGTCGATCAAGGTGGGGACTTGATGAAGACATGTATCAAACAGACTCGATGGACCAGACTGAGCTGTCAGCCGTGATACAGACTTCATTGACTTCTTCCTCGCGTAGTTGGCGATCTGAGGCCCACCGCTAGAGATACTTCCAGGAAAGCCACCTGGAAAGGACCTCTGTGCTTGCTGATGCGGCGCAAGCTCGTTCGGCAATATGTCACCGGCTGAGCCTTGGCCAGCGACATCACTGCCAACATCTGAGGACCCTTGGGTCGCCGTCTGATCAATAGAATTCTTGGTCCGCTCAAGTACTGTGATGAGACCCTCCAATATACCTTCTTCCAAGTTGGCACTTTTCTGCGTTTTCGGTGTCGATACCGCGGTCCTCAAGACTTCCCATCGGATACCATGGAGATTCATTCTTGGGTGACTGCCACGTGCGATTCCATCTTCATCTGCGACAGAGTCGGAAAGCTCGTTCTCGTCCTCGCGGGTGTCGAACGGCTGGATCCGCGGTGCTTCCCGGTAAGGTGTTGGGAGCATCGGAGCGGCTGGCATTGAATCTTCGTCAATTCTCCGTTGCTGGACGGTATGATGCACATTGTGTCGTGCGCGAAAACGTCCAGCGTATGTCCGTCGGATCGCTCCCGGGCCTCTTGGGACCCAGCTCGGATCTCGCTGATATGATGGCGACTTGAAGGATGAGTCATTGCTGTCTTCTCCGAGCGAGTTCTTGTCGCCGGAGTCTGAGTTGGCGTTGGCATTCCTGGTAGAGGCTGCGACCAACTTTTCCAATGGCTCGATCCTGGAGGTGATAGGCCTCAAGAGGCGTAGACACCGACTCGCTGTCCATGGTGTTTCCTGGTCTCCAGTCTTAGGCATTGTCACTGTATATCACGTCATGACATGTCCAAAGGAATTCGCAATGGTGAGCTGGGTCTCGCAGCTATTCTGACGCATGACATCTGCATTAGGCAAGGTAGAATAGATACCGAGCTCAGGTCAACAAATCAACATCTCCCCAGCTTTTAGTGCCACGCTAGCGGAGACCAGCCGCAGAGCCGCACTCTATACTACAGTCGCTCTAAAATACAGTCTATCAATTGTAATCGACATTTGCCTCCCTCTTTTCATCTTTCACCCTAGGCTGATCAGATCGCTGTCGCCGCTCCGTAGAATGTGTCTCGACATGTCCCCCTGCAGGAGTCTGGCTTGTCTTCTCCTAGTCGTCGTCTTTGTCGTCCTCCTCAGGTGGTTTCTCAGTAATGAAAGTAACATTCTTCTCCAGGTTTCCCTTCCGGTCCTTGACATAGAATTGGTACTTGCCGTTGTTCCAGAGATCCTTGATTGTCAGTTCTCTTGTACGTCCCAAAGACTCGATGGCGGAAATGCGATCCAATGTAGCGACGAGGTGTTCTTCGAAGCCCTCGATAGCGCATACTTCTCGGAATGCGTTCATCATCGGAACAGAGTCGGCCCGGACGTTCGCTTTCGAATCGATGGTAAAGATGTTGATGGCATCATACTGCTTGATGAAGTCGGCTCTGGTCATGATTTGTCGTGCTTCGTGCAAAGGTATCTCAGGAAGCACATGACCATGTTCATCACTCCAATTCACACCGATTTCCTTCTCCCTGTCGACAAGTGCTTTTGCCATGACTACCGCCGCAGACTAGGAAGTGTCAGCATTGATCCCAATGGCAACGTATCGTTGAGCTTACCGCAAACTTCTGTTGATCCATGACATCGTCGTCCATCTCCTCGCCCAGGATCCAGCATTGATTCAGAAACCAAGTCTTCTCCATCTGATTGATATCGTCGCATGTCTTGAGCATGTTCGAACTCTTCGCGACCCGCTATTATAATATTAACAAAGCTTAGTGCTATCCATGGATGTACTTGCATTCAGGAAAGCCAGTCGGCCACCAACTTTCTTGTATACTTCTTCAAGCAAGTCCGAAGTGGGGTGCTCGTTGAAGTACTTGTATCGGTGGTTCCTCAACGCTACGATGGCCTTATCCTTTGGTAGGTCGTATATCGGAATGACCTGCAACCTTGTCGCATACTGTTTGAGACGCTCGTAGACCCAATAATCATCGCTGTTGAAAATAATGGTCGCCAAATTGCCCGCTGCCCATTGTTCTATACCGAGTCAGCTCCCATTGTCAGCTCTGTTATGGCTTGAACTCACCCGCTCGTTGCTGCACGAGCTCCAGCAGATCTCTACCATCTTCATCGTCCCGCAAGAGATGCGTACTGTTAATGATCATAATCAACGGCCTGCCGACCGTATCCCTCCGTCGCAACGCAATCTTCTCCAACTTATTGAACGCCCGCTCAATATCCAAAAGCGCACTCGCATCTCTCGGCCCCCTAATCGAGAACAACGCCCCGATGTTATCCTCATGATACTCAAAATCCAATGCCTTCCCCAACCTCACCCTAAAGATCTCCAGATCCGCATGCGCCTCAAACATCGCGCACCCCTCACCATTGATCTTCGCCATCGCATCGATCAACATCGACGACTTCCCGGTTCCCTTCTCGCCGACGATCAAATAATACTGCCCCCTTGATTTGCCACTGACAATGTCGTCGAGGCGCTTCTGCTCATCCCGATCGATCCAATGCGAGCGATCACCCTCGTCATCCTCGATGAACGGTTTTCCCCGCTTATCAGCGAGTTGCAGCACGGGATCGCCTGGCTTGAACGCATTCTCCATTTTCTGCAAGACAAGGTGCTTGTAGTACCTCGTGTAGCTGTACCCGATGATACCCAGGACAGCGACGCTGGCGAGTGTGGTCATAGAGGACTCGAACATGCGTCCGAAGGTCGCACCCCAGCTGGACTTGTCGTCGTCCTTCTTGTTGGGGTTTTCGGACTCGTCATCTTGCCCCGGGATGTTGCTTCCAGGGGTGTTGATCTGCACGATTCCGCGGTAGAGTCCAGGTTTTGTTCTAGGGAAGGAATGCCGCGTCAATGCGGAACGATTGTGTCGCCAGCCCTGTGCAAAGGAGTGATGCCGCAGGACGGGCCGCATGGTGCCAGGTGCCGGTGATTCCGGGAGAAGTGTAATGAGAGATGGGTTGTTCTTGTTGGCATCGCCGAAACGCGCAGACGCTAATGCAGGTAGGCGGGGCGATCCGCAGAGCCGCATCTGGTACAGCACCGGCATGATGGTCTTGGGTGCTGCGGACAACCACATCCTACTGTGTCAGACGAAGGCTTACCGGCGAGCACAGAGCGAATCTCAGGTCTGGATGATGATGTACATGTTTTGAGAGTGGTGAGATTAAATAGTACAGGCCATGCAAGTCTTTGTCCCATCAGGATCCAACCCTATGCAACTTCGTACCCACTAGGACATTGACATGTCCGAGGATGTGCCATCTACATGGTTGTGCAATGCTCATGCCTTGCCTTGCCTTCTCTTCGGATTGACATTCCCCTTCTTCTTGCCGCTAGGACTGCCCTTTGCCTCTCCGTTGATATACTTTAGCAGTTCGTCCACGGATCGGCTGTCAGGACCTCGCTCCCCGGTAATGCTCGGCATGGTAGTCGTTGCTTCGACTGACTGACCAATACTTGGTTGCGGTCTGACACCCTCTGCAGCGCCGACAAGACCACGTCCACCTCTCGGTCGGATAAGCAGCCTCCGGCTGAGTGCATCCTTTTGGTGCTTCGCAAGACTGACTGCTGAGCTGGTCAAGCTTTCAAGCCAGCTCTCTGCCTCCTTAGTGTTGCGATCTTCAGGGCCAAGCTCGTTTTTGAAGATGGTGTATGCCTCACGCATGCGATTGACAGCCCCCTTGGGGTCGCGATCTAATGCCAGGGCTTGTGCAAGCTGGAAGAGAAGCGTTGCGGTGTTGACGCTGTTCTTGCCAGCCACAGACTCGCAGACTGAAAGGGAAGATTCGAACCAAATGCGAGACTCGTGGTAGAGCTTTAGCGATTGGAGCATGACAGCGGCGTTATTGAGAGTTGTAATGCTATCGGGGTGCGAAGGACCATAGATGATCTTCCAGAGATCCAAGGCATGGCGAACGTAGCCGAGTGCGATCTTGGTGTTGCCGTTGGCGTGCTCGAAAAGAGAGAGATTAAGGTAGCACAGAATTGTCTCAGCATGGTCAAGGCCCAGAGTACGTTCAGAAATGATAGTTGCCTTGCGAGCAAGCTCAACAGCTGCGTTCTTCTCATCGAGAGAGTAATACAGCGTTGACAGGGCGTAGTAGACTCTTGCGACTTCTGGATGAAGGATCCCGTAGATCTGCTCATGCAAAGACAATGACTCCAGAAGCAGTTCCTGTCCAAGCTCCTTCTGATCCTGTGCAATAGAGATTCGTCCAGCTTCAAGCGCTTCCTCAGCAAGCACTGAGCGCGGAGACGCCTCTTTGATAACAGGATAGATGTTCACAATATCGTTCGGGTGGAAAGTCTGCTTGGGTGCAGCCGGCTGCGCAGCTGGTGGTGAGTCCGACCTCTTTGATTTCTTCTTGTGTGAGGTGCCGTTCGTGGTTGCTTTAGTAGTCTCCGCCGGGCCATGACCGTTGGTAATTGGCTGGCCGAAGTAATCTTTGGCTTCCAGCTGGAGTCCTAGCTTCAGAGATACCTCGCGGAGCATCTGAAGTCGCTGGCTTTCTATCACTAGCGTCTCCCCAACGTCGTAGCGATATCTTCGCTTGACTTCGGCGATGATCTGAGTCCTCAAAAGATCCGGTGTGAGTTCCAAGAAAGTATAGTCATCATCGGGGTACAAGGACTTAAGCGACTCATCCAATTCCGGCACAGATTTCGCAGCTGATCCGAGCAGGCAATTCAGTAGATGTGCCGCGCACGAATGTGCGAATATCGGTGACAGACGCTTGAGGTACTTCGCACTTACATGCTTGAAGCCTCTTGAAACCATCTCCTGGTGACAAAGCTGCTTGAGTGCTTGCAGTCTTGGATCTTCCTTGTTCGCCTCTTTCGCTACTACCCCGAGATATCTGACATTGATACCACGCTTGTGCAGTAGGCTCGAGAGGGACTGGCCATCCATGGGAAACCCAACGTCACCTTCAGAGAGATCGTGAATCATTTTCGGGATGACCTCCGTGCGAAGATACTTGCAAGCATTGCGCACTTCAGCCTCGTCCTTCACCCACTCCTCCTTTTCCTCCTCTGTCTGTGGCACCTGACCGCAGCATACATCTGGGTTGAGAGAGAATTGGAAGCCGGACACGTCCACGCGCTCCTGTTCTGGCTCTTTCTTCTCAGCTTTTTCAACCTCTTTCCCTTCCTCATTTGTACCATTCTCACCCTTCTCAGCAGTGACAGTGGCAGACTCGCCGTTTGTTATCTGCTTGTCGCCACCTTCTTTGCGGGCTGCCTGTCGTTTGGCAACCTCGTCTTTGACGTAGGCTTGCAATTTCGTCCTCCAGTATGATTCGACCAGTTCTGGTCGCAAGACTGCCATGCGGTGTGGGTAGTTGTCTCTGTCAGCTGCACCCTCAGCGCTCGAAGCATCCTTCCTGTGTTCATCCAGCCACGCCACATCAAGCGGTGTGATACGATACAAGTCCAAGACATATTTCCTGCCGTCTGTTCCGAGCAAACCTTTAGTCTCCACACTGCCCTCGAGATCATGGCGTTTTCCTTCCTTATCCCAGACTGGATGTTGCTTGACACGAAGCGACCTTGACAACTCCGCAAATGGCTGCTTGAAACCCTCGTGTTCAGCAATAACGTCCTTGCCCTCAACTCCACCGTAATCGATTTGGTGCTCACCAGGCTCTCGCTGTTTGAAGATACCAGGCACGATACTTTGACCCACCAGACGCTTCCCAAGGTAGTCTACAACGACGGTGCCGGGCGTGAATAGCCCTTGGATGTCCAGCTGATTCACCGCCTTGACTCCCATAACGTCTTTTCCAGTCGCGACTCGAGCGGCATCATCGCCGCCGTCCCTTTCGAAAGTACCAACCCCATCGGCGCCGAAAGAATAAAATACATTATTGTACACAAAAATCTGGGCGTCGCGACCTTCTGTCGGATTCAAGGGCGCAACTTCTCCGCGAGCAACCAAGACAGCACCGCGGACAGCCGCTTCATTGTACTCAGCGAACAGCTTTGAGGTGAGTCTCTCCCTGAAAACGCGATCTTGCACGGTCTCCTTGGGCAGCTCGCGTGTGGACTGGAATTCTTCGTTCCAGTCGCGTAGAGTTTCTGCGTTCTCCGGACCAGCCAGCAGGTATGGCTCTTGAGTCCTGGTGATGTCGGAGACGTGGTCGGCCAGGGAAGCGGCCGTAGGTGACACTACCCATGGACTGGAAGGGATTGCATTTGAGAGCTGGAAGGAGGCCAGTGGATCCTTGCTTGCGTTGAACTCTTGAAGCGCTTTGAAGGAAGATTCGAAGGATGGAGAGATTTGACCAAGCAAGTTGAGCAGAGAATGAGCAGAATGTCCCTTTGGCGCAGATCGTGGTAAAGGGTCAAATTTTTGGTTCGTGGACTTATTGACGAAGAAACCAGAGACGTGTGAGGTTATGTTGTGCTGTTCTCCTTCGTTGGTGGTCACAACGATGTACAGCAGATGTCCCTTCGCTCTCAATGGGTAAGGTGGAGGATTCCAGGGCGAGAGAGACAGCGACTTTACCGTCTTTGGCGCAGCCTCTCCTGCTGGAGGTAGCAAGGTGGAGACGGTACCAGGGGTCTCCAGGTTGTATTGAGCAATGTCCACATCCACCGGTGTCTCCTTTCCGTCTTTTGATACTGTGGAGCGCGATACGCTATCATGCAGTGACAACCCCGCCTTGACTCCATGGACGAGGTCGGTCCTGTCTCCGGAGGCTCCAATCAACTCCCGAATCCTGACGAAATGCATGCGAGCCTGGCTGTCCGTATAAGGATCCTCGATCAAGGTTGCATGAGGGTCTTCCACGATCCCGGGAACTTCAGAAAGCTCGACGAAGTCATTGATACGCTTGCCCTGGTGCTCGAGGTGGAAGCAGGAATACTGGAACGTGAATGGTAGGTCGATGATAGACTGTCGGATGTCTTGCACCTGCCTTTGCGTCGCATGTCAGGTCGCCCTTTTAGAAACGCTGTGTGTTGGCTTACTCGTGCGTGCTGCACATCACTGAAGTAGCTCCAGGCTCGTGCGGTAGCTTGATGTGCAGCTGGAATACGCTCTCTGGCGGAGTCCCACCTCCTCCATCTGCTGCTCCATCTTGCTTCTTTTCGACGCCGTTTGTGGTTTGCTCTTTAGAGGTTACCTCGGACAGCGCAGCGCCTATGCGGCATGTCAATCACGGCGTACTTAGTGCGAAATTTACCACACTGACCTTGTTCTCCATGGCCATCACCTGCCATTGATCACAGACGCCGCACAAAAGAAGGAAGCGGGAGGAAAGTTTGCTGAATTGCAAAGAGCGACTCTAGCTAGTATGAGCTTGAAGATTTGTTGGATGTCAAGGGTACGTGAAATTATATAATAAGAGTAACAGAAATAAGTTGCTACAGGAGCAATGCAAAAGACAGCAGAACAGATGGAACTCGAGCTTCCGAATCTATCCTTGAAAAATTGTTCATTACGAGCATTGGCCGTCCGCTCCTCCGACAATTTTCGAGAGAGCTCCCCGACAGGCACCATACCGTTCATGGTTTAGTCCCAGATCTCCCCAGATCTCTTGACCATCATGGTTTATACCCGAACCAATGAGCTCAAAGGCGTGTCCACCTGTCAAGAGGATGCACATTTGGGATTGTGGAGATGGAAAATCCTGGTAAGAACCTCGAATGCTTCCTATGATAACTGCAAATGGTCTCGACATGACCCGGACTATGCGTCCCCGTTGGTCTGGTGCTTCCTCTTTCGTTTCTTCTTCCTCTCTCCTTCAACAATGCCATTGACTTGTTCCTTGCGGCCATCTGCGCCGTTGGACTGCCCCTTCCTGTATGGCTTAAAGTCACGCTTCCCCTCTGCCTCAGGCATCCTCCTCTGCACGTACTCAGCAAATGTACCACCGTACCCTTCCTCGTTACCAAAGGTTTCTCTCCTCCACTCTCGTAGCCTTGCCTTTTTGCCAAGCTTCTTCCTGTCTTTCGCCTTCTTCTCTTCATCCCTGAACGCGTGAGTCTTCTTCAACCCAGCGAACGTATTGAGCTGAGTATCATCTGCAAAGAGTATGTCTCTTGCCGAAAGACCATATGATACAGGCGATGTCTCTCGATAGCGGAAGCCGGCGGCAGATGCTGATTGTGGCTCCGTTGTGAGCTGCTCGTCTACCAGTGATTCGATTTGTCGGCGTTGTTTGCGATCAGCACGCTTCTTCTCCGATGCAAGCTCTTTTCGCGACTTTTGCTTCTCGGATCTTGCATCCTCCATAGGAACATGCTCGTCTCCTTCCTGTACCTCGTCATTCTCATCGTCGGAGAGCGTAAAAGCCGGCTTTTGCTCAGCTTCCTCATCGAAGTCAGGCACGAGGTCTTTGATATCGATATCATCGTCCCATTTGGGTTTTCGGACCTTCTTGCTGCTGCGATCCTCCTCTTGTTCGCCATCATTCGCCAATAAATCGTCCTTCTCAGCGTAGTACTTGTCGCCAAAGCGTTTCTGCATCTCCTTCTCCCAATTGTCATCATCAAAATCACCTTCCAGTACATCCTTCCACTCTGCCAAGTTGACAATGTCCGCGGCTCCGAGACCAGCAGCTTCCTTGATCATCTTGACTTTCTCTTCGACCTCTTCGATCCTCAGCTTCCTCAATCTCGCCTTTTCCTCCTGTTTCTCCCTCTTTGCAGCCTCCTTCACTTCGCGCTCCCTTTCTCTTGCCTTTTGGCGACCAGTCTTCTCCTCTCGCCTGACCGAGAACTTTTCCATATCACGGGCGAAGCTTACCAACTTGGCATTCGCTTTCTCGGGATCCTCGAATCGCATGTTGTAAGCTTCTTCGAACTCTTCGGCTCTTTTCTCGTCCTCCGAGTCATCGCTATCAAGATGTGCGAATCTTGAATTCGTATCTGGTACCCAAGCACGAGCAGCCATGAAATTGGACAGATACGTCTCTGGGTCCTGATCGGCTTTCTCAATGTCCACGTTCTTCACCTTATGTTGTCGAGAGGGGTGGACGCCTGATGCCGAGGCTTCGACTGATACGGCGTCGTGAGCTGGAGTAGTCTTCTTGCGCAGGAAGCCATCATCATCCGACTCCTCGTCCGCGGCCGCTGCATGCATCTGTCCCACGAGACTCGCTCTTAGACTATCCTGCTCCTGGTCGTAGGTCGCCGGTATATCGTCCTCTTGCTCCTCGTTGCCGTTGGCGCCTCCCAAAAGGTTCTGTCTGTGGTAATCCTTCAAGTATAATGGCTTTTCTTTCTTCGCCTCGCCATCTAAGTTCGGCAGAGTTTCCTCCAAAGGTCGATAGAAATTGACCTTCTTGTCATAGATACGAGGATCTCTTGACTTCAGCGCCTTTAGAGTTGCTTGGATCTCGTTGTCTAGCTCGCCGGTAACCAGTTCTCCGTCATCGTCCTCTTCCTCTGAAGTCGAATCGTCCGAGTCCTCTGCGTTATCGTCCCGACGATCTGTGCCATTTCGCTTGTACTTTTCTTCGAGTCTATGCCGCTCTTCACGTTTCTTGTTATGCTCAAAACGTTTAGCGAACTCTTCGTTAATCTTCAAGCTGCCGTCGTCGGTGAGGGGCACCCCGCCTGCATCGTCGCCGCTAGCAGAAGAGTCTTCGTCGTCAGAGAGCAGCTTCGTCCTCTTGGCGGGTCGTTCGGCAGACTTCCGAGGCATGTTGGATGTAGTCTCGAGGGACTATGACGCTGGAAGTGATCTGGGGATTAAATAATTATTCGCTGCGCCCAGAAAATTATTCTCGTCGGCCATTTTGACCCCGACGTCTTGGCTTCTCGTTTGACGAACGCCTGAACTTTGCGGGTTTGCGTTGTTCAGTGCAGAGCCGCATCATCATCTATTTTGGTTCTGCCGTAAGGCTTCATGTGTTTCAGTCCACTGTCATCAAGCCAGCCGTGTACCTGGATGCCCTAATGTACATCACAAAGTCACGCTCTCTGATTCCTTCATGGAATGATTTGTTCTCTTCCGCTTGCGAGATCGGTATATAGAGCAATCGATGCAAGATGGAGCAGGACGAGCCGCCGACCTTACGACCGGTCGATAGACCGCTGGACCTCATGTGAGCAAGTGTGCTCTGCTACACCAGGTTGAAGCTAACGTCGCATAAAGCCCAGTCGGTCTCAAAGAGGCTGCTCTTGATTCGCCTACCTTTCGCGCAACAGCAGTGCATTTCGCGGATCAAGTCGACCAAGTGGAGAAGTGGTTAGATGGGTTCGTCAAAGCCGGTGTCAAGCTGTCGCAAGACGTTTTCGTTCTGGAGAACTCGATAAACTCTTGGTTACAGCAGACGTCGCCCCCGCAACAGGTCAGCGAGGCTGTAATCGACCATGACTACACCCTCCTTGCGACACGGCGCTACGCAGAGTCGGCACGTGAGGTTTGGCAGGGCATGTTTCGATCCATGAAGAAAAGCGAGAAGAACATCAATGAGCCTATCAAGGCCTTCCTCAACAGCGACCTGAGGCTATTCAAGGAGGCGAGGAGGAACCTGGACACTGCACAGCGAGCTTTCGATAGCATTCTCTCTCGATATGCAAGCCAACCGAAGACCAAGGAGTCGTCCGCGCTCAGAGAAGATGCCTTTCAGCTCCACGAAGCCAGGAAAGCCTACCTGAAAGCCTCTCTCGACTTCTGCACACAAGGTCCTACTCTTCGAGCATCACTGGACAAGCTCATCGTGCGCATCTTTTCTGACCAATGGAGGGACTTCAAAGCCGCACGCGACCAGAATACCCAAGCTTTTGTTAGATTCGGCTCTGAGATGGACCGCATTCGTGGGTGGGGACGGGAGATGGAGAATTCAGAGAGAGCATTCAAGAGAGAGCTGCTGATGGCAAGACGGCAGATCGAAGAGAGTGCAGTACATGCTGCGCGACCGTCACGAGAGCTGGACGACTATGCAGAGAAGACTGCGCCATATCTCGGTGCTAATGTATCGGCATCTCAACGGCCAGAAAAGCAGGGATGGCTCTTCCTCAAATCTGTCACCGGCAAGCCCGCAAGGACGGTTTGGTCAAGACGCTGGGTTTTTGTGAAGAATGGTATATTTGGTTGGTTGGTACAGGGCGTGCGGTCAGGCGGTGTCGAAGAGAGCGAGAAGGTCGGGTTACTTCTCTGTAGTGTTCGTCCAGCGCTGCAAGAGGAGCGTAGATTCTGCTTCGAGGTCAAGACGAAAGATACTGGTATCATCCTGCAGGCAGAGTCGCAGAACGAACTAAACAACTGGATTGATGCGTTCGACCTAGCAAAACGGAAAGCATTAGAAGACCCTGCCAGTACGGAGACACCTACCACCACCGCTAGCAAAGATGCTGCGTTCGCCATCACGCCAGCAGTGGCACCAGAATTTGCAGCCAAAGCTGACGGCCATCTCATCCACGGTAGTGATGATCAACTTGCTCAACTGTCTATACCTGATACTGGCATGAATCCTGTGGCAGCGCGTAGCAGCTTCGATGTTTCATCGCCGAGAAGAGTGGCTACCATGGAGCTAGAGAAGGATCATGGAGGACGAATCATGCAGAAGCTCGACCTACATCGGAAAGCGACGCCGAGCCCGCAGATTGGAGCTGGAGGAATCGCAAGCTTGATAAGCTCGAGTCACAATGTGCTTCCCGTCGGACCTGTCTCTCCGCCTCAAGCCACGGCAGAAATGAAATCACCATTAGCACTGGCGGGTAGCTCTCTGGCACCGTCGACCTTAGCAAACCCGCCCGCACCAACAAGCCTTAGCAAAACAGCAGTGGTGGTCAGCGGCGAGAGAGGAATACGTATTGGTCAGGCTGATGGTTCTGGAATGCCAGGAGGTATCATGGCGAACCTGTGGGGTAGTGAGAAATGGGGCTCGGTCAATCGTCTTGAGCGCGAAGGTATGCGGACACCACGGAAGGCGTCTTCTCAGCCCGTTAGCCCAGAAGTACCGGACCCAATTGCAGTACCGGTAAAAGCAGCTGACGACGTCGGTGTAATGGATGGTCAAGGAGAAGCGCAGCGATCTTTCAGCGCAACAATTCAACAGCCAGGTCTGTCACCAATGCGGAACGCTCACAGAAAGGCTATGAGCATAAATACTGATGGCAATCTCGTTCCTGCGCCTGGACAAGACGAGGGTTTCTCCAGCAATTATCCTCTCGCACTTCGAGCACAAGATGCGCAATTTCGGATCCTGTTCCCGGACGTACATCGATCCGAGAAGGTCGTACTCGTCTTTAGGGCGACTTGGAATCCGAACGAGGAGCAGGAATTCCCTGGACGAGTCTTTATCACGACCCGGGAAATTTACTTCTTCAGCCATCATCTTGGTTTCGTTCTTATTTCGGGAGTCACGATGGAAACTATCACAGAAATCACGGCTGCTCCCGGCAAGAACTGCGACTACCTATTCATGCATCTCAAGTCGAACCTGAAGGATGATCTCCGAAGAGTGACTATCAAAACATTCCTCGAGCCTTTAAAGCTTCTACAGAAACGACTCAATTACCTTGTACAGAATGCTAATTCTGATGCACCCGCTGGGCTTGAGGAGGTCATCAGGACTTTGCTCAAGATGGAGAACACAGAACCAAATTCGTCCGGAGACAACGAGAGTTGGGATATGATCGGCTCTTCCGGAGAGGAGGACGAGCAACGATTACCCAGGCGGCGCGAACACGACATTAAGCCGAGTCTGCGTATTGACGGTAACCTTTTCGGTGACCCTATCAGCAAGACTGGTCGCGAAGTGACGAGATTCAAACTTCCAGCACAGCCAGTCAATTACACGCCTCCGAATGTCGGCCCAGCAAAGGTCATCAAGGACTTCTCGACAAGCGCCAAGGCGTTATTTCATGTCATGTTCGGCGACAAGAGCGCGGTGTTCCAGCAATTGTATCGCAACAGAGGTGCTACAGAGATTGTTCAGTCTTCCTGGAATCATTCTGAAGAAGCGCACTCGAAAAGAACACTCAACGTCATCTTCGATTGTGGGAAGCTCGTCGAGACACAGACCATCGATGTCCAGAATGATCACCTCTGCTATGTTGTGACTGCAGTTCAGGTACCGTTCAACTTCCCTCTCTCGGACCGCTTCTACTTCATGACGAAATTCGTCATCACGCATTCTGCAAAATCACAATCGAGATTTGCTATATACACCAACATCAATTGGTCCCACGATCCTCCACTGGCGAGAGCGAAAGGCCTCATTGAACGTCGGGCTCGGATTCATCTCAGCTACGATGCCAACGAGCTGATGAATCTTGCCATGGATCAGGTCGTGAAGCTGGGATCTCAGAGCAAGACTAGCAAAGCTATCCACATTTTTGGTCACATTGGTCAATCCACACAGCCAATTCATCTCAAGGGCTCCGACCTCCCTCAACAACCCTCTGTTTTGGAGCACATGAAGCTGCGGCGTTATACTCTCCTCAGTCTATGGTTTCAAGAAGTCTTTGACAGTGTCCTCAAAGTGGTCAGCGTCATTTTTGACTTTGCGGATGCGTCAGTCAAGACGGCCATGTCTATCGCGAGTGCACACACACTACTCATATTATTGCTTGCTGCCAGTGTGGTCTTCAATTCGTGGCACAGCTACAGGGATGGCATCACCTGGTGGCACGAGCGGGAAGCGTCCAGATTCATGGCTCGATTGGGAGTCAGGAACGACGACAGCATCACTCGGACAATATACCTTAAAGATTATGAGGATTTGATCCATCACCCGACGGCCTTGAATCTTACTTCGCCAAGCACAGTCCCCGACTCTTCGGCAAGCTGTCGAGCGACATTCAATGACATCCTCATCTCGCATGACTCTACCGAGCCGGTCGGGTCTATCAGAAGGGCAGAGAGCAGGTTACACGGTACTCGGAAGACATTGGCCCGGTATCGACATGACTTACTGGTCGCGCTGAGAGTGGTCAACAGGGTGGAGAAGGAGGTAGTGCAATCCGCTTGGGAGGACTGGGTGACTGAGGAATCCGATCGTTGCGACAGAATGAAGAGAATGCTTGGTACTGGTCATGATGGTGACGGTAAAGGTGGCAAGAGGATTGACAAGCGTTGGTCAAAGGTTGACAGCGAACTTGAGAACTACTGTAAAGGTTGCCGCAAGGAGCTGGAGGCGTTGAGCTTTAGTAGTCGATGATTGAGATACCCAACTCATTAATATTATGATTATGACCATTTTGTTTTCTGTGCTGAGTCCACTCGTGCTTATATTCTCAAGTATATTCCGCCCACCCCTATGATGGTCCCAAATTGACTCTAAAGGAACGTCCAACTTGGACTCACGCTTCATACACACCGCAACAAGCTAAGAAATTCGCGAATAAAAGATCAAGTCGAGTCGTTAATCAGCAAGCAGAAGACCGTTCGCTGACGAGAGTCAGGAATGAGTGCACCAAGCAAAGCCCAACAAGCCCATGACCTATGGCAAGGCACCTTTTCCTCCCCTCCCATCCCGGTCTGGCTAGACTGTGACACCGGGCACGACGTATGCGCCTCATTCGTCGTCCCCTCCCCCCATTACCCGCACTGAAATCCAGCAGGACGCTTTCGCCATCCTCGTCTCCGCTCTGACCCCTCGCCTCTCCCTCCTCGGAATCTCCACCACCCACGGCAACGCCCCCCTCGCCGCCACCACGCTCAACACCCTCAGCATCCTCACCGCTATCTCGCGCCCCTCCATCCCCGTCCACCCCGGCTCCAGCCACCCCATCTGCCGCTCCCCCTGCTTCGCCCCGGACATCCACGGCTCCTCGGGCCTAGACGGCACGACCTGCCTCCCCACCCCGACGTGCGCCGCCCGTCCCGAACCCGCTGTGCAGGCAGCTTACACCGCGCTCAAAGCCACTTCCCCAGGAACCGCAGTCGTCATCGCCACGGGCACGCTGACGAATATCGCGCTGCTGTTCCTCTCTTACCCCGACATCGCGGGTCACGTGAAGGGGGTGCATATCATGGGCGGCGCAGTGGGGGGGTTCACTTCTGCGCCGATGGGGAGGGTGAGCGGGGAAGAGGGCCAGGAGGGGAGGATAGGCAACTGGACGCCGTGGGCGGAGTTCAATATCTACGCTGATCCGGAGGCGGCGCGGGCTGTGTTCGGGCTTGAGGGGCTGAGGGGGAAGATCATGCTTGCGCCGCTGGATTTGAGTCATTTGTTTCTTGCGGATGAGGGGGTGCAGAGGGGGTTGTTGTATGGGTATGATGGCGGAGAGGGGAAGGAGGAGGTAGGGGGGGTGAGGAGGCTATTTCATGAGATTTTGGTGTTTTTTGCGAGTACGTATAGGGAGGTGTTTGGGTTGGTTCAAGGGCCGCCTTTACATGACGTTTTGCCTGTGTTGGCGGTGTTTGCGCCGGAGATCTTTGATGATAGGGGTGGGGAGAGGTTTGAGGTGGATGTGGTGATTGACGGGGCGCATGGCACAGAGGGCATTGCTAGGACGGAGAGTAGGGTAGGGCAGACGGTGGTGAAGAAAGTGGAAGGGGAGGGGCTGAGGATACCAAGGGGTGTGGACCAGGAAGTGGCATGGAGGATTATTGACCTGTGTTTGGGACAGGCTGAGGAATTGAGCAAGAACGCATGAAGAAAGTTTGCAAGCCTTGTCAGGACAGTATGCTCCATGATGTGGCAACACTCAGGCCATAGAAGTGATAGACTTTTACATTACAGACTATATACATCTACAGCTACAAACCGTACCTGACAGGTGCATCCTTGAACCTGACGCTCCTCGACTTCAAAGCTGGTGCGACAGCGGTGATTCTGCCGTCCAGCGCAATGTTCACAGGACTCTCTGTCGCGAGGTACGCGGTGAGGACATCTGCCTGCAGGTCCAGAGTGATGAAGTCGGTGCTTGTCTGGAAGAAGTTGTCGCCACCACCAGCCAGGTAGTCAAGGGTGACAAAATCATAGTTGGCAGCAAGATCAATGGGACCATCTCCAATCGTGACAGATACGAGCCTCGAGCCGACGGCATTGTTGGGATTGTACTCGATCCTGATGCCCCTGCTGACTTGCAAGAATGACGTGACTGGCCGTCCATTGATGGTGTTGACTTTGCTCACAATACCCTCAAGCACGTCCCAGATCTCTTGACCGGTGCGAGTTATCTCGACAATGGCGTTGCCGAAGGGGAAAGCGGTCAAGACCTCGCCGCGGGTGACAGGTCCGGTCTCGATGGTAGCTCGGATACCGCCAGCGTTGATGATGGCAAATGCGACATTAGCAGAGACATTGCGGCGGTAGGCAAGCATAGCATCAGCCATGAAATCGCCAAGCGTACATTCCTGGGACTGGCAAGTCGTCTGAGTGAGCTCAACATTGGTCTCACCTACGACCTCAGCTGCAAACTCCTCAAAAGGTGCGCGCCAGCCCTTGATCTGGTTGTAGAGTGCAGAATCTGGGGTGGTAGCATTGGTGAGACGGATTGGGGCTCCACGGTACTCGAGAACCTTGCCGTTGCTGTCGTAGGTAAGATCGATGTAACCGAGGTATTCGCCCCAGCGATATGCTGTCACAACGAAAACTTCATCACCGTCCTTGTTCTCGACGATGGTCGGGTATGGGCCTTGGGCTCCAGTGATGTTTCCAAGAGGAGTGTGGGAGTGACCTCCCATGATTAAGGACAGACCGGTAGTCTCAGAAGCGAGACGCTGGTCCTCATCGTACCCAATGTGGGTGAGGGCAGTAATGCGCTTGATGTTCGTGGTCGCCTTGATGTGATCGATCGTGGCTTGAACAGTCGCGATCGGGTCTGCGAAGGTGGTTCCGTTACCTGGGTTGGATAGACTGGTCGAATCGATGGTCACGCCAATCACAGCCAGCTCGTACTTGTCAAAGATGACATATGGCTTAATGGTCGAGTTCAGGATGGGGTGGGTTGACTTGATGTTGGCAGAAACCACGGGGAAGGTCAGGTTTGCCAGGAATGCGCCCAGCTCATCGTCGCCACCATCGAATCTATAACAGGAGTCAGTTTGAGACGTATCTGCAGATAGACTTGTGCATACTCATGGTTGCCGAGTGTCATAGCATCCACACCCATCTGGTTGAGAACCTCCGCGGTCTTCTCGCCCTTGTAGAAGTTGTAGAAGAGAGTGCCCTGGAACTCATCTCCGGCGTTGAGAAAGAGGCTGTTCTCGGCCTGTGGTCGCATTTCATCGAGGACGGTCTTGACACGTGCGTAGCCACCTACGCATCCTTGCGCCGGTTGGCAGTCCTATTGATGATCAGCTGCCGTATCCACGCTTAGCAGGTTCATTGCCACCCACCACACCGCTCGAGGCGCGGAACTCATCCAGATGAGCATGGACATCATTGATGTGGAAGAAGGTGAGGTCGAAGTTCTCCTGCTCACTCCTCCTCTGTACCCAGTTGCGTCTGCTGATCAGCACATCCTCGGCGACGACAGAAGACAGCAGCAGCGAAGATGCCAGGAAGTTCTTGATCGACCACATGATTGAGTGAATGACAGACGAGACCCAGGTGCGCGGTACAACAGGTGAAACGACAGGACCATGCTTGATTATATGAACCCTTCACCAAAAATCTCCAGACCTACCTCTGTCGCCCGCTGAGCTGGTCCGGCCGGCAGACGATCACCATCTTGGCAGGTGTCGACCTTCTCAAAAGAGCAGCAGAGATGCAGGAACCTGGGCCGAAGGTTGATAGCGGTGGACCCTCGTGGCTGTCTGGGGCGAGCGAATAAGCGCAATCGACGGCGGGCACGCTGCGGAAAGCTTGAACAGTGCGCAGGTTGTTGAGCGGCGACTCCGGAGCTCGCCGTGAGGTAAAATAGGGCCAGATAAGGCACGTGTGGTCAGGGAGAAATGCATCGCGTACGGCGCGAGCAAAATTTCGGTGGAGAGTTTGATGATCGACAGCGCGGCGGACATGTTGGCGGCTTGGCGCTGCAGACGAAATGTCCCGCCGAAGCGATCTGCGGCTCCGACCACGTGCATCACAAATGAAGGCATTCAATCTGGAGCTGAGTTGATGGGATCTTGCATTGCGTACCCACCCCTGTGCGCTATGAGGCTCAACAAGATGAGTGGACACTTCAAGCCCTCTCCCTCAGCAGCTCTCTGAATTTCTCCCCTAAAGCCGCAATAGTCTCATCCACGGCCGGAGCGTCTGGTGTCCTCCGCACCAGCTTCTCTTTCTCCTTCTCCGGCACGCCTGTATCCTCAATCTCACCATCTACGTCTTTGCTGCTCTCTTCCCTCACGCTGGTGTCTTTTCCTGTCCTCACGTCACCAAACGGCCGTTTCGGGGTGATGAGAGTAGTGTCGAGCAGCTGCTGCCACTTAGCCAGATATGCGCCCGGCCCGTACATGGTCTTTTTGCCATTCGACGACACTTCCTTCGTGTCGTCGATGGATGGCGAACCTTTCTCGTTCTCTTCGCCGCCACCATTCCTGCCAAGCATGGATCGGAGGGAGTTTGAGCTCGCCTTTCTTGATCCTGGACTTGGACGCCTCGATGGATTCCTGGAGCTGGCGCGACTCGACACTGGTTTTGCAGAGCGCTTGACTGATCTCTCATTGGAGATCACAGCTCGAATAGTTGATGCGGAAGCGTCGTGGAGCCTTTCAAGGTACTCAGCATGAGCATCGATCTCGGCCTTGACTTTGGTCTGTGTTTCTGTTGGTAGGTCTGCATATCTCTTCGAGAGCTTCTCTGTGATATTCCCGTGCTTCGAGTCGGGCGACGCCATGTCTCTGAAGTACTTGGAGATGTTGTGGCAGTAGTCTCGGAACCAGTCCGTGATTTCTCGGCCATTCTTTGAGACTTGGTGCAAGAATTTGTGACATGATGTTTGATGAGTATGCAGTAAGTGCACGAAATCCTCAACACTCGGTGGAGTGGGCTTGCTGCCCTCGGTCGTGCCCTCGGGTCTCGCTAGCTTCAACATATCGTTGACAAAGTTCTGGAAGTCCAGTACCGTATCGCTCAGATTGACAGCATTGTGTACTTGGCGAATGAGTGGCTCATATGCGGCGATCGAGTCTCGCACGGCCTGCGTCAGATGATCAGGGTTGCTTTTGCAGAGCACTCGGATGATCTCATTACGGTCTCGAATGGCGAGCTGGAGCGACAGATATTCCAGAGCTTGAGAGTGCTGCTTGTCTTCCATCTCTGGACTGACCGACGAAAGTGATAAGATGGTTTGGACGATTGACATCTTGGATTGACCTGTTGATGTAAGCATTCATCATTGCATCAGCATGGTTGATGAGGAACGTACGACTTGCATCTCGAATCTGTAAGTGCTCTTCTCGTGGCTTGTCCAGATATTCATTTAGCACATTTCTCACTTCCTCCGATGGGCCCTTGCTGTCCTTCTCAATCTTATCCGCACGCTTCTTTAGCTCTCGTTTGTCCCAACCAAGAACTGTCGAGATAATTTGCTGCATAAGATTCATGCCCTCGTCTGCCCCAGAAGATACACCTACCCAATTCGTGAATGAGCCGATACTCATTTTAGCGAGCATGAGCTTCATCATGCCGCTGATCATGGTCGCTACGTTACCAATACGGAGCGTCTGCCGTATGAGCCCGTATGGAGCCAGCTTGTTGACTGCATCGAGCATTCGAACCATTGTAGGCCCCTCCGGAGATAGAATCAAGGTATAATGCATGAATGAAGCAAGACTGTGAGGATTAGCTGTCAGCTGTCATTACTTGTGCTAGATGCGTACTTGACAACGATGAATTCATGTGCAGCCTGTGTCAGCGTCCCTTGCTCAGAGAGAAGCTGCGTTTCCGAGGTTTTGTCATACAGGACATCGAACAAGTCTCCATACACGAGCTGCTGTAAGAAATGTTGCCACGCAATGAGAACATCATCCGGGTTCTTGACATCGTACTCACGCTCCTTAAAAGCGCTTTCGTCCTTGGGAAAGGCACCCAGCAGGCCCCGTGCTGGGTACTCGATTAGTGACGAAATGGCCGTGGCAAGGGTCTTTCTGATTCCGAGATTGCCTTTGTCATAAGATTCGCTCAGCTCTGCCTTTGCCAAATCCTCGACCATGGACTGAACCTGGACCTTCCAGAAATCCGGACTGACATCGCGGAGGCCAGGTAGTGTGACAGCAAATTTACTGACTAGACCTTGCAGTATAGGAGTGGATGGCTTCTTATCATCCTGGAACGGTGGTCCATACTCGAGGATAGTCTGAGGCGACTTGAATTGCTCTATTTCCCGATAGGTCTCGTAATGGGTCAAGATGTCCACCAGGGTCTTTGCCTGTACAGGCGTCAAATCGGCGTTATCGGCCATGGTCCATATTTTGAATGCAAAGGTCAAGTATAAACAAGAAGTGAATGCAGCAGAGAAGTCCGTGATTGAGTCCAATCTTTGCCGCCTGTTCTGTGCTCCAGTCAATGGTTCACGGCGACGTCACTGGCGCGTCGCCTGATGAACCGGTGGGGACGACCAGGAGTGGTTCACGGCAACATCTGGTTCAAATGCTTGGATCTTTCTCGTCTCAATACGCGGAATCAGTGCTGTGAATACTCGGCAACCATTACTTTGTACTGCATAAGAGTTCGAAAGACTTCGTAGTTGCAGATCAATATGTGACTAGAAATGCTTCATCGTTCATGCATCAGTCTATAATCTCCAAACGCCATGCCTGCTTTTGACCCTTTCCCATTCAATGTAGGCTGCGAGAATCAATATGCAGCGCCAGAAGATATGGTTTCGTCGACTAATCATCCCATTCCTCGTCCAACTGATCTATCAGTCGGTTCTCATCGTCAGAATCGTTTCGACCACGCCGTCCATTCCCATTTCCGCTGCCGGTGAATCCATTCGCCCCCAACCGGTTATAGCCCTGTCTGCTTGGGAAGAATCGAGCGCAGGACGAAGTTGCAATAACAAAGATATCCTGACAAGGTCAGTCGAGTGTCGCTCACCTATCTGTTCCGACTCACGGCGAAGAAACTGCCAATGCCTGCCCACAAGCTGTAATTCGGTAATTGCCTCCACCCTCGCTGATGCATCACGGTTCGCTGGTAAAAACAACCACCGACTAGATACACAAGGACAGCAATTGTGGCGATCACGCCAAACACGCCTCCGGGACTGAGAGTCTGTTGCGCAGTCTCCACGCCTCCACATGCCGCGGGCGTACGTGCCTCGAAGAAGTATGTGCAGGAGTCTGGTGACGCCACAAAGGAGACCGCCATTGGTGGTGCGAGTGGGTCGGACGCGCAGAGCAAGCTGATGATGGTACTCTTGCGTCTTCCAGTTGAGTCTGTCGGCTTCTTCTTTCCGTCTTCATCTTCGTCATCGTCGTGGGATGGACGCTTGCTGGAAGGCTTCTTCCTCGGGGGATCGTCATCCTCATCGTCGCCACCTCCGATGATCTCTCGCTCTTGGTAATCTAAGCCTCTTGCCAGGCTTGATGTGGGAAGGGATGGGCAGGGCGATCCATGTGTGTAGTTGAGTACAAGTTTTCGTCCTCGGATGATGGGCTCGTCATTTTGTTGTCTTTGAACAGTCAGCAGCCGTCCGTGATGCCCAAACATATTTATCCTTACCCGATGCTGTAGATCTTCCCACTCTTCTCATAGTATGCGCTCACATTCTTCCAGCGAGTCTGTGGCACGCCGACCACATCTTCAAGCTTCTCGATAACTGGACCACATATGTTCAACGTAAAATTTGCACCGTAGTCCCACCCCCTCGCTGGCCATGAGACGTTGCGCTGGTCGCTCGGGGGCTTCTTTCCTTCCGGCGGAAGCTCTAGTCGTACTTGGTTAAGGTCGAAGAATGCGCCTGTCGTTGGAGATTTGATCGCGCAAGGTGTTCGCGCGACCTTCTTTTCGTCTGATCCCGATGCCGCTAGCGCTGGTAGAGCAAAGAGTAAGGAGTAATATAGGAGCTGCATGGTTGATGCCAACTGTCCGAAAGCTCCGAAGCAGTATGGTGATCGGGGATTGATAATTCCTTGTTGTTAAATCCTGCTCATTGGTGTATTCTCGACCAGCTGCGACCTTGGGGGACGCGGAGGAGTTGCAATGCTGATGCACTGGTATATGAATGCAAGACAATACTTTCCCTTGCCAGTGGCCTTGAGGTGTAGCAGAGACAGTCGCAAGGGCTCATGGAACCTCGGAGCAGCGAACCCTGATCGCGACGGGAAGGAGCGGTTCGTCCCTGCCTTGGCGCGTTTTTGGGTTCCCGCCCGCGATTTGTGTCAGGATCCTTGGATGAATCGGGCTCGAGGTAAATTGCGGCTCTGCAGAAGAACGGATCATGGATTTTGTCGATTCTGGCGCAATGATGTCAAAGCTCTCGTACGATCTAAAATGACGGGGAGCTTCAGCTGAACAGCAAACTGCCCACCTGTTTGTTCATAAGTATCTAAGTGCTCCTCTCCTTTGTGTTGGTATCTACACTTCTTCTCAACTGTCTCAACCCGACAATCAGCCATGGCGAAGAAACACGTCGAGTATGAGTTCTTAGGACCGTAAGTTCTTCAATCTGCAGCTCCATTGGGGGAGCCATACTGACATGTGCCCCAGACCAGGAGCGGTATTGATATCCATTGGCCTTCCTCTTGTCTGCTACGTTCTAGCCTTCTTCACCAACGACGTGTCGGGATGTCCGCCTCCGTCCCTCCTTCACCCTTCGACCTTCACTCTTGACAAGCTCAAGCAAGAGGTAGGCTGGCAAGGATGGTCAGCTCTGATCAACACCGAGACCGCACTCTGGACGCTTGCATACTACGCTCTCAATGCCATCCTCTGGAAGGTGCTCCCTGCTGAAGAAGCTGAGGGTACAGTTCTGAGGACCGGAGGCAGACTAAAGTATCGATTCAACGGTAGGATCGCAGTGCTCAATGAGACGAAGGATTGCGCTGACACTAGATAGGCTTCACAACTGACATCTTTGTCCTCTCTATCCTCGCGGCCGGTACCTTTCTCCAGGGACCTGACTTCCCTGTGTGGACCTTCATCAATAAAAACTACATCCCACTGTTGACCACGAATGTTATCATCTCTTATGCTCTTGCAACCTTTGTCTACGTGCGATCCTTCTCAGTCAAGCAGCCGAAGGATCCAAAAGATAGGGAATTGGCTGTGGGAGGAGCGACTGGCAACATGATCTACGATTGGTTCATTGGACGCGAGCTCAACCCTGTCGTCAATCTTCCCTTCATCGGGGCCATGGACATTAAGACATTCATGGAGGTTCGACCTGGCATGCTGGGCTGGATCATCCTCGACCTCGCTTTTGTCATGCGCCAGTGGAAGACTTATGGCTATGTCACAGACTCCATCTGTAAGTAATCAAGGTACCAGTGCGGTCATGCATGCTAACTTGCGACAGTGATCACCACCATCACTCAGATGATTTACATGCTTGACGCTGTCTACGTCGAATCTGCTATCATGACACAGATGGACATCACAACAGACGGGTTCGGATTCATGCTTGCCTTTGGTGATCTCGCTTGGCTCCCATTTACCTACAGCATTCAAGCTCGCTACCTGTCCATCCATCCGGTCAAGCTTGGCTGGACCGGAACTGCAGCAATCATTGCTGTCCAACTCACCGGATACTACATCTTCCGTTTCTCCAACCTCGAGAAGAACACCTTCCGCACCAATCCCAACGACCCCAGGATCAAGCATCTCGAGTATATGGAGACCAAGTCCGGATCGCGCCTCCTCACTTCCGGATGGTGGGGCACAGCTCGCCACATCAACTACCTAGGTGACTGGATCATGAGCTGGGCATACTGTTTGCCTACCGGTATGGCTGGATACGTCGTTCACAAGAGCATCACCACTGGCGAGATGACCGTGTCTCAGGGACCCAACGACGAGATGCGTGGGTGGGGCACACCGGTGACGTACTTTTACATGCTGTACTTTGCGGTCCTGCTCATTCACAGAGAGCTCAGGGACGAGGAGAAGTGCAGGAAGAAGTACGGTGCGGATTGGGACGAGTACTGCAAGAAGGTGCCCTACAAGATCCTTCCTTATGTCTACTAGTGGTCCGTGAAGCTTGGTAAGGCGAGGGAGGATAGCAGAGAGTTGTGCTCAGGTTTCACGTTCAGCGAGCGATTATGATACCGTAGCTTATAGTTCAGCTTAATGACTCAGCTCTTCTTCGAATCAGACTGAATTGCTCCCGATCATGCATGCCGCGTAGACATTGCTACATACTGTTCGGCGTCAAGCACCATCATAAAGACGACCGAACACCTCCTGAGACATTACCAACGCTTCGCAACGGAGAATTAGGTTCCACGTGGTTCACCGCTCACTCATGTTACCGGGCAGTTCCTCATCGTAGACATCCACAAAGCCTAATTCACTTCTTCCTCAGTGCTTGTACCACAATTCGTTTGCTCTATCTATCAAAATGGTGCTGACGATCTCTCCCCGTCCTGCGGGTCCTGCACCAATCCTCATTCCAGCGTGTCCTACCGTGCACACCTTCCCTATTCCCAATGTAGCTCAGTCATCCGCTGTCTCGGGTTGCAAATCGTCTACCCAAACATCCCCCCTCCTCCACCCCGAAACATACCCCCGAGCACATCCCCCCCGAACGGCGGCGGTGCTGCCGCAGCAGCAGCGGCAGTCGTACTCACCGCCGTAGTGACAGGCGCCTGCGTCGCGCCAGCCGCAACAGTAACCGTCACCGTGGTCGCCACCGCCCCAGTCACGGGCGTCGCTTCAAGATAACAAGCCTGGAACACCGCGCTCGGAGCAAAAGTGGCCAGCGCATAAGGGGTAGCGTAGTCCGCTCTTTTCTCTACTTGCAGCTCGCCGATCGCACGTTTGCGCCTCTGTGGAGCGGAGGTGACTGTCGCTGTGATGGTGGAGTAGGTGGGCGTGTATCCTAGCAGAGTAGAGCAGAAAGGCTGGTAAGTGCTTTTCTCGATCACTTGGGTAGCCGAGGCGACGTCGCAGGGTATATAAGGGTCGCCGGCCGAGGTGGAGTTGACGAAGGCGTAAGAGGAGCCGATGGTGTAGACGTCTTTGCCGTAGGTCATGCCGCGGTTGGTGGCGTAGGTGAGGGTCCAGGATTTACTGTAGAGGGAACAGTATTGGCCTACGGGGAGATTGTTTTTGTAGAGCAGGTAGGTGGTGAAAAATTGGCAGGTCAGTGGACGGGAGCCGTCTGATGAGGGATTGGCGAGGTTGTAGACGGATTGGGCGGAGCAGGCGATGAGGCAGAGGTTGGCGTCGAAAGGTCCGGTGGTGAAGAGCTTACTACCGAGGAAGGTGTCTTTGCCGGAGCAGTCGGGAGGAGCATCGATGGCGGTGGAGCCGAGATCGATGGGAGGATCGTAGCCGGCTTGAAGAGATATGGTATTGTTGACGTAGCCATTGCTGCCAGTCATGACGACCTGGAATTGGCGGCGCCATTGTCCTTTGTTGAGAGCATTCCATTTGGTGACGGGGCCTCCCCAGAAGGTGCACTAAGATCTCATCAGCATATGTTGGCGACGTTGATGTTCGAGTAGACGTACCTTGATGTTTGTTACGGAAGGAGGGTTGAGACAATCGTTGGAGTCAGGGCTGACAGACGGATCCCTCTCGAAGTAGACGTTGAAGGCCATACACCCCTTGATTTTTGTGCACTTGGAAGCACAAGTGTTTGTGTCGTAGAATTTCAATGTTGTGAAACCGAGATAACCATACGCCTGACTGGTCGCGTTGAGGTTCTCGAAGATCTTGGTGTATCCAGCAGGTACCGGGGCAGAAGCAGCCTGTGACGAGAAGGTCGAATCGGCGAGAAACGCTGCTGGTGTATCTGGGCTGGACACATAACCATATCCAGTGGGCTGAGGAAGACAAGTTTTTGCCGAAGTTGCCTGGCGCTTCTCGAAATCACGCCTGTCCAGATTGGCATTCGTTGGGTCGGCAGAGACAGCAGCAGCTACTGAAGAGGCAGCTATGGATTGGATATAGGTGCTGACTGAGGCGGTGATAGGAGCAACACCATCGGCCGTGACGAAAACGATCGGCACACTGGCTGTCGGGACAGGGGCAGCTGCAAGCACAGCGTCAATGTCAATGCCTTGAGCAGCAGCAAGCGAAAGCCCGGCGAGCACACTAGCAAAAGTGGCACGCATCTTGTTGATCTGAGGTTGATCCGATCCGCGAGAAAGAGAGGGCTTACGGTATCAAAAGCTGGCCACCTTCTGGAAGAGCTTCTACCAGAGATATATGTTTCGACACGCCATTTACCGACCCACTTTGCCTTATCTCCCTGCCAGCCAGATGTTCCAGAGATCCATACTGATCTCTAAGGACTGACGCCATATTCTCGGAGAGTAGCTCGGCGGAAACAACGTGGTGGTCTGCGTTGTTGTGGCGGGAGTCTGCGTTAGATCGTGAACCATGGTCAAAGCAACGTCCGTAATGGGAATCAGTCCGGCGGCTGACAAGGAAAATACTCCATCTCGACGTGCCATACGACTAGAGACATCATTAGAAGATGGATACCACATGTAGATGATATTTTCATGCTGGACGTATACCACCTGTTGAAGTCGGCATCAAGGTTCTTGTACGGTCAATGAGGTGTAAAGGACCGTGTCTTTGGCCTACTGGAGATCACTATAGACGTCTACCATCATGGATCGATGGCTATCTCTCCGTTAGGGCTGATTATCTTGAGACCTCCGTCAGCACCTTCATTGACTGCCATGTCAATCTGCACGATCTATAGTGGTTTGCAAACCAGATATGGATAATATTGACGTTGACCGTTTGTTGTTCCAAGAGGTGAAGTCGATGAACGAATTGGGGCTAAAACCTTGCGAAAGTTTAACCAATTCGTGGGTCCCTTCAGGGAGGAATGTCTACCCGAGTGGGGACTTGCGGGGAGATGATCGGGCAAACTCTGGTAGAGGACCAAAGAACATTCAGCCACTCATAGCTCCGATCTTACCTCTCTTCTACTTTCCCCTTGGGCAGTAAGTCTTATCAGAGCAGATCTGATGGCTTCCGTCGCCTCAATGCCATATCTCGTTGCTGTACCCCTGCATCATTGAACACGACTCGAGCAAACTTTATGACCCCTCAGCATCTCGGTAGTGGCTTGTCGGCTAGCTTAGGGATGACTCGCATTCCGGATATTAGGCCTCCTGCTTGCTTACACACTTCTGTCCATGAGCTCAAGAGCGGGGCGCCGCTGTCTGCCTGTACATGTGAAGAGCGCTAGAGTATTCAATCGACAAGATATGTGTCGATACGGCACAGCTTGATTCAGGATGTCGCTAGCATTGTTCATCGTAGCGGCACTTACAATCTCATATGCGATATATGTCGTTCTCTCCAGGCTATCCAAGACGGCGAATACTGTACCGAATGCTCATGTTTTGAGCTCCTGGACGGGACTTTGGATACTGTATCGAAGATGGCTGCTTCGCGAGAACACGACGATCTGGGATGCTCATAAGCATTTGGGACCTGTCATTCGTCTTGGCCCCGACGAAGTAAGCGTCAACAGCATCGAGGGACTGGAGACAATATACGTCAGAAACTTCGACAAGCATGACTTTTATGTTGGGTTTGAGCAGTACGATCAGACAAACATGTTTTCCGAGATCGAAAGGGCGCCACACTTGGAGAAGCGAAAGGTGCTCAACAACACATACTCAAAGTCATACATCATGGGATCTTCAGAAATGCGAGCTATACTACACGATGTAATGTATGGCAAGATGCTGGGTAAGCTACGACAATACGCAAAAGCTGGTACGTCAGTGGAAGTCTTCTCTTTCTTCTCATCTGTGGCCATGGACATGATCAGCTCCTGGTGCTTCGGACAAGGTTCTGGTAGTGACTTTCTCAACGACTGTCCCGAACGCGCAGACTGGCAGGGCTCTGCGAAGAAGCTCGACCCCTATGTCTTCTACTGGTTGCATATGTACAAAGTAGTTGAGTTCTTCGACAACCTCCACCTTCCATTCATACCATACTGGACGATAGCAGAAGGCGAGAAGCAGCCTGCTGTCTGCCTTTCCCTCTGTCAGAAGTGCGCAGGGCGTCCAAACTCCTCACGACAAGCAGTAGTCTTCTCCAAGCTCGCCTCCTCCGTGACCGACACCCCTTCTAGCCTGACCTTCACCGATCTCAAATCCCTATCATTGCCAGAAAAGCGTCTCGCAGCCGAAACAATGGACCACCTCCTCGCGGGCTCCGACACGACCGCCACAACCCTCACCTACCTCTTCTACAACCTCTCCCTCCGTCCCAAACTCCAATCCCTCCTCCGCACCCAGCTCTCCACCCTTCCTGCCCCAGCCGCGTCCTCCCCCGAACTCGATCCCTCCTTCCTCCGCGCCCTCGATCACCTCCCCCTCCTCGACGCCCTCATCAACGAGACCCTCCGCGTCTACCCTCCGGTCCCAGGGTGCCAAGCCCGCATCGTTCCCCCCTCCGGCGTGACCCTCCACGGCCACTTCATTACCCCCGGCACACGCATAAGCTGCTCCGCCTTCGCTCTGCACCGCAATGAGAGCGTCTTCCCCAATGCTGAGAAATGGGACCACGAGCGCTGGCTCACGTGCACGGAAGACCAGCGCAAGCAAATGGACAAGTGGTTCTGGGGCTGGGGAAGTGGGGTCAGGATGTGTATCGGCAAGGGCTTCGCGACGGTGGAGATGAAGGTGGCGTTGGCGGTTGTGTATGGTGGTTTGGGGACGGAGGTGGTCGATGATACGGGGGTGGAGCAGGGGGATGGGTATGCTGCTGGACCGAAGAGGGGGGCATTGGATTTGAGGTTTCGTGCGCTGGAATATTTGGGCCAATGATGTGTGCTTTATTGGGGTCTCTATGCTTGAGTATCAAGGGTCCTCCTGTGCTTGTTTTCTAGGCACTGTGTTCGTTTTGTAGATGAGGCTGGGCTACCGCGAGCTGATATAAGCCCGGCTCTTCCCCTGCTCGGCCCTCGTCAATTCCTCCATTATACCTCCTACCTCTGCTCTCTCCACTTGAAGCGTACTCGCCCCGTCTTCTTCGACAGTCACCCGCCGCGTCTTATGCACATCGGGCTCATCCCCTCCCACGGAATCAAGCCGCATGACGCCGCGATGGACCTGCTTCTGACTCGCCGACTTCTCCACGTCCACTTCAAGGCTCTGCGCGCGGCGGAAGCCTTTGAGCTCGAAGCGTGAATCGCGGCGCTGAGAGCCGTTACTGGCTCCATGAGAAGCGGGTGAGGCTGTGTAGCCCCATGTTTGTAACGCAGGGAAGATCTCGCGCACGATGGACCACAGCGCGGGAAGGTTGGTGACGTAGACAGAGACGGCGGCTTCGCGCATGTACCAGAGGGCGTAGTTGTAGGAGAGGAGCCTGGGATTCTTAGCTTGGGTATAGGTAGGTGAGAGGGCACTGACCAGGGGAGGAAGGCGTAGAGCTTGTTCGTGATGGCAGCGGCTATGACGAAGAGGCCCATGCCGAAGATGAGGATCAAGGGCACTTTTTGCTGCCATGGTCGTTGGACGTTGATAATCAGAGGCATGCCGACGAGTAGCACGGCGATGTCAGCGGTGATGTTGAAGACAGCTTCTACGTAGCTAAAGTTGTAGTATGACCAGCATTGGCCTGGGACAAGTCAGTCCTGCTATAACATTGGACTCGATTGCAGACTCACTCTGAATAGCTGGGACGCTCCAATACCCGCTGAATGGTCTGCAATTGAGAAACAGAGCGAGAATAGTTGCGACGAAACCTATGCCCACCCAGATGGACACTCCGAGGATGTATCGTTCTTGCTTGAGGCCCGAAGTGAGTCTCTTGTATACTAGAAGCATGATGGCCTTGCAACTCCAGATAGTAAAAATCATGCCAAACTCCGAGGCCAAGACATATTTGCTGCCAACGACACGCTCTTTAATGATACTTGGCGTGAGCGCTGCCTCTTCTTCAGGCGTCATGAAGTTACTCCCCCCTCCGCCAATGGCTTTGTTCAATGTGACCGTGAGTAAGGTGAACCAGCCGATCAGCTGGAACGCTATCCAGTCCTCGATTTGAAGTTTGCGGACACCCTTGGCTCGTCTGGTGCGCTCGTATAATCGAAGAACAATAATGGCGATTCCAACGCCATAGAGCGAGTATGTCTCCCTTGGAAAGTGCCGAAAGAAACCAGTAGGTAGGGACATGGTTCGTAACAAAGGATTGGTCCGTCTGGAATGATCGCTTAAGCCGAAACTTTTGTAGTAGTAGTATTCATCTCCTTCAGACAGACACCATTATCACAAAGGCCTCGGGTCTCTGACAGCGAGTGACGGAAACTAACCAGATCATCGATTATGCCGAACAGATTTACCCGAGACTGCCTTATATTATACACTCTTGAGCATCAATCGAGGGCCTCTATGATTAGGATTGCATGACTAGCAGATGACTGATGCGAGGAGGACTGGAAAGTAGCCGCAGTAGGTCGCCAGCGTTGGAGTGAGTAGATGTCTGGTGGCGGCCGGGCAGACCAGATGGGATCGCGACGTTTCACGAACCCGGCAGAGACCAATAGCATCGAAAGCAGTATACTGCCCGTTAGCTCGTCGTCCTGGGCACGAAAACGCCATGACCATTCGAATCGCACGCCGCGTGAGAAAAAGAAAAAGCAGGCAGGTCGGGCGTGGGCTTGCCTGCATATCCGGTCAACTTCCCGGTTGAGTTATCGCGTCCTGAAATGTATGACTTGCATGCAAGAATGAAAGATTCACCAGCCTGCTTCGTCGGCAGGCGACACAAATTCATCATGAAGGCAGTGAGACTATCACTCGAGAGCACATAAGTTACGACCAATCGTGCACTCTCACCAACGCACCAGTGTGCAAGTCCTTGTGGAACCTCTGTTGGAGACATCTGGTAACGCGCCTTTACCCTGACGCGCTCGCGCTTGGCATCTGAGACTGTGAGGCAAAACACAAAAATGAATGCGATCACGATCATAACGCCGATTCCAAAGCCAAAAATGCAATCGCCTGTGCCCGAAAGATGGATCGAACATCTGACCTTTCCATTTTTCTACGAGTGGAACGCTCTACCACTGAGCTATGCGGGCTTCCGCGACCTGGCCTGGAACTGAAAATCTCCCGAACCGAGCACCATATTTGTAAGCATCCAAATATATAAAGTTCGTGCATTGCAGACCCACCAGCTTCAGGATCAGGATTTGAATTCGGAGTGCTAGTGAGCGGTCCAAATATCGGCTTTTGCAGTACAATTTTAGGCGAAAAGACAGATCCCATAATAGTAATTATATGATATAACAAGCAGAGAATAGTACTGATAATTGTAGACATGAACATGATCAGTTTCACCAGTGTACAATCGGAGATCAAAACTTGTCATAATTAGAGCGTTGTGCAGCTAACTTCGATTGTACATAGTGAGCACATATCGAGAGTAGTCCCATGCAAATTGAGGTTTACGCGGATGACCAAAAAGCTCTCTACTTGATCGCTCCTTCCCGCTTAGGTTCATCTCTCCCCTCCCCTCTCCTCACTCTCACGGACCTCTGCAACAGACCCTGTTTCTCCCGTTGCGCATCTCGTGGAACCGTGATTTTCACAACGGCAATGATGCGAAGGTAGCGCGGCAGCATCGTGTTTACAACGGTGAAAGCTACTTGACGTGCGGAGACTAAGACAACAGGAGAGTTCTACCAATCTATCTCTGGTGTTCACTGGTTTCCAATTGCTAACATGTTTCGATACCAAGAGATCTCTCACCTGTTTTTCTTGTCGTTCGTCAGGAGCTCTCTGGTGCTGCCATCCCCCCATTTAGCTAGTCGAGTCGGGGGCAGCGCCAAATAGCTCTAGACCGATCTCGCTGGTCTACTCTCTACGCCAATCACATGAAACATTGCGGTGGCTCTTAGTCCTACTGGCCTGGACCCCTCTTTCCATAATTCTCACCCTGTGCCCAGTCCGAGTCTTCCAAGAGATGAGGATGTGGCCGTTGCTGAGAAAATCGTTTCGCCTCGTTTGAGCCAGTTGCTCGGCATCTACACTAGGAAGTACCACAAAACGCCTCCTCCTACTGTGTGGCGTGAGTACTTACTATACTTGATTCTTGCTCCCATTCTTCCACGCTGCTTCTGGTCTTCTTCTACTCTCATCGTCCCCACGCGAGCTGGTTTCACCGGACTTGCTCGCCATTTGCTTTTTGTATCACCAGTAACAAGGGTTCCCTGCCTGAAATCCACTCCATCGGCAAGCATGTCCGAAAGCATGGATGTCAAAGAAATGCAAGAGGACGCACGTCCAGCCTCTTCAGATGATGGGATCATCAATGCTTCTGGACACAAGCAGGAACTCGAGCGCAACTTTGGTCTATTGTCTATTGTCGGACTGGTCCTCACATCTGGAAATACATGGCTTGCAGTAGGCGGATCACTGGTATGCAACTCGATCATCTACGCTGACAATCATGCTGATGCATTTCGCAGACGGTGGCAATCTACAATGGCGGAGCAGTTGGTGTCATCACAGAATTGTTAGTCTCCCGAACCCATCAAACTAAACAGCACACTGACCGATATCTAGCATCGTGGTGTCGGTATTTTATTGGTGCATCGCAGCATCGCTGGCTGAGCTCGCCTCTGCCATGCCCTCAGCTGGAGGAGGTACGTCTTGCATGGCTATGCATGCAGTCCACAGGTCGCTAACGAGCATGCAGTCTACCACTGGGCTTCGGTGACCGCGGGTAGTTATGGCCGTCCTGTAGGTTTCTTCGCCGGCTGGCTCAACTTTTTCGCATGGTATGTCGATCCTTCAAGTCTTCTTTGCAACATGCAAGTCTCCAATACATGCATGCGAGGCAAATTTGTGGCCTTGACACTGACCTGCTCGCAGGATCTTCGGACTTGCCTCGTCTCTCCAGATCATCGGTCTTCAGATCACCTCCGCCTATGCCCTGTACCACCCCGAATATGTCGCTGAGAGAAGCCACGTTATCGCAGTCTATATTATCACTACATGGCTTCTCTGCGGTGGCGTCATTGTCGCCAATCGAATCCTTCCACATGTCGAGACACTTGGTGGCATTCTCTGCATGTCTGGCTTTTTTGTGACAGTCCTGGTCTGCGCCATCTTGCCTGGGTCAACTGGAGGTGGCCATGCCAGCGCTATTGCCATTTGGAAGACCTGGAGCAATGGTACTGGTTGGTCTGATGGACTCGCTTTTTGCCTCGGCATGCTGAACGGTGCCTATGCTGTGGGAACGCCGGATGCCATCTCGAAGCTTTGCGAAGAGGTTCCTAAGCCGTCCATCAACATCCCCAAGGCCATGTTGATCCAGTACGTCGTCGGTTTCGTCACCGGTCTAACCTTCCTTATTGCGATCTTCTACGGTATAACCGATCTTGACGCCGTCATCAACCGTGGCCTGCTGTTCCCTCTGGCCGCCATCTTCGAGCAGGCCACTGGTACCACGGCTGGTGCAGTCGGGCTGCTAGTTGTTGCGTTCCTGCCATCTTTCTTCGGTCTTGTAGGTCTTTACTTGATCGCGAGTCGCGCCTTGTGGTCACTTGCACGTGACAACGCTACTCCGTTCTCGACCACACTCGGCAAGATCAACGAGCGCTTCAAGACCCCCGCCAACTCGATCATCCTTTGCTCAGCAATCTGCACTTTGCTCGCACTCATCTACCTTGGCAACTCTACCGCCTTCTCCGCCCTGATTGGCTCCTTCGTCATCCTCACAACCATCTCTTACCTGCTTGCCATCCTCCCACACCTCATGTCAAAGCGCAAGACGGTCGAGCCAGGCGCCTTCTTCATGAGCGGCCCGACCGGCTACATTGTCAACATCATCAGCTGCCTTTTCATTGTGGTGTTCGATATTCTTTTCTGCTTCCCCTTCGCGGTCCCTTTCGATGCTACGACTATGAATTACTCCAGTCTCTTGGCTGGTGGTCTTACTATTCTCGTTGCTGTGTTTTGGTTCTGGAAGCAGAAGACCTACGTTGGACCGAAGTACGTCCCGGTCAGTGCAGACAATTTGGCCAAGGACGCTGTCTAGATTATCCACATATCACAGTCCGGTTCTTGATAGACTACAGAATTCATGATAACATCCTCGGAGATCTTCGATGTTGAAAAATTGAAGCGCGATGGAATTTAATAGTGGAAAGAAGTTCGTTCAAGAAATGATACAGATCATGATTTTGAGCCGCATGATGCCAAGCATTTTCGATCTCGAGCTCCAAAAAGTTTCATAGAAAGCGAATACCCTGAGGACAATAGACAACACGCCACATGTACGCACGACAGACGCTACAGGCCATCGGGCCCGGTCGGCCATGTTTCAGAGTCTTGATTCGTCAATGTCGACGACAACGACCTGTGCGATTCTACTCGGATGCACGAGACGGCGACAGCAGTCGTTCGGCGGACGACCCAGCGAGCAAACCTGGAGGAGATCGACCAGGCCAATTATCACGCCGAAATGAAGTTCTCGACCGACGTACTCGGCGCAGTGCTGCGAATGAGGCGGACACATGGGGAATTAAAGCTCAAGAAGATGATGGCATATCACCGGAGGTGGAGAGAGAGCGAACCGCTCTGCGAGAAGCCGCGACAAAGGCAGCATCGGCAGCAGATTCACCAGAGCGGGGACAACAGGCGGTACAGACACAATCACAAGACAACATCCCGGTTCTTGCGGCAGATTCTGTTATTGAGGGTCTTCCGGGACAGAGTGACCTCGACAGCATCGACGAGTTGTCAGACAGCATTTCTGGATCCAATAGCCAATTCACCTACGAGGAGGTGGACGGGACCCAATCTATGCGACATTTTTCTGAGTTAGATAATCTCGACCTCGAGCCGCAGGAGATCGCTGCTTTGAAAGCGGATCCGCGGGCTCACATCGTACTAGCAGATGATGAAGGTGGCCATGCAGTCGCTCGCGTGGATCCGGATGAGATCGATGATACAGATATTAATGCTATAGATGCTCAGCCGTCGCCAGGCACACTTGAGCTTGGCCTTGCGCCAGACGATCTGGCGAAGTACAGATCCGGCCCAGAGTTGTACCTACTCATCTCAAGTCCAGACGGCCCTCTCCTCAGACCTCGCTCAGATCTCAACAAACTTGGACTTTCTCCCGATGAGAAAGAGGCCTTCCTCTCCAATCCATCTGCTTTCCTCATAGCACAGAATGACGAAGGCGTACACACGGTCGTGCCCTACAACTCCATATCCTCCAATGATCTTCAGAGCTTCGAGAATACCCCCCAGAGCTCTTCTGGCTCCGGCATATCCGTCACTCCCAGCACTGATGCTGAGGACGAAGAGACGGACGCCTCGAATACCCTTCAAAGAGACCTCCACGACCTCGAAATGTACGACAAACACGACATTACCCCCATCCCCTTCTCTCCTGCCGAAAGCTCAAAACAGCACTACCTTCACGCCGGCCGCGGCAATGCGACCATCGCCGCCGCAAACTTCGAAGGGGTGGTGCAAGACCGCATCAAAGCGCTCACAGACAAGCGTCAGAACGACTTTCGCTACGCCCCCGACATCGCAGCACGGATGATGCGAGGCGGACTAGTGTCCTTCGAGTCAGCGAAAGAGCGAGACGAGGTAAATGCTGCAGCGCAGGACTACGCATACTCGCTTAACAGATCAGCGAGCAAAGCGCGAAAAGGCAAGGACGAGGTAGGCGAGCACGATTTCGCACCCTTGGACGAGCATATGCAAAACAGCATACTATCGCGTCATGTACGGGGACGGTATTGGGATATGGATAAGAAGCGTTACAAGAGCAACGTGTTGAATCACGTCTCTGCCGCAGTCACGAAGAACAACACGTACTTGGGCAGAGACAGCGCCGTGTTTCTCAAAAAGGTGCAGGGGCTGGTCACACCGCCTGCGCGACAAGGAGGACAGAAGCAGGCGAGGAAGTGAGGTAGAACCAAAATATATTGTAGAGTATTGTACATCCCCTCCCGTCCCAACGCCGGACGCCATGCTAGATTCCGACCAACCCTCCCTACTCCCCGCCCAGTCATATCCCATACCATCGCTCATTTCGCATGGTTCAATATCTCCTCGTACAAATCCTCGGGAATCTTCCTCACGAAATTAATCGCGTATGCCTTGATCTTCGCCGCCTGCAAGGGGGGGAAACTCCTCAGGATCTGATTCGGGCTGGGACTCGCGAGGATCTGGTCGCGGATCAGCACCAATTGCGCGACGATGCACAGCAAGTTCATGTGGCTGCCGAACGCGAAGTAGAAGTCCCACAGCTGCAACACCTCGGGCAAGGGCGGGGTGCAGGCACACATTGTCAGCACGGACGCGAAGCCGTAGATGCGTGCCTCGAGGCCTTTGCTCTTGAGGTAAGAGCAGAGTTTGGGGTCCACGATGGCGAGGATCCGGTCGACGAGCGCGAGGCCCTTGTGCACGCCTTCCATGCTCCCGCGTACATAGCCGGGCACTTCGTGGTTGATGAAGCGGTCGAAGGCGGCGAAGGCTTCGGCTTCGGACCGGGCGGCGTAGAGAAAGGGGGCCGCGAGGACGTTCATGCCTTGGACGTAGCCGACGTGTTGAGTGTCGCCTGCGTCGCTACCTTCGGTTGCGGTGACACTGCCGCGGGGGCGGGTAGTGATGGAGCCGGGGGAAGGGAACATGGAGGAGGGGTCGTTGTCGAGGTGTTTGGGGACCGGGAGGGTTGGCGGTGACATCCATCCGTTGACGCGGGCTTCGTGGGCATCGTGGAGTTTCCAGGCTGTGGCGTTGAGGACGCGGGTGAGGCTATTCTCGGTGACTCGGCGGCGGAAGAGAGGGTCGGTGGTGAGTGTTCGGAAGGTATCGTTGCGGATTTTGGCATAGGCTGGGGAGGCGCCCTGTTGGACGAGGTCGACATAGGTCTTGGTCGGAACTGGAGGAACATTGAGAAGGACGAGCCAGGCGTATATACGTAGTTCAGACTTGTGAATGTAAGTTCGGGACATAAGATGTGAGTGCATGAGCAGCGGAATGACACGAAAGGCGTTTAGTGAAAACTTGCGCTTGGGTCCACGAATGAAGGCCCATCTCAGCAGGACTGAGATGTAAGAGGGCCGCCACCGGGCAGGACGAATGACCGTATGGGATAGCAGAATCGTAAACGCTGAACGTCTGATATAGAATGCAAGATAGTGTATACGTACCATGCCATCGCTGTTTGCGGGTATACCATCTGCCAGAACAGAATCCCGTAATTGATCCAAGCCTCCTCGGAGGTCGTTATTGGGAGGTCCACGGACCAGGAGAGCCTCTAAAGCCGCCATTGTAATCGATGTGACTAGCCCATGAAGTGGATAAAAGTGTATGAGTTGTGTTTACATGTGCGTGAAGAGCCGCACGCGCTGCACGTGTCGGGCCGACCAAAACCAAAGTCACTCCAGCTCGACCACCATTTCTTGCTCACACACAACTTAGCTACAAGTATTCCAATCGTTATCATGTTACGTCGCGAGCCCACCCGAATCATGCTCACCAAAGATGAAGTCAACAGGTTCTTGGATGACGAGGCCAACAAGAAAGCGGATCGTGATGAGGCCCAGAGACGACAGGAACAAATCGCCGCCATCAACGCCGGTCAAGCAGATCCAGGCCAGATGCCTGCACAGAATCACAGAACTCGGGAGCAGCGTATAGGTGTGTCCAATGCTCGCCCAGGAGGACAATGATGAGAACACTCCTTGCGTGGCGACCTAGGCTTGGGGAAGCGGGATCAAGCATTCCTCAATACGGTCATAAACACCGCCTATCTGTGCAGACGCGACTCGAACGCTCTTTCCTGTATGCTATGATGAGCATTTGAAGAACTCGACCAACTCTTGTCACTCTTTCTGCATATTTGGGTGGTCTGTGAAAGTGTCAACGGCACCGGTCGGCTGCAACAGCACTCACGATGTCTGCAAGGCGCTCGGGTGGCATAGCAGCACTCATAGGGGTGGCGCTGCTACTTCTCCTCGTGGTCAGTGACATCTATAATGGCGTCCCTGTCTTGTCTGACTTCTATAACAGCCGCTCGTAATAGCTAAGCACGCAGATTCGCACGACCATGTCAAGTTACATGTGAAACGACAAGCGCCTATAGACAGCGACTGGTGGTACGCTCAGATTCAACACAAAGGCAGACCGGCATACGGTAACAACGATACCTATCAGCCATGGCGAAACGTCAAGGACTATGGTGCCAAAGGTGAGGGGTTTTTTTTGAATTTCACAGTTTGAGGCTGACCGATACAGGTGACGGTGTCACCGATGACACTGATGCAATCAACAATGCTACCTGGGACGGCAACAGGTGTGGGTTCTTCAATGACTGCAATCAGCAGACGACAGCACCAGGCATCATCTACTTCCCACCGGGAACATATATTGTCAGCCGACCTTTGATCATGTTGTACTACACCCAATTCATTGGCGATGCCGTGGATCTACCAGTAATTAAGGGTACGCCAGACTTTTTCGGTATCGCTTTGTTGGATTCGGATCCTTACTTGGCTTATGGATTCAATTGGTATCAGAATCAGAACAATTTCTGGCGGCATGTCCGGAACTTTGTCATAGACATGACAGCAATGCCAACACGAGGGCAGCAGAATGGTATACACTGGCAAGTCTCGCAAGGAACCACTATCATGGATGTCATCTTCAATATGGTCGAAGGCGATCCAGAAAACGAACAGCAAGGCATGTTCATGGACAATGGATCTGGTGGCTGGGGCGAGAACCTTGTCTTCAATGGGGGTGGTGTCGGTCTTTTCACTGGTAACCAGCAATGGGCATGGCGTAACTTGACCTTCAATCGATGCAATACTGCGATCTACCAGAACTGGAACTGGGTCTATTTATACAAATCGATCACGATCAATGACTGTAACGTGGGACTGGATATGACCCAGGGCAGCAATGTCATTACCACATCCTCGGTTATCCTGCAAGATAGTGTCATGAACAGAGTCCGGACGGCCGGTGTCCTCACGACTTTCGTTGGCAACTCGACACCAGTCGCTGGTGGTACTTTCGTCATGGACAACGTCAACTTCGTTGACACGCCAGTAGGCATGGCATACCGGAATGGATCAATTATCGTCGAAGGTAATCAGCAAGTCCAGTTGTTTGTGCAAGGTCGAGCATATACCGTTTTCGATGGAGAAACACCTATTGACAATCAGTCTTGCTGGCAGCCAAAGGTCAATTCGGCTCGTGTGCAGACGCGTGCTGATCCTCCACCAAAGCCTCTATCCCTGTTGGCCGATGATGGGAGCGGCAAAATCTTCGAGCGAGAACGAGATCAGTACATCAATGTCCCGTTATCATCATTCGTTTCCATCCTCGACTACGGTTGCATCAACGATGGCCTGACAGATCAGACGCAGTGTGTTCAGGACTTCTTCAACTCAATCCGGGAGGACCAGATTGCTTTCATTGATCACGGAGCATACATCATCACGAATACCGTCGAGATCCCGATCAGAATCAAGATGGTTGGGGAAGCATGGTCATACTTTATGATTGAGAACAGACTTGGCATCTTCAGCGATGAGCTCAATCCAGTACCTGCGTTCCGGGTCGGACAGCCTGGCCAAGAGGGTGCCGTTGAGATGCAGGAGATCATTTTCCAGACTCGGGGACCTGTACCTGGTGCAATCTTGATGGAGTGGAATCTGGCAAATGAAGGTGGACGCAAAGGAGCCAATTGTGAGAAGACAAAATACTCCAAACCTACACAAATTAATCATTTACAGGTATGTGGGACGTCCACTGGCGTATTGGTGGCACAAACGGCACTCAGCTGCAGACTCCGCTCTGTACCAAGACACCAAGTCGGGCGACTGAAGTCAATCCTCAATGTATAGCCGCCTTCCTGCTGCTTCACCTAACGAGCACTGCTCAAGTCCTGATGGCGAACAATTGGGGATGGGTGTCCGACCACGAGCTCGATCTCTACGACCATGAACAAATCAATCTGTACAATGGCCGAGGCATCCTCGTAGAAAGTCAAGGCCCAGTCTGGCTCTATGGAACGTCCTTTGAGCATCACGTTCTCTACAACTACCAAATCTCCAACGCCAAAGAGATCTACCTCGGTGTGATCCAGACCGAGACAGCGTAAGTCCTCAGCTCTCCCCCTCCCCACTCCCCACTAACACATCCCCCAGCTACATGCAATCCAACCCCAACTCTCTCACCCCCTTCACGAGGCAAGAACGCTGGTACGACCCCGACTTCGGCAATTGCTTCAAGTCGACCTGCTACAAGACATGGGGTCTGCGCATCACTGACTCGTCCTACATCTACCTCTACGGCGGCGGCATGTACAGTTTTTTCGACAACTACGACACGGGTTGTCTCCTCACGACGAACTGCCAGCAGAACATGGTCAGTCTCGAGCGCAGCCAGGCCGTGTACATGTACGCCGTCAATACGGTTGGGACGGAGAATATGGTGCTTGTGGACGGGGCGAGTCTCAGTCCTGCGGGGCCGAATGAGAATGCGTTTAGTGATACTATGGCGGTGTTTGAGTATCCTTGATTCCGTTCTCATCTGCTGCAGTGGGGTCAAGGGGATATGGGTAAATGGACGAAGCGCAGGAGAAGGAGCAATAATCTTCATAGTCTGACATTTCACGCACTTGATAGTTTCGCAAAATCAAATCATGCTATTTCTCTTTCATAATTCTACCTGCTTCATTCCAGATCCAACGAATCACTTCCTGCGCCCGCTACAATTCACTCTCGTCACCGATATCAAACGCTCTCGTTTCCCGTCTCTTCTTCTCTGGCCCTATCTCCTCCGTCCTTCCCCCCATTGCCCCTTCTATCTGCCTAGTCCTCCCGTTCTTGATCCCTTCTCTTCCCCTCTGCCCGGATCCCATCTATCCTCTATTCCCTAGGATAAGAGAAAGATCACCAATCATCCCCCTCCTCCCTCCTAGTATTCATAGCCTTACTCCTTGCCTGCAACGCCGCCGCCAACCCCGTCGCCACCCCACCCCCCTGCGTGGGCGTACTCCTCCCGCTATCACCATTACTCACACCACTATCCCTCGCGCCGGGCGCGGGCGGAGCCGGCTTGCGACCAGCTGGTCTCTTGGCCGGAGGAACAGGGGGACCGGGTTTCGTTTTCGCGACGCCGACGCCGTTCGTGGGCTTGCTGGAGCCGTTGGTTTTGGCTGGTGCGGGCGGTGGGGCGGGGCGGGAGGCCGCTGGGGGAGGTGCGGGGGCCGCCTTGACTTCTTCGAGGTAGGCCGAGGGGACCCAGCCTGATTTCGTGTCGGCGGGGTCGCGGGCGAGCCACCATCCTGGGAAGGGGTCAGTACTGTCTCCAAGAAAAGGGAAAGGAAAAAGGGGCGGCGGGAAAGATGGGGGGAGACTTACCATTGTTTTCTTTTTGGGTGATGATGACGGTGTCGCCCTTGCCGAGGGAGAGCTCGCCGCTGGTTTGGCCGACGAAGTCGTAGAGGGCTTTGAAAGTTGGTTCTTTGGGCGGTGCGGCAGCTGCTGGTGGAGGAGGGGGAGGAGGAGCGCGAGACGAAGCGGTGGGGATCGAGTGGGATTGCGAGTTGCCGTTGATTGCGGCGGCTGGGGTGGGTATCGCTTGAGCGACTGCAGCAGGTTGACCACCTCCTGGTAGAGGCCGTGCTTGTGGAGTGGGACGCTGTTGTCGTGCTTGCTGGGATAGCTTGCCCATTTGTCCACCTGGCCCGCCGGCTTTGAGGAGCTTGCCGCTTGTGATCGGCTTTGCAGCAACCTGCTTTCCCTTTGGCGTCGGCTTCGATACAGAGTTCGGTGATTCACCGGGCCCAGTGTGGATTGTGCCGGACTTGTAGTTGTCATCTCTCTGCACAGACGGATCTTTGACGACCTTGACTGTGGCGGGTTTTCCAGGTTTCTTATTGTATTGAATCTCGCTTCCAATACGAATGTCAATCGTGCCTCGCGATGCTCTCTTGAGATAAGTGAAAAGTTCAGTCTTGAAGATACAGGACAAGAGTGGATCCGGTTCCTGTTGTGAACCGATACCAAGCGAAAACCAGTCGTCCTTGAGAGTCGACGCGCTGACGTACTTGATGGCTCCAATAGGTACCGTCCGGTCAGCCATGATCTGAACAGACTTGTTCACCAGAGCTTGCTTGACAATGTAGAGATTCTTCTGTGTCAGGATGAGTGTTCGCGGCTCAGGTTTACTCGATCGTCCGAGTTTGGAGACCAATTGCTCGGCTCGACACGAGAAAAGTACGCCTTCTGCGACATTCAATCCAATTGAGCTGCGAATCATCTCGCCAGGACCACCTTGATTTGCGATACCAAGATAGTCACCAAGAAATCGTCTATAACCGACCAAACTGTACCGCCTTCTTTCCTTTCGTCCAGCAAGGATTTTGTGACCTTCATCACGAAGTTCCAGAAATTCCATACCACCAGTCTTTCGTCTCCAGAAACGCTGAATGCGTGTCGCAGACTCGGCTCGGTAACGCAAGTAGTTCCTCCAAGCACGCTGAATACGAATCGCCATGTTGTGCCAATACCGATCGCGCATTGTCTCAAGCGCGAAGAGCGTCTCTGGCGTCTTGATGAAGACCTTTGTCACACCCATTTGGAATTCCTCCTGAGGAATGCTCGTGTCCTTCAGGATCTGCTTGACGCCAGACTTTGGATCGCCAGACCAGGTGTATTCACCTGCGTACGAAGTTTTGGGCGACAAGAGATAGAAGCGCTCCACGAACTTCTCAAAGGTCTGTCGGGAGGCGAAACCCGCCCGCCTGATCCTGACATTTTCTTGCAGACCAAGATATTTGATCTGATGCATGACGTTCGGCACGTTGTACTCGGTGGGCGACTTGTTCTCGTTTGGCTTGATCGTTCGAATGTAAGATGGTGAGGCCTTCATGAGTGTCGCAACCAAGTCGTTTGCCGATGCTTTGATCTTGTCACCCGCAGTCGGTGGTCTTCGCTTATCGTCCTGGTTGACCTGATGAGGGAAGAGCGTGTGAATGAAGCTGTTTTGACTCTGGCCCATGAGGTTTAGAATATCCTTGAGAAGCTGGTCCTTGTTCTTGTCGGTCATACCCTCCACGGCGTAAGACACGTCACCAGCATAATGCTTGATGACAAACTGTCCTTGCCGGGGCTGGAAATTTGGGTTCGATGAGAGCGCATTGAGTCGCTGCACGAAAGTCGAGTCCGCTGCTGTTGGATCGGCGTGCGCGGTCGCGCAAGCGTCATTCAATGCGGCAAACACTCCAGGGGGTCGCTTCTCCTCGATCAGCTCGCACACAACCTTGTTGTCGAAGTACTTGATCGGTGTCCATTTGATCTGTTCCCGCTCGTACTCATCTTGTTCCGCCTTCAATGTGAGCTGAATGAAAATCTGCTGCAGCTTCTCGTTGACGTAATTGATGCACAGCTGCTCGAAGCTGTTCTTCTCGAAGATCTCGAAGCCATAAATATCCAAAATACCGATCGAGTATGCGACCTGGCCTCTCGCACGTAGTGACTGATTCACTCTTTGTATGAGCCAGTCAAACATGTTGTTGTAAATTGCTTTTGATAGGGCGTCTCGGACAGACATGGCCTGGGCGGGGTTGAGTGGCACATCATATACTGAACCTCTCCGGCCTCCTCTGCTTGTCTCCATGACTCTTGTCGTGAGCACCTTGTTCACGTGCTTGGACTCCACCTCCAGCAGGTATGCCACAAAATCCACCACCGACTGATCTTGAATCGCTGCGTTGCCTGAGTCATCCTCGGCGAATGTACAGTTGCCCAACCACAGAATTGCGGACAGCATCCTGAATACCTCGTCCTGCTCTTGCTGCGACATTCCAATGACCTTCATCGCATTCACTGTATCCTTGAACTCTCCGTGATCGTCGATTCCTTGCACATCGTAACATTTCGATTTGCTCGTGTACACGTACGATTGAGGCGGTTGTACTCCGAAATTCTGCTTGTAGCTTTCGCTGGCCGACTTTGTGAACTGGTAGAAAATGTGGAAGTTGCGCTCATTCGTAATTTGGCCCACGACTCTCGTCTTCTCTAGCAGGTAGTTGTTGATATTGGCACCGACCGGTTGTCCCTGCGCATTGAATTGAATCTCGAGGTACTTGCCGAATCGCGACGAATTATTGTTCCGTAGCGTCTTTGCATTACCGAACGACTCGAGCAGAGGATTGGTGGCCAGCACCATGTCCTTTGTCTCTTGGATCGAGCTGTCGCTGCCTCCGGACACGTTCGCAATGTACTGCATTATCCTCTTTGCAGCCTCGGTCTTGCCAGCACCTGACTCTCCAGAAATGATGATGCATTGGTTCTCTTTGTACGCATTCATGTTGTAATATGACGCTTCCGCAATCGCAAAGACATGCGGTGGTACCTCCAACCTGTTCTTGCCCTTGTAGCTCTCCAGCACCTGATCGGTATAGATACCCAGATCCCGGAACGGATTGACTGACACCAGCACATGTCCAATGTATGTGTAGATCTCCCCATTCTCGAACCGCTTCTTCAAGTTCTCGTTGATAGCCTCATTCGAGATCTTGCTGATCAGCGTGAGATCCGACACGCCGACTTCCTTCTTCTTGGTCGATTCGAAAACAGCTTTCCGTACTGCTGGCTTGCCGCCAGATGGCTGTGCTGTCGAGGCATCCTTCTTGCGCCCTGCGCGCTTTGTGACACCCATGATGCTGGATGTTGTGGGTGTGCAATCGCGCGCTGGCTAGGAAATGGCGATTGTGGGGAGAGAGGGAGATGAGGTGTTTCGGATATGGGGATGGATGGTAGAATTCAATGACGTCGCCTGTGACCCGGCGGTAACTTCGTGTCGTGCAGGTAGGGTAGGTCAAAGACCAGGATTGAGTGAAAAGAGAATTGGTGGGAGAAAGTGTGGTGGGATAGACAGACAGAGTTGCTGCCCACCTAACGTCAACCCGCAGACTGCTACACGCCCGCGCCGCCCTGCCACACCGGTTATGTCCGAATGGGAGCGTCTGATCTTTCGCTGTGGCTGAACGCGCAAGCCTCCGTCATCGAGAATCTCAGGCATCATTATTCCACGACTTGGCATTGGCGAGGTCAGACGGCAGAATGGTTGCGAGTCGTCATGACAAATTGATGCCTTCACTTTCGCTGTCCTTCGCTATGCATACAGATATGGACAAATCATGAATCTCCCCCGAAACGACCGACTGTCACCCAATCCATCTTCTTCGCATGGTCTGATACCCAGGGGCCGGTCCACTGCAACTTCTCATCGCCCAGGCCCAATCCACCACCATTTGTCCATCCTGTGACAATCTCCAAGAGGAACTCGAGTTTACGTTGGAGCTGATTGGCTTGTACCAGTTCCGTCAAAGGATCGTCGTTAGATTGTGACTTTGCTGCTCGGACAAAAGCTTCGGTAGTGTCAATTCTGATTTCTCTCTCCCTCAACATGGCAGCTGGCAGCTCGTTAAACTCTTGGACATGCTTGACGCCCTCGGCCGCGACCATTGTTGCTGAAATATGTAGGCCGTCAGCGCTGAGCACCATCTTGGTATGGTCGGGGAAGTGGATCTGAATGCAGCCGTCGTTGAACACCCAGATACCGACATGTCCTAGTCTCTGATAGAAGCGCACGATGTTTGGGACTCCTCCAGATTGTAGTTCAGCTTCGTCGCCGCGCTCGTTGAGTGCTTGGCTCATGTATCGGCCGAACTTGACCCAGAGTCCTCTCAGCGTCTTGATTCTGTCGGTCGACTCTTGAGACATGCCCAGCGTCCGGATCTGAGCGATACCATCCTCCGTATCGCGATACAATCGGATAGGGACCTTTTCCAGATTCTCGAATCTCTTGCCGACCCTCCGCAACCAGGCCTCTCCATTGCGGGCGAAGACATGCGTTACAGGCCATGGTTCACCGCCAGCGACGGTCGCCACGGCAATGAAGCCGACTGTACCATCCTGTAAGACGTAGCCGACGCCATGCTTCCGACTGTAGTCCACCCATCGTGATATGAAGGGTAGGGCCGGAGATTCAGCCTTTCGCTTTCTCGAGGAGGATGTCTTCCCGGCGAGCGCAGACTTGAGGTTGTCTCGGAAGATTGCAAGCCGCTTCAGTACGGCATCGGGCTCCGAGCCTGGTAATATTGGACCAGAAATGTCAGAGTTGCATTTGATCCCCACTGCTTTGCTGGAAGGTAGCGTCTTGATATCGCTTGCAGTCGTCTGTCTCGTGCCGGTTGACGTCGATCGCATAGTCAACGACTTTGCTGCTGTCATGGTATCTGATGGTAACCTCGGTGGTGGCATCTCGCTGGCTTTTGTGCTTTTATGCACGGTCGGCGCGGTCGATGCTAGATTCGTGGTTGTCTGCGATCCGGATGTGGTGGAACTATTTGTAGCCGCGATTGCACTGGCTGCAGCCAAGGTTGGCGGCAGAGAGGCTTTACTGATGGTGTTTTGCTGAGCAGTCGCTTTCACTCTTTTAACGGTGCCACCCAACTGTCTTCCGGCCGCCGCTTCGTCCTCGAAGATTTCTATGGGCGCCGGCTCCACCACTTGAGCACGCGTAGTCCTCGTGGATCGATACCTCCTAGGTGGGCCTAATCCAGAATCCTCCCTGGTTTTTGGAACTGTAAGGTTCTTCTTTCGGGGTGATGGTAATCGCTCCTCGTTATGCGAGATCTCCTGAAGCTGGGGTCCTTCCGGCATACCGGTGTAGATCATATCTCCTGGAATCGGTACCACCGGCTGTCGCCCTGCAGCCAACTCCCTCTCGATATCCTTGACAATACTGCGTATTCTCTGGCCGTCGTTCAATTGGAAGCACTTGCCTGGAGCATATTCGCCAACACCAGACTGCTTGCAAACACTCCACCAGCTGTCGCTGTAGCCTCTCTGTATCACGTCAGGTCCTGGAAGCTGTACTGGCCAGCTCGGCGTCTTGGTCATCTGCACCGAGCTCATCTTCTGCGGCACAAACGCCATGCGGAAGAAGGGGTGAGCGACAATCTTGTCTGGACAAGGCCTCAATTCTTCCGGAACCAGAAGTTTCGAAACTAGATCTCGTAGGTCTGCAGAGATGTCGTTGGTTATTGACGACAATTCTGGCCACGAGTATTCTCCAGCTTTCAACTTCTTGTAGATCTCCTCCTTGGATGCAGCATGGAATGGTGCCTTGCCTACCGCGAGCGTATAAGAGATAATACCAATTGCCCAGAGGTCGACCTTTTCGTTGTGGCCTTTACCCTTCTCAAGAATCTCCGGGGCCAAGTAGTTCGGTGTACCGCACATTGTGGTCCTTCTCTTTGCATCCATATCCTTGCCGCTAACAAGGAGAGCAGCTAGTCCGAAATCGCCGACCTTGATATTCATGTGTTCGTCCAAGAAGAGATTTCCGGTCTTCAGATCACGGTGAACGATGCTGCGAGTGTGTAGGTACTTAACGGCGCCGCAGACCTGGATCATGAACTTCCTGATTTCTGGCATTGTAACGCACTTCCTTCTCTTCAACAAGTCTGCTAGTGAACCACTTGAGCAGAGTTCTAACACAACATAGGTACTTGCTTCGAAGGAGAATGCTTTATTGAAACCGACAATGTTCGGATGTGAGAGCTTCGAATGGATCTGTAGTTCGGTGATGAACTGGTGGGACGTCAGCATCAACGATTCACCAAGAGCAAGGTCAATCTGCGAACCTTTTGTGCAAGTTTCGCTGGCTCCATCTTGGAGCGCACAATCTTCAAGGCCACGATTTGACCAGTCGGCCTGTGGCCATCCAGTTTTTCTGCTTTAAAGCATATCGCAAATCCACCTTTACCGAGCTGGTTGGCAGTTGCGTAGCTTGCTCCATGAGGCTCGAGTACTATCGAGGGTGGTGGATCGGCATGAATAGACATGACTGCGGCGTATGAGATCAATTGAGATATTTCCCAGGTGTATTCGTCGTTCTGAACCAAGAAGCAATTGAGATGTTCGTTATGTGCTTGTTCGTGATCGCATGTTCCTGGGACTGATACTACCAGGCGGTTTACCCAGTTTGTCGAATGAGATAATCTATGACGAGAGTGTGCTCGCCAAAAGATTGTATACAACTTCAGGAGCGTATTATCGGTATTCGATTGGCCGTACTTACCAGATCATCAAGTTCGGATGATTGATACCACTGAAAGAAGCTGCTACGCCGCTCGGGTTGACCCGCTTGTTTTTCCAAGCGCACTTGCCCCAGCAACCAGATCGGCTTTCGGCTGAGCAAACGCCGATGCGGCTCTGCTCCAACCATGACTCCGGCTTGTCAGCATTCAACATAAGTAATTGATCGCTTCTGCAACTGTACTTGCAGGCACTCGATTGCGCTTTAGAATAGATCAAATTACCCATTCGACTTATCGTAACTACTTTTCATTGTCGCACTTGCCTGCATCGACAATGCTTGCGGTATCGCTCTTATAGGGAGCAGGCTCACGACTCACCTCACCATGGATTGCTCGAAATCATTATAGCGCGATCTTGAATCTGCTATACTCGGATCATGTCTCTCACCCTCAAACTTGCTTCGTTAGCGATCCGTACCCTTGCAAAGCCAGTTGCCGTAAGGACTCCGAAATTCAAGACATCTCAGTTCCTGGTCTGACAGAAGGATAGAACAGGATCAAGTACAGTGCGCGCGAGCACGATGGATTTCGGACGACATTCATTCGCTTCGCACAAGGGCTGCACAAAGTGGACATGCGTATGAGACTCGGCATATTGCACGATTCTGCAGCGCAGGAACGTATGCATGCAAGAGAAGCCGCGGAACAAGCGAAGAAGAAAGCGGATGCGGAAACGCCCATAGTACGAACAGAGGCACAGCAGAAGAAGTACGAAGAGGAACAGAAGGCAAAGTCCGAGGGTAAGGATACGAGCCAGGAGCACAAGGAGGAGAAGAAGGTGAAGCCTCGAATTCGACCCCTGAGTGAGACGCGTGCGATTGAACTCGGTGCGAATTTCGTGAGCGAAGCATTCATCTTCGCAGTCGCAGCCGGCCTGTTGTTCTTCGAGAGGTGGTGGAGCAGACAGAAGGAGGCTGCAAAGGACGAGCATGTGGTTGAGCGCATAGCAGCGCTGGAAGAGCAGGCAGAAAAGTTTGGTCAACTTGAGCGCGAGATCCTGCGGCTCAGGGGGCAGAATGTCTCGGAACCGTCGCCAAAGCAGGACAAGAAGAAGGATACAGGCGAGAAGCAAGCACCAACCAACGAGAAGGAGAAGCAACAGCAAGTCGTCGCAGCCACATGATTGCTTGTTCATCTGTTCCGCAACTGTACCATAAACTCTTCTGGACCGAGGGCTGCTCGATCGACCCATCTCCATCTGTACATACACGATCTCGACTCTAGAGCTATCAGAATAGAATGTCGAAATATGTCGTTGCTGACAGGAATGATTGTGTGGTAGGTGATGAAATATTTTTCTGTGTTGCAATCAGAGGGAGCACGCTGGGGCCTATATAAAGCTTGCGGTACCTTGTGGGATTCTCCTTCCTTACGCATCACATATGCGAGCGCTACCGAAGACATGTTTTGCACAAAGCTGCGGGGCCAAACCTCACTTGCAGGAGTCGTACCGCAGCTGCAACAGCTCGGATTGAAGGGTAGGCTTAGTCGAGGAAGATGGGACCTGACTAAACAGTCTTAGAGCATCGACTTGAGACTCACGATTTCTTCGTCCCGATCAGATCACCGAAAGCTACAACGGGCAGTAAAGCAAGCAGGACAATTCGCTTCCTCGTCCTCGGTCCATCAGACATTCAAGAGAGCTCTCTGAGCTCGACCTTGCCTCGGATCCGACATTTCGCAGCTCTCACGGGAGGAAGGGACCTCATCATCTGCTTCACATTGCAATGCACTTCGTCATCTGACACTCTGCCACGTGCAACGACATCGAATGCAAACGTTTATGCCTATGCCAAGCTTCAGAACCTGCTTGCGAGGGAGTCCGATCTACCACCACTACCCATCTTGCTATGCTCAGCAATAGACGATTTGGCGGCAAGTGTGAAATCTCACATCGATGGCATGTGTGAATCTTGCGAAGACCCGATCACACCGCCTTACCTCAGCCTTCTTGCAGCATGTTCAAATAACGAGCCTATGGATGCGGTGCAGGCAGATATTGTGTCAAATTACTTTGCGAGCTTCGCAGAGCTGTCGAGAGCGTGTGCCACAGTAGCTGCACTGTCAAGATCGAATGGAGCACTTGACTTGACGGTAGAAGAGGACATGTCGGTCCTCGTTATGCAGGCTCTTCGTTCCAAGGTTGGTAGCCACATCGCGAAGAATATCTTCGACTTCTGGACCGCTTAAACTCAGAGGCACATGCTACCTTCGCTTCATCTGCACAAGTATAATTATACGGTAGAAGAGATCAGAAGCGATACAGTCTTCGTCGGTCTGATGAAGGGGCTCCATCTACGACCCCGCCCCCACATCGACGTCATGCTTGATGCAGGAACAACGACACCCTCATGACCCTCCAGTGACTTCTCCGGAGTCTCCTCAGTATTGTTTGTTTGTAGTCTTCCTGCATAGAATTGCTTCATGACTGGCACTGCTTCTTGTACAAGCCCGATCTTCTGTCCTTTACGCTCACCGACGTTCGTACGCAGCCGCGTGTTTGCAACAAACCCTCCGCATCACTACCTCAGTAGATTTCCTCTATCGTCCTTATCAGTGGAAAGCATAGCCAAGATCAGTGATTTTCACACTATGACGACGGTTCAGAGTAAGTATCAATATATATATCGATAGGAATTTACATATTCTCCATAGGCAGTCCTTGAGCACTTGCCCTCCATTTTGATCAGGATGCATTTCATTACTTTCGCTTTGAGTGCAATAGCACTGACTGCAGGTCAAGTGACTTCACAAGACACCACATACGTGCCTTTCGATGCACGGGAGGCCACAATATCCTCGGTACATCATGCACTTGTATCTGGACAGACGACCTGTGTTGGAGTGGTCAGCGCCTTCCTGGCTCGAATATCAGCCCTCAATCCACAGATCAATAGCATAATATCTCTTGATCCATCTTCCCTCGAAGTCGCCCGAGATCAGGATACACAATTGAGCAACCATAATTTTGCTTTGCCTCCTCTCTTTGGTGTTCCAATCCTGCTCAAGGATAATTTCGACACTGCCAATTTACCAACAACAAGTTCAGCACTCAAGTTGGCTGATTCGAGACCTTTGTCAGATGGACCAGTGGTTAGAGCCCTGAAAGAAGCTGGTGCGATTGTTCTGGGAAAGGCCAATCTGCATGAGCTCGCACTCGAGGGGATCTCAGCCGGCAGTCTTGGAGGACAGACCATCAATCCCTACGACCTCACCCGGACTCCTGGCGGTAGCTCAGGGGGTACTGGCGCAGCAGTCGCAGCAAGCCTAGCAGTCTTTGGTACGGGCTCAGATACTGTCAACAGCCTGCGCAGTCCAGCGAGCGCGAACAGTCTAGTCTCTATTCGTGCAACTCGTGGGCTAGTTAGTCGAACAGGCGTCATACCCAACAGCTACACGCAAGATAATGTCGGTCCCATAGGCCGCAGCATAGAAGACATCGCCAGAGTCCTCACCGTCATGGCCAGCGTCGGCTTCGACCCCCTGGACAATAATACCGCCCTCATCCCTCCCTCCGTGCGCAACATCAACTACAATGCCAACCTGCAAACTGGCCCCCTGCGCGGCAAACGCATCGGCATCCTGACTGGCTTCTACCCCACGTCATCCTCTCCTGAAACCACTCCCGTCACAACAGCCATGAACGACCTCCACTCAACCCTCACCTCCTCTGGCGCGGAGCTCATCTCCATCACCTCCCCACTCTACAACGCCACCGCCCTCCTCGCCTCAGTAGACACGCAACGTTACGAATTCAAGGAAGTGATGGACGCCTACCTCTCCTCTCCCTCCTTAGGCGGGACCCACCCCACCTCGTTGGCAGAGTACTTCTCCCCCTCGAACGGAAGCAACTTCCTCGTCCTCCCAAGCCAATACGAATACGTCCGCACCGCTCTCTCCTCCAGCACCTCGGACCCCGCTTACCTCGAGACACTGAGGCGCATCCAAGACCTCACCCTGTCCCTGCACCGGACTTTCGCGGAGAATAATCTCGACGCGGTGATCTACCCCGAACAACGCAACCTGGTAGTCAAGCTCGGTTCACCCTCACAAGCGGGGAGGAACGGTATCCTGGCGGCAGTGACGGGCTTTCCGGTGGTGGCGATGCCTGCGGGATTCAGCGAGAGGACGGAAGAGGCGCCGGAGGGGGTGCCGATTGGGTTTGAATTGATGGGCAGGCCGTGGGACGAGGAGGAGTTGTTGCGGTTAGCGTGGCAGGTTGAGCAGAGGATGAGGGTGAGGAGAGCGCCGAAGTTGGCGAGGATTGTGGTGCCGTATAGAGAGGGGGAGGGGGTGGGGGAGGTGACGCCGCTGGGGAACGTGCCGGGGGAGTATCCGCTAGGGACGTTGGGGTAAGATGGAGTAAGGAGAGCGGGTTGGGTAGGATGGGAAATTGGTATAGATGTTTAGTGATAGTGTAGTATCACATGTATGTATAGGAAGGATTGTTTGCAGACTGGCTGGACTGACATGTCGAAGGAAACATGAACGTGATGGCGTGTAGCTGCTGCTGGATTTCGATCATTGGGTGCAGTGAGGCAATACTGATAGACACCAAACTGACTTGCGATCGAAGCCTCCATCGCATGAGCAGGTCAAGGGCACACACCTCGAGCAGCGGACTATCACTTGCACTGTGCAACAGCTGAACCTCCGGTGGGTAGAAGCAAGGTCGAAGGCCACAAGACAGGTAATATCAACTCTGACAGCTTCCACACCCTGGCATGAACGTTTCAAGAGAAGGAAAGACTTTCTTTCGGTCGTCGAGGACGGGTCACCAAGACGACCTCGTAAAACCTACCAGGTATCAGTGGCAAGATTAGCAATGCTTGACAGGTGGCTGGACGCCCAAAGATAGACAAAGTTCGTAATGAAGTATGATTAGCTTTCGAGGTAGGCCATCTTTGTGTATAATGATTCGGTGCCAGCTGTGAGATATGAGAAGACAGTCTCGTATTCTGTGGAACGTGCGTGGTAATTCAGGAACAAGAACATTTATGGAGGTCTTTCATGTCTCGTGTCACGAAGGAGACTGCAGAGGGACTGCAATGCTTCTCTGGAACGGAATATGCAGAACAATCAAAGATAAAGCACTGCAAAAGAAGCAAAAGCACGGGTTGTTTGGGACAGAAAGAACAACCGTAAGCGAACATGATCTGTGCGACGATGAGCTGCAACATCCCTGTCTGCTCGCGGAATCAGGATCGTCGTCTGCAGGGATAGTGAGAGAAGTTTTTTGGTGCCACTGCTGTGGTTTTCGGCAATCATCGTCGTACAGGTAGGAGCCGTATTGCTCGTGTTACAGGTGACGACGAAAGATGATGTTTGTCGGAAACACCAAGACTTCCGATGCGGCTACGAGCGGATGCAGTGGCAGGGTTTCTCCAGAACCCTATTGTATATGCGTTGTGGGCACAACAAAGAGACGGAACGGGACAAGGTCCGCATTTGCCTACACAAGCGTAGCGGAGCTTCGAGTGAGTACGAGGTGAGGAGACATGCAGTATCTTCAGGCTTTTGTCGAGAGCTGTCACCCATTAGCTCCCTGTGCAAAGGAATGGCCGCCGGTTCATGAAGGAGCGAAGGAAGACGCTTGCCGGGACTGCCTCCGCGAAATGATGCCTGTCGATGCAAGCTGTATGCTGCAGGACACAGGGCGCCTTCAGGGCTTTTTCAGCTTTGTATGCATGAGAGTGGAGCACGCTGAAGTCTATGCAGCAGGCATGGTCTGGACGGTGGGATGCTTATCTCAAAGTCAGCGCTCCACACATTCTTGGAGCAGCCACGAATCTCGGAGAGGTTGTGCCGAATTGGCAAAGGACCGTCTTGACATGCCATGACGAGTCAGAACATCGCATTTTCCGTCCAATGCAGAGACTTGTGACGAGAGACGACGGTCAAAACTCCGCCTTGCTGTCAGTTAGCTGAAGATCCTCATCAATGGTGTCCTGGAAACAGACGCCCTGGCGAAATGAAAAACAGAGGGGAAGCGAGGGGGAAAGCAGTAAAAGGTGTGGCTTGTGAGACTCGTGCACCGCCAGAGATCAACACTGGAACCGTCCTTTGGGAAATTTTTCGCTCATAGCTGATCTTCGACGGAAAATGATGGGTTGTTTCAGGTGTTTTGTCGTGCAGCAATTCGGAAGAGATGCCAGCACATCCATCTTAGGTCAGATGAACGAGGTGTGAATGCAATTCGCCAGACCTGACCGAACGGTGGAAACCAACACGACCGGCGGCGCAGTGCCTGCAGCAACGTCTTCCTTCAGCGTGACCTCCTCTCGAAGCATCTTCACACCAGTGCCGCCAGGCCAGCCAAGAGTGGTACGTCTAATTATGTACCGGGCCCTGGATGCATCTCGTTTGCACACTTGTTCCCTCGGTCCTGCAGGTCATTGATCCCTACAAATAAATTGCTCGGTCTCATAGTGCTTCGAGAACGTATCAAATACAGTCGGATCGAATGTAGTCGAGCAGAGTTGAGAGATGTTGCAGACGATCCGGATCATGGACTGGCGTCTCTTTGGTCGGTCTCAACGCCATTGCGGCGCCACGTCGTCTGCTGCATGCTATACACGACGGACCGCTTTTTCTCTTCCACCTGTCGGTGTGCAAGAGGCGCACATATGGCGTTGTGTAAACATTGCCTGGACCTGATCCTGTTCGTCTATTACTGCTATGATGACGTGAACGCGACCACGTCTTTGATCATTAGACCACTTAACGCGTGAATGTAGACCAGAAATTGGTACAACCATATATTCACTGGTATTCATCAAACGACTCGAGGGTTTCTTGATTCTGTATTGAACGCGTGGAGAGGACCTTGGGCCGGTTCGGGACGTGGTTTGATGATCAACGAGTAGTGGGAAAGGCTTTGAGAGAAAAGAGGCAGAAGAGAGAGTCTGTGCGAATTGCGCCCTCCGCTAATGCCACATCCGGAAAGGCTGGTCGTAGCGTGCCGTTCGAGCGTGCAGATGCAGATGAGGATCCAATCTTTGCTCCACCATCTTTCCTTACTTTCGCATTTCGCGGTCTCCCTACAACCTCCCAAGAGACAGCACTCATACTTTGGTGGCATTCGTTGAGTAGATTCATTTCTGCTCGCTTTTGCTGCCGTCCATTCCTTACAACCCACGACATCTGTTGATGATACGACGCGAGAAGTGCATTTCCTCCCATATCCGACTAGGTCTCTGAAAGTCCAAAGCAGGTCTTCAAGTCAGCCATACGCATTTCCTCTCGTTCAGTCACGTTTGCTGACTTTACTTCCACAGGTCTTTTAGTATCTGTATCTGTCCCGCATTTCAGCGTGTTTTCTGGATTCTCACGACTATCTTCATCCCTAATAATCACTGCCGATCCTCGATAAACGATACCCACAACACCGCTACACCTCGGTCGATAGAGTCTTGGGATCTGATACAGGGAAAGAACCAATCATACCAAAAAGGGCCTGCTGGCAACACCAAGCTGTTTGAGATGGTTCAATCGGTCTATTGGCTTTAGTCAACCTCCGATATCACAATCATCGCCATAATCAACACAAGTCACCATGGAGGACTCACAAGACGGACGTCAATACCTGGCCCCAGTCGACTACGTGCCCAATCCTACTTTCTCCTTCCCCGCGCAGCCATTACAACCATCTTCACATGGTCCTCGTCGAACAGCTTCACTTCACCTGAACCCGAGTACTCCTCAACGCATCGGTAACCTCGAACGCAGATCCGCCTCTACCTTGCCTACCTTCTCCTTCAACGCGTCAGATGTATCTGGTCGAGCTGAGGATGCCACATCGTCGTACTTGTCTGCTGAGCCGCCTGCTTCAGTCGGCCGTAGCTTTGGGCACAGAAGAGGAGCAAGCGAATTCGTTGGTGGCAGCTCCAAATACGGCACACCTGCAGCACTAGTCAGCACAAGCCCGGCGAAACCGCTAGATCCTGCAACTCCGTCACAAGATGCTGCTGCGCTTGGCTCGCCCATGCGCAAACGTGGACATGCCCACCGACGCTCTGCTGCTGTTTCTGCCCATGACTTGCAAACAATTCTACAACCGAGGGACGCTAACATCTTGTCCACACAGTCAGAGGAGACGCCCACCACGTCTGATACGCCCTCGACGATCTCCACCACTCCCAAACAACAAGATCCGCCCCTTACTGCTGAGCAGCTACCGCAAGCAAGACCGCGTGTTGGCTTCTCCAAAAATATCGAATTCATTCCCCGGCCACTCTCCACCATATCTTCTGAAGCTGAAAGCATCGCGTCGATACCGCTGGGCCAGGCGTCATCCTCATCGACTTCGCCTCTTCGTCCAGGAAACTTCAGTCCGTCTTCAAAGCGCAAATCGAGGTCATCTCGCAGCAGTCTTTCCGAAGTCGAGGCTGCAACGCCCCCCCGTGTGTCATTTGAAATGCCTGCTCCTGTCGAGCGTGCTGATTATCTTCCTGAGAGCGACCTGGAGCGTCCGGCGACAGAATCTTCGTCGACGTCAAGGCTAGGGTCGAATTTCCGCGACTTCAGTTTCCCACCCAAAAGACCAAAATCAAGCCTGGACCGTCGAAGCTCAGAGCCGTCCCTCTCCCTGACTCTGCTACAGAAGCCCCGTCGCTCTTCTGTCAGTCTTCGTGAACCAGCACAAGCGCCAAAGACCAAACGAAGCGAAGGAGATCTCAAACCACCACGCGTGACTCGCAAGTCATCTGCTCACAAGGTAAAAGCCTGGGCCTCGGCTATGATTGGGCGCAAGCGATCGGTGAAGCGTTCTGCCGCCCCAGAAGTGGACGCGGAACCGATCACGCCTACAGAAAGTGTTATGACACCCGCCTCAGACATGGATCTTGAGGAGCTTTTCAGCCAAGATCCTTTCAGTCAACCAGACGAGGGACAAGAAAGGGAGCCATCGTTTGCGCAGAAGATGGACCTCAGCAGCTTGAAGGAATTCCAACCAACTTTTGGATCGACCGATCCTTCTGACACAATAATCGACCTGGACGCGGCATTAGGTCCAAACAAGACTCCTTCACGCGATGGGCGGTCGCCAGGATTCGCGGCGAGAAGACAGCTGCACAGCAGTCGCACAAACAGAGACTTCAACAGCCCAGGCAATATATTTCACCGCCGAGCTGAAAGTGCCCCTGTGCTTACTCCTTTCGACTACCCAAAGAGTCCGTCTCCTGTGCATTCGCCCATGGCAGATGTCTTCGAGGAGGACGAGGACGAGGCTGTTGATTCAAGCAGGGCCGGTGGGCCAGCTTCAGCACCTGCATTCAGCTTCCCTCAAGGTCCCATCGTGGAAGACACAATGCGTGACGATGGACTCGGAATTCAGGACAACAGCATCTCCCCGCCCACTCCTACAGCCACTTCTACTTACTCTGACATTCCTGTGATGGAAGACACGATCATGGAGGAGGCTGGCCCGATCGACATTGTAGAAGCACACGAAGAGCCTCGCGCGTCAACCATGACCAAGTCTTCGGACTCGAGTGAGACGCCCACAGTACTTGGGGATCCCATACTGAACTTGGCTCCACCACAAGCACCTTTCATGACCACTCCAAGCACGTACGCGGGCTCGACCTTCTCGACACCAGAGATGAATCGCCGGACAGAATCTTTCGACGGACAACGCCTTGGGACTTCGGCATCATCTGCTACTGATTGTCGTACGCTGAGCTCTTTCGCAAGCGAGCGTCCCGATACACGTCCATCGGTGGATGATGTGCCTTCCCTGACCAGTAGCCGTTCGACTATGATCAGCAGCAGTCACCCGTCCCGACGTGACATCTCGGAGAAGGCATCTTCATTTCGCATGCGCCAAGTATCCGCCGATCAGCAGTCTGAGAGACGTCGCAAGAGGGCAAGCATTCAAAGCTTGACGAAACTGATGTCTGGCCCGTTTGGAGAGAGCAAGAATAAACTGAGCATGGATCAGGGCAATGCTTCGTCGCCCAATCTGCTGTCTACTCCCGACGGAAGCAGCAAAAGAGAGCATCGCTTGAGCAAGTTGATGTTTTGGAAGAGTAAAGGGTCACGCTTGAGTACCGCTTCTGGGATCTAGAAGATCTGGGATTATTTGATGTTCAGCGAGCGGCAATTGTACATGTAGCGGTAGAGTGAAAAGGGCGTCATTAGACGGTATGGGCAGGGGATAAGTATGACATGGCAGCAACTGGTATATGGATACCATATGGTTGCTCAGACAAGGCATGGGTAGCTGGAGTATTACGACTAGGATAGCTGGATGAAATGACCATGAGATTCACACCTCTCTATGCTTTGACTGGTGTTAGCAGTGTGATGAGATGTCTGAAGACTGTTTTACTGAGTACCCCCTACTAATAAGCCCAGCCAATACCCAGCGTCCTTGTTCTTCCCTCAACTTGTGGCAGTGCAAATGATATGGCGGCAAGAGGCATTTGGCATGCGGCTCTCATGATCAACGATGCATCACAATTTCGCCCTCGCATCGTCTGCCAAGCAGTCATTTCGTTTCTGTAACCGCCAAGAAGCCAGCCGGGCAGCCAAAAAGCGTAAATACCAAGGATGCATCATCAAGATCTGCACGACCGACGGAGATCCGGCGACTGGGCGACAGAGCAAGAGCCGCATTTCAACCAGGAACGCCAAGGGTGCCGGGAAAGGAAGTCGCGTCACCAATAATTTCACTCCTGCTTGTCTCTCATCTCTTTGGCTCTTTCCCACCGCCGACGCTGCGGAGCCCGGTCTTGGTATGTAGAGACAAGCCTTTGCGATCAAGGTCTGTCAATTGTGAGAGCTCAACCATGCTCGTTTCCGGTCTTGGAGATCTTGGGAGTGGTTTGTGTGTACCTCTTTTTGTACTCGTCGTTGTCCTCCCCTCTCCAGGTCTTCCCATTCACGCGACCTCTCGTGCACTTTTCTCTTTTTCATCACGACCAATTTTCCTGCCCCTCGCTACAGCAGACCTTGCTACGATACGTCTTTAATATACTACCACGTCAATCGGGCCTTTCTGCACTCTTTCGAAAGCCCGTTGATTCACATTCGTCCCACTACATATCCGTGATTGAGCATCTAGGAAGAGCACGTTTCACCGCAGGATATCAGGAACATTATGAAGGGCTTCCTTGCAGCCGGCGTAGTAGCCGCAGCTGCCACTCTGGCTTCTGCTGGTCCAGCTCCTTCACCTGTCAAGCTGGAAGCTCGTCAGACGAGCTCCGTCAGCAGCGCCAGCATTCCCACCGTGACTGTTCGCGGCAATGGTAAGAAAGACGAAGTTCTCGGCCCTGAGACGGTACTGAGACTCCACAGCTTTTTACGCAGGCGACCAGCGCTTCTACATTCGCGGTCTCGACTACCAACCAGGTGGGGCATCCGACGCACGCGATCCTCTGGCAGACATCGATGTCTGCCGTCGTGATCTCGAATACTTCCGTCGTCTCGGCATCAACACCATCCGCGTCTACACGATCGACAACACCCTCAACCACGACACATGCATGAGCGAGTTGGCAGCAGCAGGGATCTACGTAGCGTTGGACGTCAACACACCTCTGTACAGCATCAATCGTGCAGACCCTGCTCCATCCTACAACCCCACCTACCTCCAGTCTGTCTTTGCAACCATGGACGTTTTCAGCAAGTACAACAACACTCTGCTCTTCTTCAACGGCAACGAAGTCATCAACGACCCACAAACCTCCAACACTGCCCCCTACGTCAAGGCTGTCGGCCGTGACATGAAGCAATACCGCATCAGCCGCGGCCTCCGTCCCATCCCCATCGGCTACTCCGCCGCCGACGTCGAAGAGAACCGCTACGAATCCGCCCTCTACTTCAACTGCGGCACCGACGACCAACGCAGCGACTTCTTCGCCTTCAACGACTACTCCTGGTGCGACCCAGACGAGTACCCCGGCTCCGAATGGGAGCGCAAAGTAGATCAATACAGGAATTACTCCCTCCCCCTCTTGTACGTCCACCCCTTATCCCCTCCCTATCCTCCCCATCTAACACCCTCCCAGCCTCTCCGAATACGGCTGTGTCACCAACGAGCGCGTCTTCGGCGAAGTCGCGCCCCTCTACAACGAGATGACCCCCGTCTACTCCGGCGGCCTTGTCTACGAGTACACAGAGGAAGGCAACCTCTACGGCATCGTCTCCGTATCAGGCAACACCGTCGAGCCCGAGAACGACTTCGAGGATCTGGCGAGACAGTTCCGCGAGAACCCCGCGCCACAGGGTAACGGTGGGGCCCGCGACAATGCTGGGCAGGCGAATGCCTGTCCGCCTGTTTCTACAGACTGGAATCTAGAGGCGTTCCCAGGGGAGTCTTTGCCGAGTCTGCCTGAGGGTGCGGATAGGTTCTTCCGTGATGGTGCCGGGAGAGGGCCAGGGTTGGCGGGGACTGGGTCCCAGAATGCGGGTGGGGCGAGTAGAGGGACGGCGGCTCCGGGGAGTGGGAGTGCGACTGTGTTTGTTACTGGTGCTACGCAGACGGGTGGTGCTGCGGCGACGAGCTCGGGGGCGGCGAGCGGGATTAAGCAGCAGGCTATGGGGTATGGTGCGTTGTGGACTATTGGTACGGTGTTCGTGGGGAGTATGGTTGGGGCTGTCTTGTTGTAGATTTGAGACGAGACAAGGACGGGGAACAGGGCTGTGGTTTTGAGGGGTGAGGTGAGGGAGGGACAAAGGGAAGGGAGAGGGGGTTTCTTGAACATAGATTCTTGCTTGAGGTGGTAGAGATGCGTTCCTCATGATTGTAATTCATTACCAGCTCGTTGCATCGTGGAATAGATTGCATAATTCTCACTACGTTTGACACGCACCGTGACAACCGCAGTAGCAAGAGGGAGTAAGATGGAGTGCACGGGTAGGTAGAGTGTGGTCAAGAAGTGTATCATTCATTTTTGATATCCACCATGCACCATCACCCGACAGTACGAGCGGTATCAGAAGCTCATCAACACCAACCCATGTCAGCACCTCCATCCATCGACCAGACAATCCTTACTCCTTGGCAAGGACAGCCTTGATCTTCTCCTGGACCCTCTTCTCCTTCTCGGCCTTGCTCAACTTCTGCGCCCTGTACTTCAAGCTCTCCTTCTTCCAGTATTCCTTGTCCTTCTTCTCGCCGGCATCCTCGTCCTTCTTGAAGGGATCCTCACGGATCTGCTTGTGCGCGTCGGCCAAGAGCTCCTCGAGACCGTCGGCCTCAATCTCGTCGTCGATGTAGCCCTGGAACTGACTCTTGTAACGCTCCTCGTCGTCATCGGCGAGCGTCTCCATGTACTCTGCGACGTGGCCTCCGAAGATGTACTTGCGGAGGGTCTCGGCGTCGAGCTCCTTGGACTCAATGTCGTAGCCGGGGAATCGCTTCTCGGAGTGGGGGATGTAGAGACCGCCGTCGGAGGCACCCTTCATGGCGCCGAAGACGCGGGCACCGGTGGAGGTGCGGGTGAGACCCACGTCGAGGTAGGCCTTGAAAGGGCGGCGCTCCTCGCCGTCGACTTCGGCTTCCTCGGTGAGCTTGAACTCTCCGTCAGCCTCTTCGACGCCCTCGAAGGCCTCGTCGAGACCGAGCTTCTTGAGGGTGCGGCGGGCGAGGAGGAGACCGACAGCGTAGGCCGAGGACCAGTTGGTGAGGCCGTGGGTGATGCCATAGCGCTTGAGCTCGTGGGCGTAAGCGGCCATGAAGACCTTGTCGCCGGTGATCTCGGAGGTCACGATCTGGGCAATGATGTCCCGGTTGGTGAAGCGGACGACCATGCGGTACTTGGGCGCATTGTACTTGTTCTTGGCCTGGGTGATGAGGCGCTTGCGGGCGTAGTAGTCGGTCTTACCAGATCGGCGGCGCTTGTACTTGACCTGGTATCGCCTGGGAGATGTTAGGAAGTGGTGAAAATGAGCTACAGATAAGCAGGACTTACGAGAAGTACGCAGAGTTCTTGACCAGCTTGGTCTGTTACATCCTCGAGTCAGCAATTGTCGCTTCAGATATCGTTCCGAAGCATCTTGCAGGGACTCTACACAACGCCGGAGTGTGCAGGGCAGTCGCTCAAATGATGAGCGACATGTTGGACGTGACTTACGAAAGGCATCTTGACGGTTTGGTGATCAAGATGGTTCTGCTGGATGTGTTGTCGTGTGGTCGTCGAAAGATCCTGAAGCTTTCAAAATGAGAATGATTTGTGGGCGTGAATCGCTTGGCTTCAGAGCGCACAACCACAATTTTCCACAGTGGGTGACCACTGATCTGTGCGGGGGAATTCCGCTTCCACCCCTTCTCTTCAAAACTGGAAGACCATTCGGTACAGAATATCTTTATTCAGTTGAACAATTTCTGGACCGAGGTCCAATCAAGGGTCATCATGGTTGTTTCATTCATAGCTTTCATGTTGGCCGTCAAATGGGATATCATTCCAGGAGTGTATGCAAAAATCAAAACTGCCTCTGCTGAGCTCTATCCGTCGGCTTCCTCTCAAGCTGATGCCACTGTCCATGTTCCATCTCGCGGAGCACATCCACGAAGACAGGATTTCAGAGAGCGTCGAACTTTGTCGCTCCGCTCTACCAACGATCAATGCATACGATGTTGCTTCCTTCACCTGAGAGCCTTGCGGGCAAAGCTTGGGAGGACGAAAGATGCTTGGTGAATGTCCTTGTTGTAGTACTTGCAAAGCTTGTCCTCCTCCTCTTGAGACCATGATCGGACTGGCTTGGTCAGATCGCGCTTGGCGTCCTTGCAACAGACCATGAATCCAATCTGGCCGGATGGGTAGGTCGGGATGGTGGTGTAAGCGTACTCAACGTTGGGGAAGACCTCTTTGCACGACTTCTTGAGGTTGGTGATCAAAGGCAGGTGAAGCCACTGGTTCTCAGCTATGGAGTGAGTCAGTAAGTGGTCTAGTACATCGCTTGTCACGCAACATCTGCAACCAGAAAAAGCATGTAAGAAAGAGCTTACAACCTTGGGTAGTGATGACACCGCCCTCCCTCAGAGCGCCATTGAGCAGCTCAAAGTATGGCTTCTGGAAGAGACTCTCCGCGGGACCTTCTGGATCGCTGCTGTCGGTGATGATGACGTCGAACTCGTTCTTCCTGTCTTCCAGGAACTTGAAGCCGTCGCCGATATGGGTCTTGACAGCTGGGTGCTGGAAGCCAACAGACATGCCTGGCAGATACTTCTTGCTGAGACGGATGACTGCCTCATCAATGTCGCACAGGATAGCCTCCTCCACGCACTCGTGCTTGACCACCTCGCGCAATACACCGCCATCTCCTCCACCAATGACCAAGACCTTCTTAGGGTTGGGATGCGAGTGCATCGCCAAGTGTGTGATCATCTCTTGGTAGGAGAACTCGTCCCGTTCGGTACATTGGATCACATTGTCGAGGACCAAGACCATGCCGTAATCGGAGGACTCGAAGATAAGGACATCCTGGTACTTGCTCTTCTCGTGGTGAACGACCTGGTTGACCTTGAGGGTCATGGCCTGGCCTGGCCACATGTTGGAGATCTCGCGGAACCATCCATCTAGTCGGGTCAGCAGGTGATACTGTCAGGTCAAAGTTTGTGCTACCTTTGATAGTCGGGTGTGCGATCTCGCCCATGGTGAGTGGCTTTGTTCTGTTCGAGTAGTGAAGAGATCTAGTGTGATGCAAAAGTATTCGGGTAGTCCTAGAAGGCCCAAGGATTCTTCTCGAGGTCAATTGGGAAGATATATGTGCAGCAAGACGAAAATGCATAAATCTTCAGTCAGTGATCAAAACTTTGTTGCGGCGACCCCGCGCCCAAGGGCCCCGCCGTGCACCACCAATCTGCTGTCATCGCTGTTTGCCTTGTTGGCCGCCCACCAAGCTTCCACGTCTTCAAAGGACAACGCATGCTTTCCTGTTCGACTCAGTTCGAGTCATGGATCCGAAATTCAGATTGACTATCAGGCAGCAGTGCTGAAACATAGTATGTATCTACAGGGAGCCAATGCAGCTGTTCCAAGCATCGGTGACTCCATGCGAGCTGTCCATGATGACATCGGCTGTCGGCACGTGTAGGTAATTGATCTATAGTGAGCTTCCCTCGCATTTTGAGAAATGTGCAACTTTGATCATTACCTGCTCTTATTATACATCAGGCTTCATGAAATATGGCATCAGGAAATCCAGATCAACAAGTTGGATCACGGTGAGTGACTCCGACAATCAAGGAAATCCAGCGGAGGAGCTAACTACTAGGCAGCGATAAAAGCGTGACCTGGTACGTGAAAGAAGGACCAAATGTATCTACCACAACAAGAGAGGTGCTCGAAAAGTACAGCAATATACCGTCAGATGAAGTCGTCGACCACTGCCTCGCAATAGTAAGGATGCAGAACCCCGCCTGGATTGCTCGACGCCTCGCTAAGCATTTGCACAGCGCGACAAGGCGTGGGAGATCTATCCATATCCCTGCATTGGCACTTTTCGATTCCTGGACCTATCCATATCGCTACTACCAGTTTACTCCGAGATCCTCGACCGCTTGCGTTCTGGTCAGCAGAAGTTCTTAGACTTGGGCTGCTGCTTCGGTCAAGATATACGCCGACTTGTTTATGATGGTGTCCCATCCGAGAACACTTACGGCTCTGATCTGCAGCTGGACTTCATGCAGCTCGGCTATGACATGTTTCTCGACAAGGAAACGTTGAAGACCACATTCATAGCCGGTGATGTGTTCGACGACAACTCGGATCTGAAGCAGCTACATGGACAGATCGATATCATCCAAGCCTCGGCATTCTTCCACCTCTTTGATCGTGACAATCAGAAGAAGGTTGCCCATCGAGTTGTCAAGTTGCTCAAGCATCAGAAGAACTCCCTCCTAGTAGGCCGCCAAGTGGGAAGTGTCAACCCTGGAGAATTCCTGCATCGTACGAACCCAGATGCAAAAATGTTCAGGCACAACGATGTCTCATGGAAAGAATTATGGGACGAGGTCGGCAGCGAGACTGGCACAAAGTGGGACGTCAACGTCGACTTGAAAGACCTTGCGGGTGTAGGTGGACCTCGCGCACTTCCGACTGACAACAAGCAACAACATGATGAGCAATTCCGTTGGATTATTTTCTCGGTCAGGAGAGTTGCCTAGTGGTAGAGCAGTGAAGCTGATTGTGAGAAATCAAGAGGTGATTGATTGGGGATACTCTTCAATTGATTCAGAATGCTCATGGCAAAACACGCTGACTAAGCACCACCAAATTGTCAACCAGAGTTTGTTCCCATAGACTCGCATCGTCTGTCACGCGGCGTTCATGCCTTCTCACGCATTTTGATTGCTCTCCATGAGGAACATGTCTATCATTGCTCGAAGTCCGTGTGTTGCATGTAACTCGAGGCCTGATCTTCCACTTGATGCTAATTATAGCTTCGCAATATCCGGGCGTCTTGGTATTGCCGCTACATGAATCTCACTTCGGGGATGAGTAGTTGATCTCTGTGCTGACGCTTTCGCCTCTGAGACACTGAGGTAGCGATAAAAAGACAGGATGATATTCATGGCAATGTCGCTTTTAAAGCACTGCGCTCCATACTCCTCGGCCGACTAGATATGTATTACACTGCCACTCAGGATGGACCATCTTCCCCTGCACGACTCCTGGCTCAAGTCGTCCGAATTCTTTGAGGCAGCGATTCTGCCTCATGGCTATGATATTCATCTGAAGTCATTGTTACCATATCAGCATGTTGACGCTCTGAGGATCATCGAGTCTGCCGCTGGAAGTCCAGAATCCATTCACTCTGTGTTACAACAGGTTCTCTACTTTCAACTCCTAGAAACTTGGTTCGGTACCAAGATCAACATCGAGTCTTGGTCCCGCACGAATGATAGTGGTCTGCTTGTCTTGACCAGTCAATGTCTGCCTGAATTGCTCAAGACATGGTCGCGGTCTTTTCGAGATACGGGGCTCGAACAACAGAACGCCATCCATGAACAGAAGAGGCAGCTCTTGAATCTAGTGTCGCGAATATCCGACCCTTTCGTCAGCGAATGTACGCCACAGACAGACACCCTGACCCGTCGTCACGAAGTCGGAACTGCCACTGCAACGAGCAAGGACGCAGTCGTATTCAGCATTCGCATCTTGACTGCGACGTTGGAAGTGGCTTTATACTCGGTCACCAAGAGCCTAGCGGACAATCTGAAGAAACTCTGTCCAGATTTGGCTAATATATTACCATTACGTCCACATCTGACCGAATGTTTCGCGAAGCACGGATGGTGCCCCCACCAGGTCCGCACAATCTGGACAGACATCCCATGCATTACCGCACTATACCTGTTATCGCTTCCGCGTAAGGAGAGGGTGAAGGAGGAGCATATCGCTTGTCTAACGAACTCGAGTTGCACAGCCAACGCCCTCAATATACAAACTTTCCGTCCACGACATACCACTCCGGAATGTGATTGTGCCGCCATCTCTGTCGACGAGAAGCTTGTCGCAAATTCGATCGAGCAGGGGAGGGTTCCACTGGTGGTAGGCGCTTCCGCCAAAGCTGAAGGAATATCATTCTTCAACTTCACAGAGCGCCAACCCAGCACGCGGTACATGACCATTAGCCACGTCTGGGCTGATGGAATGGGCAATCCACTCGTAAATTCTATGCCGAGGTGCATGTTTGAGCGCTTGCAGGCACAACTCCGTGACCTTCCTAGATCTTTCAATCCTCAGCAATTCGAAGCATTTGGTTGGAAGCTCGATTGGCCACGGCAAAGCTTCGAGAAGCAGGATCTAGAGATGACGCCGCAAGTCTGGATTGATGCACTTTGTATCCCTATTAGCGATGTACATGCAGACCAGAGACGGAAGGCTATCGATCAGATGGCATCGATCTATGCTGGAGCTGAGCAGAATCTGATTCTCGATGGTGAGCTTCAGCAGCACAACCTCGAGGAGGCTTCAGCTATGGAGATCGTCGCGAGGATAACAGTTAGTAATTGGATGACTCGATGCTGGACATTGCAGGAGGGAGTTCTTGGACGTGAATGCGTCTTTCAATTCGCCGATGCTGCGATCGATCCCATACGGACCTGGTCGTCTGGCGGACCTCGAGACACAGCCTATCAGGGAACAAACACTTTTCCGGATCCAGATGATCTGCCTGCAACGTTCGTCTACAGAAGCATCTATGATATACTGTGGGAGAAGCTTAGGGAAGGGACGAAGATGTCAATACCTCGAGAGGGCAACTACCACTCGCTGATTCACGGCAAGCCATTGCGATTCGAAGAGGCCAGGAGTCGGTCTGGCGTGAAGCGAGTTGCAATGGGCGGCTTCAATGCTAGTTCACTGGCAAGGGAGAAGCACTTCGATACACTTGTCACGAGTGCTTCGAGGTGCGAGCAGCTTGTGACGGCCTGGAACGAACTGGCACATCGATCTACGACGAAGAGAGAAGATGTTGCGACCATTCTTGCTAATCTCCTTGACTTTCACGTTCACGGCTTGCAGGGTTCTGGTGGTAGTGGTCAGGCGGGAAACCAGTCCAGCTTAGAGGCCAGCGCAACACGGATGAAAACCATGCTGTTGAGCTTTAACGAGCTTCCAATATCACTACTCAGTCAGGATGGCTGGGAAGGACAAGCTGCTGCATTCAGCTGGATACCAGTCGCGCCGATAACGCCTATCAGCCACGCCAACGATGCCATGATTGTAGCCCACGATAAGCTGGTCATCCGAAGGTCGAAAGTGACCCAGCATCGGCTGTTGCTTCTTCGGTTGACGGCCATTGACGACGCCTCAGTCACCATCGACAATCAGCTCCATCAAGAGCAGTATGAGATCGACCTGTCGAACATGAAGAATCAGCTCAATGCCCTCGTCAATAAAGGAGCTGGTGTTCTCTTCGTTATATTTCCATCTCTCGAAACCGACGCTTCCGGCCAACACAAAAGCGCAGCAGCACTGCTCCACATCTCAAGCTACAACCACACAGATCTCAATAGCGACACAACTCAACATGTCAATCTCGAAGCCCACTACCTAGGCCGAGTCCCCATCTCCCTCAACAAGCCCACCGACGGCCCCACAAAACCTGCATGCCTTACCACCTCCCTCCCCACAAACTGGCAAATCAGCATCGACCTCGGTATGCTCCCTCTTCCCACACCCCTGATCCTAACTAACACCTCCCAGAAGGCACCACCGCCGTCTCTCTCCCCCGCCGCACTGCCCCCGTGGTCATCTCCAAAGCCGCATCTATCCATATCGTCATCTTCATCTTCGCCCTCGCCCCCATGCTAGCTTGCATGATCGCTTTTGCCATCTACCAGTTTAGAGCGACGCCTGGTCTTACTCCGCTCACGACCAAGCTGCTTGTTGCCTTCTTGAGTCTGTACATAGGTAGCTTTGTGCTCGGTGGGGGCATCGTGGCTATTGCGCTGCCTGTTGCGAGGAGGGCGTGGATGGCGTCGTTTGAGCCGGGTTGGTCGCCGGGGAGGAGTTATTGGTTGTGGTGGTTGTGGTTGGGGGTTACGGATCCGAGGAAGGATGTCCCTGTGAGTCAGTGGGTTGGGGAGCGGTGGGGCTGGGTGAGGGGAAAGGTTAGGAGGTCGACAGTCCAGGACGCTGAGATAGGGGTCAAGGCGGAGGATATGGCTTTGCTGAGGACACTTGGGCTCGAGAAGAGAGAGGATGTAGCAGAAGTGAAGTGATCTTTGAAAAGAAGTTAGAGCTTACCTGAGTCAGGGATGAGGAATGAATGTTCATCTCTCAGTGCAGGTCACGTCAGATGCAACGGGTGAAAGCACGTATAGTGAAGTAGAAGCAGAAGTCGATTCATTATTGGATATCATAACTCGTCTCCTCCATTCTGACACAATAGGTATAACCGCCTTCCGCAGGGTTCCGAGTACGCCAACCCTTCAAATAGCATGCCTGTCCATCGCGAATTCGTCGTCGGCGCTCAGGGGGTATCGTTCGCTAGGCAAACATGCTGCCGGGATGATTCGCTTAATCGCGGAGGACGATGTAGAGAGCGTGGATGATGCCGGGAATGTCTAGGGTCTGTCAGGGCGTCTGTGATGGGCAAGAAGCGCGGGATCAACTTACAACCAAGGACAGTCAACAGAATGTTGATCAAGAAATCTGCGCTACACCTTCGCTGCTTCCAGAAGACACCAAGTGGTGGGAGGAAGATCGCGAGGATGATGGCGATGATATCTCTATGAGCGGGTCAGCTGCTGTCCCGTTCACTTTGCCTTCAATTCGGCCTGATGCGGAAGCTCTTACCTGCCGGCGCCAGCCATTGTGATGTGTGATTTGGGGTTTCGGGCAGATTTTGTGGTGAGGTGACTTGTAGTTTCGAACTGGTGATTTTTGCAGATTGTGATGAAGTGAGATAGCAAGCAAGGTGAGGTTGTACTGAAATTTAAGCTTGATGTTTCCCAATGACGTAGTGGGTCATCCCGAATCTCAAAACGCGAGACCGCGCGGAACACGGCTCGACGTCTGCACCAATCCTGATTCCAAGCCTCAGTTTTGCGTCACCCAAAAGTCAAAGCCTTACCAGGCAGAAGATTTTGGCTTAAGATTAAATTACTTGCCACGGTTAGTCGCCAACGTGGGCTCGGAAATATCCTTTGCGAATGTCAGATTGACGACAAATGTCTGTGCTGACCTGGGGCCATTCGCAAGCAACAATTGACCAAGTCAGCCACTATCATTCAGGAGAACAATCACATGTCGATCGTCAAGGACTGGAGTTTCGTCTATTGCACCCCAGGAAATGGTGCCTTAGGTGTACCCGAATCTTTTGCATCCTCGTAACTTTGGGGTATGCCAGCCCTTGCTGCCTCCAGACACCAGTGATCACGCCTTCATTCAACACTTTGCACTTTATCGACTCTCCTTGAGACACTGGTTCAGCGTTTTAACATACTCGTCCACCTCTTTGGCTCCGATGATGGTAAAGTCTCTTCGCTTTCCCTCGACCACAATGTAGGGAACACTGTCGATACCATTACCGGCCTGTTCGCGTATCAACATCTTGGTGTCCGGGAGCTCTTCATCTTCATCATCAATGAAAGCTTTGGCTTCGGCCTCTGATACACCAGCCTCGACTGCAGCGGCCAGCAACGTTTCCTTGGATGCTGGATGCTTCTCTTCTTCGAAGAATCGCCTGTATAACGCATTCACGATTTTGTCCGCAGTTTCCGGCCCCTGCTTCTCCTGGAAGTGCTGTATCACTCGGTGCGCCTGGATAGTATTCGCCATGGTGCCGCCAAATTTGAAGTCAATACCCTCGGCAATCCCATATGCGCTCATTAAGGTAGTGTACATCTTCATCTTCTCTTCCGTGTCTCCATACCGTGATTTCCGATACCACTCATATTTGTCTTCTCCTTCCCGAGACGCCTCTGGATACAGCTGGTATGGTTGATACCTGACCGTGATCGAAGCATCCGGATTCTCCTCCCGAACTTTGGCCAGAGCTTTACCCAGTCTGCGTTTCGCAATGTAGGTCCAAGGACAAACGGTGTCAAGGGTAAATGAGACTGGTACCTCGACTCCCATGGCTGCCAGATTGCCGAGAAGTGCAAGGTCGATATTGCCGTTCAAGACACTCGTAAGCAGTGGCGGGGAGATGGTTTATTGTATGATCGTAGCCACTTCACAATGCCGAAAATAGGAACATGAAGCTCAAGAACGAATACTGGAAATCAACGGTGACGCAACGGCCCCGCCCCCACTTTCGTTTGACAACCATCTGCCGTCTGGCCGCAGAGCCGCATCTACACTGCTATACCACTCAAGGACTTCTGCATTGGGTCTACTGGACAATAGCAATCCCTGCAAGGGCAAGTCTGAGGACAAGCTCACGAAGGCTGTAATCCATGTTGTCCTGCTGAAGTTTACCACTCTCAGTGTTACGATATGCCCTGACTAGAGCTCAGTGGCGCAGCATCAATGACCGTTGTAGAAAGCCGTTATACCAGCCATTGATGGAGGCAACATGAGGCTGGTGTATTGGATGTCAGAATCATACGGCAGGAAGTGAAGCATTGTACAAGGTATAAAGTATCGTTGCAGACCAAGCAGGAATACCCTCATCATCACATTCACTACATCTCCAAAGGCAAATCAAGTACTCTACACCACAACTAAAATCTTTCTGATCAGCCACAACATTCGCTCAACACCATCAATCAATATGAAGGGCTTCAGCACCGTTGCACTTCTTTCCACAGTCGCGCTGGCCGCCGCCCAATTCCACTTCAACGAGAAGGACAGCACATTCGCTTGCACCCAAGATTCAGGCCTGGCCGCCTACTGCGCTGGTGGCGACATTATCATTCGATGCTCTAACGGCGTGGGTCATGCAGGCAACTGCAACGACAACCTCGCTGGCGAGAAGCCATATGGCAACAATGGTCTTGCAGGATGCTACCAATCCTCTCCTTCCTCCGGCGATGCCGCATGCACAAAGGCTGGCCTCATCTATCCTGCGACTGGCGCTGGCAGCAGTCGTCTTACTGCTCCTTACCCTATTCCTGTCGCCAACAAAGTCGTTGCCCCGCTGGCAACCGGCACAGGCGCTCCACTCTCTACCGGCACTGGTACATCAAACATGGACCATAGCCCACCCCACTGGTCTAACCAGACCACTGTCACTATCAAGCCTGTGCCAGCTTTTACTGCTGGTGCCACAATCCCAGTCACAACAGCTGCTGGACCGGCAAGCACACCCAAGCCTCAGGTCTTCACGGGCGCTGCGATCCCACAAACGCAGCCATCGACAAGGCCATACTGGGCCTTTGCGGCATTTGCTATTGTCGCTCTCTTATGAACCCTGGCATTCGATCGCGAACAAGCTTTCCCGAGCGCGCTTTTCTTCTTCACCGCGACGGTAGTCATGGTACTCTTTGAGTTTGTCGGTTGATACGACCATACTCGTCCACTCCCTGGGACTTCCCACTCTTCTCCCTATCCCTCGGCTCTCGGCTACTGATTTTGGGGACGGTCCGGCTTGGTGTATGGTTCCCAGCGACATTTGTAACAACATTGTGTACCAACTTTGTACACCAAGAAGCGATTTGGCCTGGTCAGCAACCTCGATCGAGGAGACCTTCCGATCATTGGCGCCCATTTTTCAGGAGCTGGATCTCCCGATGTGGTAGCAAAATGAGAAAGCATAGAGTGCTTCTCGTCCACTCCCTACCAACACACTCTCTACCTCCACATTCACTACCACTCCTCTTCTTACCAACAATGATACCAGCGCAGGACGCATTTGTAGATAGATCTGCCTAGAGCAATCAGTACCAGAATCTAATCATCTCCTCAACCACTCCTCTTACCATAATCCGTGCCTCGCTTGTCCCTCATCCAATCATACTCTTCTTCCTCCCCCTCATCCTCACATCCTCCAACCTCTTCAGCGCCACTCTTGCCCCCTTGTAACTCTCCCCATAAGCCCCCAGTACCTCCTTCGCGAAAATCTCCTCAAGCTCAGGATGCGTACTCCCAAACGCTCTTTCCAGAACATACAGATCCACCGCCCTCTCCTCGTCCGCGGTCCCCGTCTGCGCTAGCCCAAAATCAATCAACACAATCCCTTCCTCCCCTCCTTCCCCTGCATCTGCCTCCTCTCGAAGCAGCATATTACTACTCGTCAAATCCCCATGCACCACACCCACCTTATGCAGCCTCCCCACCGCCTGTCCCACCCGTTTCAACACGCCCCCCGTCTCCTCCTCTTTCCCTTCCTGCCCCTTGAAACCCCTTAAGACCTCCTTGACTGTCCGGCCCGCGATCCAGGATATCGCCATCCACCCCTCCTCTGTCCCCAGCGCCAAAACGCGCGGCACAGCGACGCCTTCTTTGGTGCATTTGACGAGGATGCGCGCTTCGGCGAGGATGCGTTGGCGCGTGAGACGGCGGTCGAGGGTCGGGTGGCGGTAGGGTTTGGGTGGGCGGTATTTGAGTGCGATTTCGTGGTGGGGGGTGAGGAAGGTGGTGTGGTAGAGGAGGGCTTCGGCGCCTTGTGAGATGAGGGTGAGGGGGGTTTGGGAGGTGGAGAAGGGGGCGGGGAGGGGGAGAGTAGATTCTTGGGTGGGAGTCGTCATGGGAGGATGGTGGCTGTGATTGTTGGGGTTCAGGTGTGGTAGGCGATGGTGGTGTGGTGAGATCGGAGGTGGGAAATTTTTGGCGGGGTTTGGTGGTGGGGCACAGTGGCTGGCTTTCACATCAGGGGTGAAATCAGGGTGATGACAGGACAAGCTTACATGAGCTGGATATATACTTGGGTATCTAATGCAATGTGGTCTCCCTCCTTTGACCTTGACGCCGCGCTAAACAGCAAATGTGAAGTAGTGCTCCGACTCTTCCCCAAGCCCGGACTTCATCCCCTGGCTCGTCTACCTTTCTTCGCCGCCTTGCCATGAACAGTGAGCTTCAGGTCGTCGTCATCGAGTTTAAGTTCAGCGGCAATGACGCTCCTCGGGATGAGCTCCTTATCATATACTACCACGTCTTTTCCCACCAAAGCTGATGCCACGGGGTCCTTCTCTCGCATGCCTATGAAAATTGTGCTCTGACCGTCAAACTCCATGTCGCTTGTAACCCTCTCGGTGATCACATCCTGAGCATTGGCATCGATAAGGATTCGTTCGATGCCGTTTGTGCCATCCTTCCCATAATGATTGATCACAGCTGGAGTAAACATGACCGTTTTATCGGAGAAAAGCTGCGCGCGGCTCGTGTCGACTTTGACAAGCTGGTAGTCATTTGGATCGACGAAATCGCCCTGATCTCGACATGCGGCGACCCAATTCTCGGAGATAATAGGTATGCCTAGCACCATGGCCGATAAGATCTTGACTGTCGACTTGATTGCGGACGTACAAATGTAGTAGTCCGAACCAGGTTTGAAATCCTTCTTGATCGTTACGCCGAGCCTTTTTAGAAGCCTCATGTCGTCCTGGCTATCGATTGTACTACCAGAAAAGACGAGATTGATTGATCCCTTCTTGATAGCTTTCGCTGCTGATGTGGTGTTCTCAAGAGTGACTGACGCCTTCTTGACAGCCTTCTTCGCCGACTTGGAAGGCTCAGAAGTGGTCGATCCCTTTTTGACAGTAGTCTTCCTACTTGGCTCGGGAGTGATGGATTCTTTCTTGGTTGCTTTCCTCGATGGTCTCGCAGTCTCCACAGGGCTTGGATCTTCTGCTCTGTCCTTGAATGACGCGGTCGAAGGTGTTTTCGTGGCAGATCCGCCCTTGACTCTGCTGCTTCCTCGCATAGACCTGACTGGGGTTGAAGAATTATTCGTCTTCACGTGCTTGTCCAGCTTCGGTTTCTTCTTGGGCATTGGCTCGGAGTTCTCGTCCTCGTCGGCAATGTGCTGATCGACAGACGAACCTCGCTTCCTTTTCTTACCGTATTGATGTTTGGCGCTGGACTTTTTGTTGAATGCCGGAGGCAATTCCTCATTATCTTCGGGCTCATTGGGAGTGGTCTGACCATTCGTGGGCGGTGGTGCTGTCTCCTTGATAGGACTGGCTACCTGCACTACCTGCCCGTCATCCTCATCGTCGTCGTCCTCCTCCTCCGGATCATCGAAGATACCTGTAGTCTGTGGTTCCCTCGGAAGCTGATCTTCATTTGCAGGTACCGGCGTCGTGTCTCTACTCTCAAGTTTGGCGTCGTCCATGAAGCTAGCAGGCTTTACACGATTCGCAACGGGAGTTTCTGCGACAGCCTGCATACTGCGCGCTGTCCGAGCTGTGGAAAAGACACGAGATTGAGACTCAGGACTGTGTGCCGGAAGTGTAGTTGGTTGTTGGTCATAAGCCGGGATGTCCATTGTGGTGGCGTCTAGATCGTCCTCGTCAATCTCCTCGTTGTCTTCTTCAGCGGAATCCTCTTCATGTGGTACGGTCGCGGGTACGGAGTCTGCACCTAGGATGGGATGGCCGTTCGCATGTGTCGGCGCAGAGGAGCCGACTTCTATGCGAGGGTGATCGAGCTCGAAGTGTACTGTGACTCCATGCGAGAGAAAGTTAATTTCGTCCCCGGAACGTAGCAGGGCGAGCGATGCTCTGCCACTGACAAGAGCAGGCCATGGGACTACGAAGCTCGTGTTGCCAGTAGTTACTGGGTTGGGCTTGAGCTCGACGTGCTCGACGGAGACTTCGCAGGTGATTGTGCCTTCATTCACATCTGTATCTCATGTCAACTTTTGCAGATTGAGATGAGAACTCATGATCGAGAGCTTACCGAATATAGCGATGCACCGTCTTGGATCTTGATCAGGATCGAGACCTTGTGTGAGTATGTACTTGCCTCCCTTTTCCTGTACAAGTCTGATCTGACGTTCCTTCTCCGAAACGAAGGGCTGTTCTTGAGCTTGGGAAGCGGAATCGCCTACCAGAGTGAATCGCCAGTTCATCGTGAAAGTCCGTGAGAGCAGTCCATATGGTCTCCGGGACCTGTAGACACTACCAAGCGAAGGTATAATGAGAACTACAGGCAGCACTAGCGTGAAAGGCGGCAAACGCGTGCAGGGACGTGACGTGAGCAGATCCGAGATTATGCCGCCCCACTTTTGAGCCACCATGTGAGCCGATTATCACGAAGTCACGCCTTTCCACGACTAGCTTGATTTCTACTTGCAGAAGTATAGAAAAGCTAGTCGAGCACAAGCATGTATCTCGGAAGCAGGCGAGGACAAATGATTAACCATTCAGTGCGGAACGCATCAAGGTCGATCTGCAAACCCACATACGCATCACTCCTGGCGAGGTATGCCTGAGATGTACTCTACAGCTTACCGTCTACCACCTGAGATAAATGTGCTTGATTCAAGCACGTCTCTACCATTGAACTCATCAACGACGATGAGCAGATGCTATCGGCCAACGAGAGATTTGATTGGGTGTGAAGGCTAGTCTCGCGGCTGAACCACGTGTCGCCACAATTCCAGAGAACAATACTAAGCACTCGGACCAAACGACCCAGCAGACACAATCATGGTGAGCGACAATCTGGTATGCAGGACACAACAATACCTCTGAAACTATTCCCTGATAGTGGTGATACTGTGTAGTATTGTTTGTTTCAGACATGCTTCCTTCACTTGGCTTGATACTACCAACGGCTTGCCTGCTAATCATGAGTTCCCTTCGATTATCTTTCTATTCTTCTTTGCCCGGCATGTTCTTCTTTGACGCTCAAAAGAGCTATAAGATATCTCCCTCTTCCGATCTTATCTGAGCGACCTTCACCTACCTGCAAAGAACTCACGAGCCACTTGCGAGGCTACCAGCACTTCTCGACGCTGTGCTACTTTGTTTCAAGTATAGCTTCCTAAACAGCAGATATTGACATCGGATCAATCATGGACGCCCTTGACTACGTCAATCCTTTCGACCAGATCTTCATCGTCCATGATCGGTATGGCGAAGAGGTGGAAGTCCCCATGGGAGACGTAGCGAAATACGTTCAGAACGGCATAGTCCAGACTATCGTCCTCGGCAGTCAGATCGGTGCAGCACTCGCCGTCCTCATCATGCTGCTCATACTCACCAAAGCCGAGAAGCGACGACTGCCAGTCTTCTGGCTCAACGTCTTTACTCTGATCTTCACCATCATTGCCAACATCCTTCTCTGCCTCTTCTACACCAACTCCTGGTACAGCCCCTATTCCCGCTTCACCGACGACTACAGTTTCGTCTCAAATGGTGCAAAGGGCACTTCAATCGCAGCAGCAGTCTTTCAGCTTCTCGTCCTTATAGGTCTGGAAATGTCTCTGGTCCTCCAAGTACACGTGGTCTCAGTCACATTCGAACCATGGCAACGTCTCAGCATCCTCATCGTATCAATCTTCGTCGCTCTCATCACCATCGGCTTCCGCATCGCCCAGATCATCGATAATATCACCTACAACATCCTCCTCATGGAGTACAACTACTCCTCCCAATGGCTTATTCAAGCCCGCGACATCGCCCTCGCTATCAGCATATGCTTCTTCAGCCTCATCTTCTGCACCAAACTAGGTTACTCCCTGCACCAGCGCAGGAGCATGGGCTTGACGCAGTTCGGGCCCATGCAGATCATTTTCATCGGCGGCGCACAAACGTTGATCATACCAGGTGCGTCACTTTCCACTTTCCCTTTTCCTCGCCTTGATCTACAAGTACTAATGAAACACAGCCATCTTCGCCATCTTGCAATTCATCCTCCCAACCACCAGGATCAACTCCCTCATCTTGACCGTAACCGCCATCTCCCTCCCCCTGACCTCTCTCTGGGCCTCAGCAGTCACCTCCAAGCCGAACAAGGGTTCTCGTGGACCAGACGCGCACCAGAAGTTCCTGATGAGCACGCCGGCGGGGACGTATGGGTCTGGTGCCATGAAGGCGTCGGCAGTGGATCAAAGGGGAAAGGGATTGGGGAAGGATGTGGAGAGTGAGGGGGCTTGGCTGGATACTACGATGCTGGGAACGCAGAGCACGGCGGTGGGGGCTGGGGGGAGTGAAGAGTTGATCAGGATGGAGCCGGGGGGAAGGGAGCGGGATTTGGAGATGCAGGACTTGCAGGGGAGGAGGGTCTGATGGGACAGAGTAGATATCACGATGCAGCGAAGTTTGGTAGTGGCGGAGCAGATCAGAAGTGGGATGACAACGACATGTCTATAAAGAGTGATGGACATTACTGAGGACAGAAGGAACGGAGTATAGCTGCAGTGGTGATCAAGACTGGCGGATACATTTCTTCTTCCTGAGAATAATACATCTATTTCCTCACCATGCCCGAGGATAATGCTACACATAGTCTTTCTAGGTACTGTGACCCCTGTACCATGACCCATGTTCCAGCCATGCCCTTTGTCCCGTAATGCATATCCACATATCTCTATACCATGCCGCACAGCAGCTTGCTCAGGAAGCCTTTCTTCTTCTCCTTGGTCTTGACTTCCAGAGCCTTCTTTTCCTTGGCGACGCTATCGCCGCTAGCTTCGCTTCCATTGAAGGTGCTCTCGCTGAAATGGCGCCTCTTCTCGCTCTCGGTGCTCCTGCGTTCTTTCACGCTGCCCTTCTCGCTCTTGCCCTCGTCCAGCGTCGGGCTACTATTCACCGTCACCTTTCCTGCTTCTTCGGGCTGGTTCTCCTCTTCTTCGTCGTCCGTCTCGTCGTCGTTGTTGTAGTGCCATTGGCCGCCATTGCCGTTGATGATCACGGTGCTGGTTGTATCAGCCCGCTTTCGCCGACTCGCGACTGGGCTGTCGGCCTCAGGTATGGTGGGGATGTTGCTCGTGTCGAGGGCTAGGCTGCTGCTGCTGCTTTCGGGCCGGTCGGAGTCGCCAGTCGCTCTGCGCCTGAACCCGGGAGATCGCAGAGCCTGACGGAGACTGCTGCTGCGACGGATAGACTCGCTGTCCAAGCTGGAGGGCCGCTTTCGAGGAGAAGCTGGAGAGTGAGCTGCCTTCGATGGTGAGACTGACTTCTGCGAAGCCGACCGATGAAGAGAGTCTTCGGAGCGGTAGGAAGTGCACCACTTCTCGCAGATGGCGACGTAGACTGCAGTGGCAGTGATGACATTGCGTAGCTCATCAGTGGTATCGAGCGTATCGGAGGAGGATGAGAAGGTGTCATCGGATGATGCTCGGTTGAAGGATGGAGAAATGGGGGTTAGAGCTCCAGAGTCGACGGAAGTTGAGGCAGCGGGCAAAGCGTAGACGTCTGAGATGTCGAGACTGGTAGGAGTGAGATGAGCAATCACCGGGTGACGGCGAGAATTGGCGGATATGGTGCTGAAGTTGAACTTCTTCTCGACAACGCCATCCACGGGCGAGGCGATGGGTGAAGAGACACCCCTTCCATTGCGTTTGGGCACCCATCGGACTGTCCGCTTTAGACCATGGTCGTCAGTAGTAGTCATTTCGTAGCTTCCAGTTGATAATTGGCAGGCTTCCCATTCGACGCCTCCTTCAAGACATATCCGAACCTTGTTGGAAGCATTGTGGCCTTTGCCAATACCGCAAATCAGAGCAAGAATGTCGCGTGTTTCATCCTCATCGACAGGGGACGCTTCGTGGGCGTGATACTTCTCAGCTCGAACGATGGCGAGATCTTGTGGGCTCAGGCCGTGTTTGGAGGTAGAGAACTTCGCTATAGCCTTGATGAGGCGAGGAGAAAAAATAGCCGAGGGGAGTAATTCGAAAGCCGGTCGAGGCCTCGATCGTGATTCGATCTTGTGAAGTTGTAGCAGTGGTCGAGCTCGCACTTGAATTTTGTGTCGACCGCCATGGCGAGGAGGAGCGTGGCATAGTGTGTAAGAAGTCTTCGGCCTCGGGTTGCGTTTTCGCTTCTTCGTAGAATCGCCCATGCTATCATCGGAACCTCGTCGAGAAAGCTCGCCATTTGGTGATTTTACTGGTGAAAGCATTGTGTCGGCCGACGGACTGGGTATCCGTGGTGAATTGCCAGCAGATTTCGCGGCAGGGCGCCTCCACCAAGTCGGTGTGGAAGGCATGAAGTTCGCTAGTGTTGCGGGCGAAGCAATTGATCGCTCATTAGCAGTATTGGGTGCCGAATTATCTGGCTGAGGTGTTGGACTCTGCAACAGAGAAGAAATCGTTGTGGTTATACTAGGGAGGGTGGGCAGAATTGATTGCTTTGTTTGTTGGTCCGCCATTTTGGATGGCGGTATACCGAAGGCAGGAACGGTGGCTGGTGTGGTGCTGGAAAACGCATTTGGCTGGGGAAGCCTTTTCGAAGCCAGTGGATGACGAACCGGGTTATTTAGTCCCTGCACCAGATGACACGATACATTGATGACTGGCAGCTCTCGTAAGGCTCAAGAGCACAGTCCGCAGCGTATTACTCTGTTGTATCAGGCCTGGCTGACCGGAGAAAGCATGTGCTTCGTGTCAGGATAGCTGAGGAGATCAAACTGCGCAAAGTCAGGGCTATCGAGGGGATATGAAGATTCCAAGGCTCGGTAGACGGCAGACCCAAATTGCAAGACAAGCGCATCTTACGACCGAAATACCTACTTTGTAGACACACCAACGGAACGATCTGCCTTCCGCGCCCTGTTCGATGCGAACGCAAAAGATGGTCTGATGTAAAGAGCTGTCAGCAGCCGGAAACGGAAGCCCGTGGTTGGCCAGCATAGGCAGACAAGGCAGAAATGCACAGACCCCCTCGTCCATCGTTCAAGGCCAAGCCACTTCCTTTTCTCCCGCTTCCCGCTTTGGCTCGCTTCCTGCCGCTTTCATAATTACGGTCGATCTCCCTGCCTTCATGACGATACCTCACGATACCTTTTCCGTCTACGCTACGTCGTCGCCCTGCATAGTTCGCTCCTATCAAGGGCCTCTTGCTGTCGACACTTGCAAACTCAATCTCTTAGTTCTGTGAGACCTCCTGGAAGCACACCGGTCGGGTCCACAAAGCAGCTGCAGGAGTGTCTGACCAGGTGACACGGATGGCCCGCATATTCCTGACCGCCCGTCGGCCAAATTGATCTACCGGTCTGACCACGGAGACGCGTGGGAGCCTGCCTCCGACCTCGATCTCTTCTCAGACTCTTCTCAGAAACCCATCAACCAACCATGAAAACTCCGAATGTCCCGTCACGATCCGCAGACGTTCGTGCTATTCTGACATTGTTTGTTATCTGGAAGTCAATTCTGTTACTGGTTGTCGCCCTGAGTCCGGGGCCTGGATACGACACGTCTTCTGACCTATTGCTGTGGGACGACAACGAGGCCCTCCAGGCAAGGGGCTTGGTACCACATCTACTACTAAGATTAATTCGCTGGGATGCTGTCTATTTTGTCAATATAGCCAACAGAGGCTACCTCTACGAACAAGAATGGGCCTTTGGGCGAGGTTTCATGTTCCTCACAGGCCAATTGGCCAAAGGTGCGTTTGTCGCGCCTAATCCTGTAAGTCCAACAACTGAGTATGACTAGTTCTCCCCGAATCTTTCCTGTCATCAAACATCCTTCGTCAAGCCCTGTCAGGATCCATAATCGCTCACCTCAGTCACGCTTCGGCCGTTATTTTACTGTACGAATTGACTTTCCGCGCTCTGCCGGGCCATACCAGGGACCGCACACGAATCGCTCGACTCGCTGCATGCGTACATGTGATAACGCCGGCAGGAGTCTTCCTCTCCGCTCCGTACACTGAGTCGTTATTCGCCAGTCTGAACTTTCTTGGGATGCTTTTCCTGGTACTCATACCACAAAATCTGGAAAGCTCCACTGGCAAGATCCGTCACCTGACATGCTCCGTGGCTGCCGGAGTGTCCTTCGCACTAGCAACTACCGTGCGTAGCAATGGTCTTCTGAGTGTCTTGACCTTTGTTGTCTTGTGCTTTCCAGCTGTGCTGCGGATCTTGGGGGGCACAATCAATGGCCATGACTTGTTTGCCTTGGTCAGCAGCGGTTTCGGTGCTGTGATCACGACCAGCGGCATCGTTGTCCCTCAGTATTTTGCTTACAGAGACTATTGCACCGGCTTACAGCAACGGTCGTGGTGCGCAAATATCCCCCCTAGCATTATATCATTTGTGCAAATGCATTATTGGTAAGCTTGCCTTGTGGCGTGTTAGGAGAGACACTGACTTTACGCGCAGGGGAAATGGGTTCCTCGCATACTGGACATTGTCCAATCTCCCTCTTTTCCTGATTGCAGCGCCTACGCTGATACTCCTCTTCACCACTGCAAGTGCCGCTATGCTTGGTCGAGTCACTTTGCAGACCACAAGCTATTCTGGTTCGTCGGAGAAGGATGCAATACTAAGTCCTCGTAATGGCTCGCTCGTGCTTCGGAGTCTAGCGGCCCCTCAGCTTCTACTTTCAGTACTATCTGCCACTACTTTTCACGTTCAGATTGTCAATCGTATATCGTCAGGCTATCCAGTATGGTACATCGCCATAGCGGCATGTATGACCGAAAGACAGAGGCTGGGTCCAGCTACGTCGAGCGGTGCCAGCACCGAGTCCGCACTATTGAACTTGTTGCGAGGAAGAGAAAGACAACAGTTTCTGGTCACAGGCTTCGTACTGTATGCCTTCGTCCAGGCCGGCCTCTACTCCAACTTCTTACCTCCTGCATGAATGGATGAGGTGTGCTGAGATACAACACCAAAATAAAATGCCACATCGAGCTTACTCGGTTCGTTATTCAATGCTTCTGACAGGAAGAGTACTATACAGCGAGAATAGCCCGAAGCAGCTCCGGTCTGACTTTGCTTGTTACAGCCTTGCCGCGCTGATCTGAAGTTTGATCATTTCCACCTCAGAAGGCTGAGACCTGATCCGCTCAGCTACTCGACTGGCCTATGTGGTCATTCCACTTACGCATGGCACATTACCGCCTTCCACCAGATTTTGCCGCACTTGCCGCCATGCCGCTGGCAACGTTCGACATGTGGCCTGACAGCAGAGGAAGGTGACGAGTTCACTAATTGGATTTGTAAATGTAGAACTTGGGTGACTGCCTTGTCTACGCACTCGTCCGGTCTCTCAGCATGAAATGACTACAGCTGTCTTCGGTATGCCATCTCTTCGGTAGTATCCTCTTACGTCTTTGTTGGCCACTTGGCAGGTAAGGCAACGACTCACAGGTGCCTCGTGACCTTTCATATCGTGCTTGTTAGTACTGCTTTCTCATAGTCATCGTCTGCAGGGTCGTAGTCAATACTGGACAAGTCGATCTCATATACTATACAGCAAACCTTTATCAGGGATTGGCAGCAATATTCCTACCCTTCACTCATTCATCCATTACCAAACCCTTCGGCAACATCGCTCTCCACAGTAGTAATGCGTTACTTCTCTCTCGTACTGTCCTTTCTCTTCGTCACGGCAGCATACTCTGCTGTTCTAGATCGACAACAAGATGCTGTAGCACCTACGAGACCAATGGTACAGACACCTAATCAGCTGCCATCGGACAGCGCGTTGAATGGTCAAGGCAGCAAGGCAAGCAGCACTGGTAATCCTCCTCCAGCAGATAGTACCGCAGAGATCATGGAGCTGGTCAATCGAGTCGTCCCGCAGATGGCCCTACTCGATCCATCGGGCATGGGCAAGAACATACTCATGTCGGTCCCCAGCGCCATTGCTGCCGGCGCTCAACAGCCGGATACGAATGAGGCGGAGGCTGCAGCCGCTGCAGCCGCTGCAGAACAACAACAACAGCAGCAACAGATGAATACCACGCCGACTCCGACAGGACCGAACCCAGCCGTCGGAAGTGAGCAGGAGCAGCAGCCTGTCAACAAGGACAGTCAGACTCAAAGTCAATCGGAGCTAGCAAGATCAAGACCGTCTAGGTAGAGACACGACTATAATTCAATAATTCATGATTTACTTTCGCATCTCCTCTTATCGTTACAGATGCATGCCAATCATGCCGTACCTACGTGTAATCTCCCACTTACCATGATGAATATTTTTGCAAAGATGGGTCCGTCCATGAAGGTTGATCATTGCGATTTCGTCGTTTCTCGTTCGGGCGTCTCTGGAGGTAGGGCTCGTCAATCTGCTCATGCGCTTCAAGCATATTATCGCCATGCGGCCAGGTAACCTCGGTTGGTGTTTGTGCTGACTAACAAGCTTCTGCACTCGCGCCGACTGCTTGACCACATAGCTGGCCTCTTCACCCATGAACACTTGTTTGTTTTGACGACATACACGCGCCTACGATCTACTTTGACAGGTGTTCTGGAGTTTCGGTATCGAAACTGCGCAGTCCTTACAAACACGTCTTTATCTGAGAACAGTACCATTGTACCTGAGATGGCCGGGTCATACAACTGGCGCTGCCAGCCTTGACGCTGTCCCTTGTCGCAGCCACATGTTCTACTTGTACGCTCAGGTGCTTGGCTCTGAACAACATCATACTTCGTCACCGGTCCACATGGCCACATGTTCGGTCCCGCATCTCCTGGGGTCTCTCAATATGGCCCAAGGTAATCCTTACTCGTTGCAGGATCAGTATCTTCAATCTCGAGTGGCCAGACCATACTAGAATATCTGCCGGAGCCATCTCTTCACCGGACGCCCAGGCCAGATCTATCTGATGGCATGTTGCTCTCCGCGCCGCATGGAAGCTGAACCATGCAATCGGTCTAAGGACCCATTACCTTACCCTGGTTCCGTTCATGGTTTATAGAGGAATTGTCGCTTGGCATTGCCCATTCGACATTTGTCATGTACATTCATAAGGATAAGTACGGCCAAACCGCCTCGCTTTGGTAAGATCAGATCATCCATCACTCCCCCATTCAATCCCATCAGCCAATATAGCCTTTCATCTACTCAATTCTCAACAACATCTTCAGGATGCGTCCTTACACTTATGTCGTCCACTCTCTGCTGGTCTCCTTGGCCTATGGTGCGGCCATTGATCTCAGCAAGACTCAAGCGGATCTCGTGGCCCGCGATCAGCGATATGCAGAGGCCGAGCTCGACCCAATCAGACTTCCACACAGGAATGCTCTCAACCGACGAGATGACTCTTTCCCATCAGATGACCCTCTCGATGGCCTGAGCCCCGAGCCTCTCCCTTACTTGACGAAGCGCGGGCGCAAGTCCGGGGGCAGCAAAACTCCGCCAAGCAGCAGTGGTTCTCCTACTACTACACCCGCAAACCCGCTCTCGGCCACAAATAAGACTCCTACACCGGGCGCCAATTCAGGAAACCCGCTTTCGACCACGAACAAGACTCCAACACCAGGCAGCTCGACGACGCCGCCAGCGGGTACCCCCGGCGCACCAGGTACCAACCTCCCAGGGAACCAGAACAAGCCGCCGCCTCCTGGCGTCCAGGGTAACCCTACCGACCAGAACAAGCCTCCCGTCAACCCAACTCCCGGTGCTCCCCCACCAGGCCCAAACAACCAGCCACAGCCACCACAACAGGGACCTCAAAACATGATGCAGCAGCAAATGCAAGATCCATTCGGTGCGCCACAAATGGGCGGAGGCGGGTACCCAGGCCAGAAGACAGAGCTAGCAGGCCAAGCGGCCCTGACCGGTCTCGCCACTGGCGGCGGCATTGTGAGCCAGGAGATGGCTGCACAGAATCAGATGGACATGATGAACCAGCAGGCCCAAATCGACACGGCGAGGATGCAGGCTACAGGCCAGAGTAAGTGATTGAGTGGTCGAAGTGCATGTTTTTCGTATTGACATGTCTTTCTAGTCCCTCCGGCCGGTGCTGCCCCCGCTGGTACTCCGCCACCCGCTTCGGGTACGCCTCAGACTACACCTCAGCAGGCCTCTCCACAGGGGTCCCCGGCCACGGGCACTACCCCAGGCTCTGCCCCAGGTTCTGCACCCCAAGGCTTCATGTGAGCTGCGACTTCAAAGCGCAGGGCAAGGGTGGAGGACGTTCTTTTCAGTATCGAATACACGACTTTACGGCCGACATGACATGGGAGATTTGGCGCAACAAGCAAGGCGTAGGACCGGTACAGATGGATTGGGTAGCTGGTCTATCTTTGATAGCAATGGATATGATTGTTTCTTCTGACCATACTCTTCCGATCTTACATTCTTCATTCTCTACGCCTCCATGTCCAACGGATCTGGTATTGCCCCGTCTACTGCCCAAAAAGCGCCTTCTTCGTATCATAAGTATACTTCAGATCCAAATGCCAGTAATTCGCCGTGGTAGGCTTGCACACCAACCACGCCTCATCCAGCGCCTTGACTACATCCTCAGGCAGCGGTCCCTTCTCCACGTCCTTCAGATTACCCTCCAGCTGACCAATATTACTCACGCCAATAATGATCCCGTCCTGCCCACCACCCGGCGTCTTCCCCGGCAGCACATTCAGCTGACTATGATGCACCACCCACCTCAACGCCGTCTCAATGAGCGTCAACCCATGCTTCTCCACCGCCGGCTCGATGATGCGCAGTGCATCGAACGTCGCGTCCTTGAAGTACCGACCCCGGTACATGGCGCCGCTCTGCGCCGTGTCGCTGAAGCGTCCATCGCTCGGGACGTCGGAGGACTTGTACTTCCCGCTGAAGATACCGCCGGCGACAGGGTTGTACACTACCACGTCGAGACCGTAGCGACGGCACACGGGGATGAGCTCTTGCTCGATGCTCCGCGTGATGGCGTTGTACATCCCTTGGTAGATCGTGGGGCGGACCCAGCCGTTGTATTTGCATGTCATGACTACTTCTGCGACCTCGAAGGCGGTAAAGTTGCTCAGGCCGAGTTGGACGAATTTGCCGGCTTTGTGGAGGTCGTTGACGGCGCGGAGGGTTTCTTCGAAGGGGACCGAGCGGTCGGCTGCATGCAGGTAGAAGATGTCGACGGTGTCGGACCCGAGCGCGGCGAGGGAGGTGGTGAGTGATTCGGTGAGGCGTTTGGGGGAGTGCTGGCCTGGATCGCGGGGGTAGCATTTGGTAGCTAGGGTGAGGCCGCGGTCTTGCCACTTGGCGTCGCGGGTGAAGGCTTCTTGCTTGCCACCGATGTATGCGCGGGCGGTGTCGACTTCGTTGTAGCCTTGGGATTGGAAGTAGTCAAGGAATTTGTTGTACTCGACAAGCTCGGTGATACGACCACCAGTGGAAGCATCGGGTCTGCACTTATTAGAGGGATGAGAACCATCGAGCATTGCGGACAGCTTACCCAAAGGTCATCAACCCAAGGATGATGCGGGGCTTGGGGTTCTGGGCGATGAGCGGCATGGTGAGTAGTCAATTGCTAAGCTTGATTATATCTGAATCGGATTCAGGTATGAGGAAAGCAATTGAGATCGTTTGGAAAGCAAGATGCGCACTTCCATTTAATGTGGCGGACAGTATGATGACATGCCGGACTTACTGCAAAGGCCGACCAAAGCGGGGCATGTTTGCCAGAAGAGTGGGGTGGCTCCGATAGCGGCTGATTATAGTGACTTCCAATGCACTGTCGCGATATAGTATGCACTCTATGGCGACAAATGTCCCAAGGCTATCCAGCGAGCTTGCGACGTGTACAACAAGCAGGGATATAGGTTTGGAGAGGTACCGGGCGAGGTACTTGTCTTTGTGATGCCCTCGAAGCTCGGACCTGTCGTTCGCATCCGTTGCAAAGCTTGCCTTTACCTTGGCCTCCGAACTTGACCTCGCCATCTACCATCAGCGATACACAAATCACCTTGAACAGTGCTTCAGATTCGCTCGAGTATCTTTGGATTTAAATCAGAGACTCGGTGGTGTGGAGCCCACTTGCTGGTGTCGCCGCCACATAGCCCATACGTGTGTGCTAATTGGGGCAAGCTCTGTTGACCGAGAGCATCACAAAATGCTTTAGCCCGATAGCCAGTCGTAGAGGATTTGAGGCACAAGCTGCTAGTCCTCCCGATATGATCTGAGTAACACTGTCTTGTGCATTATTGTAATACCGGAGTAGTGAGTGACGTCTTAATGTTCATGGCCCTTGGGTCTAAATTACGAGAGAAGCGTCCTTGGAATACTCATGGTGAGTCTGATGTCGCTTCTTTATCGACGGATATGATGCTACCGAACAAGCTTGTGGCACGTGCCACACATACGTCGTCTGCAAGGAAGCCGTGACTGAGAAAACTATGCAGGCTGCTGTAGCCAGCAATCACCTTCTCAGAATGGCTAATCGACCTCACGTCACTTCTCTCAACCACATCCACCCATCCATCACTTTGCTGAAGCCGCTCATGTGAACCATCATGACAATCGTCGTCGAGGATGTGCAGAGGACCTGCTCATCCTCCGCCTGGCCGACCTTTCACTCACCTCTCGCTCTTCCCAACAGCGCCAAACACACCATCACCCGCCTATCTATGCTCAAGACCGATCTGATGGTCCACATCGACCGATACCCAGAACTTGACGCGACCTACGAGGAACCCAACTACCCATCGCGTATCAAAGCCCTCTTGCCCCAAATCTTCTACATCCTCCGTCGCGCCGCCGAGCTCGAGAATGATCCAGCCGACTTCTACAAATACTCACTTGCATGGGGAGCGGCAGTTGACGATCGCGTGAACTTTATTCGCATGCAATTCCCTGCTTTCAAGACGTGGCTCGCTAGGGCACGTAGGGTCATGGAGAAAAAGAGGGAGGATGAGGGGAAGCCTCTTGTTGGAACCGCGATGGAGATGCCGAGAGAAGATACCAGAATGTTGTTCGCCGATATCACGGACTGTATTGACAGAGTGGACCACGCAATCCATGGACGTATCAGACCAACACCGGATCCATGGGCACAGAGACTTCGCGCTGCGGCAATGATGGAGGCGAGAGAGAGAGGCACGTTTCAGGGAGCTAGACGGAGCGAATCGGGAGTCAATGGTTGAGTCTCTGGAGACGACGACTACTGTTCACGGAGATACCGCTGGCACGGTGACGTCCAAGGCAGGTCCACCGCTTCCACCACGTTCAACTATGGCTTCCGAAATAGAAGCAGGACAGTGCCGTCTATAAAATTTTGAGGCGACCAGAACTAGAAAGACCTCGGAAGGTGGAACAGGCATCATCGTCTATGGTCACCGGAATTGCGCAAATGGTGGTTGAGATAGATTGTTGCAGCAATACTAATGGCTCAATTCTCTGCTACTGATTGTGATCCCGTGATATGCATGGACAGCTGAATCCAGGCATCATCGTTCCATAGCTCCCTTTTGCAGCTAAGCGAGATCTACTCCAATCACAAACCGGCCACTAGTACCTCCGGAGCGCGTCACGTACGAGAGGCAAAGACGGCTGTCAATATCCCCAGCTCCCTTGCGATGAAAGTCGTTCGGTGCCTTCTAGAAGCCCAAGACGTACCTCATATTGAGCTCATCCACGACTTCAGTGACTCCATTTCTGGGTCCACCAATCAAGGTCGACAGTGGATTACGGCCGACACCATAATCGCCAATGGAGTATGCAATTTCGCCGTGGGGCTCGTCCCCACGCTTGAAGACCTCGATCATTGGCTCACTGATGAAGGTGCCCAAGATGAGATCGTAGTCGATCTGGTCCTTCTTAGGGATGTACTTTGTGATAGCTGGCCAGCGGATATGCGTGACGACTGGATCTGGAAGGTAGGACATGAGCTTCACCACCGGCAACCAGGCGCGCGTCATGGTCCAGTGATCGAACATGCGCAGGACGCGAGTGTTCTTTCCCGTGGCCCTGCCATAACGAGATGTCGTCGGCGGTCCTGGTTTTTGAGTGTCAAAGTGCAGCTTGAGACCCATCAAGGGGCTGATGGTCACTTTCTTGAGATGCTTGACGTCCTCGTACATTTTGAAGCCCATGAAAGTCTCTGGGAACAAGAAGTAGGCATGAGCGATGGGTTGGATGTGCTTCTGCGTCTCAAGGTAGATATGACGAAGACGAGTGCAGACTTGTGCGATGTTCTGAGACTCTGGACGCAGCTCACGAGGGTGTTTGTCGATGAAAGTGGCGTCGTCCTCGTGCTGATACGTGTTGGTCATGGCTTTGGCAGCTTCCGTGGCGCGAATGAAACGCTTATCTCTAGCAAGCTCACATCCGTATGCTTTGCAGATTTTCAACAGAATCTCATCTGGGAGTGAGTCGAAGAGAGGCTTGGCAGACCTGTTGATGAGAGCTGGTGCCTTCTTCCCGCAACGACGAGGAGCCATGCTTGGATTTTCAGTGAGGCCTCGAAGCTGCGTCCATCACAGTCAGTTGGGTCCCGTCGGAGTATGGGAGGTCTAGTAGTCTGTTGCAAATGGTGATGTCGAATGATGGAATTTGCGAGAGTTGTGACAGGTGGAGAAGAAAGCGGAATGGGAAGAGACTAGAAGATTTGGAAAGAAGAGCGGCTGCCTGGAAAGAGACGAAATCTGCATGTGAAGATGACAAACTTGGGCTGTAGACGTATTGAGACCTCTTGGGTGCGATTGACTGAAAACTCACATACCTTGAATTTGCCGTGTGATTCTTTGATTCACAGGAAGTTACCGACCGGAGGATCTGCGTGCCTCATTCTCAAAGCATCATTGACTCTACGTATTGCGGTTAGGCCTTGAGTGAGAATTCGCGCGACAGCTACCAGATTACCAGCCCATCAAAACGAAAGCTATTAAGAGCAGCAGCTCAGGTATGGAAGTCCTTAATACTTCCCTATACACGAGCTCGCACGACGATCCCAGCATCGATGCCGTCCTAATTAAGCTTCTCCTTCAGCAACGCCTGTGCCTCGATGATGTACTCGGAAGGTCTCTCTAGGCGAACGCAGCATCCGTCTCAGCCAACCTCCACACGATCCGTTCCATCTTGTCCTTGTTGATGACCCTCGCTACAGCTCGAGCTGAACGAGGACTGTTCAAGATGATTTTCTTGCGTCGATGATCAATGGTCATGTACGTCCTTCTCCCATCTTTGTTGGTGAGATATGTAAACATGGCTCGAATTAGCCTTCTTGTGATGGTGGATGAAGAGGTCTCGTAGTCGACAACAGACTCGAGCCAATGAATGGCGGCGTACATCTGCATCAGGATCGGTACGAAGGACGATCGTCCTATGGTCGATGACTCCGAGATCAAGAGCTCGGTGGATGGCAGAAGTCATCTTGAGCTCACCGTGACGACCGAGGAATGTAAAGATGTCGCACGGTATACATCCTCTGGTAGTGCCAGGATGCTTGCTTCGTGTTTGTGACCGGTTATGGCTATTGACTATGTCATCGTCGCTCGAATTGTACTACCGTGCTCTGTGTTCAAACTCAACGAGGTGAGTTGTAGAATGGAGGCGCGCGAACGAGAAGGAGAGTGGACATTTGTCGGTCGCAGCCGATCTCTTGCGCTTACGTGCAAAGCCGTATCTCAGAATCCAAGAAGTCCTTGATGCTACACCTGAAATTATGAGCGCCCAACATGCTGCTAGGACCACGTTGACTTAGCTTTCGACATCTCTTGGTATTCAGAGGTTTTGCATCTGGTACCATCATCGCACGCTTCACCGCCTCAAATACGAAGCACAACGAGAGATGTGTTTGGTGAATCGTAAATCGTATCTCCGTACCCTTTATCTACGTGTGTTCATGTACTACCTCCACCTGGTATTGGCAACTCCCATACTCTCTCTTGCTGCCGCACCGGCCAGATCGACTCCGCCTGTGTTGGCGCCGTTCAGCCCACTTGTTGTTCCTCCTATTCCATTGGCAAGCCTTCCACTGCTCATCCTCGGTAGTCCTGAGCCAGAATTGCTGCTGACGCTGCTGCCCATCGTGATGCCGCTGCTCAGGCGTTTATGGCCGGCCAAGGTCGGGACCTCGGTCCCACCAGCACTTGGGAGGATGCTTGACTGTCGTCGTGACGCTGGGACACTTGACTTGATCGGGCTACCTTTATTGACGGCTGCACTCGGTGTTGGACCGATGCCCCGGATCGCGGTTGATGGCGTCTGTGGAAGTGGTCTTGCGCGAGAGTCTTTCGCTGGTGTTTGCGCCGCCAGAGTCGTGGTCGAAGACACTGCCGCAGTGGCTGAAGGCGCAGCGCGCTTTGTTGGCGACGGTATGCCTCCCGTTGTGGTGGATGTCGTCTTGCCTGGTTGCTGGTTGGCAGTTCGAGGTCGTGGTCGCTCAATGCGTCGCAGTGGCTCGTTCCTGATGAAGGGATGGTTCATCGCCTGCTCTGGTCTTAGCCGTCTTTCCGGGTCCCAGCGAAGACATTGCGTGATGAAGTCCAAGAAGGCCTCATCGTCACACTTAAGCGCAATGTTCAGTGACTTGCTCGATGGCCGTCGTCGTCGACCCTTGCTTGAGACTGTTACACGAGGCTTCCAGGAGGAGTCGAAGAAGAGCTTTCGACGAGAGCACTTCTCGATGATATCCCGTGAGGGAGGTCCAAAGATCTCCATAATGCATGCTAGTTGTTCCTGTTCGTTTTCGCCTGGGAAGATAGGGTATCCAGTGTATAATTCCGCCAAAATGCAACCGAAACTCCACATGTCGATTCCCAGCCCGTACTCGCTGCCGAGAATGACTTCCGGGCTGCGATAGAATCGTGATTGAATGTAAGTATAAACTTTTTCGTCAGTCTTGCAAGAACTTCCGAAGTCGATGACCCGGACGTCTGCACGTCGTGGGTCGCAGAGAAGGATATTTTCTGGTTTAAGGTCACAATGGATGATGCGCTTGCCCTGCAACAGCTGCAAGCATTTCAAGATTTGTCGAGCAAATCGTCGGATGAGGGTAAGTGAGAAGCCCTGGAAGGAGTGCTCGCGGATGAGTTCGTACAAGTTGATGCTTAGACAGGGTGTGACGATGCAGAGATGTGAGCGGAAGTAAAAGGAAGATGTGACAGTCAAAGTGGCGTGGCTTCCATCGGGATCCTGTAAAAGATCAGTATCGTTTCAGCATGAACAAGACTGATGACTTACCCATTCCTTCAGCTTGTTGAGGATATTAACCTCAACCAGAGCCTGCTGATGAAAACGCTTCTTGTTCCTGATGATTTTGACTGCCACCAGTCCGCCCTCTTTGTGGTCAATACAACGCACGACTTGGCCGAAACTACCCTTGCCCAAAACATCGATGACTTCGTACCGATATGCCAGGTGATCACCCATGCATATGTTGTAATCCCCGCGCTCGTCATCATATCCGAAGTTCGTCGTCCCTGCTGCAGAGATGTCACCGACATGCTTCTTTGCTGTTTTGGCACCGCAGAAGTAGACGCCTTCCTTGTAATCGATGATCTCGCCCTTCTCGTATATGTTGAGAAGTCCTGAGGACGACTGGATAGCTTGAGCTGGACTCATGCGCTGCTTAGGCGTAGCGAGCTCCTTCAGCTTGTCAGTCTCGCGGGCTGCACTCTCCACGTCCTTGCGCTTGAGTGCAAGACGCTTCATCTCATCGTCAGCTGCGAGGTCATCCTTGTCCATGACAGGTGCGGAGGTGGGGCTCCTCCGTTTGAGATCGACTTGAGAGGGCTTCGCAGATGGTGCTGCAGATCTGTTCTGACCCGCTACAGACCATGAAGACGATCGAGGCGTCAGGCCCTGGGATGGCGTTGGGTTGGAGTGCATGGCACGATATGCTGTTCGCGGTGCTGAAGTAACCGGGTCTGGCTTTTGCGCGGAGTCCGCCGTGCTGGATAGGGCCACCTGCGATGGACGTCTTCGATTGGTCTCGAGTGATGATCTGGTTGAGCCACTTGGCGTCTTTCCATTCGAGTCCATCTGCTCAGTCCACGCCGCCGATGCTGGCATCTTGGGCGGTGGCATTTTTGGGAAGTCCTGACTAGTGGCTGATGAAGGCTGGTCTGCTTGATGACGGTTTGCAGTCTTAGATGCTGAACGAAAGCGTAGACTGAACTTTCTTCGCAAGGAGCTGCCGGACGATGGCGGTGTCTCAACATCCTCATTCGAAGAGCTTGTGTTGATAGATGCGACATCCTTGGGCACTGATTTAGATGCCGTGCGTGGTCTCGGCCCTAGTGGTTTCGAAGTCTGTACCCGGATTTCCTGGTGCCCGAGACTGTACTCGTCGGGCAGCGGCTTATCGAGGTTTGGCATGTACTCAGCGCTTGTTTTCGGCAACGACCCGGAGGAAAATGGTGTGATTTGACGCTTATTGGATGGGACTGGCATTGGCACAGCATTGGCAAACTGATCGAAAGCACTATGATCCACGCCGCGCAAGGCATGGTGCGAAGTGCTGCTCCGAAGATTGTAGGATGGCTTGCCAGTATCCTCGTCGTACCGGCGCTGAAAGGTAGCTTTGGATGCGGTCATCGGTGTGCTTGGTGTCTTTGCGAAACCTCTCTTGGGAGGTGGCGTAGAATCTCTCCTATCCACCTCTTGTGATGGTTGAGGTAGTGCCGCAATCTTTGCAGCTGTCGGAGTGCTCAGTGGTTGTAGACTGAGAGGAGGGAGCCGTATAGGCTGTAGCGACTTCTTCTTCGGTGCTGGCGTCTGCGGTGCAATATCACGAGATTCGTCTATCGAAGGTCTTGCGCTCATTGATTGTTGGCTGAATGATTGGCTAGCGTACTGCTGCGGTCCAGGAACACTCAGTGACTGCTTCCTACCGCCGCCAGAGTTGCGCGTTGAGCCGTAGCCAAGCTCTTGGTCGTAAGAATGAGCAGAAGTCGCCGATAGCGGTTCATTGTACAGAGTTTTGGGTGCGTTCGCGAAAAAAGGTGTGTCAATTTGATCCTTAGGAGATTCAAATGCTTTTGGTATCGCTGGAACTGGCGGCACGAATTCCTCGTCGGGAGCCTCGGCCGAGGAGTACACGTTTCGAGTTCGAGGTGTAGGAAGTCTTGAAAGAGACGGACTTTGAGTCATGCGTGGCAAACCAGGATTGTTGACAGCGCGCAAAGACTGGTAGCTTGAGCTTCTAGACAAGCTAGTAGCGGACATGTACAGGTTATTTGAGTCTGGAGTCTCTCGGGCTGAAGAAGGCGTAAGACTCATTTTACGCGGGATCATAGAAGGTGACTTGTCGGTACTTCTGAGATCGGGCATTGGTTCCAGTTGTGATGACGTCGGTGACGGTTTGCTCGGAGGCATCGGACCTTGCATCATTGACAATCGCTTCAGTCGTCTGGCATCAGTTGGACTGATTGTCCTGGCGCCCAGTCCGCTTGCTCGACCAGATTGTCGTTTGTTGCCAGATGATGAGGGCGTTGTAGCCCGGAGATGATTCCTGTTCGCTGCGGGTCTACTGGAAGACCTTGCCCTCTTCTGCTGGTCCGAGGGTGTCATCGGATCTTGCTGCCCAGAGTTCTGTTGTCGGGCAGGCGGCTGCATGGATTTTGCCTTTGAACTTCTCGTTGGTGCCATTGCACGCTGCTGCTGCTCAGATGAAGGATGATTTGTTTGTGATGCGAGCGTACGCCTGCGTGACCTCGATACCGGAGAAAAGCGAGAGGTCTCATTCTGCGTAACAGGTGCCGAAAGTGGAGGTGCCTCATCCTGCGGTCCCCTGTTGTTGAGCATATTAGTCAAAAGTCCGGGTCCTACACTCTTTCTGGGAGATCTCGCATTCGCGATTGAAGGCATGGCCGGTTGACCAACAGTTGGAAGGGCGCTCTGTCTACGTGACCGGACCGCAAGGTTGGAGTCTTTCGAGTATGACGGCAGCTCCTTTTTCGTAATGGACAAATTTCTTCGTGGTGGACCTTGCGAGTCTGACCCCGTCGACATGCCTGATTGCCCTGACGGTATCCGCATGTCATTATTCGATCGTGTCTGGGGCATGTCCGTCTTTGTGGAGCTATTCGAGTCGTGATTGCCATTGCTCATGAGAAATCCGCCATTTTGTCCCTCACCATTATCATTCAAGTCAGAACCGTGCTCATAAGAGGCAATACTGCTCTGGAAGTCATCGAAATTGACTGGCGGGAGAAATGAGAACGATTGTGTTGACTGGATCTCCTGTGGTGGTGGAACTTCTTTCCGCGTAATCTGGCTTGGCCCAAGACTGAATCGATGTTTGCTCACTGGCTTGCGGTCCAATACTGGCATACTGGACGAAGAGGGAAGGAGCGGACCGCGGGTGTCTGAAGGAGGAAGACGATTTCCTTCGCTAAAGATTCTGTGTATATCATGTCAACATACTCCACGTAATGCCCAGACCAAACTTTACATACCTCTTTCCAGCATTCTCGAGTGGTCTTGGTCCATGTAATGACTTTGGAGGCTCCCTACCGACTGATCTCTTTCTTTGCAGGAAATTGGATTTGTTCTCTCCGTTCTGTTTCATGGCCGAGGCTGGCAAACTTGGTTTCCGAAAGGTAGACTCGTCATCCTTGATATTCGTTGTCCGCTGGAACTTCTTGCGAGAGCGTGATTCGGCTGTTATAGATTAGAGACTGTGATTCCTTTGACTGAATCGACCAGACTCACCATCAGTGCCCGAGTCCTCGCTCTGATTATGGTTCCCACGTCCAAACAATGACCTTGAGCGGTCATGCGACTGATATCGCGACGACACCTCCATGTTTGGAAGATGCCGGCTCTTCTGACTGCTCGTCAAGGACTCAAGTCCCGGCGATAGATACAGAGAGGAATCGTCATCTGTCGTCTACAGCATGATCATCATCAACAATCGAAAGGAGTGACTGGGGGTCGGAGTGAACGCAGGAGGGGTCTGCATCTGTGTAAATCTTCCGGGATTCGATGGTCGAAGAACGCGGGCGGCTCGACGTGCTGCCCTCTTCTCGAAATCCTCGGGGAAAAGTCGAAATAGGGCACTATATCGACAAACAGTAAAATATTGTAATATCTGTAGCAGACAGGAGGTTTCCGGTTGTATTCGATTGATGGGCGATCATTAGCGGTCAAAGCGCGGCTCCTCCAAAGCTACAAGAAGAGCCAATCAGTCGACAAGCAGCTTTCAGTCCCTTAGCAACGGTCCGCGCAAGAGTCAGGTACCAGCTAATGTAGTGTGTGTGGGCTGCAGATTTGCGTATCGTGAAATGAGAAGTCGAGGTTGTACAAATGTAAGATCGTCCTAAGAGCAGGTCGTATGTCGGGTCTCGAATCCTCCCATCAGAGACACAATTAACAATAGTCCGTAAACTGGCGCTGTCACGCACGTCTGCGGCTGACTCTCTGTTTTTTTGGCGCAAAAGCGTCTCGCTGCCCTGGAAGTGATTGATCTGAAACATGCCCCCACGTCACCCGACAGGCCAAACCCACAATTTTCTGCTTCACACTTGTTGGAGCTTCATTTGACAGGACCTTTGGGACGCGATACATTCGACTGGTTCACGCGTCTAGATTGTGGCTGGTCTACTTTGATTCTGTCGCAAAAGCCACATCCGACTTGACAAGGCCACAAGACCGGTTACAGCTCCCCACCAGCGAACACATGCGCCCGACCAGCTCACCACCTCCACAATGCCACGAGATCCCCTCATAGGTCTGGTGGGCAAGCCGTCATCCGGCAAGAGCACGACGCTGAACAGCCTGACGGACGCCACATCCAAAGTAGGTGCGCTCGACGAGTCATCCTCTGCATTTCAGTAGCTTACCTTATTGATTAGGAAATTTCCCGTAAGACTATACCATAGACATCTCGAACAGCTGCTCATCTCCAAAGCTTCACAACCATAGATCCGAACCGAGCGGTCGGTTACCTACAGATACCATGCGCATGCTCCCGACCGAACCTCCCCAACCCCTCCTCTACCCCGCTATCAGAGCGATGTAAACCCAACTACGGCTCCTGCATCGATGGCACACGATCAGTCCCCATCGAGCTCCTCGATGTCGCCGGACTCGTCCCCGGCGCCCACGAAGGGAAAGGATTAGGCAACAAGTTCCTCGACGATCTCCGCCATGCCGACGCCCTCATACACGTCGTCGACGTTAGCGGCACCACAGACGCTGAAGGGAAAGAGACAAGAGGCTACGACCCCTCGGTAGACATAGCATGGCTTCGCGGCGAGATCGTCCGCTGGATCCTCGGTAACCTCATGGAACGCTGGTATGCGTCCCAATTCCCCCCTCCTCTACCCTCCTAACACTCCCAGGGGCTCCATCAAACGCCGCCACGTCGCCGTCAAAGCCAGCCCCGTCGAGACACTCCAAGCGCAATTCTCCGGCTACGGCTCCACCTCGCCCGTAATAGCACGCACCCTGGACCGCCTCGCCCTCAAAGACCCCCTCGACACCTGGACGCCCGAAACCATAACCCGCGTCGTGGAAGCCTTCATCGACGAAAAATTCCCCACGGTGCTCGCGCTGAACAAGATCGACCACGCCGATGCGGACGCCAACATCGCGAAGATAGCGAAGGCTCAACCCCCGCAGTCCCTTGTTCCTTGTAGCGCTATATCTGAGGTGTTTCTGCGGAGACTGGTCAAGCAGGGGTACGTGAGGTATACTTCGGGCACAGAGTTTGTGGATACGAGGGAGGATCTGGTCGAGGCGGGGGAGGAGGATGGAGGCGGCTTGAAGCCGCTGGACGAGAAGCTGAAGACGCGCATCGAGAATCTCCGGGATCTGGTGCTCTTCCGGTTTGGTAGCACGGGGGTGCATCAGGTTTTGTCACGCGCGGCGGAGGTGTTGGGGTTGGTGCCGGTATTTCCTGTCAGGAATATCGCTACGTTTTCCGCGGGTGAGAGGGAGGGAGGCGTGTTTAGGGATTGTGTCCTGGTGAAAAAAGGGAGCACGGTCGGGGAGGTGTATAGGAAGGTCATGGGGGATGCGCCGATGGCGTATGTGGAGACGGTGGGAGGGGTGAGGGTAGGTGAGGGGGATACGGTGGAGAGGGGGCGGAATGATATTTTGAGTTTCAAGGTTGGACGGGCATAGATCACATTGTATGAGAGACGAAGGTGTATGAGAGAGATGGATATATGATGTACATGATGTGCAGTCCCTGATGGTGTTCGCATTCTCGACGTGCAGATGCGGTACCTTGATGGACATGCTTGAACTACTTGTACCCAGCACCAGGGCAATGGTACTCCAGGGTCTACAGTATCTATACATCTGGCAATCACATGCTTGCACATGGTAATGAGCGAGTTTGACAAAGCGTAACACTTTTCACATCATTCATTCTATCTACATCCGTCGCCTCAACTCCACTGCTTCTTTTACTGACCGATCACATCTATGCCTTCCTCATGTCCACGACACACCTGATGCAGTCTCCAGCCTTCATGTCGCTGAACGCCTGGTTGACCTTGTCCAGCGGCTGTCGGTGGGTGATGAACTCATCCACCTTCAGCTTGCCGGTCATGTAGTCGTCAACCAGATCGGGGAGCTGGGTGCGGCCCTTGACACCGCCAAAGGCGCAACCCTTCCAGACACGGCCGGTGACGAGTTGGAATGCTGGGTTATGTTAGTCTCTCAATTCAGAACGGGTTTTTTGTCAAAGGTCAACTTACGCCTGGTAGAGATTTCTTGTCCAGCAGCAGCCACACCAATGACGATACTCTCACCCCAACCCTTGTGACATGCCTCGAGGGCGGACCTCATGACATGGACGTTACCGGTGCAGTCAAAGGTGTAATCACATCCACCGTCAGTCATCTCGATCAGCTTCTCCTGGATGGTCTGGTTCTGGAGGTTCTTGGGATTGACGAAATCCGTGGCGCCGAACTTCTCGGACCATTCCTTCTTGGAGTCGTTGACGTCGACGACGATGATCTTGCTCGCGCCCTGCTTGACGGCACCCTGAATGACGCTCAGACCGACGCAGCCTGCGCCAAAGACGGCCACGTTGGAGCCCTTCTCTACACCGCCTTTGCCGGCAGTGATGACCGCCGCACCGTAGCCGGTCGTGATACCGCATCCAAGCAAGCAGGTGCGGTCCATGGGCGCCTTGTCCGTGATGGCCACGACGGAAATGTCCGCCACGACGGTGTATTGCGAGAAGGTGCTCGTACCCATGAAGTGCAGGAGAGACTTGCCCTTGCAGGTAAAGCGCGAGGTACCGTCGGGCATGACACCCTTTCCTTGTGTTGCCCGGATCTTACCGCAGAGGTTGGTCTTGCCGGACTTGCAGAACTTGCATTCTCCACATTCTGGCGTGCTGGAGGGCTGGTCAGTGGGCGGGATGTGGTGGTGCGGGCTGAGGAAGCTCACTAGAGAGCGACGACATTGTCGCCGACTTTGACGTTGGTCACACCTTCACCGACACTCTCGACGATACCGGCGCCCTCGTGTCCCAGGATGATGGGGAAAGCGCCCTCGGGATCCTTGCCGGAGAGGGTGTAGGCATCAGTGTGGCAGACACCAGTATAGTAGATCTGTATCCGGACCTCGTGGGCCTTTGGAGGAGCTACCTCGACATCCTCGATAGAGAGGTCCTTGCCGGCTTCCCAGGCAACGGCAGCTTTGCAAGTGATGGTCTTGCCGGTGGTGTCAGACATGGCGATTGCGGACAATGGAAGGGTCGATCAATTGAGGGGACGGAGGTGTAGAGGGTGTGTTTGAGGAGGAGAGAAGATTGAATTGACAGCGTCAGAAGATGGAAAAGAGCCCTTGATTAGCGTGATGCTTAGTGTCGCGAAGAGTCGGAGCCAACGTGAAGGAGCTACATCATCGCCAGAATTCAGAGGTTCCGGGCTACCTTATGGTGGGGCAGCTTTTCCCAGCTGCGGGGTTTGAGCGCGGCATCCAGCAGGCAGACTGGCAGAATAGCAAAAACTCTTCTCTCCAAACGTGGCTCCACGTCTTGTCCTTGTCCAAGATACGCTTGATCACCGATTAATGCGAGTCAAATTGATTGCGACGACGTCTTCTCCGCAATTGCAGTGAAAGTCTCTTCATCCTCGTACGCTGTACGGTATACCCGTTCGCGACATGCGGTAGCAGAATTCGACCTGGAGACCACCGCCCAGACTCTTGCTCTCTTGCGTGCCCGACCAAATTTCAGTGACCGGTCCAGTTGCCGATAAGCTGTCTGAGCAAGTGCTGTATCTGGTCCGAAAGTCCTCCGAAAAAGACGGAATTTGGTCCTGGCTCTTTTCGACGCTTCCGACGCTCGGGAAACATGGCTTTTCTGGGTATTGGCATCCAGGAGAGGAGAACTTGCATCAAGTGTGGTTGGTATCTTGATAATTTTCTTTGAATTCCTTCATCTGTCCTTCTTTTCCTAGATCTATTACTATGTGAACGTACAGCATGTTGAGCTGTAGCATCTGCTGGGTATCAAGTGGGCAACCCGTCATCGGCGCCAAAAGAAATGAAGCCGAAGAAGAGACGCACATTTTCAGCTCCTCGCCCTAGAAACAATGCTGCTCGTGCAGCTTCCAATCATCGATGCTCAAAATCACGCCTGCCACCCACAGATCCTTACAAATGAAATTCGTCGCTTCTTCAATAAGCTGCCGCTTGTGCGATCTCATCGGGCTGCGCAGAATGTCGCATTGGCCATTCTCTGCGTCAAGTCTGACTGGACTTTGTGATACGGCGCTGACCCGGGCAATTCTTGAGGAGGCACTGGTCCAGCTTCCTTCTCAGCCAGCGTTGGTACTGACCCTGGTAGCTCGGCCGTGAAACTGAAAGAGTCGATCGGGCTAGGTGGGATGGTCGAGCCCGGGAGTTCCATGACGGGAGCTAGACCGGCTTGCCCATTCGCAGGGACTGTGGCCGACTGCGGTTGGGGTGTGGCCATGCGGGACGGCAATTCGAAAGTGTCATAGGAAGCTACTTGACGAATAGTCGGTGCAACGACAACGGCTTCCTTCTCCATAACGTCGGTGAAGTCTCCAGGTAGTTCGACAAGGAACGTCTGCTGCGACTGTGCAGGTGCAGGTTTCGCCTGTCTCATACCGGTAGGTTTCTCCGTGGTCCTTGCATGTTTCGATAGCTGCTCTTTGGAAGCTTTCTTCGATTTGAGATGTACTTGTTGCGGCTGTTGAGGATGCGGCCATGGTTGTGCATTGTCCGTCTCGGTATCCAGGAAGCGCACTACTCTTGGTTGTTCCCTCCCCATCTGCTGTACTTGAATTGGATTGTGTCGTACTCTTTCCATACCCAGACCTTTCAGGTCGCGGGCAGATACCATTCGCGGCAACCGCGGGTCTGTTCCTGGTGCATTTTGGCGAAGGGCAGTGGTCTCTGACAATGGTGGTTTGACACCTGCGAATAGTCCCGTTGGACGCGACTCGCCGTTGGCATTAGCCGGGGCCTTGTCGGATTTTGTGCGATTAGGACTCTGACTGCGTGTTCGACTTCGGCTTGAACTCCGCTGGCGGTTGGAAAAGGTTCCCTTGTTTATGGATGATCTGCGAGAACTGCCCTTTCTGCCAAACTCTCGGGTGCTTGCTGCGCGTGATAATGGTCGAGGGAATTCTGAGCGACCTCGGTGCTCAGAGGAAATAGAGGTCCGGGCTATAACAGGCGTGTCGACAGGAAGGTAAGGTCGCTGCTTGTTCGGGTTGAAGATGCGTTTGAGATCGGGCAAACAGCCAGCCATGACCACGAATCCCTCGAGCACAACGGCCGGCTCGGCTGTCCGAAAGTATGCAGGTCCGTTTCGCAATGACTATGCGAGCATGCAAAGTATTTCAATCAAGAAACATTCACAGAAAGAACAGGACGGTAGACAAAGCCTGCAGCTCTGAATCAGGACAAAGACGAGGTCGAGAATAGGGTCGCGATCCAGGAGAAGGAGTAAGCAATGTTGGAAAGTTGGGCGGGGAGATGTCGAAGAGTTACCACAGATCTCAAATGATCACGGCGGCAAAGTGGCTTGAGGGACCTTACAGCAATGACACCTTGAGACAGTCAAAAGGCTCGCACTGCGAGGTTGACCGGCTGGTGGTGTGAGCGAATGAGGTGAGCAAGGATGTGAAACCAACACCAACCCATGCAGCCCGCTGGTATGGTTGGTAGACTGGCTGAGAGTTGGCCGTCGATCACGCATCCATGGTCCGAGGCCCTGAAAGTGAGCGAGCTGAGAGAGCCTGAGCCCGGGGGAGGAGGAAAGAGAGGTGAATTTTGGCATTTGCTCTCATGGTTGACCTGCTCATTGGGCAGTCGCCAATTTTACCTTTTGAAAAGGTAAGCAAATGAGTTTACGACAGGCCCAAGGCTGGCGGAGATTGAGGGCCGCTCCCCCCACGGGACCACGGGAGAGCGGCCGACCATCTCAGAGCTCGTGGATCAGGGCAGGACTTTCATCACCGTGCATGCAGGGTAAGCCACATTCATCTGCTTGCTGACCTCTTGCTGCTTTTACGATGTTTGCATGAGTAGCTCTGGACACATTCGGCAACGTCATTCGATTATTGCAGCCATATTGAGCATTTAGGAGCCTTTGATCGACAATGGTCAACATCATCCAGCTTCTGAATGACGCACAAGCACATCTCCCGGAATGACACTTCAGGAAGAATCATGTTACCTCAGCTTCACCAGATAGGTCTGAGAGGCCTGGAACTGTTGGTGGAGCAACTTCTGCTACGTTCAAACTCTCTCCGATAAACCTCGCCGTCGTCACAAAAATTCGATGGAAATCGGTCAGAGCTGGCACGATCAGAGCAAGGTTAGGTGATGTGAGTTCTTGACCCAAATTGTGCGACTCCTCCATTCGCAGAAAGCCGTACGTGATTTGAGCTTGGTCGAACCTTGTGCATAAACATAACCTAATTGATAGTCATACTACATCCTGCATGGAATTGCACGAGATTGGAGACATCCCACTGCTTAGGCAGAAGAGGTTTCATGATTGCCGAATGTATAGCGCAAACTCCACGTGTGGCCTCCCCACGGTCAATCTCTTCATCTTCCCTACTCCGTCGAGTCACTTCACCTATTTCGTCCTGTATCAACATCGAGATCGTTGACAAGACCACGCAAGCTAGAGCCCGAAGCAGTCAAATATACTCTTGGCCTGAGATGTACCAGTCTTTCGCGTCGGCCAACCCCAATCGATAGGACAACGTTCTCTGTCTGGTCTCCTCCGAGTGAGCAATCAAATGGCCGAGAAGGTGCCAAAACGCTCACTGAGAGACAGCCACAGCGTCAGACACGTAAGATCCGACAGGTATCAACGACCGTTGCACTCTACTCGTGGCGGGCACAACGACGCTGGCTTCCACGCAGACTGACGCCAGGTACGTTACCTACTCTAACGGTCTAACACCACTTTGGGCATGTCACACATTCTTATTCCAACTAAACTACATTTGCCGCGCCCTGCCGTGTCTCACCAAGACCTCTCCATTGATCATCAGAACTGGCTCGCTCCAGTCGCGGCGCCAGAACGTGACCGTTTCGCCTCGATGCACCAGAAATCAGTAGGTAACGGCATGTCGCTCACGCCGTCTTTCGATTCTTCGGCAGGGCTAGTGACAGCGTCTCTTGGAGCCTGCCGTTGCATGATAGTCCGGCATCTCGATGAAAGAATGTCTTTCCCTACGATTGATCAAGTTGATATAAGTGTGGGTCAAGTTCCCGGAAGTAGTGCCCGTACTCTCGTCAAGGATCAACAAGGCAGACAAAGATCAGCACAACAGTCCAATACACATCATGAAGGTCTCAGCTCTCGCCGTTGGTGCTGTTGCACTCGTCCCTGCCGTGGCGGCGCAAAAGGCAAAGCCCAGCTTCGACTGTATCACCACTGCCAGCAACGTCAAGACCAGGATCGTGACCGCCACCAACTGGGCCGATACCACGACAAAGACGATTCAGCCCAAGACCACCGTAACACAGACGGTCCGCACACCCGTCAACATCGTGCAGACTGTCACTGCCGTCATCAAGAAGAAAACGACCACTGCTACGGCAGTAGTCAAGACTAACGTCAAAGAGACTGTCACGAACACAGTTACCAGCACCATCACCGCTGCTGCGGTCACAATCTCGCCAGATCCGACCACCGCCACTGTTGCGACCCCGGCTGGCTTCACTGGAGCTGTATCTGCTCTTGCGACCGTCGCGAAGCGTGATGCGGCGCCGCAAAATGGTGGCAACAAGAAGGCTACGCTTTGTGTTGCCAACTTTGCGGGAACTCGCACCATCAAGACCACATTGCCGACCACGACCATCACCAAGTCAGTCACGAAGCCGGGCAAGACGAACACAACCACCAAGACCGTGACCAAGGTCGCCCCTGGCGTGGAGACGATCACTGTGACAGCGACCCAAACAAAGACCCAGACGATCACCGCAGCCACCGTGGTTAAGACTACCATCAAGCCCACCGTGACTCTCCAGGCCGAGACCGTCAACTTCTACGCAGCATGCGCGGACTTCAACCTCCTCGACTACACTTTGTCCACCCATGCTCCAAGCAGCAGCAATGGCACCGACACCACCAGCCCTGACGACGGCACCAGCGACGGTGGCGATGACTCTTCCGACGACGGCGACGATGCCACCACCCGCCGCATGCGCCGCTCTGCCAAGATCGGTAGCTTCCCTACCCTCAAGCTCACCAAGCGTGCCACCTACCACGTCGGCATCAACGCCGTGGCCGCCGCTTCCGGCCTCACTCCAACTATCAAGGAAGACATCGACACCGCCTACGACTGCTGTGCCGTCTGCCAGTCCACCGCCAACTGCGCCGGTTCCGCCTTCGGCCCCGTCGACGGCTGTGTCATCTACACTGGCACCACCTGCCCTGCCAACCAGGGCCAGTCCGCCGGTAGCTTCACCTACGACAGCCAGGACCCACTCGAGGTCGGCAGCGGTGAGATCGTCAGCAACGGTCTCTGCGGTACCTTTGCCTTCGGTGGCGAGAAGATCGCGGCTACTGACGACAGCGACTAGACAATTCAAGGAGAGTGGGCTCGGGGTTTCGTTCGGACGGAAATGCTATTCTAGATACCTACTTTCGTACTCAACAAAATTGAGCATTCTTCTCATACCTCCATCTCCACATCTCCATGCTCACCAAAACATACATGAAGCGATTTGAAGCAGCGATATCGTGCATTTCGTATCTAGTTCCCAGCGTATCCCAACGCCGCCATTACCCATGCCAAACACCGCTACAATGCTTTCACAAAGATCTTTCTATGCGTCTTCGACATCACTCTCCTCGACCCCATCCATCGCCGCCTTCTGTCTCCTCTCCTCGCTCATCTCCCTATACGTCGCCCAACTGAGCAAGATAAACGCCGCAACAATCAGCCCACCGCCTGCAATCGCTGCGCCACTCAACGGACTATTCAGCGGCGGCGGCAACAATTGATCCACCACAGCCACCAGAAAAATCGTCAACAGCGCCGCAACACTGCTCAACACCGGACTCGTCAAACTGATCAAGACAAGAAAACTCCCGCTGAACGTTGCGTTGGCCAGGACACTGATGAGCAACATCCACGCCGCCTCTCCCCTCGGCAACTCAAACGTCTCCAGCCCCGTGTAATGCAGCAGCGGAATCGGAAACCAAAGCACCGTCAACGTGAAGCAACCAATCATGCTCCCGAACGTATTGGCGAAGATCATCCCGCGACCCGGGCTGCATCCATCCGGCGGACACGCGACTTTCTTGTACAACACCTCGTAGAAACCATACAGCACGGAACCGATGCCGATGACGATGTTCCCCAGCGCGCGGTTCGGCGCCTCGTCTTTCTGCGGCGCGGAGGGGCCCCCGGCGCCGCCGCCGGATTTGCTCCCGTGTTTGCTGGGCGCGGTGTCGCCGTACGCGACGACCAGGACGCCGGCGATGGCGACGCCCACGGCGAAGACCTTGCTCCACTTGAGCTTTTCGTGGAGCAGCGGGATGGCGAATGCGTACGCGAAGAAGGCGCTGCAGTTGTAGATGGCCGTGAGGTCGGAGGCGGTGGTCCAGTCGACCGCGACGTACCAGGAGCCGCCGGCGACGGTGAGCGCGCACGTCACGAAGGCGGTGGTTTTGATGAAGTAGGGGATGGGGGAGCGGCGGGCTTGGTGCGGTGCGACGTGGAGGGTGCGGTGCTCGACCATTTGCGCGGTGGTGCGGAGGATTGATACGTGCCGCCGCCAGAAGGTGGACCAGGGCATTTTCCATTTCTGGAGGCGGAGGATGAGGAGTTGTGTCGGCCAGAGGAGGGACCAGGAGCCGTGGGTGAGGTAGCTGGGAGGGTTAGTGGGAGGGTAGCTGGGGAAAAAAGAGGGACGTACAGCATGGAGTATGCTTTGTTCCAGTGAAGGTTGTGTTGGATGTACACTGCCGTCTCGGTCTGGACGGTAAAGGATATGAGACTGATTACCAGAAAACAAGCCGCATACATATATCTCTTTCTAGTGGCACTTTTGGCCAATGCTTCCGGGTCTCTTTCATGGAATCGTGATGTGCTCCGCCGTGTGTTCAAAGGTCTGTGAGGAGAATCGTACACCTGGTGCACCTTGTCGTTGGACAACAAGGGCTGCTGTGATTTCTTTGCCGACAGCGCCGGTCTCAGATCCGAAGGCATGTCTGCTGCTAAAGGGTCCTCTTCGTCCCAGGCTTCGAAGTCGTCGTCGTCTTCTTCGTTACCACCCTCCTCCTCTTCTGCTCCACGTTGAAAAGTGTAAGGGGCGCCGTGTTTGCGTTGAGGAGTAATAGGCGTAATAGACTCAAATTCCTTTGGATCCGGGAGACGTACGAATGGCGAGGTCTCGCGGGATATTTGTTGCGAAGATTGCTGAGACACGTGTACGGGGCTGCTGCTCAGCGGGTCTGAGGCTGACGAAGTGGATTGAATGTCGTCGTGGAATCGCTCGCGGGTACGTTTGCTGTTGTTGGATGAGCCAGCAATTGTACTGGATGCGACCCGAGGACGAGAGGGGTCATGGGGGGATAAAGTCATCTAAGGCGGTGACGAGATCATTTCTTTGCATGCATTTACAAAGTCATGCTTCCATCGCTCACATGCACGCTGCACCTTCTGACGTCTGGGCGGCCGTAGGGGTCTTTCTCCCTGGCCATGTCCGGACCCATCGTCCTCCTCCCAACGAATCGGAACACATGTTTCAGCATGAGATTTTCGACCGGTCCACGTTCCGACACGGATCTGGTTTCTTGGTATCAATACAATGGTGCGGAGAAATGCCAGAGACGGTATCTGCTTATGCACAGTTGAACCATCCCTTCCGTTGACCTTCGATGGCCGGCCTCGGACTTCACAAAGGGAGCAATCTTACATCTGACAATGTTCATTCAGGATATCTATCTACTATGTCTGTATGGCCGGTAAGGCGCGTGGTATCTTTCCATCACTCGTATAGCTGAGTGTCCATTTCCCGATCATGATGCATATTACATTCTTTCCTTCAAGTATGATATCGTGAAGAGAAACGCTTTTCAAAGTGCGCAAATCTAAAGGTTCGGATTCTGGGTTGCAAGACCCACACGTGGTGTGGCCTGTCGTTGATCAAAGACGACATAGTAGCCCTTGATGAAGGTATCTCCGAGAATGGCAAAGGGCAGTCTACCGCTGCTCTGAATGCCGCCCAGGCAGTGAGTCGCGCTGATCTGTTCCCAGTTGATGTACTTTGGCCGGATGGTGAACTTTCTCCTATTGATCCACAATCCCATAGGTGGGAGCTTGCTGTCGCAGGGGAAGGTCCAGCCACCCCAGCTGCTGTCAACTACCGCACCCTTGACCTTTGCATAGTACTTGTTGACAATATCATCCGGGAGGTAGGACAGCGAAGTGCCAGTATCGACGATTGTGTTGAAACCGCCCTTTGGAGAATTCTGGTAATCGGTACCGTTGATGGCGAATCGGAAGACCTCGAATTGCCAGAAAGCAGCATTTGCGGGTGCTACAGGAGTCCAGTGAAGGTCGCCAGTGAACTTGGTGCGATTGATGTATCCAAAGTCAAGGGATCCGACGTGGGAAGACGTCAAAGCATTAGGCCCTCGCTGCCTGAGTGTGACAGCGTAGAGAGGCAGAGCAAGATTGTCCTTGACATTCTCGAAAAAGGTCTTTTGCTGGGTCGGGCGGACTGTGTTGAGAGCGGTGAAAGACATGCCGATCAACCCATCGGCATCGATATGGTTGAGGAAAGATTGGGAGACCGACTGTGCTGCCTCGACACCTTGCGAGTCGAATGTGACGCCTCCAATCGTCACCTTGTCCTTGTAGACCACGCCCTTGGAGTATGATCCATCACCATATGTCACACTGTATGTCTCCCCGCTCATGAGCTTTTTCGAGTCCGTCTTGTATACTGTATGACCTGTCTGCTGCTCGGCCGGCATGAGATCCGAGAAAACCCAGAGATCCGATGATCCGGAGTCAAGCACGAGGTTCAATGTTTGTCCGTTGACGTTGACAGGGACGAGGTATTCCTAGTGCCTGATTAGTGCCACGATCTTCCACTTGCATTCCTAGCTACTTACCACATCGAAGGGCTCCGGCGTCGTTGTCGCTGATCCGGTCACTTTGGCATTCTTCTGTTGTTGCTTGGCTACCGCAGCCTTGACTACAGCGGGTTGTGCGACATTGTACTTGATATAAGGGTACGCTAATGAAAATGCAGGGTTGAGGTTGAGTGATTTGTTGGAAAGATGAAGATCGGTAGAGACAGTATATCCCATACGAGGTCGTACAGGCTCAATCTCAAGTGGTGCAGCCTGTACTGCTGCCGCAAGGGCTGCTGTGAGAAGAGTGATGGAGAATGGCATCTTTACTGCTTGGGGAGTGATCGAGCAGACAAGAGATGCTGTACTTGCCTCTCTTTATCAAACCTGATAATCCAAGCTAAAATTGTGCGAGACATGATGAGTATATTCTCGAGTTCAGACCCAAGACCAGTAGACGTTTACCCAGCACCGTTGGTTTTGGTTGACCAGCCATGAGTAACGGGTGCTATTTGGTCAAGGGTGAGTGCATGCAGGGCGGGGGACGCTGTCAGGTACACGCCACACATCTCAATGAGCATACCCTGCCGTGCCTGCCTTGCGGCAACGTTGATCGGCCGTCGTGGCCTTGAAGATAGCTGACGACTATGTATACCGTTGCGGTCTTGGATGCACGCGATTGTCCGGTAGGGTGGGTTGCCGATGAATAGTTCGACCCAGAGCAATTGATCAACACAAGCCAGATTTCTCTAGAATGTCTCTCCATCTTCTAGTGATTCGATAGCAGCTTTACACCGAGTCTCGTCAGAAACAATGGTATAGACTGGATTGACGGGAGTGCCTGAGCTCGGACCTGAGCCTTGTTCTCGCTCGCCAGGAGCTCAACGGTCGTGCATCCGAGGCATCGTACTCGTGTCAAAGGAGCGTCGCTTTGACCTTCTGGTCGAGCCTGGGAAATTGAAAGGAGAGACTTGATACGAAGTGCTGGCGTAGATGGTCATAGTCAGGCGTGAATTCGGGCAAGCCGGCATCTTGCTTTGACATGCTTTGTTGACCACAAAATAGCCATGGCATCCAGAAGTCGACCGATCGAGATATTTCTAACGAATTGATTGACACAGATGGATGATGTTGCTACTGCAGTAGTCTGTATGGGCTCTGTTGCCCGAGTTCCAGGATTATGTACGAAGAGCTCTCAATCTCGCGCCGATCTGAATGATGACTTGGAAGGTGTAATCAAGCCAAGAGCGAATGCCTTCGAATAATCAAAGGTCGCGAACGGGATTAATTGGCGCTGAGCATCCAAGACACTTGAGAGTGACCCTGGATCTGATTTGCAGGGCTAAAAATGGCGGGAGACGTTGAAGCTGTAGATTGCGAGGTATAGCCGCCAAGCAGGAACACCTTGCGCCGACAACGGATGCACACGTCACCGAGTACTGGGAAATCACCTTTACCCGTCAAGTTTCGGGCATGTCATCTGCGAGAAGATCGGTAGAAAGCAAGACACGTGATATGCTGATACACGACATTAACTCCTGTAAGATTTACGACTACATACAACAACACCTTGCTGAAACCCTTGCATGTCGAGGAGTTCAGCACATAGTGGACGCGATATGCTAATCAGCTTCGCTACCATCTCTCCGCACACCCTTATCTCCTCTTTTGCCAGCTCAAGTGCCTTTGACACATCACAATCTTCACCAGGACTGCTTGTGTGGAGATGAGGATCTTACTACAGCCGCTTAAGTGCAAGAACCACCAGTCCGGGAGTTCATGAGCAGGGCGACAATGAGACCGTAGAGACCTGAAAATGTCAGTGTGGTACAAGGGACTGCTTTGCTGCGAGACTCACCCAACACTTCGGCGAAAATGAGGATAAGAATCATTCCGACGAAGAGTCTTGGCTGTTGAGCGGTACCTCGAACACCAGCATCACCGACAATACCAATGGCGAAACCAGCCGCCAATCCAGCGAGACCAACAGAGAGACCTGCACCGAGCTGGATGAAGCCAGTGTAGAGAGTCACCTCCTGCTGAAGATCGTTCGAGATCAGGACCGACACGACGAGACCGTAGATAGCAATAATACCAGCCATAATGACTGGAATAATGTCTGCAGAATGTTAGGTCTGTTGCTGAACATCGTCATGGCTCCGGAAGACGCGACATAGGCAGCTCTCGGATAATAACGCTGCGGCAGCACAGCACTTATTCCGTGGAGCTTCTCGGCGCTTGTGTTGTCCGGTCATGGCCTTCTCATTGGCACTTACTCTTGACGATCAAATCAGGCCTAAGAACACCCATGGCAGAGATACCAACGCCAGCCTTGGCAGTACCGTAGGCGGCACCAAAGCAGGTGAAGACAATGGCGGAAGTGCAACCCATCGCTCCGAAGAACGGCTATACCTCTTGTCAGTCCCTTATCCATCTGTTTGACCCTGATACCAAAAAGGACGTTGATCCTGAGATTCCAAGTCGTGACGCAAGGCTGCGAAGGGTTGGGGGCAGACGAGGTGGCACTTACGGCATACACTGGACTATGAGTACCAACGTCAGCATAATGCATGTATCATGTAGGCATCCTTCGGGTTCTTGGAACAGTGTTCGCGACTGCGCAACTTGTTCCTGAAGAAAGGAAGCCTGGGGCGAAACGTACCAGTTGTCTGTAGGGGCCATTGTAGCTGTGTGATTTTGGGTGTTAGAGGGTGGCGGTCAGGAGGATTGAGCTTTGCTGAGCGATCTCGAGATGCTTGATCTACAGTCGATGGACAGATGAAGCGCTTGTGGCTCGTGAGGCTGGACGTGTAGAAGTGATGAAGTGGTAGAAAGCAGCCAAGCTGTGAGATGGATCTGTGACGGGAAGATGGTCTGTGCTTTTTCTATGCTCCAATCTTGACCAAAAATTTTGATGCGCCAATTCTTCTTCTCTCCCAAGTCACATCTTCCAAGGCCGTGAACCCAGTACTACCACGAAACTCGGGCGAGCTTTGTCGCGCAGCAATCTCCAACCTCTACCAAGTTCATAACTACCAGAAAAATGTCTAACGACAGCAGCGCCGCATGGCCAGTGGTAGGCGCAACGAGCTATGCCCACAGCATGAAGCACGAACTAATTGTGTTGTCGCAGGCCGACCAGGCTCTCTCTCAGGAGATCCTCGATCTTGTTCAACAAGCCAGCCACTATCGCCAGCTCAAGAAGGGCGCGAACGAAGCGACCAAGACTCTCAATCGTGGTGTCAGTGAGATCGTTATCCTTGCGGCCGACACCCAGCCGCTCGCGATTCTCATGCACTTGCCTCTCCTCGCCGAGGACAAGAACGTAAGTGTGTCTGCCTCTGCCGTGTAAACTCGCTGATCATTTCTCCAGGTCCCGTATGTCTACGTTCCCAGCAAGATGGCTCTCGGACGGGCTTGCGGTGTAAGCCGCTCAGTGATCGCAGCCAGCATCACCACCAACGACGCAAGTGATCTTATGGGACAGATTCGCCAGCTCAAGGATAAGGTTGAGAGGTTGGCAATCTAGACAGGAAATAACGAGAGTACACAAGCGCAGCAGAATTATACCCGAGGGCTCTGCTGAAAGATTTACAATGAAATCGATTTTGAACCACCACTGGGTTGTAGTATTACCGCCTCTGTTCTGTCGTCGATTTGTCGCAGCTACGACTCACGCCTCCACACTGGTAGTCAAGCATGATGCTGGAAGTCAAACTGGTGCTGGTGGTCAAGGATGATGCATGTAGTCAAAATGGTGCTGGTCGTCAAGCATGATGCTAGTAGTCGAGGATGATGCTGGTGGTGGTCAACCATGGTGCTGGTAGTCAAGTGTGAAGCTGAGTCCAGCACGGTTGGAGCGAGTGCGTTCGGACTAAGAGGTAGGTCACGTCTCTCATGCGAGCGCATCTGTCATCTGACTGACTGAGCGTACGGCGCACTACTATTTGTATAGTGAGCTAATATTCGGTCCTTGCTCCCAGTTTCTGGCCTCAAGCAGTGATAGGAAGCAAGCATCGTGCCGCAAGAACAATGCTCTTGCGGCAGCTCTCAACCAGTGCGAGCCTATGATACACGCAGACTGCAATCGGAAATTCACGTTAACCACACCGGCATGATGTGGTCTCGTTACTGTATGCAGCGATCAGGACTCCGAACTACATCGCGATGAAAGCCGGGTGCAGGTTGAGCCATTCTTACTCACTCAGCCTCAATCTCTCACCAATCTGACCACAATCCGCAGCATGATCGCCGCGGGTCCGCGATATGATGCTTGCTAATGCAGAGATCTTGCCTCCGATGACTGATAATACACCTTCCGGAGATTTTTGAGCCTTGGCATTAACTGACATATTCGGCACTTGGAAATCTGGAGAACCTTATTTTCAACATCACTTCAACTCCATCCGCAATGTTACATTATTATCTTCAAGTGCCTGTAAAGGGGCGACTCGACCATGGATGACGTTCCAATATCATCGGAAGACGAGAAAACGTCTGCCGTGGCATATGGTCATTGGGCACTTCTGCGACCACACATTACTCCTACGGAAGCTTTTGCAGAATGTTGCCGATGCAGGTACATCAGATGTGTGCTCGACACTCTTCAGCCGTGCTTTATGCATTTTCGACCTAGCTCACTGTGCGCTTGGCTGCCGTCGATGAAGTATGCCAGACCGTTTTCTTCACTAGGCCTTTCAGCTGCGGGGACGATTACTTCCTTTCGATCTTCGGTGCCCCCTTCAGGAAATTGAAGCATGCTTTGCTTGGCGAACAAACCTTACCTGATTTTTATTCGGCAGAGCTCTTGCAGAACCTACCTCGATTTGCACTTGTGGACTCGCGACGAGAGTGCCCCCTGTCACGAAGACGTTCATCGTGCATTTTGTGTCAACCTTTAACCCATGCATACAGCACTACGATCCTACGAGCCGAAGCAGATGTGGGTCGGGAGTCCTCTCCTACTCCCTCAAAGCCATCCGTGGTTCCGTAGAGCTGATAGACCGGTCGTCGTCTTCTGCCGTGATCCTTGTTTTCAGCCAGTAATTCCGGTGTTAGTTCGAAGGTCAGCTATGTACCGTGTACAAAACAGAGCCAGATCATACGATTCTTTGCACTGCATCGCTGTCGTTTCTAGTCTTGCAACATGGACGAGACCTTCTCTACCATCAGACCACGAGCAGGGGACTTGGAGCCCATCTCTTTCGAATTCTCCTCCCCCTTTTTGTACGTCACACTCGTTTTCTTGATTACGCTAGTCGTCTTTTACTATTCGTCTATCTCGTCAAAGAGACTCGACGCTCCCCTCATCGGGAGCCACCTATCGTTGGAGGAAAGAAAGAAACGGTATATTCATGACTGCATTTCTCTGCTCCGAGATGGCTGGCAGCTCCTCAAGCGAGGGACTCCTATGTATCGCCTCACCACCTCGTCCGGCACAGAGATTGTGATTCTACACCCACGATACATTCCGGAGCTCCGTACAATCCCCGACGCTACCCTCGACATTCACCACGCTGTAGCCTCCTTCCTCGCAGGAAAATGGGCCAGCATCGCTGATCGCCTCATCCCACTCGCCATCACCTGTATCAAAGCCGACCTCACCCCTGCCCTGTCCCGCCTCACTCCCATCATGGCCGAAGAAGTTGACCTCGCCTTCGCCCGCCTCGTCCCAGACTGCACCACCCCGACTTCAATCCCCATCTACCGCCTCACCCAAGACCTCGTTACCCAGATCTCCGCACGCCTCTTCGTCGGCCACCCCACATGCCACGACCCGACCTACCTCGACCTCGCCCGCGACTTCAGTGAACTCGCCTTCGTCGTCGCGCAAGACATGCTCCTCTACCGCCCCTGGCAACAGATCTTCATGGCCCCCTTCATCCCCTCCGTCCGGCGCCTCGTCCTGCTCCGCTTCCGCGCAATCTCCTACCTACGCGATTTCGCCCGCCAACGCCGGCAGACCTACCTCTCCGACCCCTCCAACGACCCCGACGACTTCACAAAATGGCTCCTCGCCCGCGCCCCCGAGGAGTGGAAAGAAGACTACTCCCTGCAAGCCGAAATCATGCTCCGCCTCGCCGGCGCCGCAACACACACCACCTCCTCCACCGTCGCGCAACAACTCCTCGACCTCGTCGTCCACCCCGAATACATCACCATCTTGCGAGATGAAATCATCTCCGCGCTCGCCACCAACAATAACCAATGGGACGCCAACGTCATCCGCAAGCTCCGCAAAATGGACTCCTTCATGAAAGAATCCTTCCGCTTCTCCCCCACCGGCCCGACGATCTTCAAGCGCTACGTCGCAAAGGATACCGTGCTCTCCGACGGCACGCTCTTGCCCAAGGGCACGTTTGTGGAAGTGGACATCTACAGCCGGGACTTCGACACCGAGATCGTCGAGGACGCGAACGAGTTCGATGGGTTGCGGTGGTTTAGACTGAGGGAAAGAGGGGACAAGGGCGACGAGTACACGCATAAATTCGAGACGGCGGATCAGAGGTATTTGCAGTGGGGGAGCGGGAAACATGCTTGCCCTGGGAGGTTCTTGGCGAGCATGGAGAGTAAGAGGATTTTGGCCAAGATTCTCTTGGAGTATGATATTGCTCCGGGGGCGAATTGGGATCGGTTGAAGAGGGATGAGAACGGGAGGCCGAGGAGTAAGATGTTTGGGCGGCTGGTGAGTGGTGTTTTTGCTGAATGGGAGGCGATGCTGACGACTTGTAGGTCTTTGCCAATTCAGAGGCGAAAATCACGTTTACTCGCAGGTCACAGTAGGATGGGGGAGGGGAGGCGAGGTTGGGCATGTTTCTGCGTGCATGGGATATCTGTTGGTTATATAGACAGCGAGAATGCTATTTTGCCATGCCTGTAGCGTGGCCCCTTGTATACCACGGATTTGCCATGTGTATTTATCCTCGTGATCTCGTGCCGTGTGTAGGGAGCCCAATACTACGGGTCCACAGTGTCGGTCGCATGCATGTCCTCAAAGCTTCTTCAAAACCTTGCGGTATTACTCCATTGAAAACCGGGCAAGCCTAGCTTTTAGAAGCAGAAAACCTGGTCTTCGAGCTTGCTCACCGGGCGAGCCTTGTTGTAGCCAAGCGACTCGGTGGCCTTCTTCATCGCCGAAACCATTGGTGGCGGACCGCAGATAAGGACCTTGATATCCTGAGTAGGAGCAGGAAGGTATTGCTGCATGACAGATTAGCCTGATAAAATTACACGCCACGATTATCCTTACTTTGATCATGTCTGGCGTGACAAAGCCAACGCCGCCCTTCCAGCCCTCAGGTGGGTTGTTGAGGACGTAGTGCACCCTGAAACCCTTGTCCTCTCTGTTAAGCTTGTCCAGATCTTCCCTGAGCAGGATGTCCTCCTCGTTGACGTTGGCAAAGATCAAGTCAACTTCAGTCTTGTCTCCACTCTTGCGTCCGCGCAGGATTGCTCGGATGATCTGCAGCATGGGAGTGATACCGGTGCCGCCAGCAATCATGCCAAAGTGCCTGACCATGTTCGGGGTGTAGACCATTGCGCCCTTGGGACCCTTGACCTTCATCCTGTCACCGATCTTGAGGGTAGTGAGGTGCTTGCTGATGTTGCCGGTAGGGTAAGACTTGATGAGAAGATCGAAGAAGCCGGTGTCATTGTCCGAGGAGATTGGGGTGTAGGAGCGAACAACCTCACGGCTCTCCGTCTTGCCAGACTTGGGGTCGGTGACATCGAGAGTCGCGGCAAGAGAGATATGCTGACCGATGGGCAGACCAAGGATGGAGTTCTCAGAGGGGAGCTTGAATCTATAGACGGCAGTGTTGTGCGACAAGCTGTTCTTCTCGGTGAGAGGGAAGGTCTGGAAAGTGTTGGGATCCAGCACAGTCTTGGATTCTGCGGGTGTTTAGTATAGCACTGTCGGAGGGCTATGAGCTGTGACTTACTGTTTGCAAAGACCTGGTAGCCTGCCAGACATGCTGCCAGAGCAATCGCGATCGGGGTGTACTCGAGCTTGATCAGTGCTGTGGTGAAGATGAGGAGAGCGGAGGGGATGTAGACGCCGTTCACGTAGTTCGAGGCCAGTGGGCCGCTCTGCTTGACAGCCATGGTTGTGCTTTGCGACGGTGAGGTAGGAGGGTAAGGCAGAGGGGAGAGATCGAGTAGAGGTCTCTTCCTGTTCACCCGACTCGTATGATACTTCTGGGGTATGGAGTGGTAAAGCTGGGGAGATTTACGTGAAGTGGCATGATGAAACCGGGCCTAGCCGGGATAATTTTCCTGATCGCGGTTTCTCGATGCGGCTTGTATTCCGCAGTTTCCCTTTACTGCAATAGCCGATCACAACCAAGGGTATGCCAGATACCGATACCATTCCGCGAATGCGTGCGCAGGTGAACAGTCTTCCAATGCCGTTTGTAGCATGGCTAGCAATGAAAGCGATCTCTGTCCCTCTGGCTACCAACTACCTTAATATTATATCTACAGCTCGAGGTCTGACAAGAATGCTTGTTGGGGCAGGCCCCGCCTCCGCATCATACCGGCAATTCTGCAGGACAAGGTAGGTATTCCTTCAACACTTCACAGCAGGTGTCAGGGCGGACAAGCTGTACAGGATTAGAGAAGATTTGATCCGATCTCTCTCTCGTTCTGAGTTTCATTTGTCTTTTGCTGCCCTCATTATATCACGCTTCTTCAATAATGTCAGATCAGCCCTTCAAGACCGACGAAAATGTCACAGAAGGGGGCATCCCCCTGACCGCCATCGATCGAGAATTGCTAGCGATGAAAGACGAGGACTTTCATCGCATCACATGGGACGACTTGCGACATATCATCTGTACGTGCCTTGCCTGAGTACAAATTGCAGCGACAAACCTAACGTGCCTCAGTGGTCAGCAATGCTCTTGAAGAACTAAAGCGTCTTCCCTCTGATCTCCGAAGATATGTCGCTTGGTCTGCGTCAATCAAAGCACAGTACGGTAGCATCACATCCTATGTCATTCAGGAACGCTTGCATTGGACTCCGGTGAATCCTGCCGACGCAATTCCGTCGTTCATGTACTACAACTCTACACCATTCGCCGACACGAGGGACTATCAAATCTTGCTCAATGACTGGCCGTATGGACTCGTAGATGGTATCACGCACATTGTGGTGTGGACGAAAGCTCTTATTGATGTGGATGATGTGAATGGCGATGTGACGCCAGAGTCGAGAAAGCTGATTGAGGACTTTGTGGACAGGACCTTCTCGAAGAGGCTTGATCAGGTCTTTGGTGCAGGCCAAGGCAAGGAGCGGGTCTTGTGGTTCAAGAACTGGGTGAGCTTGCAATCTGTCAGAGGCGTGGACCATGTACACATTATGGTCAGAGATGCGCCAAAGGAAGTGCTCGATGAATGGACTCGGAGGACGAGTGAGCCTTTGAAGTGGTAGTCAGATGGTCCTTGTAATGAGGTGTTGGGGTTTGAACATATAGATGTGATAGATTCTGTCGTTTGGCTCAGGCCAGTCTATCCTTGGGTATATACATAATGTGATTGACGTCAATTCTTCTGCTCGCTGTTTCCGCCCTGCCGAGGCCCTTGCGTGCATGCTTCGCCAATGCAGTGTTGGCTCGGTGGAAGAGCTTGTCGATTCTGATCCTCTCTGTTCTTCATGGGAATTTCATTGCTTCACTGCCTCCTTCACACCTGTCACACCCTTGCCCTCTACGGCCACGCCCCTCTCGACTGCAACTTTGCTGACCTTGACCAACTCTTCCTCCATCGCTCGCTGCACCTTTGCCAACAGGTCTCCAACATCGTCACCTGTCAGTCCCTCTGTGCTGACCGGCTCCAGCACGCTGATGGGTATGCTTCCGCTCTGAAATTTCTTCTTCTTGACATCCAGTAATCTGCTATAGTTGCCAACCACAACTGGTACGATTGGTACTCCTGCTTGTATTGCCAGATGGAAGGCTCCTTTCTTGAAAGGTAGCATTTTCGGCTCGGTCGCGTAACTTCTTGTACCCTCGGGGAAGATGAAGACGTTCTGCTTTTCCTCTCGCATTGTCTTTGTCGCATTGCTGAAAGCGGCTCGTGCTTCCTTGTTGCTCGATCGATTGATGAACACCGTTTTGCTTAGCAGCATGAACCAGCCGAGGAATGGCACGTATTGCAGAGACCGTTTCGCTGTGACTGAGGTGTAGGGAGGGAACATGCAGCCAAGCATGAGCACATCCAGCTCAGACTGATGATTACCAATAAAGACAGCTGGCCGAGTAGATAGAGCAGATTTGGGGTCATGGATGGTAAAGGTCACACCAGTGAAGAGCCACATTGTCCATTTGAAGGCGCGAGCGACTGTCCATTGTGAAAGGCCGCCCCGTCCAGCCAGGCGCAGGGCAATACTTGCGACGACACCGTAAGAGGCACAGAGGATGAGGCAGAAGAAGGAGGCTATCGAGCGGGCGGAGAAGGTAAGAATCGAGAGGGAGAGAAGCGCCGCAAGGAGGTGAAGGGTCGGGATAGAGATGATGACGGTGAGAATGATGTAGAGAAGACCAGTGAGAAAGCCCATGGCTACGGCGTTGGTTCCCTGCTCTTGCTGGTCTTGTACCCTGTGCTTGATATGAGGTCGGCCGCAGATTTGTGCGGTGTATCAGGTGTTATGCTGGGCTCAGAAGTCCAGGTTATGTCGCGCCATTGCCTCTGGAGGTTTCGGGGGATCGTGGTATAAAGATTCGCAGAAGCACCGTCGACTACAACCGCGGTGATCTGGATGTTCGCAGGAGATGACGACAGTGGAAGTTTGTGTGCGCAAGGACAAAATTCTCCAGAGGTGCAGGACGTTGAAGTTGAATCATGTGGGGTCAAAATTCCGGCCCGCCATGATCACATGGGCGGTATCATGGGTGCATATCCTTACTGGGCAAAAACTGTATCACTACATCTCTGCATGACGATGAGATATCAGCTATGCAGGTACTGAATCACTGCAGTCGGAGGGGACCTCACTTGGGAATGTGAAGTTCTGCAACAGGTCGAACCCATAAGATATATACAGATTCACTAAACCACGTCACCACGCACAAACCTGACGCGACACTGGATAAGAGCAATGCTAGCTGCACAGCTGTGATCGACCAGGAAGTTCTCACCAATGGTGTATAGTAGAGGAGCCTCCGTCAAGCTGGACTGACGGAGCGGACGACCATGCCGAAGACTGCTGGGTGGACTTCTCGCACAGTTCACGGCACAGTACACCAGGTCAGATCTGGATTCACTCCTGCATACATGCAACATCGGTCTCCCCCTGCCGGCGAGCCAACTGTCCTACATGACGCCTGATGCAAGCCTTCAAGATCCAGACGGGACTGCTTGACGTGTGCGGCAACGGTCAGGGCGCGAAGACGAGGCCTCCATGTTATACTTATCGCTCTGGAAGCGAGCTCGTCGAATGAAACTCGCACACCGAAACTGTGGCTGCAGGAAATTCGACAGACCCACGGCACCATTTTAGACTTCTGTCAGAGTGTTGGCTGCCAGAGCACTGTCTTTTCACTCGGAAAGAGTACCCGCTCATATTAATCCACAGGGGCAGAAGACCCATCTCGGACCAAAAAGCTTTGTTTCAGCGCCAAGCGATTCCGCCCTGTCGTCTCAGGTGCCCGCCACAAGCGCCCTTTTGCGGTCCTCACCTCATTTCTTCTCTGCACTCTTGCATGCACGTTGCCGCAGACTTCTCCTGACATCTCAGATATCCTTTCGGGTCCCACTCGCACTTGACAACGCCATCTCGTTTGCTAATTAATCCGTCCACTAGCATCGGATCGTTCTCGTCATGGCACAGTAAGAGATTTGCTTGTTTCCTTATAACATCAGAGTGTCAGCCGCGTAGTAGGTGACCTTTTCCATTCACTCGTTCGTGTCGTCCATTCGTTTGCACACAGTCACGTTCTTTTGACACGCATTTCTCATCAACGCCGGTCGTTACATTCTCTACACTACAAGCCAAGAGCTTATTGCCCATCACATCTTCCCGCCAGCCCAAATCACGTCAGCAAAGATGAAGACCGCCGCTACCATCCTCGCCTCCGCCGGCTTGATTGCCACCGTCTCCGCCCACGGCCTGCTGGTCACCCCGACCCCTCGCCAGCCTGGTGGCACTGCACACAAGGCCGCCTGTGGTCAGCAAGCCTCATACATCGACAAGAACGGAAACGTACAAGGTATCCTGCAGGTCGTCCGTCAGCAGTCCGACTTCAAGGCTGCCGACTGCAATGTCTGGCTTTGCAAGGGTTATCAATTTGCCGATAACACTGCCAATGTTCAGAAGTACTCGGTTGGCCAGGTCGTCCCTATCACCTTCAACATCGCGGCTCCTCACACTGGTGTAGCCAACGTCTCCATCGTTGACACAACCACCAACACTGTGATCGGCTCTCCTCTCAAGTCCTACAGCGACTTCGCCTCGAACCAGCACCAATCGGCAGCAGACGAAAAGCAGTTTTCAATAACTATTCCTGATCTCGGTGGCAAGTGCGCCACTGCTGGCGAGTGTGTCATTCAGCACTTCTGGGACGCCCGCAACATCGACCAGACATACGAGTCCTGCATCGATTTCACCGTCGGCGGTGGCTCCGGTGGCAGCTCTCCTGCACCAGCTCCCTCCAGCGCCGCTCCCGCCCCATCCAGCTCTGCCCCAGCCCAGTCCTCCTCGACTCTCGTGACCGTCACCAAGGTCGCCGAGCCCACTGTCGCTACCACCTCTGCTGCAGCCCCTACCGCCTCTGCCCCAAGCAGCGGCAGCACCAAGCCCCTCCCAGAGGGCACCACTCTCGCCGACATCCTCGCCTGGATCAAGATCCTGCTCAACCAGTAGAAGAGCAATCTTGACATGATTAGCATACATACTTAGGGGAGGGACAGGAGGCTTTGACAGACACTGTTTGGAGTAGGATTAGGGAACTAGAAGGGCTTGTACATACCTGATATAACTTTCTTGACGGAATACCATTCTTCAATGTTCTTGAGCAATCAGGATCTATCTGACCACAAGCTAGTGTCGCCAACCGGTCAAAACAACTTCATGTGATCATCGAGTAGTTCTTAATTGTAGACTCCTTCACATGATGTGGTACATCGTGTCCGTCCTGCATGATCATCACTTGACTACCACTTGCAAATTGGCATTCGACTGCCAGACTCACAAACCAACTCTGACTACTTGAGCAATACATTTCACACGTGAGCATGTGAATGGGCGGGCACGTGGATAGCCGGCTTCACTTGTACCGTTACACAACTCCAACTACCACGACTGGCAGTATCGCCGCTCGAACCAGTCCTTCAGATCCGCCTTCACGTGCCATGGCTTTGTTGTTCGAAATCGAAAGAACAACGCTTCAGACGACTAAGTCTCCGTGACGAGCACAACCCCTTGTCCAGTGGCGACGACCAACACGTCACGCCAACACTTCATCAAGTTCATATTTGCCATTGTGGAAGATATCGGACAGTAAGTTTCTGCTCCTGAGTATCCTTACGAGCCAGTGACCTTTGAGTTCTCCCGTCGTCGCCTCCGTCATCCTTGGCCTACCAGGAAATCACGAGCCTCACCTGCCACTTCCATCTCCTCGTCCATAGCTACAACGCTGCCTTCGACTATCGCATCCATCTTGTCTACCATGGCAGCTTTCTACTTGCTTGCCTCCAACATCACCATCGATCCAGCAGGAGTATCAGCAGGGAGATTGCCGAGGTAGAGCCTACGGCCGCAGTCGCACGATAGGTTGCCGTCCTCGTCTCCGTTCTGGGCCTGTTGGAGGTCCTCTATCAATCTGGCAATGCGCACCGGCCGCCATAACATCAACTCGGTGGACGTGGTTGGCTTGTAGAAGATGCCAACTTTGCAACCTACCCTGCACACTTGTCGTTTGCCGTTGCAGGGAACCAGACCGCGGTATGCGCGCCAAGTCACATCAGCTCGATCTGCCGTGGAATCCAAGTATCGAAGGCGGCAGCCGAGGGAGGGCGTGCGTTCTGCCCGGCTCGACAGCCGGGCTTGCATCGACCACTCGTACCGGTGCAGACGTGGACGGTACGTTGGCATTGCCAAGTGGCGTTGCACTTGTAACAGAGCCAGATCTGTGAGCCGTCTCGTTGCTCAGCACTGGCCATGATCTTCCAGATGGTATTCAGGGTGCTATTTTGGGCACCCACGATCCGCAAAGTAATATGACTGAGGGTCGCGACGTAGACCTTGGCTGTATGGGTGGGCAAGATTGAGCCGATAGGTCCACTCTGGCGGAAATTCTTCGTCGGCTCAGGCATTCCTGGCGGCTTGTATGCTCGTGGACTTTGCGCCACTTGTTGCGGAAATTAGAGTCGAGGTCGAAAAGACGAAGGATATTACAATCCATCCCTTCCCACTAGCAGGCCTGGCTCGCCGTGAAGCGTGAGGCGGGGAAGATACCAAGGCAGCAAAATTCATGGATACGCCCGGACGGCAGACGTGAGACAGGTGCTTGCTTGACTTGGCAGACTTGTGAAGCTTGCCATTCATGAGGCAGGCGTACATAGCCTTGTCGTAAACGTGCATACGCCCCCAAAGCCCTTCTTTCCCGATAGTGCTGCCGCCGTACGCCGTGCCATTGCTGAGGATGTCGATGTAGGTGGAGCGGGCGAATTCTTCATAGTAAGAGTGACACCAGAGGAGCGAACGTACTCAAGAGGGGTGAGCATGATGATGGAAGAGAAGGGTGATGAAGGAATCTCAAGCGCCTGAAATTCGTAGACGATCTCGAGTCCATGTCTGGATCGTTGTATTCGACAAGCCGGGAAAGAAAGTACGGCAGAAGCGAAATCCGCCTGTTCGTCGAAGCCATGGCTACCTGAGTGTAACGATTGGTATGGCGAAAGCCCATGATCGGCGTGAGGTACACCTACCCGCAAATATAAGCATCTGGTATGAAGGCAGTGATGAACATATCAGTCAGGTGATGAGAGGTGAGAATGTTCTGATGAATGGTTGTGAAGTGAAGCGAGAGAACGGTGAGAGTACGGTTCAGTGAAATCGTGTATGTGCACGCTGAGATCGATCTCAGCCCGCATGTGTAAATGGTAAATTTGTGCAGATTCTGTCAGCATTATATGTGAGCCGCCATGATCGCTATACTTAGATATCGCCAACCGTATCGTACACCCCGGCGCTTCTACCACGTCCGCAGATCTAGGTAACCACCTGCTGCGGAATATCCTTGACATGCCCCCTCTTCCTGTCCTCATGTGGCATACCGTACCTCCACCCGACGCCTTGCGGGTGTCTCTCATTCCTCCCGACCTTGTCAGCTTGTATCGTCTCGAATTTAAAGTCCCACTTCGGCCGCTGCACAACCTGCACATTCCGCTTCTCCCACTCTTCCCTCTTCTTCGCTTGCTCGACCTTTGCCTGCGCCAACGCTTCCCGTGCTCTCTCTGCAATCTTGGCCCGCTGCGCAGGCTTCAGATCAGCGTGCTCAGGCTTTGCGGCTTCGATGAGTTCTGGATGCGGTATACGTGCATCAGCAGGGAGTAACGTCGGTGAGAAGACGCTCGCGGCGTCTGCTCGTGTGAATTGCCTCGATTCCGAGGTCGGGTAGAAGATCTGTTGTTGAGTGGCGGCATGCACCGGCAGGTCGTTGATGCTCTCGTGCGGCTGCTGTGCCTGCGCATCGTATCTCGTCTGCGGCAGCATGTTCATGACTGCCGACGCATAGGCGGTTGCAAATTGCTTGCCCTGTACCTGTCAGTCTACCTCCTCCTCCTAGCGTCTACTATTTCTTCCATGATGTTCCCAATCAGAGAGGCTCGCAAAGCTAAAATTTCGTAACCATGTGTGTGTCTTCAAGACTAATCGAATTTTTGAATGGTCTCATCCTTTTGTTCTCCTCCGCACGCGAACGTATGACTTACCTCTGTCTGCCACTTCCTCTCCACCTCTTTCAGTCTTACGACCGCACCTACTCGCCTCATATCCACACCTAGTTCCACGCTGACCGCGCTTACACTCATCTTCTCCTCGACCACTTTCCGCCATATAATGTCCCTCATCTCCTCACTCAGCACAGGCTGACTGACGAAGTTCTTGTTCAGTGGATAAGGTCTAAGATCCTCTTCTTTTTCGGGGCCCAATCCATCCTCGTCCTTCCCTTGTTGTTCCCCTTCCCCTTCTCCCTCTTGACCCTTTGGCTGGGCTGCTGCGGCAGAGTCCTGCCCTTCATCGTCTTCAGAGGTGGTCCTCTTGGAACGATCTCGTCGTAATTGTCCGTTGGCTGTGTAGGCTCCTAGATAGTTGGTTGAGCCGGGCAACGGTGCGAAGAAGGCGCGACCGGGTCCGTTCAACCAGCCGTACATGCGTCTTCGCAGACGAGTCGGTGTCTTTTTAGATCGGACGCGTTGAGGGTCGTCATTTCGCTGTACGGGTGTGGTAGAGAAGAAGCGTGTGCAGGTCGCGCAGAGTGGAGGAAGAGAGGAGCGGGGAAGGAGATGGCGTTGGGCTTGGAGTGCCATAGCAAACGAAAGCAGTCAGAGAACGAATGGAAGCTATGATAGTGGTATCATGGTAATTCGGTGGATGGATTTGTGTGAATTGATGAGGTTGGCTTGTTGGAGCTCGAAATTTCAGGCCGAGAAAGCTGTTGACCGCTGATTGGCTAACGAGTTGAGCTTCCTCTGCTGCACGCGAGCAACAGTTCTTCACGCAATGTGCACCTGGTAAGGCAGGAGGAATATTAATGCCCGATGATGATGGACGCACAACAGAGTCAAGTCAAGAGTGAAGACAGCGCTTTCATTCCATGCAAACCGTAGCAATGAGCCTAGAGACAGCCAAGGTATGATAACCTAAACCTAGTATCGCTCAAGGGGGAATCATAAAAAGAAGTGGTTCAGGCCGCAAGAACAATGTGCGTGAATACAAAAGATCCAATGTGTCCCGACCGTGTGCTCCGTATGCTACCGCCGTCCTCACCGCGGGGAGAATTCATGTGCTTGAGTAATGGTTGATCGAGGGATGATGGGTGTGGGAATTTGCGAAACGCGATGTGTGTGCCTCCAGTTCTCCAGGATATGTTGTTGACTTCGTGTAGTGCATTGCTGCAGTGCGTGCTTTGGAAACGCCGGACTCGTGGGTCGAAATATGCTGAAATGACAGTGGGCCAGTGCTAATTAAAGTAAGGAGAAATGCGCCAAAATACGATGCGTGCTTAATTTGCTGCAGAATCATAGTAGCCAGGACCATATGGACCTGGGCCAGGAGAAGGCGAGCCGCCAGGGTAGAGGGCTGCAGGAGGCATGCGCAATTGCGCTGCGAAAGGAGCTCCCGACATGCTGTATTGATGCGCTTGGTAGATTGGGCTCATGGCTTCAGGTGGAGGCGGGCGACCATATCCTTGACCACGTTGTGCACTAGCAAGTCCAGGAGGGGGTCCAGATGGCGGCGCGAAACCAGGAGGTGGTGCTACATTGTTTCCATAGCCGGGAAATCCACCATGATTGTTCATGCCGTTTGGAGGCATGCCACTCTGACCACTCCGTACTCCCAGTGGGTTCTTGGAAAAACTAAGCCTGATACCACCCTTGACGCTGTTCGACAACATCTTGCCGTATAAATGGTGCAGAGCTTGCGTTGCTAATGTGACACTCTCAAATTCGACAAAGCACATAGGACCATTCTGCTTGGTCCTGAAGCAGAGTCTCTTGTAGCCTCTTTGTTGTGAGAACATCCGCTTCAATTCGTCTTCCGAGGTATTGTTCGGGAGGTTGCCAACGTAAAGGGTGTTACATGGAGGATTCTGATCTGCTGGATTCGCAGGAGGATAGCTGGTCCTTCCAGGTCCGTTCGGCGGACCACCAGGCCCGAAAGAACTTTGTCCCTGCTTTTGTTGATATCCACCTGCGCTATGAGGTGTTTGTATACCTGCAGGAGATGCGATTCCAGAGCTCTGACCAGAAAGCGGACCGGCGGAATCGAAACCATTTGTTCCAAGAGATAGGTTACCGAATTGCGCCGCGATGTTGTTCGGCCCATTGTGTCGGCCAAGGTTACTCTGTCGACCATTGCGAGCGTAGGCCAGCGGGTCTCTGAGAAGTCCATCGGTCTCGTCGTCAGCTACGTCGTCATTGATAACAGACTTGCCCAAATTTGGTTGCCGTATGCCGACATTGTTACCGACTGGGGACTGGGGTGAGAAGAGTGATTGGAAACGAGTGCCACTTTCCGGGATAGGAAAGTCACCATTTGCTTGTCCTGATGCGCCCAAGGGTGGAGATATCTTCTCTGCGTTCTGAAAGGCGGAGCTGAACCTGGATGGCTGCCGAGATGTCTGATCGTTGCCAGAAGACGCAGAGGACGCTCCACCGCTCCGCGCTGCAGTCCCATCTATTGTACTCCTTCTCGAGCCAAGTCGCGCAGATGCAGCGTCAGTCGGCGAAGCTCCTGCCGGTAGCTCGACGATGATCTGGGCGTCTTGACTCGAGTTCATCTTTCCGTCCAGAGAATCCTTGACCTCTATTGCGCCAGCAAATGTGTTGAAAGTAGCGAGGGCAGTCGTGAACCCCTTGTCCTGCGGATTCGAGTCTATCAGACGAACATCTACAAGATCCTTTGCGAAGAGTAGCAGTGTGCGAACGCCTTCCAGCCCAATGTTGCGCGGCAGCTTGCGCAGAATTATGCGCGGTCTCTGGAGACCAGAGTCGAAAGCAGTTTGTGAATGATCGGAGAACATGTGCCCGGGAGCCGCGAATTCGGTTGCGCGCCGTTCGCGACTTGGAGATTGCTGCAGTTGCTGCGAAGTGTTCATTATTGTTGGATGGAAGCTAGCAGTAGACGTGGCCGCGAGCGCGGCCGGGAAGGAAGATTGAGAGAATGATCCGCCAAATACCAGATCCTGTGGTCTTGACTGAGAAAGGGAATTGCTAGTATAGACCAAGGTATCGCCCATTACCGCGGAGGTAGATCCGCGGCGGTCAAGTTTGCGCTTTCAGAACAGTCGAATGATCGAAAGCTGTGTCTCGTAAATGAAGTATGTATCGTTGAGAACTTTTGTCGTGGTGTAACCGCGTCGCGAGTGAAGGTGTGGAGAGGGGAGCCGAAATAAAGTCGTCCAACAATTATAGCAAGGCAGCGCCGAGTCCAGGCGCAGCAGCGCAACGAGGCGAGATAATGCGCAAAATGCAACAAGCGGAGAAGTCAGCAAGTATTGTCGCGCAGGTCTTCTGCCTTGTGCGACAGTGGAAGGACAGCGATCAGGATTCGGAAAATGGGCGCGCCGGTTGCGACAGAGGTAGGGTGGTGCCTTTTGCGCGTTCGCGTAAAGTGACAGGGAACCGTGTAGCTATAGGTGGTACCAACCAGATTTTGTCGAGGGATGGACAGGGGTATTTGGTAGAGATCGGCGATGTAGCTGAGAGAGACAAAAGGTGAGTTGAGAAAGGATCGAGGAGAAGAATAATGCGGCGGCGTGAGCAGGAGAGTGGAGGAACGGTTGGATGGCACGCGCGACAAGAGTGTGGTAAGATCCGAGTTGGAACAAGTCGTCCGCGATCGCAGGAGAGCAGGCGACGAAGTCAGGTTTAGGACCGGACGGGTTGAACAGTGGGGGCAGAGAGGTTAGGTAGGGGGAAAGAGACCCAAGGGCTGACCCAGGACTTGGTTGCAAAAGTCAGGGAGAGCCGAATTATCAAAATGGCGGAAGCTAAATTTGAACTAGCCGCGCGAAGGGCTCACCGTAAGTGGATCGTGGGGAGTGAGAATGAACGCCTCGTGGGACCATTTCACAGGTGTGACTGTCGAGGGTTGGAAGAGACTCGTGGTCGAATGACAGATGCACGCGTCCGAGGTTTCTCTGACTACCCTTGTGTTAATTCTCTAGGGGCTGTCATGTCGTTACACTGAAATCTGGTTCAAGTGTTCGCGTGCTGCTCGTTGGGGGCCACGCCGTTGGCAACGGTGCTGCAAGTCCACAAGGGAGAGAAGTCAAAGGAAGCACGTCAAAAAAGGGTCGGCTTTACCTTTTTTCGTGTCGATTGGTGAGAAACAATCAAGCGAAGTACGGCAGCAATGCATCTAGCTGCGGGGCTCCTTCAGGGATCATGAGGAGCCATGCCGTAGGGTTATTCCTTCAAGAACGTGGACAGAGCTGTCGGAGGGGTAGGTCGATGTCTGGTGTGCTTGCGGCGCACAGGTGTGACCAGGAGGATGCTGTGCCTGACGAGGGTGTCCCGTGGATTAATCATTGCTAAAGTCCTATTGGTCGTAAAATCGGACATTTTGTGCGCGGTCTGCCACTTTGGCAACCTTGTCAAAGAAGGCGAGTCTGCAGCTTGTCATTGGTCGGTCCGAATCTGTGGGATGACCCAGTCGTCAAACGTCAAGTTTGGTACAGCTGTGGGCGGTGGACGTGGTGGAAGTGGATTTGAAATCGTATCATGTTCGAGATAGATTCCTCACGTGCATCTTGCCTGGTTCCGCAGAGGCAGAGACGTCTCAGAAGCAGAAGATCGCAATGCAGAACCAGCTTCTCTTCAGCTGATGCCGCCTGTTCTCAGGGCTGAAGACCCACCCTCGTGCATGCCGCCTGCATAGCTCTTGTAAGGTTCGTCAATTCTCAACAAAAGAGGCTCTCGCATTGCTCGAAGTCTTGTCATTGTCTGAAGCACCATGCCTGAAAAAGTCCGAGGTGTCCATGGTCTTCCAGGTAAACTTGAGAACGAATCATCGTCCGTGACAAGCCCGTCTCATGACCAGGTGTACCGTAGATTGGGAACCGGCTGAAACAGGCAAGGTCCAGACGGAATCTGCGCGAGGCTTGTCGACGGTCACCTTCCCGCGTCGTGTCAGCACGGTATATCCATCGATATCGGGTCCTGACTTCCTTACTCCCATAGTATTCACGGCCCGTTTATGGACTTGTCGGATGTTGAAGCTTGAGTCCCACGTGGCGCATTTCTCATGCAAGGCTCCACATGTCCTTCAGACCAGCTGATCACGACGATCCGGGTCTACTCCCGCGGCTCGGGTCAGCTTGCTAGCCTGAGGATGAAGCTTGGAGTCGAGATTGCTGAGCATCGTTGCTTTGGCTCAAGATAAAGGTCAGCCTGACCACTGAAGTCAGGGCGGTGACTCCCTTGCGATCAAACATGATTGGCGCCGTTCAAGAATAGAAGTCACTACAGACATCTGAGATCGATTGTGTGAAACTCGGTGCAGATCTGAGCAGTGAAAATTTGGCTATATACTGTAGCATCGTATTCTAGTCGCTAGCATGACTCCATCCATTTCAAAGGCAATCTACTATCCCGCTATGCCCGGTCCCCGAGCTATTATTCCTTGGTTCTTTCGGGTACTCTGAATTACCATTTAGCTTCTCGTCCGCATTAGACACATATCACCTGACCTACTCCTTTTCTTCGCCTTTGACTTCTGATGTCTCAACCTCTACCTCGAGGACATCCTTCCCTTGGTGCAGGGAGACTAGGCTCAAAGAGGCTTCGACATTGTCTTCTGTTAGGATCGTGCCGTTGGGCCACAGGCGAGCATCGCGGGGTTCGCCAGACCAGCGAACCTTGAGGCCAGTGACTGTCTGCGTGTACTTTGTCTTGGAGTATTTCGACAAAGCTTCTGCACAATTTGGCGACTTTTCGATTACAGTTTGAATTTGTTTCTTGAGGTCGCCGATTGATAGCGAGGGGTCAATGAGAATCACGTCGTGCTTGTTGGACATGCCAACGGTGAAGAGAATGGGGAATTTTTGAGACATTGTTGCTGATCAGATTGTCAAGCCTCAATTTGGTTTTTGTGGCGTAGATATGTTGTTTCTACAGGGTGGAGGAGTAATGAGGCTGGTGGGTTTCTAAAGAGTTTTATAGATCCGCCTGTCCTTGATTTCTGGTCTGCTGTTGGTCGAGCAATCTGAAGCTGTGACGTAGGTCGTGTTCCCACATCCCCGCCATCCTTCCTTGCAGCTCTCGGCCGACATTCGATATCCAGTTCCTGCCGTGTCTGGTGATAGCACACACACCATGTGTTCAGCCAAACGAATCTTGGTGTTGTCGAGTCTGTCCGTGCGCCGGGTCTCGAGGTACGTACCGCACACTTTGTGCGACTGCAGTAGGTATGTCCTACTGCATGCTGGCTGTTCTGAAAGGACAAGCAGCTCATCAGCCTCCTCGTCCTCGCCATGCGCCGCCACGTCCTCTCCGCCTCCTTCCCCAGCCTCTCCCTACTCCTCCTTCACCACGTTCGTATCGTTCCCGTCTTCGCTCCTCTTCCGCATAAAAGTCGTCTTCTCGCTCTTCTTGCTCTCTTCTGAGCTGCTCCTCGGTCTTTAGAATCTTGACTTCGGGCTTCTTCATCTCGTTGTCCGCCAAGTATTTGGGATGCGCTCCAAGCTCACACAATATGACACCATCTTTTCCTGGTGGACCACTTCGACCATTCGGGCAGAATCCTGCAAGGTAGAGGGGACAAAGCTTTTGGTGTTTGACATGTCGCATGCTACAGTAAGGACCCAATGGACAAAACCCACGAGCGTAATGTGGACAAGCTGGTAATCGAAGAGGTGATGTGGGTGGAAGGTGAATATATGTGCCTGTAACACGTTAGCCCCTGCTCTCGCCAGATTTCTGGAGAGTTACTCACACTCATCGCCTTGCGGGCAGATGCCAAACCTGCTGAACTCTTTGCATTCCCTCTCGCCACGCAGGTCGAACGTGTGTGCGAACTCGCATGTTTCCCCCTTCTTGCAAAGACCTCGCTGGTAATGCTTGCATATCAAATGTCCGATGCCTGCTCTTTCATTTGCTGGTGTGTAGTGCTGATCAGGACACGCTGGACCGAGGGGACACTGATTCTTTCGAAACGCTTCGCAGATTGGTCTGTGTACCTTTGACGGATAGCCGAAGTTGTAGCCGGCTTTGAGGAAGGGAATGAATGAGAGCTCTGGCGTGGACTGTAGTGATGGGTCGACGATCTGATCTGCTAAGAGTGTCTGTGTCTCCGTCGTCGACATGACTGATTGGGAGATGTCGAAATGAGCGGAGTCGAAGATGTCGCGCGTGATTAAAGCATTCACCTTCGCATTAGAAAGCAAACAATTGTAGAAGCTTCGGAGCCACCTCCGGCATAGATGTACGGTTGACCAAATTCACTAGATTAATCCCTCCACTCTTCATCCCGCTTCATCGATGATTGCATGTGATCGGCATCAGGGGTAAATACTGTCAATCAGCAATATGACATTGCGACGATACTTCGACTTCATGTATATCAGTGAAGCATATGCAAATCGTCTTTTGGGCTTGAATTTGAGTGACATTTGTCGTATCTTTCAGCACTGGCAGTGGATTCATTGGTTCATGATTGCTTTAAAAAGAAGCTCGGACATCCAATAGCAAGCCAGCCACACGGGTCCCCCACGTCTCAAGCGGCGCTGCAGTCACCGTCTGCTCGACCGATCGACCGCTGGTGCGACTCTCACTCCTCAAACCGAACCCTTTCGCTAATCCGCTAGCTATATTGCGCGGCTGACTGCCGGGGACTCTTCATCATCGTAGCGACTTTGGCTCCATCACCAATGAACAATAGGACTGTGTCCTGGATGTTTTGACGCTGACGTAGCTTGCGCTGCACCTCGCTCGAACAATCCGACACAACGGCATACAGCTTCATGTCGTTGCGAGCAAGGCACGTCGGTCCACACGTCTCTACCACCTCCTGCTATCAATAATCACTCCCTCACCTCTTGCCATGGTCTCCGATGCCGTTTACGAGCTATGCGCTCCCGTACTCAAAGACGAGTCAATCACCGAAGAGGATAAACCCGATCACTTGGAGGACCTGATCAAGAAAGAGCTTAGTCTGACCGGGAAGGCTTTGGAAGATGCTGTTCTTGGAGTGCTTTGGCGACACCGCGGCAACGAAGGATCTACATCACCTCCACCGATACGAACTACTGTCATCCGCCGACCATCTCCAGCGCCATGGCAAATCAATGTCAACCGCTCAGGTACTCCAGTGTCGTCCTCTCCGAGAAGCGCGAGCGGCACGATCAATCCCCCTCCAGGGTTTGGGATAGCCCCGCCGAGCTTTAAACGCGCCAAGTCATCCACTGCTTCTCCGTCGCCAAGGGCGTCACCCAGGCTGGCCTATGTCACTCCTCAGATCCCGCACAGTCCATCTCTTAGCGCCTATCAATTCAGTGAGCCAAGTCCGACCATGGAGAATTACGGCGACCTTGGAAGTGACAATGTAGATTGGCTTGTCAACGATGATGCCAGCAGCACGACTTCCTGGGGCGACAGTGGCTTCAACACTGGTTCATCGGAATACATGCAGCCAGTGAATGTGGACATGAGCCCGTTCGATATTATTCGCTCTGTGCTTCGCGACGACAAATCTGATGATGAGCTGAACAAGCTTCTCGAGAACAATGGTTACGATCTGAACCAGACTATACAAAGCCTGATGGAGGCGCGAGGGCAGACTGAGCAGCCCCAGCAACAGGAGCAGAGTCGAACATTCTTGGTCGGCAAATCGATGAGTCCGACCTCGCGACCGATCACACCCATCGGCCAGGCAAAATCACCAATTGTGTGCCGATACTTTTTAGCTTCTGGTCATTGTGCCAGAGCAGATTGTCGTTTCAGTCACGACCTCACAAACCATCTCTGCAAGTACTGGATGCAAGGGAATTGCTTGGCCGGTGACTCCTGCATGTTTTCGCATGATCCTTCTCTGGCTGTGGCCAAACTGAGTGTGGACTCGGCACAATCACAACAAGGACAGTCCGAGTATGTGCAAGATTACGACTCATTCCCTTCATTACAGCGATCAACAAGCAATCCGTTCGAAGCTGTCGAGTCTCCGCCTGTCGGATCACCTCAGTCCACATCGTCCGTCCTTGCCCAGTCGGCGATGAATCCGTTCGCCAACTTTGTGCCCAGTGGTTTGAGAAGCCGACCCGACTCGAGGCCGACCAGTCGCCACACTTCAAGGGCCGCTACACCATCTGCTCTTTCATTTCAGGATGACGATGCATTCCCTTCTCTCGGATCAGCGGCAAGCAATAGACCTGCTAAACGCCATCATGGAAAGCGTGGGCATGGTCACGCGACGCATCGTGAGAACCAGCCCATGAACCCGTCATCGATGGCCGATGTCGTGAAAATGAATCCTACACCATCAGCACCGACCCCAATGCTACAGACGCGAAGAGGTTTACGACCAGTCAAGTCATTCACGGGCAGTCGAGAGACGAGCGCAGCTGCACAAGCTATACCTCCACCAGAGCACATACCATGGCTCGAGACTGGGGTGGAAGCTAATCGTGCCTATCTCAAAGCTCGTGCAGAGGCTTTCAAGCATGGCAGTCTGCGCAACAAATTCTTACAGGGCGCGGCGCAAGCATGGAATAGAAATGACACTAGGGGTGCAAAAGTGCTTAGCGGTAAAGGACAGACGGAGAATCAATTGATGAAGGAAGCGCATAGAGAGGCTGCACGTATCTTGTATGATGAGAGAAACAAGCATCAGAGCTCCGGTAAAGAGCTCTACGTGGATCTACATGGTAGGTAGCCCATGATGTGGCTGCTAATACACGGCTGACTCTTGTTGTAGGACTTCACCCAGAAGAAGCTGTCTCCTACTTGAATGACTGCCTACTGGAACACAGGAGCTCATCTCGACCTCTCTACGCAATATGCGGAACTGGTCATCACTCGAAGAATGGCAAGGACAAGATCGGCAAAGCTGTCAGGGCGTATCTGAACGAATGGAGATATGCATTTCGCGAGTTTAGCGTTCCTGGTGATCGCAACAACCTTGGAGGTATTGTTGGTATAGACCCGAGCAGCTATGATCCAGATCTGGTACGAAAGTCCAAAGGTGGCGCGAGCAGCGAGGCAGACAGCGGAGTGGGTATAATCACTCCCGCTGGGGAAGATACCAAGGTGAGGATCATGACAGCTGAAGAGGCCAGGGCACAGAAGGAGGCCGAGGTCTCATGACGAGGACATGATAACGTGATATGAGCAAAAGTAGTCCAGTAGCACCATGTCGTGCTGAATAAGAAGAATCTGACCTCACTGCTGAAAACGAAATCATTACCCCTGAATATCATGTGAAAGTATGCGTTGGGCCAAGCAATGGCGTCTGCGGCTGGCCCAGGGTCTTGGATCCCTCTGATGATTTTCTATGCTTCGTTTGACCCCTCCACTTCGACCAGCATTGATCGCCAGCACTTCTCTTCTCCACTGCTATTCTTCGTCCGCCACTTCTGTCAGCTCTCCTCTTGTCCTGTTTGGCTTCTTGACTCGATCAACGTCTTGCACCACGGTCTCCCTTCCACCAACATCCACCACAGCCCATTCCAGCTAGATCCATCTCTACCACCACCTTCCCTCAATCAGCCACCACTGACCTCCACCTTTCTCAGACCACCATGTCCGAACGAGCCGTCCCCCTCACCTGCCACGGCCACTCCCGCCCCATCACGCACCTCACCTTCTCCACCCTCCTCCCCTCCTCCTCCTCCATCCCCGCCTCCCCAGGCGGCACCAACCCAGCACACTACCTCCTCCTCTCCACCTGCAAGGATCAAAACCCCATGCTCCGCGACGGACCCACGGGCGACTGGATCGGGACTTTCCTTGGGCACAAGGGCGCGGTCTGGGCCAGCCGACTCTCCTCCGACGCCTCCCTCGCCGTGACGGGCAGTGCCGACTTCAGCGCCAAGATCTGGGATACCTACTCGGGCGAATGCGTGCAGAGTATACCTGAAGCGCACATCGTGCGGGCCGTGGCGATTCATGCCGCGGGAAGGGGGAAGGTCGCGACGGGTGGGATGGAGAAGAGGGTTAAGATCTGGGATCTGGGGAGGGAAGGAGGGGAGTTTGTCGAGGTGGGGAAGGGGGTGCATAAGGGGACGGTGAAGAGTTTGGTGTTTGGAAGGGGGGAAGGGGGGTTGGATTTGGTGTCTGCTGGGGATGACGGGGTGGTGAGGTGGTGGGATTTGAGAGCGGAGAGGGCGCTCGCGGAGCAGGATGTTGGTGCGCCGGTGGGGAGTTGTGAGTTGAATGTGGTGGATGGAGAGGGGGAGGGGACGTTGAGTGTTGCTGCTGGGAAGAGTGTGTGGTTCTTTGATGGGAAGAGACCGGGGGAGTTGAGGAAGACGGTCAAGATGCAGAAGGATACGAGCTGTGTTGCCATCAATGAGGGGGCAGGGAAGTTTGTAACGGGAAGTAGTGCGGATACATGGGTGAGAGTGTTTGATTTGGAAACGGAAGAGGAGCTGGGTAAGTGCTATTCGGGATGCAAGCATGCGGTAAGCTGACAAGCAACAGAGACGCTCAAGGGCCATCATGGTCCTGTCTGGACAGTTGCATACAGCCCGGATGGCAAGCTGTATGCGACAGGAAGTGAAGACGGGACGATCAAGCTGTGGAAAGCGACAAGAGAACCATATGGATTGTGGAAGTGAAGAGCGATCGTCGAAGATGCTTGAACGTCCTTCTTCGAACCCACAATTCGGCGCCCTCGTAGATGCTACACAAGCGACTCACCACTGTGACAAACGCAGTATGAGCGAGAGGACAAGGCTCAACAAAACCTCGTCACATCGAGATCACGGCTGCCGCGCCTTGCAGAGACCGTGCAGGTGGGCTGGGGCGGTCAGAACGAGTGGGAAAGAAGAGGAAGAGGGAGATGTTCCCTTAAGCAGGGTTCCCCATGGCAAGGGACATATGTTGACTACATCGAAACGAAGGGTACCATTCGAAACCTTCCCTGTTGTAGCGACGCGTCCTGGTCGAGGTTTAAGAGCTGATACCAGTCAGGATGATAGACTAGCTTCTACTCAACCATTAGGTCAATCTCGACATCCTGAGCACCACCTTGCTCGGCATTCTGTGCTTTCTGTCCGTTCTGCTCTTCGATTCCCTTCTCTGCGCCGCCCCAGTAGTCGTTCATCTCTGCGTCCAGCTCCTCTTGTGTCTTCCTTGGCCTACCTCCAACCAACGGTCTACCATCCGGATCTGTCCTGCGACCTCTGCCACCTCTGCCGCCACCTCTCTCGCCAGGTCTGCGTCCGGCCTCCCTGGGTGTCCCCCTCCTGCTCCTTCCTGGACTCCTGTCTCTGTTCCGACTTCCTGGCACGTAGCGATCAATCTCTTCTCGTCTTGCTCGCGGGGACTCGCTCCTCCTTCCTCTGCCTCTGCCTCGATCTCTCCTCTCGGGACTGCGATCTGCTGAGCCGCCGTCGATTCGCTCGAACAGAGACCTTGATGGCTTCTCGACATTGTCGAACGGGTTTCGCGGTCGGGCATCCGGTAGAGGGAGAAGCGTTACCCTAATGGGCTGGCCGTATGCATTGGCACCGTCGAATTCGCGGACTGCAAGGCGTGCATCGGCTACAGAATGGTACTCCACGAAAGCTGTACCTGTGGGACGATCATGTCGGTCGTATACAAGTTTGACGCTCGTGACGGGTCCAATGCGGGAGAATAGCTCCTGGTATCTTGTTAACGTTCGATCAATTCAAAGGCCGAAGACCGCATACTCGAAGATTTGGCTCCAAGAGCTCAAAGTGAAGGTTCTCGACTCGTAGTTTCGCGTCTGATGGCGGGGCTCTGTGTCTCGTCAGTCATGCGCCAACGATGATACAAGTCCTGCTACGAACCGTCTTCGATCTGGACTTGGACTACGACGCTCGTATCGGTCTCTACGTCCTGGTCGTCGGGCTATCGAATTCTCAGACAATGCTTGACCGGACCCATGTGACCATCTTACGCTCGTCTTCATCGTTCCAACGATCATGTACCCATTCGCTGAAATTGTCAACCACTATCCTTGCCACATCTGCTGGATCCGAATTACCTGTCAAGGTTCCTTTGCGGTTCTCGTGAACTGTACGACTATTCGTGGGATGTCCGGTTAGCTGTTGTTTGAAGGGCGCTCATCGGGGCGCGTGGGTAAGCGGCGTCTTTCGAGTAAGAAATCATGGTGTATGGGTGGTATGAACCTGAACAGAGCCTGTCAGTATACATTACGTATAGTCGCGCCGTAACGAACCTTTTTGATGCCATCCCTTGGACCGTTGTCGTATTCGCGTGGTGGTGGTCGTCTTGATCCTCCCCCTCCACCTCCTCGAGGGCCTCGAGGTCTGCCACCGCGCTGAACGCATGAGCTCGAGAATGGTCTACTGCATCAATGCAACTCACCGGTCGCTCACCAATGATATCGTCGAGAGCTCGATCCATCTTCCGAGGATGAATAAAACAATTGGTAAGTGTAGTTCATGCAAACCAGTAGCTCCCAAGCTGTGCTCTCAGTGCCAACGACATGTCTTGGCACTCACATGCGAACCCTGAACGTCAAGCACGAAAGCCGTCATCGACGCATTCGTTCGCTACATACGATTTTTAGGACTGTTTCCAAACATCATCTCATTCTGAACGAGGCGATCGTCTTTGCTATTGATGCTAGCAACGTTACCTCGATGCACAGGGGGGTACGCGGTCTCATTCATACTACGTGTTTACCGGCGTCCCGTGACCTGGCCTTTCTTCTTGCTACATCAGCCCTACAGGGGGCGGGAGTTTGCGATGAGTTATGGACACTGTTCAACTGTTCAAGATCTATCAATAGTACTTTCTCGACAATGTCTCACCAGCAACACGGAACGAGACTTGTGTCATTTCTTTGGGAAGGAGCATCATGCTATTCCTGATTTCGCATGTATTGAACTCGGCCACCACTATATGGTTGACATACCTCTTTCCTTCATGTTTCATCCACAGGATTCTGGTCGGGAGTTCAGCATCTGGCATCAAACCCGCCCTTGATCTGGTCGTCTCTCAAAGTCGAACCGTGCGAATGAGCTTGTTTGCGGCAACGATTCTGAAAGTCACCTGCCCAGATGGCCGACTTTCCCTCTACACAAACACCCTCATTCGCGATGTAATGTGCACTCTGTAGCACACAGTCAGCACATGTCTCGTGCCTGGTCACAATCAATCAACGAACGCTTTGCGGAGAGTATGTCTGGCAAGTCAGCATAGTAAGGATGTCGTCTCGGAAGAACTTGTCGTCTAGGATCGTGCAGCAGGTATGGTGAGTGCGACGTTGAGCGGTTGCAGCTCCGGCGAGCCTGGGAAATTGTCAGCATGATCGACAGGGTCCGTTCTAGGAAGATATACAAGGGTATGAGCAAGACTGCTATGGAGAAGTGCATGATTGGAGGAATGCTTTGATGCTAGTCTGACGAACTTTGGTTTTGGATCCTGCAAGTTCCCTTTGCCAATCCACAGGCAGAATGTTCAGGCGCGAGAGGCATCAAGCTAGCTTTATATCTCCTGGACGGACTACCCCTAGGTGAGATCAAATTCTGCTCATGCTAAATACAGGATGCTGTTTGGAACCATACGCTGTGCAGTGACCTAATCATCTTTTCAAGGTCCGTTCACCTGACCCTAGGCAGGTATATCTCTCCGCGCCTGTACACCATCAAGCGTCTGTCGCTGCGCTCTTCACATCTGCTCTTGGCGATTGACTAGTCAAAGCTATCGACGCAGCCTGTGTCTAATATTACTTGGCTTCGATCGAAATTTGTTCGCTACAAGGATGGAAATCTGTAGATCTGGTTACCAAAGCTAAGGCTCCGTATGCACAACAATCTCCCCCAAGTACTTCTAGGGTAGCTGGAGGAGAGCAAATTCCGCACAACGAGGTAACATACGTCGTAAGCTATCTTAACATTGCGCCCGATACCCTCCCTTGATCTGACTATCCGACAAATACTTAAGCGCCCTCGCTTGAGCGCGACACTGGTCTTCAAAATCCTGACCATCAATTCGTGCCTTTGGTCCGGCCTCCTTGCAATATCCCATATTGACTGCGTAAGTGGCTTTCTAGATTTCTTGTCAGTCGATGATTCGCGGAGCAAGTCGACGCATAACGAACAATATCGCTATATTTCTTGATGCTACATGTCAGGGCGGTAAGGTCGTCATCTCTCGTCCATTTACCCTCATAGATGCTGCAGCAAGTATGCTGGCTGTGATCTTTGCCGGCCGAGACAGTGATACCGAGTCTTTAAGTGGTCAGTATTGCTATCGAATACCGGATGGCAATTCCGCCAGATGGACATACAAGAAAGGCACCCAGAGAAGCGAGGTGGAGAAGTACATGTCTCCTGAAGTTCGGCGAAGCGTTAGAAGGGTCAGGGATCCAGTTGATAAGAATAGCTGATTCGAGTGGTAGTTACAATGGGACGGTTGCATGCGTGTTGTCCACCTTTTATGTTGGCCACACACTGGTCAGTGATTGGGCCCTACTCGTCGTGTACGGAATTTGTAGCTATTTCAAGCCGGACCCCATCAGAGCTTGTTTCGAATCAAAAAATACCTGATCGGTGTTCCTCGCTGCAGGAATAGCCCTTGCAATGTGACAGTTAGTGCCGTTCCGGATGAGGACGGCTGGCAAGAGGTAGTAAAATAGCGTGCTGCAGAACGCCATTACCCTTCCCATAGTGGAATGCATCAGAGCACAGTAGGTAGAGCATGACGAAGGGCAGACAGGCAGCCTTGTCGAGGGTGCGTCGGATCTGATCAGATTTCCTGCGATCAGGTAAACTAGACGCCATGTTTAGATATTCACTCACTCAAGATATGTAGACTAGAGTTGCGTTTCTAGCAGCGTACAATGCTGTGGGACGGATATTAGAATCATGGAATCTTTGTAAAGCGTTTGGAGTTGACACCATCCATTCGTGTTCCTTCAGCCCTATCTAGGTCCAGGCCCTCACCACATCACCACTGGACATCTACAAGTCACCACCCTTCTCGCTATGAACCACGCTCTTCTTCCTCATAGCCGTGTTCTCAATGTCCGCCAGACTCTGCTGTCTCGCTGCGCCCAACCCGACATCCTGCACATCCTGGAAGCTGACGGTGGGCACGAAGCCAGGGCTCTTCCAGGCCTTGTCGACCTTGGCATAGAGCTCGTCCACCTGTTCCAGACTGAGGCCTTTGGTCTCGTAGATCATGGCCCAGACGAAGAAGATGCAGATGAAGCAGCAGCCGCCCCAGACGAAAAATACCTTCGCTTGAAGGTTTGCGTACTCTTGGTTGACGAGGTATGGCGTAGCGTAAGCTATAGCAAAGTTGAGCAGCCAGTTGCTTGGGCAGTCAGTAAGGCTCATATGAAGTTCAGAGTTGTTGTGAAGGCTCAGGGTATATATGGGGAGAGCAGAAGTAGGTCCGGGAAGTGGGAAACGTACCTGGCGGTAGTCATGCTCAAACTCTTGGCCCTGACCTTCAGTGGGAAGATCTCGCCGGTGACGACCCATGCGCAGGGTCCCCATGAGCAAGCGAAGAAGAAAATGTAAATACAGACAAAGGCGATGAGAGCCTTTTGAGCGGGCTGATCTTGAGTGTTCGTGCCAGTCCCGACGCCGGCGACGATGAACTGACATACAGCCATCCCGACGGCGCCGAACAGCAGGAGATTGCGTCGACCCCACTTCTCCACAAGGTAAAGGCCAGGAACAGTGGAAGCGACGTTGATACAGGAGGTGATCAGGCCAATGGTGAAGGGGTTGGAGAAGCCGGAGTTCTTGAAGAATTGAGGACTTGTGGACAAGTTAGCCAAGTTCCGACTTCTATTCCGTACGTTCATAGCTTACCCGTAGTAGAAAATGAAGTTCACACCAGTCAGCTGCTGGAGAGACTGCAGCAAGCAACCTGTAGCCAGACGCTTCCCGAGGGTACCCTTGAAGCAATCGATCCATGATGACTTGCCCAGAGCCATCTCGTATTCATGGTTGGCCACGATCTCGTTCAACTCTTCCTGGATCGCGGGATGATCGACATCCAGACGTCGCAGGCGGCTCAAGGACTTTGCAGCTTGTTCGGGTCGGCCTCGTTTGATGTACATGCGGGGTGTCTCTGGGAGAAGGAGCATGCCAAAGAATAGGATCAATGCCCAGGCGAACTGAACAGCAATGGGGATGCGGTACGAGCCAGTATCGTAGCGGTTTTTGGTGGCGTTACCGACGATGGAAGCGAGGAGCAGGCCAATAGTAATTGCCCATTGATAACAGCCGACAATGGAACCACGCTTGAGATAAGTCAGTACTCATCAGATTTATATATGTTCTGGTCCACTCACAATCCACTTGGGAGCCGTCTCGGACTGGTAGAGAGGAATAGATGCTGAGATCATACCAACGCCGTAGCCAGCGAAGAAACGACCGGCGACGAAGATTGGGATGGCGGTAGCGGCTGTCTGAAGAATAACACCGACAGTGAAAACGACAGTAGACGCCATAAGACCGAAGCGACGGCCGATCAAGTCGCATGTAGGTCCGGCAGTCAAAGCTCCAAAGAACGTGCCGGCACTGAGGATGGAGACAATCTCAGAGGTCTGCGAAGGAGTAACATCGAGATCGCCATCTGCGTTGCGATAGCCGGTGGAGAAGGTGTCACGCCAGTAGCGCATAGCAAGAATGTCACCAATGGTACCCGTATCATAACCTTTGCTCGGGATTAGTCGTGACACCTTAGCATTGCAAGTATACTCACCGAAAAGGACACCGCCGAACGCAACGAACAGTCCGACGACGATGGCAGGCCATGCTGCGCCGGGCGTGTCTGGGGGCGGTCTGATCATGAACCCCATGTTGTATATCGCTTGAGGATAAAGGAGGTGGAGATTGCACTACCCAAGCTGTGTGAAGGAGAGCTGCGATCTCGTGAGGAAGCTGGAAAGGCTCAGGCACTTTATAGAAATGCAACTTACCATCAAGTCTGTGGATCATTACGCTAGAGCACGAGAGACTAGCAAATAGAGTTGTGACCGGCGCGGGGTCTGACAATTCAAAGGAGGGAGATCGTGACCAGGATGCTTACAGGATGCAAGTGGCACCGACGATCCGGAGTGCAGCTTCGCGGCTCGAGCCCGTGCCTGGTCTTCTATGGTTGAACTGAGTTTGCCGGAGCACTCTGTTCGCATGGCGTTGGTACAGGGCTTGCATACGGGCCGACTTGACATGCTAGAGCTGCATGGCCTGGGGAGGTTGGGGTAGTCGTACGGTCGTGGAGTATGCTGCACAGTAACGTTGAGCTGTAGGAGACTCCGGCTCCAATCCATTGCAAACAAGTGAAGAGCCCTTGGTTGGATGCACCCCCCCGAGACTTCTGCCAAATCGTGATTGGACCGTAGTGAAGGACGTCTCGCAAGCACGAGATCATGTTGCGGATCCCGAGCCCGTGCGGTGCTAGGACAATGGACTATGTGCTTTTTTGTGAAACACGATCTGATCGACGCCGGGATGATGAAGCTCAAAGAAGAAGCGAATTTGACCCACCACCGCGCAATGTGCTGCTAGATCTTCTTGCATGCTGGACGAAGCTCACAAAAATGTGTGGATTCCCGAAAGACACCTTCGATACCTTGTGTCGATGTTCTGGACTGACTTGTGAAAAGGACGATGACGACAAGAAGTCTCTAAAATCGCTCGGACAGCGGCACGGAGCCCGCTCGTTCCCAAGCAGATCCGCAAGGCTTGTCCTTTTTCTTGTCAGAGCTTAAAACGCCACCAAACGCTATCCCCGCCAGAGTCAAGTCTTCCTGACCTCATTGGATATGCTCCATTGAACTTCGGTGTGACTGCGGTCCTTCTGCACCAACACGAGACAAGTCTAGTATGCCTTTTATGACCAGTGACGCGGCATTCCTTTTTGTGGGCGCCCCGCAGTTCAACATCCTTCCACAGCCCTTCTAGAAGCCCCAGGTCAAACACAGGTCTACAATAGTGTTGAAGTTCGAATGAGGCATTGTTGAATGATTGAAGATCGTGGCTTTGAATTCCTAGCCATGTTCTTACACACAAGCGACTGTCACGATCACCTCTCGATTATCTGCCCCACATACCAATGTCGAGAAGTTGTGGTCGAAGATAGAAGTCAGGCGCATTCACTGATCACGGCCGAGCGCATGGGCCTTGTGAAAAAAAGCCCAATTAGAACTGGCAGCACTCGGTAGGCCCCTGAAATGTCCAAGCTTCCTACTGGCAAAAAAAAAGGCCTTCTCCTCGGACATTCATATTCCTACAAGGAAAGAAAAAACAAAAACATACAACAGCCAGGATTCTCATGTGGTCACCCACCATAATACTAACTGGCCGGTCAGTTGCTTAAGTACACTAGATCTGACGGGATAGTCTGTTCTCAACTGCCTGTGGTCGTATGTGCTCGTATGGCATGCAGCAACGTAAATGATCCCTTGATTTTGTGATCAGCACTGCATCCTGGCCTGAGGTCGGAAGCGGTCAGTCACCTGTCAGGCCAAAGGCCCCATGATTGTTCGACTGGCGGGACGGCATGGCGCACAACACCCAGACTCACGTTCCCATGCTGTAAGGACGACTGCTGCACGGATCGATCGCCCTCATTTCGACCATCCTGTGCTATTTCTATAGCATCTGTAAAGCCCTGGAACTCCTCAGGAACATTTAGGACGAGGGTGGAGTCACAGCAGTCTACAACATCGCTACTGGATCCTCTCACTTCGATGCGGACGCAATTCCTGTGGAATGCTGTAGCAACGACTTCGGCCCCACGCTACATGCCTGCACCACTACGGCCAACGAGAACGGGTTCCATGACGGTGAAATCCTTGTCATCCATGTTGCGAAGCCCAACGCCCCCACGCTCAATGGAGCAGACCTCATCTTGCTTCGCATTTTGCGATTCGGTGGACCGTTCTCCGAGTACCTTTACCCCGACTTCGCAACTTGGAAAGACCGCAGGCAATTCACAGCCAGAACGGCAACATAGGGTAGGCGACCGCGACCATAAAACTTCAATTCTATATCATCATCTGTCGCAGATAGAACATAGCTTACTTGGTTTTCCCACTCCAGCCGTAGCCATCCAGCGCTAAAACGCCGCAAAACAGAATCATCATCGACGACGGCATCACTTCTCAAAGAGGCTTGCCACCAATGAAGTCACTCCACCTCCTGACCTCAGATGGGATGCCCTCTGGCTTAGGAAGCTTGACGCTCATGCACTCTGCGAAGAGCACAGCAGTCTGTCATGTGTCAGTGTCTGAATCATCGTCGTTGTCATAGCTGTGCTAAGACTCACCTTCGGCTCCATGAAAAGCGGTACGCCAAAATCCACAGCATTCCTGCGCATTACATAGTCCTCATCGATCAAACTGCTCGCCCTGGTCTTGGCGAGGTTGAACACACCACGGATGTCGTACTTGGCAAATACTTCCCTGAGGGCCCTCTTGTCCTCCTTGGGGAACTCGATGACCTCGACCTTTACGGAGTTGTCCTTGCTCTTGCTTTCCAGGAAGTTCTTCACTTCGTCGTTGGCGGCGTACAGCTTGTAGTTGAGAGGAGCGAGGAAGTCGACGATTTGTGCGAGGTATGGCTGGTTGATGTCTCCACCAAACAGCAAGCCCTCACCAGGCTCGGGTAGACGGAAGTTCATGGTGCTCTGCATGGCTGCCCAGTAGGCTTCGATGAGGTCCTTGCCGAAGCAAGCCATTTCACCAGTCGAAGACATCTCGACGCCGAGGTAAGGATCGGCACCGGCCAAACGTGTCCATGAGAATTGAGGCACCTTTACGGCAACGTAGTCACGCTTCTCGGCCATCAAGTCAACGGGCTCGGGAACGTTGTGGCCAGTGAGAGCGCGAGTGGCGACATCGATAAAGTTTGTGCCGAGAGTCTTGGAGACGAATGGGAAAGAACGAGAAGCTCGCAGATTGCACTCAATGACCTTGAGGTTGTCGTTGGGCTCGTGGATGATCTGCATGTTGAAGGGGCCGGTGATAGACCATGCCTCGGCCACTTTGTCGGCGATCTCCTTGACACGGTCCTGGATCTCCTTGGAAGTGTTGACTGGAGGTAGAACTAGCGAGGCGTCGCCAGAGTGCACGCCGGCATTCTCGACGTGCTCGCTCACAGCATGGACAATGACTTTACCAGAAGAAGCAACTGCATCGACGTCAATTTCCCGGGCACCCTCGATGAACTGGGTGATGACAACGGGGTGGTCCGGGCTAACATTCGCAGCGGCCGTAAGCTTCTCTTGAAGCTCTCCCTCGCTTCGAATGACAGTCATGGCTGCGCCAGAAAGAACGTAGCTAGGACGAACGAGCACTGGGTATCCAACAGACTCAGCAAAAGATTTGGCGTCCTCGTAAGAAGTGAGTTCTTTCCACTTTGGTTGATCGACTCCGATGGAATCCAAGATTTGTGAGAACTTGTGCCTGTCCTCGGCCTTGTCGATATCCTTTGGGTCTGTGCCAAGCACGCGGGCGCCACCGGTCTCCTGGAGCTTTAGTGCGATATTCTGAGGGAGCTGTCCTCCAGCCGAGACAACGACACCTGAAGCAGTTTCGAGCTCGTAGATGTCCATAACACGCTCATAGGATAGTTCATCGAAGTACAGCTTGTCTGCAACGTCAAAGTCCGTGGAGTATGTCTCGGGGTTGTAGTTGATCATGACCGTCTTCTTTCCTTGTTCTCTTAAGGATAGGGCAACGTTGACAGCGCACCAATCGAATTCAACAGAGCTGCCAATACGGTAGACTCCGGATCCGAGAACGACGACACCGTGGTCATTGAAGTCGATGTCGTGAGTCGTGGCGTTGTACGTGGTATACAGGTAGTTGGTATTGCATGGAAATTCAGCAGCGAGTGTGTCGATCTTCTTGACAAATGGCGTGATACCGAAGCTCTTGCGGCGAGCGCGAACTTCATCCTCGGTGCTGTTGACTGCCTTGGCGATCTGAATATCGGAGAAGCCCATCTTCTTAGCATTTTGCATGAGCTCTTTGCGGATACCATAGAGGCTGCCGATGTCTTCGAGCTCGTGTGTGCAGTCGACGATGTTCTGAATCTTGTGCAGAAACCATGGGTCTATGCGGGAGAGCTCGTGAACCTTTTCCACCGAGTAGCCTTCGTGAAGCATAGCCTGACCAACGGCAAGCCATCGACGATCTGTAGGATTCTTGAGAACATCATCCAGATCCTCGAAGTGGTCGCCTTGGAGACCATGGAACCTAGGGTCGACTTGTCGAATAGCCTTCTGAAAAGATTCCTCGAATGTTCTGCCGATAGCCATGACCTCGCCGACAGATTTCATCGCACTACCGATATCGCGTTTGACGTTTTGGAACTTGCTCAAGTCCCACCTGGGGATCTTCGTAACAATGTAATCCATGGAAGGCTCGAAATTGGCAGTGGTGGTCTGGGTCACAGCATTAGGCAGCTCGGGCAAGGTGTGTCCTAGTCCAATTTTGGCGGCAGTATATGCGAGCGGATATCCGGTAGCTTTCGAGGCGAGAGCAGATGATCGAGATAGACGAGCGTTCACTTCGATCACACGGTAATCCAGACCGTCCGGTTGCAGACAATATTGGACATTGCACTCTCCCACAACACCCAGATGCCCAACGATTTTGAGTGAAGCTGTACGAAGCATATGGTACTCGGTATCGCTGAATGTCTGACTCGGCGAGACAACGATGCTGTCGCCAGTGTGGACTCCTAGAGGATCAAAGTTCTCCATGTTTGCGACTGAGATGATGTTGCCCTTGTGGTCACGTACGATCTCGTACTCTGCTTCCTTCCAGCCCTTCAAGGACTTCTCGATCAGGATCTGAGGTGATAAACTGAGCGAACGGGCCGACAAATTTCGGAGCTCTTCCGGATTGTTTGCGAAGCCAGATCCGAGACCACCGAGTGCATAAGCTGCTCGAACAATAATAGGGTACCCAATCTTGTCTGCGGCTTCTAGTGCAGCGTCAACAGAATCGACAGCCGTGGACTCTGCAACCGGAATGTCGATCTCGTTCAGAGCCTTGACGAACAAATCTCTGTCCTCACTCGTCTCCAGTGTCTTGATACTTGTGCCCAGGACTTTCACTCCGTATCTTTCGAAGATGCCCATCTTGTCCATCTTGACACCGAGATTGAGCGCAGTCTGACCACCAAAGGACAAGAAGATTCCGTCTGGTCGCTCTTTCTCAATCACATAGGTGACGTACTCGGGTGTGACTGGGAGATAGTAGATCTCATCAGCAAGCACGTGAGAGGTCTGAATCGTCGCGATGTTGGGGTTGATCAGCACGGATTGGACACCTGCTTCTTTGAGGGCCTTGAGAGCTTGCGAACCTGATTGAGAAGGTTAATAAGGAGGGTTGGCTGGCAGACCGTAGGTATGATGCTCACCAGAGTAGTCAAACTCTCCCGCTTGTCCAATACTGAGACCACCGCTACCAATGACGAGGACCTTCTTGACGTCCACTAAGTCTTGCGCACCGGCGATTGCACCGCTCTCGATGTATGCTCTGGCGTTCGGCGCCGTGGCTGAGGCATTGGCAGCATACCTGACGTGTCGCTGACTGCTTCGGTGCGTTGGCGCGTTCTTCCGCCCTGTGATAGCGCCATTTTGCCTAGGGCGAGTGGGCAGAGCTGTTGAAAAGCATCTAGCGTGCTTGCTTGCTCCAGAAGCTAGCGAGCTTTTCGTGGAGACCTTGTTGGTCAAGAGTCGGGCTATTCGCCCATGAGGAGCCATTGCAGCTGTGCAGATGGCACAATTGACCCAATCTTCTCAGGCAAGGACTCAATGCTTCGTGGAGTCCAAGGGGAAGTAAGAGGGAGGGTGAAACCTTTTGAAAAATTGTTGCCGAGACAAAGGTCGAGTCACAGAGCTTGGACGCTTGGGGTTGTGGTATAGAGATAAGGAAGCGGTCCGGTTGGTTGACCGCGGAGGTGACGCCGATCGCGCTGAAGCAGCGAAAGGTTCGACGTGGAGGAGATCAGTCTTTCGACCTGGAGTATGATCTCGAGGCCTTGCTCGAAGAGCTTCTGAATTGAATACCTGCACTTCTTTCTAATGTCCTTGCCCAAACATACTCGCAGGGATTTTTTTTGACTGCATGAGATGAATCACGCTCCGATGTCGGACTCGACTCCCGCGGCCCCATCCACTGCATAACGGAACCTAAGAACCACACCGCGATTTTACCACAGCATGGGCCTCCTCGGCAGGCTTGCCCATGTACCTTGGCATCGAGGTCACAGAGAGCTCTGGTAGTCACATCGTTGGCAATCAATGGGTATCATACGAGTCATGGTCTATGCTACAGATGCAAATGCACGTTTCTTCCTACCCCTCTCAAGTCGTTGCAGCTCTTCCTCCTCATCCTCCAAACCTCTGACTTCACCCTCTCTGACTTCCCTGCTCATGATTGAGAGAGCGGCAGCATTGAAGCCCATCACACCCTTCTCAGCCTTTATCCAATCACCATATGCATCCAGAATACCCGTCATGACTGTTTTGAGCTGTTTCGAAGCCACGAGCTGAGTATTGTGGGCTTGTAGCAGGAAGTAGAATATCCGCCAGGAGAGCTCAGGCTGCATCCTGCGCTGGAAGAAGGTGACGAGAAAGCTGAAGAGGACGGGAAGAGTCGAGAAGGGTATGAGCAGTAAGGAATCGTTCATTGCCGCGGAAGGTACTTTGGCGAGAGTATTGAGCACGTGTTGCTCTGCAGAGATACCTCCAAGTGCCACGAACAAGATGTTCCTTTGTGGAGGCGCCATGTTTGCATTCGCTTTCCGCTGCTGCTCCCATTCTTGCACGACGGCACGATCAGCGTTGCATATTTCGAGAGCTTCCATGATCCGCTCGCCATAGGTGAGGGTTGTGATGGTCTGCTTCGATGCTGCACCAACTTCGTCCTGCTCTTGTCCGTCTTCACCCACTTGCAGATCCCGGTCCATTTGGGCGGCCAAGCTAGCTTCGTATGTCTGCTCAAGCTCGCGCTCCCTCTCTTCCTCCAAGAAGATCATATCATCCCCGATGTCCCAGATACGAATGCTTTTGTCGTGGCTCGCAGTGATGACCTTTTCGCCTGTGCGACTCACCACCATCGCCCAGACTTCTCCATGATGACCATCTAGTTTCTGGACCTGCTCAAACTTGTCGCCATCCCAGGATTTCACCACCGAGTCTTTGCTTGCACTGAAGAAGATGTGCTTTTCGTCGGTCTCCACGGGATGAGGAATGAACAGGACTTGCATCACACTGTCCTGATGTGCGAAGAGAGCTTTATGACAATCGCCAAAGTCAAGACCCCATATCCGAACATTCTTGTCAGCACTCGAGGTCGCTATGAGCTTGCTGTCGGATGAAATGGACATGCTGAGGACTGGAAGTTTGTGCCCATAGAGCGTCAAGAACAGTTTTAGCGAATCCACGAAAAAGACCTTCACGGTGTTGTCTAGCGTCGACAGTGCAATCAAGCGTGAGTCTGGTGAGAAACACAAACTTAAAACGTCGTCTGCAACCTTTAGGACTCTGGTCTGCGTGAGCTTGAGTTGAGGTTTTGTTCGCTTAGTTCCAGGGATTTCTTCTTGGATAATATCAAAGTTCCAGAACTTGACCGCTTTATCAGCTCCTCCTGTAGCGACAGACCGACCATCAGGGTGGACTTGTAATGTCCAGACGGCACCTTCGTGAGCCTGAAATTTGTCGATCAAGGTAGATGAGGCAATATCATACAACTCAAGTTCTCCGCTCTTGGTCCCAAGTAGCACAATCTTGTCTCCAGGAAGAAACGCGCAGCAGAGAGACTGACCGCACTCGATTGACCGAAGGCAGCTTTGCGTGCGTACATTCCAGATCTTGAGAAGTCCCGCCGAAGCTGATGCCAGCATGCGATCATCCGAACTTATCGCAAGTGCTCTGATATCAGTCCGATGGCCTGAGTTATCTACACTTAGCGAGCGTGAGTATTCTGGCGCTTCGTCACTTTTCCTCTTCTCGCTACGAGAATCGATGTCCCATAATTCGAGTTGATTGTTTGAGCACGAAACAAGAAGCGACAATCTCTTCGAGGTCTTGTTCGTGGTCCAGACCGCGGATCGTACCCTTCCGCCTGTTCTGACCACCACATGTGGAACAAAGATGTCTGCCACTTCTGGTGGACCAAGGTCAATTCCATCAATTTCACCCAGCTGCTGACCTTTCTCCGCTGCCTTCTCCTTCCGTCTTCGTCGTTTGCGAATAAGCGCTCTCCGGACTTCATCCGATGATCGGACACGGAATACCTCGACAGCTTTGTCGTTCCCGTTGAACGAAACGTAAGCGCCACTTTTGTGAAATGACACGTTGGTAGTCTTGTCCTTGCTGTTCCTCAACAGGATCCCCATATCGCTTAAATATCTCAGCTTTCCGCTTTTGGACCCAATTTGGCTGAAATTTGCCAGACTTTCAAGGTCGACTGTCCAAATTTTCATCTCTCCATCATTACCGGCGGTGATACAGACACGATCATCAGGTGACAGACCGAGTGCCCAGCATTCTCCATTGGTTTGCGCTGCGTGAGTTTCGATGCAGTGTGGACTGCTGAGGTCCCACAACTTGACTAATGCGTCCTTGCTCACAGAGATGAGGTACCTCTCCTCGACCTCTACGGCTGGAATCGCCTCGTTGTCGTCCACAGGTCCTTCTGTACCATCAGTAGGTTGGACCGGAGTCCGGAGGAATGAGAGGCCGGTGATCTGGTCCTTGTGTCCTCTTAAGCGAAATTCAGCGGACTCGGAAAGAAGATTCCAGATAATGATATCGGTATCCTTTGACCCGCTGGCTAACCTTAAACCCTCCCGGTCGAATGCTAGATGGGTGACAGCCGACCGATGCCCATTGAAGCTGACCAGAATCGTGCCGGATATGTCATCCCAGATGTGGATTGATCCATCCGAATAGCCTACGGCGAAGAGTTCGCTCTGCGCAGTGCATTGAGTAAGAGTTGTGACCTCGGCTTTGGATTCGCGGTCTCGCCACCTGCTGAGCAACTCGCCCTTCTTGATATCCCAGCACAAAACTTCTTCGTTAGCACCGACATGCGCTCTCCCAGCGCCAGTCGATCTAGCAGAACCAGAATAGTTGTCTTGGCTACTCCATACTATATTCGAATTTGGCGAAGCGACCACACCAAAAGCTGTTGTGTGCTCGTATCTCCTGACAAAGGATTAGCATTCCGGCCCGCTCCTCGGATGGAAATACATATTTACCTATAAGATCTGACCATTTCTCTGGCAGATGCTCAACATGATATGAAGAAAAAAAGTTCTGGTTTGCGATGCTCGGTATGTCTTTCTGCCGCCAACCTTGTCCACCGCCTTTCTGCGGACCCACCTCCCACCTCCGTGACGATGACCTTCAAGCTCACCGGCCATCTGCTGCCTGATCGCTTGAATAAAGTAATTGAGCCCGAGACATTCACGACAGTCTTGACACGGCATAGTACCGCAGGGTCTGCATATCTCGAAGTTACCTACAGATCAAGCACTCCTCAATCGCTTTGTCAAGATGTTGTTACTGGACTACCAAAACGTGCTGATAGAGTCGCTACTCAAGGATCGATTTTCAGGGTATGCCAATGGTCATTGCTGACGCAATCGATGCTGATGACTTGTAGCGCTTCTACGAGCTCAATTGATCAGGTTGTATCTGATTTTGACGGTGTTACATTCCACATCTCGACGCCCGAATCCAAGACGGTCATCCTCATATCTATCTCGGTCAAATGCTACAAGGAGCTCGTACACTACGGCGCGGAAGAAGTGTTGCAACGCGAATACGGTCCATACATTGTTGCGCCAGAGTCAGGGTATGACTTCTCAGTTCAGATCGATCTTAACAACCTACCCGATGATCAGGAAGCAAAGGATGATCTCGTCAAGCGCATCAGTCTACTGAAGCGCAACGCAATGGCGGCGCCGTTCGAACAAGCATTCGATGAGTACCACAAGCTACATGAGGAGGCAAGCAAATACACGTCAGAAAGTGCGCCGCAGGGTGTGAAGGAGGGTGGAGAGATTCGGGCGATACACTATCGAGAGGAGGAAGCTATCTACATCAAGGCCAGTCACGACAGAGTCACGGTCATCTTCAGCACAATATTCCGAGAAGAGACGGATAGAATATTTGGCAAGGTTTTCTTACAGGAATTCGTGGACGCGCGGCGGCGCGCTATCCAGAATGCACCACAAGTTCTGTTCAAGAACGAGCCGCCGCTAGAGCTCCAGGGCGTTCCCGGACTCCCAGCTCCAGGCACTGGGGAGGTCGGCTACATCACCTTGGGTAGGCCCAACCCACCCGCGCACGTAGAGCAATACCTGACAGTCGCAGTACTCTTCCCTCGTCATCTCACGAATCAGCGACGAGAGGAAGTCATCTCCCACATCCAGACTTTCCGCGACTACTTCCATTATCACATCAAGGCTTCAAAAGCGTATATCCACTCCCGCATGCGAAGGCGGACAGCAGACTTCCTCCAGGGTCAGTCAAGAGTTAAGTATGCTAGTTGCCAAATTACTGACAATTCACAGTACTTCGACGAGCGAGACCGGAGGCAGAAGAGAAAGAGCGCAAGACGGCGAGCGGCAGGACATTCCGTGTACAAAGCTAAAAAGCCATTCTATAGACACGAACAACAAGCTAGAGCCGGGGCACATTCAAAGTGCGGCCTTTACGATCATCTCCCACTCCCAGTCAGGTGACATTCTTCGACAACCACTCGTCCCATTCCTTGTCTGAGAAGCCACTGCTGATACCATTCTCCACGATACCATTGAAGACGACTGTCGGGCTGACATGGATGCCGACCAGTCTCGCAGCCTTGATGAGCAGCTTCAGATCATTCGTCGTGGCGTTGCCTGTGTTCAGACTCCCGTCCTCGCCAGGCTTGTCGGAGATCTCGAGCTGCTTGTAGATCTTCCCTTCATCAAGACCTACACCAGCAGCAAGCTTAGCCAGGCGCTTATATGTCTGATTGCGTGTCTCGTTGACAACATTGACGTCAAAATACTCGGCCTGCTTATCGAAAAGTGCCTTGGAGAAGTCCCAGAACTTGTCAGGGTTGGTCTGCAGAACAGCGACACCAGCTTCGTGGACCAGCGTGCTTGATGGGTGCCATGGCTGGACTTGCTGACGGAAGATGATTTGGACTTTGGACTTGTACTTGCCCTCGACTAGTGGTAGGACGGAGGTGTATACTGTGTTGAACATTTTCTTGGAGAACTAGCATTATCAGTCTTGGGCAGATGTAATCTGCGTAGACCTCTTACTGGGCAAACGTAGTCAAGATCTGAAGCTTGTCAGCTTGCGTTCTTTCAAGTGGTGGTATCTATTCAACATACACAGCTCCAATGTATGGACTGCTTTGGGCGAGATGCCCGCAGCCAGCTTCTGACCGGCGAACTTTGGTGCAAGAGCCATTTCGAGTACCTTTGAGGCAGTTCTCTGTCTTTCGTGTTCAAATAGTATCAGACGTTCAGGAATGGGTCAATTGGTTTGCTTGGTTGTACGAGGGATTGGATTGATCAATTCTAGTGCTGAAAGATGATGCCTTCGATGTCAGTGATGTCACCCCACTTCCCGAGCAGATTGCACAATCGCATCCCGAGGCTTCCTGACTTTGACCTGCCACACACCACCAATTCTGCTGTGATCCATGGATCATTGATCAAGCTGGACCTGCAAGCGGAGGTGGAGGTGTCGACTGATCATGGGAGAAACTACAGGGATTGTGGCCTTGCCGCAGGAGACTGTCAGAGCACTCGGTTCAACACAATCACTGGTAGATTCGGTCGCTGTTGTCAAGGAGTTGATTGAGAACGCTTTGGACGCCAACGCTACCTCGATAGTGATCGAGGTCTCTGCCAACGCTCTTGATGTAATTCAGGTAAAAGACAATGGCCACGGCGTTTCCCCAGCGGACCGCCACCTTGTGGCCAAACGCCACTGCACCAGCAAAATTGTCGACGAGCAAGATCTCCGACGGCTGCAGGGAAGGACACTCGGCTTCCGCGGTGAAGCTCTAAGCCATGTCGCTGATATGAGCAACGAGCTGACGATGACGACTCGGGTAGACGGCGAGGTAGCCGGCAGCCATTTGATCTTCTCCAGGAACGGCACACTTAAGGACGAGCAGTGTAAGTCGCACGCCGTAGGTACAACTGTTCGCGTTGTCAACTTCCTCGAACATTACACCGTTCGTAAGCAGCACCTTTCGAAAGCTCCGCGAAAAGCAATCGATAATATTCGCACACTTCTTTTACGCTTTGCTTTTGCACGACCTCATGTCCGTTTGGCTTTTTCTGTTCTCAAAGATAGCACTGGAAAGGATCGATGGACTTATGCACCCAGTACTGACATCTCACTCATTGACACAGCAACAAAAGTCGTGGGTAGAGCAGTGACTGCACAGAGTCAACTTCTGGAACACGGAGACCGTGGAACCAGCATCGAAGCATTACTTCCGAAGCCTGATATCGATACATCGAAGCTCAAGGGCAGATCGGAGCACGTTGTCATCCTCGACGGGCGCCCGCTCAGGCACGACCTAGGGCTTGCAAAGCGGCTACTTAAGAAGATCAAGCACCATGCTGGAATGAGGAACATGAATGAGCGTTTCGGCAACCTCTTCATGTGCCTCAGAGTATCGTGCAGGGAGGCCAAGTATGACTGCACAATAGAACCAAGCAAGGACGACGCTCTATTCGACAATGCCGATGCTGTGGTCAAAGTGCTGGTTGACTTGCTGGATGCTGCTTACCCGCCGTCCGCAGCCGACCCTAAGGCCACGCCAATCATACACTCTAACAATGAAGGATCTGACACTGACGCTCGAGAGACTGCCAACGATATGACGAAATTTATGGCAACAATGACTGAACACCTTGGCAGCACTCCCGCCACCGCTGAGAGTATGGCGGAAAGTTCTGTCGATGACCTCTGCATCTCTCATTCAGAAGGATGTAAGCCGCCACTTGATAAGTCTGCATATAATCCATGGACAATGGCAAAGATTAATTCCCCACGGAAACTCAGACAGGAGGCGCATGAGGATGTAATGGCACCCGTGACGAGAAGCGTGGTCGTCATGCCTCGAGCCGGTCATGATAAGCAAGCCATGCCTGCGCTGGATGCACTCGCATGGCATGTCACGGGCTTGCTCACACCGGAACGGTCGTCGCCTTTGCGCAAAGTTCCGAGCATTGGATCTCAAGATCGCTCTCTTGGCAATCGTAGCCTACCGCCAGCACAGCTGTACTTTCCTACAAGCCCTTTTGCATCATCATCAGAGCCCATACCGGTCCCATTACAGACGCTTGAAGGCAGAGCGCGTGCAGAGAAGCTTCCTGAAACTCCGCCAATAGCACCAGACTCCGCCATGGCGTCAGGGTTCATGGATGATCTCGTACATCCAAACGCTGCTCGTGTCTCGGTGAAGGTCAAACGTCCACATCAACAACGAGCAGCAGGACAAGAATTTAGGAACAAGCCCTTCAAAGTCCCAGCTGCCGACAAGAAAGATCCAGAACGCGATGCATGGTTCGATTTCTCAGCACTCCAACAGCGTGCTCCTGCACAGAAGCGCCCCAGGCTGGACAGCGAGCTTATGCAGCAGAATATCGGCGGTGATCTAGAGAACAGCAAGGATATTCGGACTTTCCTTCGCTCAAGAAAGGCACCCACTCCAGAGCCTGGAGATCAGTCCGGAGATACCATGACAGCTACCACTATGGAAGGACGTATCGACCGACCTCTCAGTGGAGATGTGCCCATGGTGCCAGAGCTGAACGCCTTCGTCGACAACAAGTACATCATCGACCAAGAAGATCTCCCCTCTCCTTCCGCGTCCAGGCTTCACCGCCCCACTTCGTCAAACCGTCGAGCACTCACAGAAATGGACAACAGCGCAGCCGACCCAAGAGATCTTCTCCTTCGCCCGAGGACAAAGTCGGGAAGGATGAAGCGTGCCAAATCATCCATGTTGCCGCTGGAGAGAACCGCCACTGAGAAACGACTCCAGAACTTGGAGTACTCTGTCCGGCTATCATCTGCAACACTTGAAACTAGCTTTATTTCTAGACTAGGTGAAGCGGGCTACTTCGAGATGGACGAGGATCCGCTGGCTGCTTATTGCGGACTCGAGGACATCAAGAACAAAGAGATGGGAAAGATGGTGGACAATCTACAGGCACTGTTGGTCAAATTTGGGAGCTCGGTCGTTGTTGACGATTTTGAGGCGATACTGAGGAATGCTCTCGCGGAGGGATGAAATGCTTCGACGGCACGATGTGCAGGACTGTCGAGATGCATTTGCTGGGATGGCCGACATGCCTATGCTTCACGGGAAAGGACATGATGACTGATGAGTATTATGATATATGACCATGGATACCCTGAGTGCTAGATATTGCCGCAATGCTATGATTGCCAAAACTCTCGCCACTTGTCTTTGTTCGTAATCATGTCGGCCCATGCTAGTCTCCTCTTCAGTGGCCATCAATCTATCCTGTGACTTCCTTGCCATACTGCACTCGTCCGGGAACCCATCAAGGTCGTCGCTGTTCAACAAACATCCCATGCAGCTGCAGTGACCCCGTACCACCTGTCCCAGCCAACCGTTCCCCTCACACCTTCTTCCCCTGCTTGATCAGATCCCCCACCTTCGGCGGCAACACCATCGCACTCCTATCATTCCTCCTGAAGAACTCCACCGCCAATCCCGCCATCTTCTCGGGCACATCCTCCTGTATAAAGTGGCCCGCCTCCGGTATGACCGTGAGCTGAAACTTGCCCTGCATCTGCCCGACCATCAGCTCCCTATCCAACCGATCCGTACCCGCCAGCACCAACCCCTTTGCCGCCCTGCCCCTGAGAAACCTCTCGCTCATCCCAGTGAACCACCCCTCCCACCATCCCTGCGTCCGCCCCAGCTCCGTCCTCCATCCCCATCCCTCCCCTCCCTCGATGCGCACCAGCAGACTCGGCACCGTCACCTCGGCGCTCTCCCTACTCCGCACCACCCTGCTCCGACAATGCCACTCCACCGCCTCCTCCACGCTGCTGAAGCTCGCGGGCCGAGAAGCGAGGTACGTCTTCATGTACGCCAGCGCCTCCATGGCGCTGCCCTCGACTACATCCAGGACCTGGAAGCCAACGAGGGATGCGCCTAGGGTTCCGTCCGCGGCGATGGAGGTGGCGACGACGCCGCCCAGGGAGTGCCCTATGAAAACGCTGGGTGGGAGAGAGGGCCAGGCTTGTTTGGTTTGCACGAGGGAGATGAGAGTGATTGCGTCACGGACGAGGGTGGAGATGGAGAAGTCGAGGATCTCTGGGCTGGTTTCGGATGGTGAGGAGGGGGAAGAGGACGAGGTGATTACGCTTCCGTGTTCCCGCGCGGAGAGGCTGAGGATGCCGGCTTCGGGGCAGAGGGAGCGGAGGGAGGAGGCGAAGGGGGCGAAGGACATGGCGCTGCTTCCGGCGCCGTGGTGGCAGATGAATAAGGGGCCTTTCTTGAAGTCGCGCGGAGGGGTGAGGAAGGCGTGGTAGAGGGCTTGGGTGCCTTTGTCTGGGTCATGGTGGGGGAGGTGGAGTTCTTGGGAGAAGAAGCGGGACCAGGGTATTGGGGGTTGAGGGGAGGAGTTGGGCTGGTCCGAGGGACGGAGAGTGGTGATGCTGTCTGCTGTGCTGGCGGAGGAGTCGGAGGAGGATGCGTCTGGGTCAGAGGAGGTGGAGGTGCTGCGCGGTCGCGTGGTTGTGAGGACGTTTGGGCCGGGGCGCTGAGTCGGTGCTTGTTCACGAATGGAGGGGAGTGAGCGGAGGAGATCGGACATGTCGTGTTGTGGCAGGAGACAATGAGCGTGACAAACTCGGCATGATAGTGGGGTGTTTGATATCAGGTTGCACGGACCAAGGATATAGTGAGGGGCGGTGGTGATTAGGGCATGGGAGCATCGATATATTCAATACGCATTTTCAGAAGTGAGATTGGCACACGAGCTTATCATGTGGAATACGGTCGTTATTCGTCATTATATACATTATATATGCCCGCAGAAGTTGTTTGGATCATAAGACGCTCTTCCTTTTGCTCAGATTCCTGAACTCAGCTTGGTGTGGGCTGCGAATCATTTCCAAATCGTCATCGCCATAGATTCCTTTCTGACCTCCCGATGTATAGTTTTTCGGTTCATGTCCTGATTCCATATAAAGATGATCACCTTCTTGTGACAAGAACCAGTTGACCTTGTACTGATCGCCATGGGGTCCTGCACCACAACTACCAGCTAGCAAGTGGGACGGCGGACTATTGACAGCTAGTGCGAAGAGGTTAGGAGGTTCACTGAAGTCGGTCACTAGTCCTCGCTGCCACAGCAGGTAGATGAGAATGAGTAGATCGGCAATAAAGACTAGTGCCAGGATGATCAAGAACCCCTTTGACCCACTGTCCAAACCGCCGGAGGCATATTCTTGCCCCCTGACAGAAGCATTGAAATACTGATACTGGGGTGTCTCGAGAGGATTTGACGTGTAATTCTGAGTATGATTAGTTGCGGTACGTGATAATGGAAGAAGCATTACGCACCCATGGCTCTGTATTGAATGGTGAATCGAACGAGGAGAACAGCAATGTAGATCCTGCCATGACAGCCAAAGCTTCGCCGACAGATGGTAGAGCCTTACTGAGCTGAGCGCTATCCAGTAGGAGCTGCATAAGCAAGCGAGAATTACTGGCTTTACCGTCGACTATACCAGTATTCAGACTCAGACTGAGACCCCACTCCAGGGCGACATCAAACCAGTCCTTGCTTCGTGTGGCATTACCCTGTGTAGCGTTCCAGTTGCTGACGATATACCTCAAGTCATCGTTCTTGTTGCCACATACAGCCTCCATGGCACCTCCAGTCGTGGTTGCATTGTAATGTGTTGAGCAATCGGCTGTAAGGCTTGCACTCAACTCGCAAATTACGTATTTCCCTTCGAGTGAACTACCGCTCGCAGAATTCCCGCCTCCTTGACCAAGCAGATAGATCGAATCCCTCCCGTAGTATGGGAATTGTGTATTGTTCAGGACAGTATTGTAAGGAAGCGGGTACTTGGAGAAGATAGGGTAGGCTCTCGTGCTCCCAACTCCAGTTCCGTACCGAGCCCCCCACTTGAAGTAATCATCGAGGGCTGTTGTATTTGTGAAGTTGGCCATGTTGATACCACCAATCTGCTCAGGCCACGAAGTTGTGTTCAGCTGGGTCTCGTTCGACCACGCACTGAATACGATCGGATCGAGATCTGCCTTGTTCGAAGTTTGCACACAGAGTGCATTGACCACTGGACTAGACACAGAAGCCCTAACGCCGTACAGACCTAAGCCGTCGAGATCTTGAGGCTGCAGAATGCCATTATTGGGATCTCGTGCGGCTTGATAAACTCCCGGATGAGGATAGGCCAGACTGACATTGGTGATGATCCGACCAGCATCGTCAATTCTGACGGGGTTGATATCTACCCAAGGTGCAGTGATGGTGGTGTTCTCGTACATCAAGCCATATCCTGGTGGTCGCTTTTCTTGTTCGCTTGATCCGTTTCCTGCTTTGACCAAGAGTGCCCAATTAGCCATGTATCGCTGATAGTTGAGAAACGATTGGGCAGAATTCTGGATCTGAAAGCAGGTGCTGTCTTTGTATTCCTTGTCCATGTTTTCAGTGATAGGAGTGTCGCAACTGCCATGTACATGTCTGACATTTGCGAATGACGACGATACAAGTCCTTGCAAGGTACGATGCTCCCATTTGCTGTAGCGCAGTTGTGGCTGCACAAGTGCCTGTGCTGCTGTAGTATAGAGCGTTGCAAGGATCGTAGCCACCAGACTGATTATTCCTAGAATAGAGATGGCTCCATACTTGACGCTGGACGGGTGGGTGAACATGGTCCCGGGCTGGAGTACCCAATTTCTCATGCTCAGCTCTGCAAGGGTGACACCTCGACCTTGTGTTTTGTTGAAGGCACGTCTTGACAGCGCTTGGCCAAGAAAGGTGACCACGACAGCGACAAAGGATATTTCGATGGCTTTCGCGAAGACATTGGTAAGGACGATGGCATCTGAAGGGGTGAAATTGCCGCTAGTGCGGATACTGCTTCCCCACCGCTTCCCCATCAGAGCAATGACCAGAAATATACCAGAGAAGACAGTGGAGAAGATTGCGAAGAGCACCAAAGAGAAGGCGAACCATGAGCAGCCTCGTTGGTAGAACGGGCGAGCTGGCGGACAAGCATGAGGAGGATGAAAGTTTGCATCGTAAGCTGATCGAGCACCTGGCGTTGATGATCGTGCGAAAGGCTCATCGTCGGCGATGTGGAAAGATTTGCGATATCCTGATTGAAGCGAGTTCATGGAAGGTGTCTTTGGCTTGTGACCCATGGTCTCTGCTGGTAGCTCATAGGCGCCTGGACCACCGTAGCCAGTCTCCTGATGTGGATAAGAGAAGAAGCTGAGGTCGGGTATACTGGTCGGCGACTTAAAGAATCTGCCAGACTGAGGGGCGCTGTCTTCTGTCGATTGGCGTCCCATTTCTGGAGAATCTCTCGGAGTGGTCTGTATCGAGACTCGTTTTGGTGACTTGACTTTCTTTGCCTGGGTAGCTAGTCCAAGCCCCCTGCCAACGCCGCTCGGACTGAAGGCGTTGACGATGTCATCTTCGCCACGTTCTGAGCCGCTGCTTTCATCGATGTTATCTGCTTTTGAGTCTAAGCGATGATATGCTTGGCGTCTCTGTGCCGGCAGCACAATGCCACCGAAGATAGAATTTGTATTTTGGCCATCTTGAGAGCGATCTGATGCGTTGTATTGACCGTCGTGCGAGTCGACGGAATTGTTTTGCTGGTGACTGTGTCGTTGTTCAAGGGACGAACCCGTAGAACGGGGATCTGCTGATGGCTTATCGATGGCATCCATTGGAATTATCGTCAAGCCGGAATCAGGTCCGATGCCGGCAGACTAGCGGGGCTGAAGAGATGCTTGTCGCGCAGGGTCAGTCGCATTCATGTTGCGCACACGAAGAAGGATGAGTTTTTTTCAGAATCGCATTGATGTTTGTGTTCCCTGAGATCTGCAATTACGTCGGGTGGAAGCATAAGGTTTGTGGTTTGTGAGACAGCGAGGACATGCCCAACTAAAATACGAGCGGCACGTCACCTCGACCGCAAGGGCCAGCAGAAAAAGAGTTTCACAGAGCTGAACCTGCGCCAACACGTCCCAAGTGTTCCTAAAATGGATGGGGGCGATCTTCAACCAATGCTCGAGCGTTCATGTGGCCACTGTGGCGTGCAGATACCGAATAGATGGGCCCAATCCGGCCTCAGAAGTACTGTCAGTATAGTGTCTGCATGAGTAGACCGCCTTGGTAGCCCATTCAGCGAGAAGCGGCTTTGCTCGGCGAGAGACTAGTAGTGCCCAATGGAGGGTACCACATTCAATTACATCCCACACATGGATTTACCATTAATCGTAAGATTGGACTTTGCCGCGCACTTGCCTTAGCGACGAGGAAGTGGGGAGATGAGAGGGAGGTGAGATGTGGCTCGGTGCGGCAAAGCATCCGGAGAGCAGATGTCAGGTTGGAGCCGCAGGTGTTGGAAGCGCAGGTTATGTCAGAGAGCATGGGCGGCGTAGTATGCGCCGCACGCCGTAGGGGTCCTCGTTCAGATCGCTTAGCTGCTGGTTGACGCTAGCTTGTCGCTTACTGTGCGGTCAGTGATGCATGCCTGAGGCAGAGCAATGGCAATTTGGAGAATCCGAGGTGAGCATGAAAAGTGCCCCTCAGTGACGACAAGTTCGGGCTAGACCCTGTCCATTGGGCGCCAGGCACCTGTGAAGCTGCCCCACGTCACATTCTCGTCCCACCATGGCTCTTGTCAAGCTCCCAAATTGCAATTGAACTCTTCTAATATCCCAATTGCATCAAAAACGTTACGATCGACTGAGAAGTGTCATCTCAAACTCATTCCCATAGCATTGCACGTAAGCCTACCTTCCTCAGAGCATAATCTAGCGCCTACCGAAACAATACCACACCGTCTGTTTCATCAGGCTCTCCGCTCCTACATAAATCAGCTATATAGGCTAAGATAGTTGGACCTCAGATCTACCAAGCACCTGCTGTTGCTTTGTTTGGACTGACACCCAGCAGCACAGCATAGCAACCATGTCTTCAGGCGACTACTACGGAGGTGGATCTGGCGGAGGGCGCCGCTACAACGATGACGACCGTCGTGATGACCGCCGCGACGACCGCCGCAACGATGGCTATGGCGGAGGAGGGGGAAATTATGGAGGCGGAAGAGATGATGACCGACGTGATGATCGTCACGGAGGAGGTCAGGGCGGAGGGTATGGTGGTGGACAGTCCGGCGGCTATGGCGGTAGTAGGGATGACGATCGCCCCAACGATGGGTACGGAGGCGGTCAAGGAGGTGGATACGGGGGAGGACGAGACGACCGACGTGATGACCGCCCAAGCGGAGGATATGGTGGAAACCATGGAGGCAGCGGCTCTGGTGGCTACGGCCGCGATGACGACCGCCGTGATGACCGCCCGAGCGGTGGCTATGGCGGTAACCAAGGCGGAGGCCATGGCAACAATCAAGGAGGAGGATATGGAGGCAACCAAGGAGGAGGATACGGAGGCAACCAAGGAGGAGGATACGGAGGCAACCAAGGAGGAGAATATGGCGGAAGCCACGGAGGCGGAAGGCCTGGCGGTGACCCAGGATACGAGCAACGATTTGGCGGCGGTCAACAAGGAGGCGGAGGCTCTGGCTACGGTCACTCTACTGGCACCAGCTACGGTGGTGGAGGAGCCGCCGGTGGGTACAGCAATGACTTCTCTGGCGCAGCTCAGCACGCCAGCCAACATGCCGGTAGTTCTGGCGACACCAACCTGTTTAGCAGCATCCTTGGCTCGCTAGGAAACAAGAAGCAAGACAACGACGATTATGATGAAGATGATGCTGTCAAGCAGCACCAGAACTTCTACGGCGGCGGAGGCAGCTCTCACCAGGCCAACAACAGCTCCATGGGAAGCGCTGCAGCTATGCAAGCTCTCAAGATGTACAATGGGGGGCAAGGTGGATCTGGTGGCAAGTCGCAGAACGAGTTCATCGGCATGGCCATGGCTCAGGCTGCAAAGCTATTCGGTGAGTGTGGTTGACGGCCCCCGCGGAAGAGCTTCACTGATGATCTGCAGACGAACAGTCGTCCCAAGGCAAGGTCAGCCAGGGTGCTAACAAGCAGGATGCTGTTGCTTCGGCGGCTCAGATGGCACTCAAGATGTACATGAAGAGCGAAATGGGTGGCGGTAGCAGTGGAGGTGGGAGTGGTGGGGGAATAGGCGGTCTGCTCAATATGGCCTCCAAATTCATGAAGTAGGCAAATGCCTTTCCAGAGATCGACCTCGAGCTTGTGGAGGTAGGATCCAAGCAAAGGGCACCATGATTCGATAGATCCAAAAATAACATGATCGGTTTTTGGTTCGTCACTTGCTGACTCGCCATCGATACGGATCGCTACCATCACAATGCTGCATTCTTCCCGTGTGTATCTTGACTCCTGAGGATCGATGAGCCTTCATTTTGTCAAACGTTAGAGCACTTCAATCATCATGCAATGCACTGAGCACTTTTGACATGTCTCAGGAGGAAGCGTTTCTCTGCAAAGACAGCAGCAATCAAAGTCGCCGGTCGAGCTAATCCGGAACCAGTTTAGCTTCCAATAACGTCCATAATTCGCTTCCACAACCGGAGTTGCTTCCTCTCCAACGACATCTACCATGCCTCTTTCTTGCATTTCCGCTGACCACGGCTGACCTCGCTCGTTGCGCCTCTCCTGACTATTGCTATTCGCCAAGGTTTACTTTGATCACGAAGAACCGTTGATTGGACCCTGCAACCGCTGCTCGGACAGGTAGGATGTTGTGGGAGAAGCGTGCTCTAATTTCACCTCTACCATGCGAGGCGCCATGTCTTTCATTATCCCTTGACTGAGACCAACCAGGTGGGCCTGATTGCTTTTGTACTTGGATATCTGCAGAGCTTTACCTCTCTGTTCTTCATCACTCTATCCTCGATACATCTCACGGCTCGACATTTCTAATATTCAGCGACTGCTTCACTGCTTGTCGCTACTGTACAGCTCGAGCTCCAACATATACAATACAATATATAATAACAAGGCATTCGCTTCACTCGTTCAGCGTAGCCACCATATACACACCAACAACTATACAATATACGCTCGTTATCAAACAAGCATTAATTATAATCACCAAAAATGAGGACCTCTACCATCGTCACACTTGCCTCCGCAACCCTCGCCATTGCAGCACCGGCCAAACTTCAACCTCTCCGCACACGATCCATCACTCATCTCCCACCAGACCTCTACGCTTCACCTGATCCTTCTTTCGCCGGAGCTCCCATTGTTCTCTCGAATCCTCCTCCACCACCTTCCTCGCTCTCCCCCGGACCTGGCCGCTATGCCATGACCTACACACCCTACACTACAGATGGTCTCTGCAAAACATACGACACGGTGTCGACAGATATTGCCCGCATCTCTTCCGCTGGCTTCTCTGCCGTCCGCCTCTATGCCACCGACTGCCGCGCCGTCCACTCCGTCGGCAGCGCAGCTGTCAACTCCTCCCTGCAAATCATCCTCGGCATCCACGTCTCCGAAGCCGGCACAAACGCCACTTCCATCGTCGAGCAAGTCTCCCAGATCGTCGACTTCATGACCCTCTCTCACGCCCACCGCGACGCCGTCGATCTCATCGTCGTCGGCAACGAAGCCCTCTTCAACGAATTCGCCAAACCCCGTGACCTCGCTTCCCTGGTTCAAGAAGTCCGCAAAACCGTCCGCCAACTCGGCTACGAAGGCCCCGTCACCACTGCGGAACCATACGGAACTTTCATGGAGAATGCAGAGATCCTATGCCCCGCAGTCGATATCGTGGCCGCCAACCTCCTCCCTTTCTTCCACGCCGATGTCTCTGCAAAGATCGCAGGGGACTTTGTCGAGCAGCAGATGGATAGCCTGGACGGGCTCTGCGAGGATGTGGAGTACACTATGCACCGTACAGACAAGACCCCGCAGGAGAGCATCGCCGAGGAGAAGGCGAGGTTGGGCAAGTTGCAGAAGCGACACATGGTCACTGCAAAGGGGAACAAGGCTGTCTTGGCCATGGAGGTGGGATGGCCCAGCCATGGGACTGCAAATGGGGAGGCAGTACCGGGTGTCGCGGAACAAAGGACTGCGATGGCCGGTATGAGTGAGGCTATTGGTTCGAGGGCGGTGTTTACGAGTTTCAAGGATGATGAGTGGCGGGAGCCGGGAGACTTTGGGGTCGAGGTGCACTGGGGTTCGATTGAGGTTTTTGAGTAAAAGAAGGTCTCATGTTTTTATGATTTTACGAGGACTAGTGGGAAGGGGAAAAGCGAGGTGTTCGGTCGGCCTGTCGCATGATGGCTCGGCGGCGGCTTATTCTTATGTCTATATATTATGATGAATCATGCCTCACGGCATTACCACATAGATCTCCCTATTCTATCGTGCTTGACGTCCTCAGTATCCTGCAGCCTTGACACTGGAAATGACTTGAATCAAGCCTTTAGCTGAGCAGAGGTCAACCCATGGTTGGCAATCTCTTCGCTCTGAAATCCACCATGCTCCAGCGAGCAATGCCAATATCCCTCCTCGCCTCCGCTCCTGAGCCCCTCACATCTCACCACACTCCCCAACAGTAACATCAATCAACGGCCTATCCCCCGCGTTCGTCCTAACCTGCTCCACCTTCCTCACCACATTCATACCATCACTATTCCCATCCGCGGGCAACACCCTGCCAAAGCACGTATGCTTCCCATTCAAATGTGGCGTCGGCGCCAACGTGATGAAGAACTGCGACCCATTCGTGTTCGGCCCCGCGTTGGCCATGGACAGCAATCCCGGTCCGCTGTGCTGCACGTCAAAGTTCTCGTCGGCGAATTTGCCTGTGCCGTAGATGCATTCGCCGCCGGTGCCGTCGCCGTTGGTGAAGTCGCCTCCTTGGAGCATGAAGCCTGAGATCTTTGGGGGGTTAGCTTTGCATACTTGACTGAGGTATGTTTCAGGGCGGGAAGAGAGGGAGGAGGCTTACCACGCGGTGGAATTTGCTCCCTTTGTAGCCTACTGGTCGGCCGTTCTTGCGGTATTCGCCTGTGCAGAGCTGCCGGAAATTCTCTGCTGTGCGCGGCGTGATGTCGTTGAAGAGCTCCATCTTGATTCGGCCTAGTGGTTCACCACCCAATTTGAGGTCGAAGAAGACGACGGGGTTGGTGGGTGTGCGGAGGTCGGGGTGTAGTGGCGTGGGTGGAGGATGTGAGCCCATTTTGAGAGATGTCGTGTCAATAGGTCTAGCTCAGCGAAGTGGTCCCTTGTGTTCAGAGAAGCTACGACTGAATTCAGATGTCATAGAAACAAGCACAGTCGAAGTGGTGTGGCGATATCATGTGAATGAGAAGCATGAGGTCGTGAAGTTTGGAAGAAACTCTGCCCATGACCACTCTGTCGCCACATTCTAAGTTTTGCAATAACATTCATTTACATATCTCGTACGTCTTCCATCAGACTCTGAGGCACATGTTACTGTAAAGACAGCTGGCCTCAATTTGAATGCTCTGCTCTATCTAGTGCACTACCCGACAATGATGACTCGATGCATCAAGCACGCCCTTTGACACGCCCAGCTATATAGCAAATTTACAGTTATACTCATCCATCCACAGACACTCACACAATTCCCTCGGACTTCCTTTCCTGTCACCAAAATCTTTGTTCCGGTGTCTACCTCCCACTCTTCTATTCTTCCTCCCTCGCTATCCCCTCCCGGCTCTATCCCAACCACCACCAAACGCCAATACCAAGACGCACCATGGTCGAGAATCAAGAGGACCTCATCCCCCTCCTCCTCCTCCCCTCTCTCCTCCCCATCTCCCCCTCTACCCTCCCCCTTCTCTCGACCCTCCAGTCCCTCCTCAATAGATCCTTCAACCACTTCCCCACTGTCCGCCCGGATCTCTTCCCCCCGAACTTCCGCGCCGCTTCTCCCGAGACGGTGGCGCAGACGCCTGGGAAGGAGGGGTTCTTCATCCTCTTGCTCTCCCCTGATGTCAACGGGGATGTCAGGGTCGTAGCGATGGGGGCGGTCAAGGATTTTCCATATAGGGGAGCGGAGGACCATGTCGTTGAGGTGAAGCGGTTTTGGGCTCAGAGGATCGCTGGGGAGGGAAAGGGGAAGGTGCTGGAGGACGTGGGGACGGTGGAGGTTAAAGGGGAGGAGGTGCCTGCTTTGCCCAGCGTGGTGGAGGATGAAGGGGTGAGGGGTATCAGGGGCATGAATGGTGTATCGGGACCGCAGGAGGAGCGGAAACGGGATGAAGGGAAGGGGAGGGTGAAGAAGTTCGAGGTCACGGCGTTTGGGGTGGAGCCTGATATTCAGTCGAGAGGGCTGGGGAAGAGGGTGTTGAGGGAGATCAGATGGGTGAATGAGAGGGGACTGTTTGGGGAGCGGATAGAGCGGAAAATAGAGAGGGGGCATGGACTTGTCAGGACGTGGAGGTTGCGGGGGGCTGAGGGTGGCGAGGTGAAAGGCATTGATCTAAGGAATTTGAGACGGACTGAAGAAGAGAGGTCAAGGTCGACGCAGAACGGCCAATCTCCTGGCGAGGATGATTTCGAGCCACCGGAACTGGTTTTAATGTGTGTGAGAGATGTGGGCTCGGAGAACTACTATCTCAAGCAGGGATTCAAGACCGTGGCAGACGGTACTGTGCCTGTGGGCATGTGGCATTGCAAGAAAGAGTGTACATGGGTTTACATGGAAGATGAGGAAGCTACGAGGCGATGATGTGAGCAAGGCAGACTACGTGCGCCAAATAGTATACATGTACATTTACAGATATAGATGCAACGACAGTAGAGCGAACAGACACTAGGATACGGAATAGAGTTTAAACAGTGCATGCATCGTTATATCTACCCATCCAAGACATCCGCTACCCAAATCCATCACGGCTCCCACGTGCATACAATGAACGACAAAAGGTAAGCTTTTGCCGACGGTACGGCCTATACATACAATTGAAAGGAGGTATCTATCTCAGCATCGACATCCTGATCTGCTAGAGATGCTCGAAAATGTGATGCTACATTGCCATGACTGGACTAATGGGGAATATGTGCAAATAACTTCATAAGACTACGGGTATCATAACCTTGCAGGCGCAGCTGCGGTGCCAGGCTGATTCGCAGTGCCCGCCTCCAAAGCCGATGGTGTAGGCTCTGCCTGCTGTGGCTGTGGTGGGGCCTGCTGTTCACCACTTCGACGAAGTGGGTTGTGTAATCTTGGGATTTGTAGCATGCGATTTCGCCAGCCATTTCCTCGTGATTGATTTGGTTCTCTGCGCTCGCCTGTTTGCACACCCTGCTGATGGGCCTGATGACCCTGTGGTCCGTTGACCATGAAAAATCGTGGTCCAGTAAGCACGCGGAACGGTAGACCTCCCCGACCACCACCGCCAAAGTAGGCAAGAGAAGGCTGCTGTGGCTGTTGCGCATTGGGGTCAACTTCTGGTCGAGGCTTTGGAACGTAGTAGTCCGCTTTGCAAAGAGGACAGCACGCCCGACGAGAGGTGAGCCATGGATCAACACAAGCGGCGTGGAAAGCATGTCCGCAAGTAAGGCCACGGACGTCATCGTCATCTTCGAGGTTATCGATGCAAATGGCACAAGTGTCGCCAGGCATTGAGAGCATCTCAGGCTGAACCGGAGCGCGGATCGGGTCGTCGTCGTTATCCGAGTCATCATCTGACGATGCTCGAGTGTTTGCAGCTGGCGCGGTAGAGTTGCGAGCAGTATTTGTCGCATCTTCTGGCTTCTTTTCCGCTTCCTTGTCCTTTTCGGTTCCAACCGAAGGTGAAGTAGTGGCAGTAGTGGCGGTCGATGTTTCTGGTGTGGGAGATGCTACACGAGATGGATTGTCCGGTCGCGGCGATGCTACTCGTGGTGTACCCGCCTGTTGCGTTTCCGGCGATTTTGATGCGTGATCGTGTTGAGCCAATTCGAGGGTGTTCGTGACGTGCCCAGCTGTAGTATCGTCTGCGTTGTTGCCATTCTGAACAGGCTCGCTGACACCTTCGACGTCCTTGACGCTGTTGGCCCTGCTTGGTGGTGCGGTCACACCGCCTTCGGTGGGAAGGCCATCTGCAGCCCGCTGCGCTCTCCACGCCTTGTACTTCATGAGAGGAAACCTCTCGTTTACTTCGTCCATTGTCATGAGCTTCTTCTCCCTCCTCCTTCTTTGCGGCCGCGGCACGGCCATGAGATCGATAGGATTTCCATCTTCACCCATCTGTCTTGCTCGGTTGCGTGCATTGTACCTGAAGCAGTACTTGACACCCACAATAATCCTGGAACAGGTTAGGAGGGACTTGTGGGATCATGGGTCAAGCATACCATAGGTTCGTGAAGACCACACCAAATCCAAGAGCCACGAAGAAGAGTAGTGGCGAACTCGTAGGACCATTGTTGTTGTTATTTGCCGGGGGCATGGATGTTGCAGTTGGGGACGGGACCACCATGGAACTTGAGGTAGCGGTCGACATGTTGGGCAATCGCTTTGATCAGCAGACGCAGTAAAGGTCTCTGATTGTCAGGTCTGATGAAGAAGAAGAAGTCTTCGAGTCCAAATGTGTGACAAAAGTGGAGCGGGTGCGACAACCAATATCCGTTTAAGCAGGCGTCATATAGCGGGCGGAAGAAAGCGTTGGTATTGTCACGCAACGGGCGGTGACGGATGCTTAGGAGCGATAAAGAAAGCGACCCGAACAATGTCGCGTGGTCGCTCTGATGCTTCTGGAGTAGTCGACGACGAATGCGAGACGACGCCGGTGTGATGGATTGAACGTCGTGACAAGACTTGGTTGTGTCGGTAGTGGTGGTTGGTGAGGCGAAACTTGATTTGGGATGCGCGGGCTTTCGTAATCTGCCGGATGCGGAGGTCCAGTCAGCTTTGAGAGTTTGGCTCGAGTTTTTGGCGCATGGAGGAATGGAAATAGATTCTATCGTAAGACGGCCAGAGAACGTCACTACTCGTCGGATCTCGAAGATGCTGACGTTACCTTACTATCCACAGGCACAGCAGTGGTATGTAGAAACAGAAAATGGCGACAACAAAAGATGCGGCGGCTGTGCAGAAGGATTATCCCAAGACGACATTTGACTCGTGGATACACCGATAGACGAGCGAGTCTCATGTGCAGGGTCGCCGAGCCTTTAGTCGATGACGGCAACGCCAGTCTTCTCTCATACACCTTCTCCACACCACCAGACCCAAAGTCAAAGGAAACCCGGCAGCCGACGGAAACACTAGCAAAGATCAAGCAGGGACTTCTTTTCGGGCCTGAAATCTGATAGGGACACATATGGGTTCGCTGTCGATCAACCGCCGTCTGCATCGTCAGAACGCATGTAGATTTGAGATTCACAACTCATGACGAGTCTCGAGCCGCTTGTGTACCTCTACAACATCACCTCTTGACCCCTCGCACCGCACTCGGAAATACATACCTCGCATACATCAAGGCAAGTTTCTGCCGATCCTTCCACGGCACCATCCTTCCGCATGCCTCTTCTACCCTACCGCTCTGGAACACATCCACAAACGTTCTTCAGCTTAACCTTTGGGTAGAGCAGCGAAGCTTCTCTCAACGGCATACCCAGACCTCTGAAGGGCAAGACATACACATCTGTCTACCACAACACGCTCTCCAGCTTTAACGGACTACACTCCTCTCGTAACTTACAGTATATCGAAGCAGAATAGGCATTGCGCTCCCGTGTCTCGCCGCACATTTCTCCGCCTTCTACGGGAAGATACACACCCGAAGACACACACACAAGAACAGCCAAGCAGCCACTCCACAGATCCAAGAAAGGAAGCTGCGTGGCCTCGTCAGCCACTCCACTCCTTGACCCCACACTGGCATCGAGGCTTGTCTCTGCCCTTACACTACACATCATCCACGACTGCGTAACAATCTGTTGTGTGGTAGTGCTGCCTATGCACATCCCCGGTAGCACATGAACATCAAACACTATATCTGATCTCATTCAAGTCTCATCTACAATACTGCTCCATCGTACCCTGTCGATAGGCAGAATGAACGCTTCCCGACAGCTCGCAGCACCGGACCAATGTCTTTCGCTGTCCTCTCTGAATGCACCAACCATCAAGGGTTTGTCAGGACTCATTTGAATTAATGTCGTACTGCACAGCAGTAAGTCTCTGTAAATGAACCATGCCTTCTGGCTGTCATACTCTTTGCGTTTCTGCTCCTCACTCCCAGAATGTGCGAGGTGGGAACTTGCACAGCATGCATTACAATCTGACTGGCCCACGATGCAGTGATGGTTTTGTCACCATAATTCTAGGTCGCAAGACAACCTTAACAGTCATCTCCTTTGCTCGACAAGCCCAGTGCATCCCACGAGTCCAACCATACTACCAAGCGAGACGGTTGTGATGTAGTGATCAAGCACACTATCCCATACCTTCTCGATATCCTTCTCCATAATCTGCTCAGTGCGCATCGGGTAAATGGTCCACGATCTCTTTGCCCGTCTTCACAAAGGACAAGGCTCGTAGCATTCATGCTTTGTATGGTGCTAGAGTCGCTCTTCTTTCCGGACGTTACCCAACGAGCTGTGTTGGTTCTAGTCTGGACCGTGGGATCACCGAAGAAGGCCAAATGCATCGTCCGTGTCGCTACGACCCATCCCTTGTCTGTTGTTGTGGCTTCCTAGATATAATAGCTCACAGGTAGGCTTCCAAGACGCTCTCGGTATGGGCCCACACTCGGGGCTGCACATCCCTGCGGAGGGAGGACATGACCTTGTCGTTTGTGGATGAATTGCACTTGCGATCGACGAGGAACAACCCCGGAGATCTCTCATGCGCTGTGTTCAAGCCTGACCCCGATTTGCAAGGAACCCCATGGCCGCCAAATGCTTGACTTGTGGCAATATACAAATGCAGTTGGCCGCCCTTCTCTTCGTTGAAAGCCAGCAGCCATATCAGAGGCTCCAGAAGGAACCATATGATCCAGGCAAGTGTTGAATTCGGCTGAAGTCCTCTCCTCACATTGCCAGTATTGATCCAGCCAGGCCACGAATGTGTAAATGTGATATTCGGGTTCTCGCTGGCCAGCTTCTCCATTGTAACTGTATTCATCGTCAAGTATTGCTTCTGAGCCTTAGCAGGGCCGAAGTGATCAGGCTCGCGGAGGTCGATATCGTCAAGATAGATTGACGATGACTCCAAACCTCCTCCCAGTACGCTGACGACTCTGGGAGCTGCTGCCCTATTCAGGAGGGGCAATAGTCGCATGATGAAAAGTATTCGTGAATAGTAGGAAAGTGTCATGGTGATTTCATGGCCCTCTGTCGTCTCTTGACGAGCTGTGAAGGGGGCGTAGCCAGTGGTGAGGAACAGTAAGTCGATTGCGTCCTCCTTATCCATGATCATCTTGCATGCGTCGCTGACCTCGGCAAGCAGTGATACTTCCGCTTCGATCCAGATTACTCTGGCATTCGAATTAATCATCCGCAGATTCGCGATGAAGTCTTTCGTCCTTTCCCGACTACTTCTTCGCCCAAGCAGATAGATTTTGACGGAGGCACCTGTCTTGACTAGAGCTTCCACTGTTGCTCTTCCAATTCCGGCTGTGCCTCCGACAAAGACGGCGGTGCGAGGTGTGGAGGCATTATCGAGTAGGCTGTTGCTGGCCAAGATTTCCTTGTATGCAACCATAGTGTAGAATTGATAGATTGACCTTTAAAGTATGTAAGGTAGGTTTGAGTATATGTTCGGCGAGCTGAGGGTGCTGCCTGACCCGCCGCTGCGGGAGGCCTGACGCACGACCGTTGGACTCGCAACAGGTCACGTGGGCTTGGTTGTTTCCGAATCCGTAGACCAGGTCGCTCAGCGCCGAAAGCGACCGTCGTCGCAGGTATAGCATATTTCGTTGACGCAAAAGATGGAGCACTTCAATCATCCTGCTCGCCCTCGTTGTCCCGTTTCCTCAGTCTTTCCACCCCGTTCAGCAGACCATCCAGGCTTTCCTGATCGGTTGGTGGTATTTTGATGTTGTTCAGCGCCTCGAACAGCGACGATGACGATGTGTCATGCTTCATAGTCAACCCGGTGTCCAATCCCTCAAGCGCGAAGGTCTGCAGCCGCTTCCTTTGGCTAGAAAGGAGAACCTTCCCTGCACCCAGATCAATGAGATCCATGATTTGACCCTGGTCGGAAGTATCAACGATCGAAAAACTGCCGTCGGGTACAGTCAAATTGGATGAAGTAATCAATGCAAGTTTACTGATACCCTCGCAAGCAACGATGACAACGGAGGACGAGTTGCTCGTCACGACTGTCCAGATATTGCTTACAGCAATCTGCTTCTTATTGGATCCTTGGTCGTTTTGTATCGGCCGAAGGTCTTTCCGGCCAAGTAATTGTCCAGTGGTCCAATCCCACACGCCCAACCAATCATCGCCACCAGCACTGACCAAGATATTGGTGTCGGGGATTTGGCGGACGCGGTGGACAAACTCAGTATGACCAAGACAGTAACTTTCGGTGACATGGGCTTGAGGTATACCTCGAGACACTCTGATATGCTCGTCTCTGTCGCAAGTGACGATGTACCGGCGGCGCTTCCCATTGACTTCGAGTGTTGTTAATTGCATGTCAGTAAGCATGGAGACATGACCGAGAAGGAGCTTGTGCTCGAAGGCCGATGGCTCCTTTGTCAACTTGATGAGCTTTCCTTTGGCTCTCATCTGCTCCTGTAATGCTTTTAGATTCCGCTTCGTGTGTACAGTCGTCTCAGTCGCAGTCGGCTCGTAAACTCGCTTCTGTTCCGCTCCATTGCTATGTGTAACCTGGGCTTCTCCATCTTCCGAAGGGTGCAGCGGTAAAGCATAAACATCTCCAAACTTGTCACCGCAGATGATTGTCTTGCTGTCATCTGTGATTTGGATTGCAGAAGGCCTCTTCGGCATACACCTTTCACTAAGCGAGACAAGGACGCCTTCTACGATAGTGAAGACTCTGATACACTTGTCGACTCCAGTGACTGCAACAATGTGCTGCTGATCGGGTGCGACGATTACATGCGTGATCGTTGGCTGAAGCGTGCTTTTTTCATGATCGAGTTTTCGCTTCTTAGACTGTGGTTCCTTGCCATTCTCTTCTGCCTTTTAATGTCAGATTCAGATCATGGCTTACTAAGAAACTTCAAGGTCAAATATGAGGGAATGACCTACACCGTTGCTCGCTGATGAGTGAGGCCAACGCGAGATCACTTGATTGGAACCTTCTTGCCGACTCAAACGTGCCGAGATCAGAGCAGGACCGCAAGCAGCGATCAATATTGAATCTTCCCCCGACGGTGAAGCTTTGCAAAGGACTTGGTAGGGATGCGGAGCGCTCATTTTGCACACGGCTTTCTCAAGTCGCCACAGGTCAGCCGATGTACTTTTCATATCGATGCATGAATACGGCGGCGAAAAATGGTTGGTCTTGGCTGTCGGTAGCGGGCCGAGCAGCAGCCGGTTGATCTTCGGCCGCGGCCACAGATGGGATATCGGCGACTTCAGTTTTGCGAAATTGACTTCCACAGCACCACCAGCAACTTCTTATACCCAAAACTCAACGAAAACTTGCCTGAAATATCCCTATTCTCGTCGAAAGATCGCAGACATGGGGGGCAAGTCAGAAAACAAGGCCGGCTACTTCGACAAGCTCAAGAACCTTCTCCAGGACTACAAGTCGATCTTTATCGTCACAGTCGACAATGTCTCGTCCCAGCAGATGCACGAGATCCGTCAGTCTCTGCGCGGAGAGGCTGTCGTTCTCATGGGCAAGAACACCATGGTATGATGCGGTCACGGCAACTTTGGGGAGCCATTGCTAACATGCGAAGATTCGACGTGCCCTCAGGACCTTCATCCCCGATTCCCCAGAGTACGAGGCGCTCCTGCCCTTCATCAAGCTCAATGTCGGTATGATCTTCACCAACGGCGACCTCAAGGACATCCGCGAGAAGATTTTGTCCAACCGTGTGGCTGCGCCAGCCCGTGCTGGTGCCATCGCTCCCGGTGATGTGTTCGTTCCCGCTGGCAACACTGGTATGGAACCCGGCAAGACCTCTTTCTTCCAGGCTCTCGGTGTCCCCACCAAGATCGCCCGTGGTACCATCGAAATTGTGTCCGATGTCAAGGTGTGCGAGGCTGGCGCAAAAGTTGGAGCTTCCGAAGCAACACTTCTGAACATGCTGAACATCTCCCCGTTCACATACGGTATGAGCATCAGCCAGATCTACGACCAGGGACAGACCTTTGACTCCAGCGTTCTGGATATCGAGGAGAGCCAGCTGCTCAAGGCTTTCAGCTCCGCGATCACCACTATTGCTGCCATTTCCCTGGCCGCCAACTTCCCTACCCTCCCATCCGTCATGCACTCCGTTGTCAACAGCTACAAGAACGCCATCTCCGTGGCTATTGAGATTGACTACGAGTGGGACGCTATCCACGAGCTCAAGGACCGCATTGCCAACCCTGATGCGTACGCTGCAGCTGCTCCTGCTGCCGGTGGTGCCGCTGCTGCCAGCTCTGACGCCCCAGCTGCAAAGGAGGAGGCCAAGAAGGAGGAAGAGGAAGAAGATGAGGATGAGGACATGGGCTTCGGTCTCTTCGACTAGACGTCTGCAAGGACATGTTTCTTCGAGACAGCCATACCCCGAATCAAAGCCTTGAAAATTCAGATCTCCGTGAGGTGACAGTTGCGAGATAGCAGCGAAATGTGCGGCACACTGGAGATGCTTTTTGCTGCACATCTTGCGCATCAGGTACGTTTCGTTCTTTACCCTGCACTTTCAGAATGATTATACATTTTTAACCCTGATCTTCAATGAAGATAAAAACGCAACAACAACACTCTAATTTTTTCATGACTACATCTCTACACATTACCAGTCTTGTTCCTTCAACTTTTGAAGCAATCACTGACGTCTGATACAGATCGAAGTGATAACTCGCCATGCATGTACCGCCTGCGCGTTACTCAGATGGCATCTAAATTTGCCCTGAACCAGTAATCCGTCCACTCCGTATACCCTCCCAGACTCTTACACATCCCATTACTGGCCGCGTTCCACGTCGCCACGTCCGCATGCGCCAACCACTCCCCTTGACTCCCCTCCTCCTTATACTGCTGCACATACCAGCCTAAATTCTCCTTCCACACCTTCAACGCCAACTTCTTCGCCAGCCCCCGTCCCCTCCACTCCGGCTCGACATGCAGTGAAGTCAAGCTCGAATCCACCCCCAGAAATGCCCACGCTATCGGCTTCCCGTCCCCTTCCTGTAATTGAAAGATAGCGGCAGAAGGCAACATCCTCAACGTCCTGTCCTGCCTACCAATGCTCGTCCTGCTTCTCACAAGCGGGTAGTCCTCCGCCCTGACCTCCCCCCACCTCAGTCCTTCCGGCAGCTGTAGATCGGCATCACTGAACGTCCTCTGCCCTTTGCCCTTTTTGCCCTCCTGCCCGTCTGCCCTCCCCTCCCAGCCAAATGAACCATGAAGGTCAAAGATCCACTTATTACACCGCTCCGGCAGCCCGTCTTTGCCCACCTGCTCGTCGATGAATTTGGGGTCTAGTATACCGAAGCTATGTAAGATGCGGACTGTAGATTCGTGAACGGAGCCGATTAGAGCTTGTTGCTTGACCTCTCCGCCATCCTGTGCTGTGCCTGTGCCGTTTTGTGAAGTAGAGGGGAGGTACAGGCCTGAGTCCCGGATGTGTGTGATGTATGCCCTCAGAAGGGCGATCACAGCGGGGTCATGCTCGGGAAGCGAGCTGTCCGCAGGGCCCTGCTCAGAGCTGGGTTGTGGGGGGTTCGCCACTTCCCAGCTGCCGAAGAGGAAGATCTGTGTCTCTGGTCCGCGGTCGGGGTCGGAGTAGGATATTAGCCACGGCGTAGAAAGAGACTGGTTCGGGTTTGAGAGTAGAGATGGAGGGAAAGAGAGGATGATTCGTGTTACTGAGGTGAAGTGTGCGAATTGCATGCGGCGGTAAATGGGTATGGACAGTGGGAGGTGGGCGCGTAGTAGAGAGAGGACTGCAGGGACCAAAGGAGGCGAGGTGATCGGGCTGAACGAGTGAACCTCTGGCGCCATGATGCAGGACAAGCTCAGATTGAGCAAAAAGCAACGCTATGCAAGTCGTGAAAAGGTGGGCATGTCTACGGCTAATGCGAAAGTGCTAGTGTCATGTGCAGTGGCACAGTCATCCAACATAGACACGCACCACATGACTCGTCGCTATCACGCCCACCATAGTAATTGCAGATTGATATCAAACAGTATTCAAGAGGATTGATACTCTCTAGCATGGCTTTCATTCGATGATCGCTGCAACATGCAGGATTGCTATTATCAGCGAAACGGGATCTACTGTCTCTACAAATGACAACCAGCAATGCCATGCGCCCGCCCGCAGAACTCCCATCATCTTCGTTCGATAAGATGCAATTACTCGTAAAGGACGTAAGGATGGTGCAGATCGTCTATTGCGACTGGCACTGGACATTCTGACCACCTCCCATCTCCTCATCGTCCTCGTCTCCGAGCCCGCCACCAGTGGCACGAGCAGCCTCCCTCTCGGTGTCGACCTTGTCCAGAGTGAAGTCCTCAGTCATGGCGTTCTCGGGAGGTACGGATTGTGGGTTGCGTGGTGGCAGAACGCTCTCAAGCGCAGCAACTTGCTCTTCATTCATAGGCTCTCCGTCTGGGCCACCAAGGCGGTCGGGGAACTTGACGTCGAACTGTACGTAGAGGTTGCCGAAGTCGTGGTGGCGGTAGCTTGGCATACCTTGTCCACGGATGACCTTGACCTCGCCTGCATTATGTCAGAATTGGAATCTGGTACTATGATGTTTGCTTCGCTTACCTGGAGCAATCACATCACCTGGCGCAATCTCGACAGTCAGCCACCGCTCGTCGAGATGTTCGATGTAGATGGCGCCGCCGGCAAGAGCAGTGAGAAGGTCGATTTCCGCACGGAAGAAGAGATCGTCGCCACGACGCTGGAAACGAGCATGTGGCTTCTGCTCAATCTCGAACTGCACATCACCTGGCTCCACACCTGGCATCTGATCGCCCTCGCCGTTGAAGTTGAGCTTGGTTCCACTCTTGACGCCCTTGTCGACATGGACATGAAGCACCTTCCTCTCGACCACAGTCTTCTTGCCGTGGCAAGCCTTGCATCGGTCTTTGTCGCGAATCTGCTCTCCCTCTCCTTGGCAATCAGGGCAGACAGTCTGGAAGCGCTGGATCATGGGACCCATCTGGCGCATCATTGTCTTCATACCGGCACCATTGCATCCTGAGCACGTCTTGACTGCGCCCTCCTTGCCGCCTCTACCCTGGCACGATGAACAAATGACCGACTTTTGCAGCGCAAGCTTCGAGACCTTGCCCTTGTAGATATCCTCGAGGCTGACCTTGTGTACATGGTGAATTGTGCGGGCTTTCTTTGGGCCGGTGTCCCTCATGCCGCCCATTCCACCTCCGAAGATGTTGCTGAATCCACCGCCCCCGAAGAAGGAGTTGAAGAGATCTTCAGCAGCCATTCCACCGCCGCCCATGCCGCCTTGCTCGAGACCTTCCTTTCCATATTGATCATATATCTGGCGCTTCTGCGGATCGGAGAGGACTTCATAGGCTTCTGAAAGCTCCTTGAACTTTTCTGCGGCTTCTGGGTTATGTGCGTTCTTGTCTGCAACGTGTTAAAAAGCGCTATGGTTGGTTTCACGTTCGAAGGACATACCAGGATGGTGCTTGAGTGCTCCCTTCCTGTAGGCTGACTTGAGTTGTGATTCGCTTGCGTCAGGTGCGACGCCCAAGATCTCGTAGAATTTCGTGTCTTTGACCATGATGGCTGGTCGAGCGTGAGTTAAATATTATCAAGCCGTGTCACACTTATGAAATCAGAAAGTTGTGGTTGTGAAAGTGAAGATGACAAATGTGGTGAGGGATCAAGATTGCCTTCGGGTAAGAATCAGGAGCCAATGATTCCGGGCTGCTTGAGACAACCAGTTCTGCGACGGAGCTGAGCCTGCTCTTGTAGTATATGGTAGAGGCGATGATGCTCGCACGGTGGACTGGGCAAGAAACTCGAAAAGTTGGGCACAATCTTGATTTGACAGTATGTTGACTTATTCCGTAGAAAGAAATCTTCAATTGCCTGACCTGAGGTTGCGGCTGATCCGCGGACTTCGAAAGTCTTCCGCGAGATTCGACAAGCATCTTGAGCGACTGCAGAACCATTAAAGATCAAAAAGTGGTACACAGAGCAGAGAATATGGTCACATTGAGGAACTTCAGTAATTCATATGAGTATCATGCCAGCAGTGCTTATACAAAATACGATGGTAGTCCCTTCTAAGACAGTAGTCCATCAGAAAGGACCCCGGCGTGACTTCTGCACTAGGATGCATTGAGATCGCTAGCATCGGCCCGAAGCGACGAACTGCCCGACTGTCCGGTGGTGCGAGGGACAATCGCACGTGAAAATCTTGGCTGCATCATTGCCCAAATACAATAATTGTTATCCACTGTCTATACTGCTCCACTAATGGTCAACATGGAAAGCGATCAAGGCTTCAAAATTGCAGTGGAGGAGGCCAAAAAGGGCGCCGCAGAGGGCGGCATTCCCATTGGAGCATGCTTGGTGGCTGCGGATGGCAAGGTGCTTGGAAGGGGACACAATATGCGCCTGCAAAAGTCGTCCCCAACGATTCACGTACGATGCTGAAGCTGAGCTTGCATTGAACGGCTCTAACGAATAGCCAGGCCGAAATTGCTGCACTTGAGGATGCAGGGCGTCAACCTGCCTCGTCCTACAAAGGTGCAACCATGTACACCACTCTCAGTCCTTGTGATATGTGCACTGGCGCCTGTATTCTGTACAAAATCGGCCGCGTCGTGCTGGGCGAGAACGAAACTTTTGTTGGCGGAGAGGACTACCTCAAACAGCGAGGAGTCGAAGTCGTGAACGTTCGCAGTACTGAGTGCGAGGACCTGATGCGCAAATTCATCAAGGAACATCCTGAAGACTGGTGGGTGCAGAACATGCACAGAAAGTCCTCATAAGCTTAGTCGTTTCGCAGGTATGAAGATATTGGAGAGGACTGAGCATGCACCACTACCAGTCGCCCAATAGCATGTTCCGGTCATGCATCTTTTGCTCTGCTTCTGAGGACGTCCCATTGCTGGGCTTGATTTCTAGAGCGTGACTTGTAAATATGCCTGTACAGATGAATGGAAGTGGCTTCATGTACCAGCTTGCGCATGTATCTGCGTGAAATAGAACTTGAGATCGTCTGGATCTACGCCGGGCGTCACACCTATAACTGTTAGTATTGCCCACCTTATGACGAGACTCGTCATTGCTTACCGTGACCGAGGTTGGCTATCCACCCCTGCTTTCCGCCGGCAAAACCGACGACCATCTCGCGAACTGCGGCAGTGATGGCTGCTCTGTCGCCGTACAGGATACCGGGATCCGCGTTGCCTTGCACCACCTTGCCGTACTTCTGTGCCACCTTATATGCATCCGCAGGACGGTGTAGCCAGTCCAAACCAATGACGTTGTAGTTTGTCTTGCAGAGATCCTCTAGAGCATACCACGCGCCTTTCGCGAACACCACCATTGGGACGACTTCTTGCTTCAACTCGCGCAACCTTTCAGGCAGGTGATCGGCAATATATACCAAGTAGGGTAGGGAGAACTCGGCGAATGTGGCAGGAGACAGCTCTCCTGCCCAGCTGTCGAAGACCTGTACAATTTGTGCTCCAGCGATCACTTGCTCTGCCAGATACTCGACGCAAATCTCGGCAATCTTCTGCAGCAGTCTCTTACTCTCCTCGGGGTATTTGTAGATCCACGTCTTCACCTGCTTAAACATCTTGCTCCCTCCTCCCTCAACCATGTATGACAGTAGAGTCCAAGGTGCTCCTGTGAAACCAAAGAGGGGCACTCGTCCGTTCAGCTTCTCGCGGGTAAGGGTGATAGCCTTGTAGACGTAGCCGAGCTCCTTCTTGATGTCCACTTCTTTGTCCATCAACTCTTGGTACTGTCCATCTTCAGGGTCGATCAGTGGATCCGGGAAGACGGGTCCCTTCTTGTCCTCCATGCGCACGATCATGCCCATTGCTTGAGGAATAACTAGGATATCGGAGAATATAATAGCTGCGTCGATGAGACCGTCGTACCTGTCGATCGGCTGGAGAGTCAAAGTCGAGGCAATTTCTGGGCTCTGACAACACTCGAAGAAATCACGGCCACCTTTCGCCTCGTGATACTCTGGCAAGTATCGGCCAGCCTGTCGCATGATCCAAATGGGCGGCCGTTCTACCCTCTCACCTAGTCAGGTGTCAGCTAGTGGTCATACCAGCCAAAGTTGAAGCATACCTCTTGCAGCCCGTAGGAGCAGATCGTTCTTCAGTGGAGCGAAAGGCATTCTTGCAGACTATTCCGGAAGATCCGGAAAGGGAGGTCACGAGAATTAGTTGTGACGAGAAGGAAGGGGCCAATATATAAAAATACAGGTTGCCATCTCCAATCCCGAAGAAGAAGCTCTCCGAGGCACATGACTCGCGGTGCGATATCAGGCCTCTTGTTTCTCTGCATATGCTCTACGGCTGCAAGTCCTTATTTGTTGCCTAGCAAACACTGTACCCAAATCTGCTTGCTTCATACACGTTTGTGTATTGACAAGGCCTCAAGGCGCGATGCGGCTCTCATGGTCCTTTCCCACACACGATCAGTTACACGCCTATGAGGCTGTTCCTTAGGACAGCGGCGAATGCTCGCGCTACGCCAAAAGGATTGAGACAACCCGTCGTGCTACTTTCAGTAGCTTCACATCCAGTATGGCAGAAATCGTTGAGCCGCAGTCCCCAGTCGCGAGGGGCAAAGACCAAGTCACAGGTCAAGCTCAAAAGCCTACCACAAGGTGCGCTTGGAAGTGTAGCACCCAAGGAGGTCCTGGTCGATGAAGCGCCAACTTATCCAACGGTGATCCAGCAGCATCTTAATAATGTCAAGAAGTTTACAGACTGTGTCGTCCTCACAAGGGTCGGCAATTTCTACGAGCTCTACGCAGAGCAGGCGGAACGTTATGGTCCACTTCTGGGACTCAAGGTCGCGAAACGAAAGACTGGTCTGGGTCCGGTGGCGATGTCAGGCTTCCAATTCTATCAGCTGGACAAGTATCTCAAGCAGCTTGTGCAAGATCTTAACCAATCGGTGGCCATCTCCGAGGAGCAGCGCAATTCTGCTGCAGACCAAGTCAAAGCCGGAGGACTCATGTACAACAGAAAGGTCACAAGAGTCATCACGGCCGGAACGCTGATCGATGAGAGCTTTGTCGATCCATTGGACAACAACTATCTCATGAGCATCATCTTGTCACCAGCGCCCGAGGGGTCCCACACAGATCAGGCAGGTCCAACTGATACAGACCAGGCTGTTGGAATCAGCTGGGTCGACCTGTCGAGTGGCGATTTCTTTACACAGCAAACAACGCTCGGCGGGCTGGGCTCTGCAATCGCTAGAATCTCTCCACGAGAGGTTTTGCTTCCAGTCAAGCTCGAGCAACTCAATCCTGGAGAAGTGAAGACTCTACTCGGCGAAGTTACATATACCCTGAACTTTCACGAGAGTAGTCACGCTTTTGATGAGCCGTCTTCATGGAATGAGATGATAGACCGACCCATAACAGTGGAGGCCACCAAGTTCTCCCCGTCAGAAGCGCGGGCTGCTTCGCTACTCCTTGACTATGTGTCGAGCAGAATCCAATCGGTCAAGCTCACACTACGTGCTCCTATCCAGCGAAACGATCGTGACACCATGAGGATCGACAAGCACAGTCTTCGTGGGCTTGAAATACGAAGCACTATACGGGACGGGGTTGCCCAAGGCAGTCTTCTTCACACCATTCGAAGGACGGTGACGAAGTCTGGCGCTCGTGCCCTCTCGCAGCGACTGCTTTCCCCAAGCATGTCAATCACTGCCATCAACAACCGTTTGGATCTCGTTGATGAGCTCGTGGAGCATGAAGTACTACATGAAACCATACGAAGCCTGCTAGAACGGACCTCTGATACACCTCGTCTGATACAAAAGTTCTCTGTTGGTAGGGGCGACGCAGACGATCTGCTGAGTATCGGAAGAACCATAGACATTGTGGAGAGCCTTTTCGGTGTGGTCAAAGATCATGTAAGTCCATCGACGGAAGCAGCTCGGGTTATGGCACTCCTCGACGATATGAATGCTGTAGATTTCAGCCGACTCGCAAAACTAGCCGGACGGATCCAGAAAGCGATTGATGAGGAAGGCTTGTCAAGACAACACATTGCGGAGGGTGACGAAGCCACTGCCCTGTCCGGATTTGCAGAGCAAGTGGAGGAGAGTGAGGATAGCGGTAAGAGGTTCAAAAGGCCTGGAGTCAAGGATGCATCTAAAGACATCGAGACCATGGACGATATCTGGATCATGAAAAGAGATGCAAGCCCGACGCTAAGAGCAGTCCATGGAGAGCTTGAACAGACATTTGTTGCGAAAGCCGGTCTTACTGAGCGCTTACGGGCTCAGCTCAAGACGAATAGCCTGCTGCTCAAGTGGTCTGCTCAATCAAAGTATTTCTGCTGGGTCAAGGGCAAAGACCGCAATCTCAGCATTACCGGTGCACATACCATAGGCAGCACCAAGTCGACCCGATCCTTTGTCCTTCCCGAATGGTCAGCTCTTGGCGCATGTATCGATCAGACTCGTGCTCGCATCCGAGCAGAAGAGGCCAGAGTGTTTGCAAGTTTGCGCGATGAAGTGATCGCCAATCTGGTCAAACTCCGTCGCTGTTCGACCATCCTTGATGAGCTCGACATAGCATGCTCATCAGCCACTCTTGCAAAGGAACGCAATTTTGTCCGACCGATACTGCATTCTGGCCCGACTTCACGCATCGTTGGAGGCCGCCATCCGATGGTCGATGTTGGTCTTGAGAACTCGGGCCGTAGCTTCACTGCAAATGACTGCGAGCTGACAAACGACAAGCGAATTCTGCTCATCACCGGGCCCAACATGGCTGGTAAGAGTACATACTTGCGACAGAACGCTCTCATCGCAATCCTTGCGCAGACAGGCTGCTACGTTCCTGCTGACTATGCTGAGCTCGGCCTAGTTGATCAAATCTTTTCCAGGATTGGGAGTGCAGATAATCTGTTCAACCACCAGAGCACCTTCATGGTCGAAATGGTCGAAGTGGCTGAGATCTTGAATCAAGCTACCAGCCGTAGCTTTGTCATCATGGATGAGGTCGGAAGAGGCACGACGCCTGAGGATGGAGTGGCTGTCGGATATGCTTGTCTGAAATACCTACACAACAAGGCCGGGTGCAGAACGCTGTTCGCCACGCACTTCCACGCCCTGGCTGATATGACGGAAAATATGCCTGGTGTGGCGCCATGGTGCACGGATGTTGAGGAGACACCCGACGGAGGATGGATATACGTGCACAAGCTGCGAAGAGGTGTAAACAGGGACAGCCACGCACTAAAAGTGGCCAAACTAGCCGGCTTACCTAGCGAGGCCATTGAAACCGCAAGAGAAGTGCTGGATAGTCTTCACTCCCCTATACAGAAGTCCCACATCGAGGACGATTCTTTCCGCCGCAGCGCTACAGCCAGCGGATAATGTACATACACAAAAGCTAGATACCCATAAGCATCTCCCTTCTCACTTCTCCTTTCCCCTCACTCCTCGATGTCTACTGAGAAGGCGGGTCCTCCCCCTTCACCGCCAGCCACGCACTCAATGGATCCGCCCAAATATCCCACCTCCCGATCCTCCCTTCCTCATCAAACCCACTCAGCACCCAGATGAACTTCTCCTCCCACTCCTTCCCCGTCTTCACCGCCTTGAACTTCCCTTTCCCCACCGACGTCACAGTCCCGTTCCCCTTGCCGAACCCATCCCCCGCGTCCCCTTCCCCTTTCGCCTCGGGATCTACCACGATCTCAGTGGCGGAGGGGAAAGAGTCAGCTTGGGGCTCGAAAGCTAGGGTTCCGCCGAGCAGGGTAAAATATTCCAGGCAGTCGTCTTTGCCGGTAAAGTCGCGGCCGAGGAAAGGCAGGAGGGTTTGGGTCCAGCTGGGGCCGTGTTCGTGGATGGTCGGGGAGGGGGTAAAGTGCGTGGCGAGGATGGTGGGGGGTGGGTTGGAGGGGAGGTCCTGGAAGGCGGCGGAGAAGGCGAGGGCGCGGTTGCGGAGTTGCGTTTTGCGCGTTATGGGGAGCTCGTTGAGGGCCATTGCTGGGTGTGTTCTTGGGTATTTCGGGGTTGATGAAGCTGAGACGACACTGGTAGAAGATGGGAGACCCAGGCTCCAGCAGGTACCGCCTTGTGTTGAAGCTGGAATATTACAAAGTACGAAATAGGGATCCGATGATCTTGACAATTTAGTCTGGCTGTGCTGGACATATAAGTAGAATTGTTCTGGATCGTCGGTAGGGATTATGCTCGTGAGAAAAATTATGGTGGAACGCTTCCGACGTCACTTGGTACACTTCCGCCATCAAACCGTAGGGAGATAAGGGGCAACAAATTCGATTCCACTATATGTTACTTTCTATGGAGTCACCATGCTTTCTAAGCGGTAGTGTTGGCTCTGGCGTAGGAGATGAAGTTGCCACCTGCAATGAGGTTGGCGGGCGGAATTGCCCACTCGCCAGTCTCGGTGTTGAGCGCAAGGGTACTATTCACACCAGTGACAACACCAGGATTGACACCATCCTTCAAGGATCCGGTAGTGACACTTCCACCTCCGATAGGGCGTGCGAGACGGTTGCTACCAGAGACGGTGGTAAAGTTGCCGAGGGGAATGTCCCAGGCATTCCTCAGCCGAACAGTTGGTGCACCATAGTACTCGGCCCTGGCCTCCTCAGGGGTCAGAGTGAGCTTCAAGTAGCCACGGAAATAGCCCTCGTTCCACATGAGCTCAGCATTGTCCCGCGTGAGCTCGTCGGCCTGCTGGTTGGCCGAGGCAACAGACCCGCCAAAGCCGGATGAGGACACAGCAGTGACGGCAAATTCGACACCAATACTACCTTCGCCAGTAGCTTGGTTGTATGCTGGAAGTCCGTCTTGTCCGTTAAGAGCTGCGTTGGGTGCAGACTGAGAGTCGAGCTGGACAAGGTCGGAAACCCAATTGGCGTGGCTGTCGCCCGCCAACATGATATTGTTTCCGATATCATCTCCGTAGAGCACCTGATACGTCCTGTTACGGTTACTCTGGTATCCGTCCCACTGATCGTAATTGAACGGGAGATCAATTGACCCGAACCAAGATGTAACATTGATGCGCGAGAAGACAATCTGATTACCGATGACACGCCAAGTGGCGCCGCGCTCCTTGGACTCGCGGAGAGTGCGATAGAACCAGTTCTCCTGATCTGACCCCATCAAGGTCCTGCCAGCATCGTTGTAGATATCAGGCAGATAGTTCTCATTCCAATTAAGATCTGTGATGCTGCGATCGTAGTTGCGGGTATCAAGGATGGTCAAGTCGAGCAGCTTTCCGAGACGGAAGTTACGCCAGATACGAAGGTTGTTGTCGAGGTTGACTTGCCTGATGGGCATCCATTCGAAGTATGCCCTCACAGCGTTCATCTTACGCTGCTCTACGCTGACGCCACCCGCGCGGTTGAACGAGTCCTCGGTATTGTTGAGAGCCGACGACGAGTCCCTCCATGCGTTGTTAGCAACCTAAATCAGAGTCAGTGCGGGCCAGAAAACATGTGCAGCGAAAAGACCTACCTCATGGTCGTCCCATGTGGTGACCCAGGCGAAGTTCTGGTGGGAGAGGCGAAGATCGAGGTCAGTCCTGTACTGGGCGATACGGGTACGGTAGTCGAAGAGCGAGTAGATTGTCCTCGGGGGATTCGTTGCTCTGGCATCACGGCCGAGTACACCAGTGCTAGTCTCGTAGATATAGTCTCCAAGATGGACGAAGTAGTCGACCTCGTCCCTTCGAGCAGCATTACCGTAGGCGTTGAAGTATCCGCTGGGGTAGTTACTGCAAGAGAAAACAGCAAGTCCGATCTGTGTTGTGTCATCGTTCTCATTAGGAGCAGTCTTGGTGCGGCCGATAGGGCTCTTGTTTGAACTTCCGCAGACAGTGAACTGATAATAGTAGGTTGTGAACGGGCTGAGACCGCCAGCTTCGACCTGAGAATTATAGTTAGCGAGGGTCGAGGCTACCAGCATAGGACCTGCTTACCTTGACAGTGTAGTCAATATCGCTTGTAGTGTAAGCTCGACCGCTGGCGACAGCAGCGCCGTTGAGGTCCTTGTCGGTGGATACCTGCCAGTCGACACATACAGGACGAGTGCTAGCCCTGATGTAGCGCTCGGTCTCATGGCTGTACAAGGCGACTGTGCCCTCCACTGTCACGTTCGACCTGTCATTCTCGAACTGAGGAGAGATTCTGGTCCAGAGGATGACCGAGTCGGCGTATGGATCGCCCTGTAGGAAGTGTAAGCCAAGTCACGGGCCGTTAGGGAGCATCTTACAGAGGCGATGCCATGAGTGAAGTTGAGAGCAGCTGGATCCCATGTGCTATTTGCTTGTCGCTTTTCCAGACCAGCGTGTCTCTTAACAACTTTAGGAAGATCTATGCCCATAGAAGGATGATTGAAGGAAGGAGAAGCAAAGTTGAGATTGCCATCGTAGCTAGCAAAGGCTCCTACGGCGAAAGACGCCACAGCAACAGTTGAGAACAGCATATCGGATGCTCTGAAGAAAAGCTCTCGAACTCTACAAATCAGATGACTTACCAAATGCAGACTACTTATACTCGCAGTCTCTCTTCTTCAATTTTGCTCGCTCTGGGGCGGCGCCGTATTCGAAGACTCCCCATGCTGGATTGAAATTTTGGTCCACTATCAAGCTCAGTAGGGAAGGTGAGATGCTTCACTGTCGATCCAGGTACGCGAGGTCATGGCTAATCGTTGGAGAAACCAATCACAGTGGATGTAAAGAGAACATGTCTCGAGAGCCGCTCGTAGTGCTGGTAAAGCACGAGGAGAAGTCGAGGCTTGGGATTGGCTCGAAGCTGCGGAGTGGGATAGGCGGCTCGGATGAATCAGCCAGGTTGGGGGCCTGCATGCGCCATTGAGCAGCTAAGCTATATTGCAAGCTTCCATCTTGTCCATTAGAACACACACTAGGTAGTTCATTTGGCCTGGGATACTTCCCCAATGCCGACTTGGCGACCTGAGCATTGGAACTCTCACGTAAGTGGTTTGATACAGCGGTCATTGGCTCATGCTTTGGAAAAGTGCAGTCTTTCCACTCTTGTGCTGGGAATAAAGCAGCCGCGTTGAGAAGTGTTCATTTTACGTTCTTGATCATTGTTCAAATTATGGTACACTAGAAGCAAGGTCGTCGTTTCGAGAACGACTGACAAAAATTGACTTATGTCTTCGTGGTGGCGAAGACATGTTACGGTGGAAAGTTGGGGTATCTGCAGACATTCGACTGCCAGTCTTCCATGTTCAAGAGTACTCCTCAGTACAGAATCGTCGATTGAATTCGTTAAAGAGCCTTGGGCTGATCTCATCGCTGGTGTTTCCCTGTACCGTCCAGAGGACACCTAGCTTGTCATAGTATTCGAGAAGCGGAAGGCTCGTTTCCTCGAACTTGGCCAGTCTCGCAGTCCAGACTTCTGGCCGATCGTCATCTCGTTGCGTCAGTGGCTCGCCGGTAATATCATCCTTGCCATCGACCTTCGGCGCGTTGAAGGTAGTATTGTATACGCGACCTGATGGCGCGTGCACCCAGCGGTTGCAAATGCGGTCAAGGATGACACTTGACGGAGTCTTGATGTTGACCACAAGATTGACAGGCAGTAGTTTTGCGAGAGATTCGGCTTGAGAAGCAGTCCTTGGAAAGCCGTCCAAAATGAAAGACGCATCTGGACTGTTACTATATTCGTAGGCATCCTGGGAAGAAGGCATTGAAGTGATGAAGTCGTCTCCTTGTTCAGACGCAGCATCGAGAGAAGCAGCCATGGAATTAAGGGTGTATGGCGTTCCAGAAGACGTCGACTTGATCCAGCCACGTCCCGTCAGCTCCGACATAATGAGGCGAAGGATAGTACCATCTGGAACAAGACTGCCAGACTTGATGAAGTTTTCGGCCTGAATACCAAGGGCCGTCTTTCGCCTGACATTGTCTCGAAGGAGATCTCCAGTGCTTATCGAAGAGAGCTGGGGATACCGGCGCAGCATTCTCTCGGCCTGTGTACCTTTGCCTACACCTGGCGCGCCGACAAGGATGACGCGCGCCGCTTTGCGCAGAGGCATGTTGTAGAACATGTTGACTAGGTATACTGGAGACGTTGGTAGAGAATTGAAGAAGATCCTATGATATTCGTGGGAATGTCGTGGTAAAGTGGGAGGCCCCGAGTGAGCTGGCGGTCAACCGGAGGTCTAGGTCATGATGAACGAGATAGTCGGCTCCAAGTAGATACACAGTTCGCAGGTAGACCAGCACGTGCGGGCACGAGGAGACCGACGAGCAATGCCTCGTTGCCGAGGTCGAAAGGTTGATGGAATGTGAGGAGAGATATGTAATCTGGGTAGCAGGATGGAAATGGTGAGACTCAACCTGGATGCCGGGGAATTGACGAAATGCTCGGACCAGAAGCGGGGGTTTGCGGAGACGCGCTTTTGCTCGCCGGAAGAAGATCTAAAAGTCCGAGGAACAGCACGTGATCAGTGAAACGCAGAAGGATTCTCGAAGGTCCATCGCGCCCTGAACCCGAGAACAGTGGATGCAAGGAACTCAAGGCGCCGACATCACCGACATCGACTCCGGAGCTAACTCAATCCAACCCTTTCGAGGAAATCTCGTCAACGTTCCAATACAGCTCTCCTTGTCTCTGCTTACTCCTTCTATTTCGTCTCGTCTTCTACTTCTGTCGACATCTTCCCTATAATCCTCACAACCATCGTCGCCATCGAAATCCTCTTTCCTTATCCTTGACATCATCACAAGCATCCGCCCAAAATGTCACTCAACTTCCCAGCTTCACACATCGCCCCTCTCTTGCTGCGACACACTGCTCGGCAAACGCTGCGGAGATCCTTTCAAGCTCAGCGGCAACTACCTGCCATCGCGATCCTGATTCCACAGCGACACATCGGTACCGAAACTTCAAATTCGACGTCAAGTGGGAATTATCCGCCTCCGGGGTTCAATGCCGAACAGGCGAAACGACCTCTACCAAAGGAGTCGCAAGATCAGCAAAAAGCAGCACAGCAATCAAGCGCTCCACAGCAAGCCAAATCCGCTGATAAGGATGCCTCCATCAACATTCCTCTCCACAAGCCCACCGAGCAGCCACCAACGAAAGCGGCCGAGAACCTGACCTTGTCCGAGATGGCAGCCCAGAAAGCCTCGCCCTCTGCTTCCCAGGAGAAAGGACTTGAGAAGAAGAAGGAAGAGAAGAAGCTGACACTGGGTCAAAAGATCATGAAGGAGGTGCACCACTACTGGGATGGGACGAAGCTTCTTGCAACCGAGGTCAGAATCTCTTCCAAGCTGGCTCTGAAGATGGCAGCAGGTTACGAGCTCACGCGAAGGGAACATCGCCAGCTTCAGCGCACAGTGCAAGATCTTGGCCGTCTCATCCCTTTCTCGGTCTTTGTCATTGTACCGTTTGCCGAACTTCTTCTTCCGGTCGCACTGAAGCTGTTCCCTAACCTCCTTCCGAGCACGTACGAAGGCCAAAAGTCAAAGGAGACCAAGGTCGCATCGCTACGAGCTACGCGTAAGGAGGTCAGCAACTTTTTACGAGACACCCTCCGCGAGTCAGGACTGCCAGTGAGCGCGGTGAATGCGCACAAAGAAGAGTTTGCCGAGTTCTTCCGCAAGGTGGGCTGCTAATGCTGTAACTTCAGTGTTCTCGTTTCTGACTAGATACAGGTCCGCACAACTGGCGAATCACCCACCAAGACAGACGTAATCAATGTCTGCAAGATTTTCAAGGACGACTTGACACTTGACAATCTATCTCGGCCGCAACTCGTGGGAATTTGCAGATACATGTCACAACCGACCTTTGGAACGGACGCCATGCTTCGTTACCACGTCAGACACAGGATGAGGCAAATCAAGCGTGACGACAGGGCCATTGCCTACGAAGGCGTGGACTCCTTGTCCGTGCCCGAGCTCCAAGCGGCTTGCCAATCACGCGGCCTGAGGACACAGGGTATGTCACCAGGACGTCTCAGGGATGACTTGTGTATGTGGCTGGACCTCAGACTCAAGCACGGCATTCCGTCTACTCTGTTGGTGTTGTCAAATGCCTTCATGTACGCTCAGGGTAAGGAGCTGGAGTTCGACAACCAGATCGATGCGCTCCAGGCCGTGCTCAGCAGCATCCCCGAGGAGCTCTTCCACGAGATCGAACTCGAGGTGCACAACGCAGAGGGAGCTGCCACAAACAAGCAACGATTGGAAGTATTGCGCGAGCAACAGGATCTGATTGAGGAGGAGAACCAGCAGTCTGAGCAGCAAGGTGATGGCAAGATTGCCAAGGTCTCCGACAAGGAGAACATTGACGAGGATGAGAAAGACATGCGACAGGAAGCGGCTCTCCGGAGAGAAGCTGAGGCGGAGAAGCACGTCGAGGATGCCAAACCTGCTGATCACCAAGACGCGAAGAAATAATGGACAGTGTCAGGAGGATCTTGTACCGGTTGGCGTTCTTAGATGCATGACACAGGGATATGTCAAAAGGGTGGGCCGGCGTTGCCCTTGTATAGACTGAGGACACCACTGATAGAAAAAGCTGCCAGATAGCAGTTCACAATGTACTATGTACTCTTCTCAGACTGCGAGCACTTCCACTCACCAGTCGGATTGCAGTCACTCCGGGCACAACACTAGTATCTGTCCCTTGCATATCGCCGCTACAAGTGCAACGGTCTTTGACCTTATCTAGACTGGCCGTTGACTAGCTCTCCCGTCCTACCCAAGTCATGGTTGGATCTTCGTACCAAGAATGTGGAGCAATGTGACGGTCAGTGCAGGCATAGGGAGATTCCGGAACAACTCCTGCGTTGTAACCGTATGCCAAGCACCGCCAGACACGCACCGCCGTCATCTTGGACGAGGCGGGTGCAAACATAATTACTCAATCGTCCCGATCCCTTTCCTGCTGGTTTACACAGCCCTTTTTGCTCTACAATGCGTGAAGTCTTGACGGCTCCTGCGCGATTGAAGAGACAGAACCTGAGCTCGAGAGACTACAGAAGATGAGCCATGCAGCATTTGACAGCGGTACGTGGTCATGCAGGACTTTTCGGGTGTTTGTGACTGACTCGCTTCCAGATCCTGTCTACATAGCTGCGAGAGACAAGTTCATACGGGAACACTTTACAAAGCGACAGGAAGCGTCGCAACCAGCATGTGGCTCTTCAGATACCCTTCAGCATTATGACCTAGGTCTCCATGTCTTCGCTCTTTTCCTCATCCTTGCTCTCAGCTTTGGAGGTTTGTATACCCTGATGTCCAGCACCGCATCACCAATTGACACAACATAGCATGCGCCTTCCCTATAGTCGCAAAGCGCTTCCCTAAGCTTCCGATACCTCGACGAGCTCTCTTCTACTCGAGACACTTTGGTACAGGCGTTCTTCTAGCTACTGCATTCGTCCACCTTCTGCCCACAGCTTTCACTTCCTTGACAGACCCATGTCTCTCAGCATTCTGGAACGAAGGCTACCCAGCCATGGCCGGATTCATTGCTATGGTGTCAGTGTTCTTGGTCGTCGGCGTGGAAATGTTCTTCACGATCAAGGGCGCCGGACATACCCATGCCAGTGATTACACCACAATAGTCGAGCGGAGTAGCAATGGATCTTCTGAGGGTGTACACAATCATGCGGAACGTCGACCGCAGCGAATGAGGAAGGACAGTATGAAGAGATTCCAACCACGGCACATCGGGCCTGGTACATCAGCGGACAACCTCTCCGGACCTCAACCTTCTTCTTCCAAGGAGAATGAGAGCAACGTTGCCTCCCCAGAGCCAGCCAAGCACGCGACATCGCACAGCAACGCCGCCGGGCCCGGAACTGAGATGAACGACATCGAGCCAAGGGAAAGCGTAGAGCGCAGGTCTGTCAGTCGATCCGATAGCGAGTCCTCCCTCTCCCGACAAACCAGCGTCTCCTCCCACGGGAGTGCTCACGCCTCCGCATCCAAGATGACCGAGTACCAGCAACAGCAGCGAGCTCTCCTCCAATGCCTGCTCCTCGAGGCGGGTATTCTCTTCCACAGCATCTTCATCGGTATGGCCGTTTCAGTCGCAACTGGGAACTCTTTCATCGTGCTCCTCATCGCCGTGTCCTTCCACCAGCTCTTCGAAGGACTGGCGCTTGGCAGCCGGATAGCCGCCATTACAGCATTTCCGAAAGGGTCCTGGAAGCCATGGCTCATGGCGCTGGCGTACGGCTTGACAACACCTATCGGTCAGGCGATAGGGCTTATTGTACATAATTTATACGACCCGGAGAGCCAGACAGGTCTCCTCATGGTTGGGATCATGAATGCTATCAGCAGTGGTCTCCTTCTCTTTGCCGGACTGGTTGAGCTTCTGGCCGAGGACTTCTTGAGTGAGGCGAGCTATGATACGCTCAAGGGGGCGAGGAGGCTGGAGGCTTCGGCTGCGGTGGTATTGGGCAGCATGTTAATGGCTTTAGTCGGCGCTTGGGCATGATGGGATTCTAGAATGGATGGAGCATTTACCTGGTAACCAATAAGTCATGACAGTTGATTTCATGAATCGATAGTGCTTAATATACACATCACGAGACTTCAGAGGAGTTCCAATCCTCTTCGCAGTGTCCTACATATGTGATACTTATCTCCAGCACCAACAGTACCCGTCATCTAGTCCCACATGCAAGCAATGGCAGTGATTGTGGCAAGCCTGGAGCAAGACGGTGCTCCTTATTCTCACCATGGTAGTATACATACTGCGTCGACGCCAGCAGATTTCACATGACAGCAATGGCCATGCTCGGTCATATGCCAATAGTCCCGTGAGGGCATTGTCGGCCTCAATCCTGTCGAAGCTTGTCCCTTACTGCCCGTGTTGCTGTCGTGGTAGTAAATACACCACTTTGGTGATTCCATGTGCAAGCAGGAGCAGTGATTGTACCCATCATCTCGTGGAATGTCTTGTACGCATCCTTGAAAGTATGCGACATCTCTTGATGACATTCTTGGGGTACATCCCAAAACAGATATTGCTGAAAGTAAATGCGATCCCCGCAACTCGCGAGCAAATCGGGATCTTTCTTACGGTTTCTGACGGTTTCTCCGAACCTTGAAACTCCCCGCCAACAGTGTATATTCAGTGGCATCAGAAAGCTGTCATATGCATTGCTGAATGGTATCACTTCGTTTCTGCACCTGTCTCAATCCCAATACGTGCCCTGAGCTGTTTGGATTTACTCGTCTTGTGGCGAGAAGGCACCACAAGACCGACTTGCGTTTACGACATAGTGCTTCGGGTACAAGCAGTGATTTCCCCCGACATTTGGCAAAACACGACCGTGCCACCGAAAGGAAGGATACGGGATCAGAAGTCTTGTGTGAGCAATATTCCATCGATCAGGCCACTGTGCTTCCTTATCTGCAAGCTGTCGGGCAGTGACTTGCCGTGCGTTTGGCTCTCAGGAAGCGGACTACTCGTTACAAATGCATTGACCACGGCACCAAGTCAACGACGAAGCACTTGTCCTTTCTTGAACTATCTCTGTTAGGTAATGAGGGCAGTGTCTCTAAGATGATGACTGTGGGTATAGAAAGAGCAGAAAGTCCAACACTGTCGGAACAAGGTAGCCCTCAGCATCTCCCATCTCCACCAGTCTTTGCCGTATTGCAGTAAACCTTGATTCGATACGGCGCAAAGCAGAGGTGCTAGCATCTGCTGCTTTTGTTTCGCCTGCCTTCTCCACGCCTCCTTTTGCTATTCAAGGTATAGTGACCACTATTCTACTTTTGAAATTGCGCCATCTACCATCAAACCCTCCGTCGTTCCAAGGCTGTACAAGAGGCTGATCTTCTGACCAAACCATATCCGACGTTTCTCGATTTGCCGACTTCAACGACGAAATTCCCTACATCTGTCATTAGGTTGTCACTAGGAAAGCTGACTCATGCGAGATCACTATAAACACGTGATCGAGCTAGGTGCGGCTCTACCTAATTGAGCTCGGCGTCACTTCACCGCGTTCGTCACCGTTCACCACGTTGAAGTGGTGTAGATATTACTGGCAAAGGTCACATGACGAGCAGCTCGGTCGCACATGACACATTCGATCACGTGCAAGCTGGAAGATGGTCGCATGTGACGCGTTCTATCACGTGCAAGCTGAAATCTTCGAGCTGTCAGCGATCACGTGGTCCACCTGGTGACTAAGATTGAGTGAAAGTCAAGAGAAATTTGCTATAGTGGCGATACCAGTGTCTGACTCAAACCCTATACGAAGTGTACTCGCGTACCACAGCTCAGCGACATGACGTGAGAGATCAGCTTCAATTCTTTATCCGTGAACATACAGCGTTTGTTGCGAATTGTAGACACGCACAACATCATGCCATCGATATCCGCACAGCTGATCTGATTTCTTTTTCCGATCTATGCACTATAGCTCTTTGGATGCGAAAGAAGAGCCGCGAGCGTGTACGTACCTGACAGACCTCGCCGTCGCCGTCGTCATCGCCTCCGCCACCACCAACATTGCTATCAAAGACGAGATCCGCTCAAGGAAGGCCACCCGTCTTTATTAGGCAATGGACAACGAAAGGACTACTGGACGCTCGGGTCAAGAGGCTAGCCATTCAGCCGGAGTTTCAATACAGACGCGCCACAACTACAAGGTCGTAAGGATAGGTTGACACGCTGGCGAAGATCGCAATCGAAAAACACCCAAGATCAACAAACGATTTTTTAAAGAAATGATCAAGTGTGTCCGCACCACTTCGACACTCAATCTGCCCCTTTAGGCGCTGTAGCTTCTCGACTCAATAGCGAGACCGTGTCTAGAAGGTCGACTATGCGTCGATCCAAGTGCGTCGGAATCAATAAGCACAAGGCTAGGCAGAGGCGCTGTAACTTCTCGACTGAGTGGCGAGACGGTGCTTAGAAGGATGACCAACCGTCGGGTTGAGTGCGTCGGAATCAAGAAGCACGAGGCTAAGCCGACGAGCTTGTCCGGTCAAATCATGAGACGCTCCAGGAATAGCCGGGATCGCTGGCCGTGATGCCAGTCAAATCCCGGTCAAATCCTCCTTGGCTGGCGTCGATCTGCGCAAGAAGAGATCGACAACGCCAACACAGATACGAAGACTAATATCGTCAGCAATGTCAGGCAGGTCTCCTGCCGAGGGGACGTCTAGGGTGTCGAAACCGCGCATGACTCCTACGGAGTTTTGCGCGAGGCCGAGAGTAGACTACGAGATTGTGTTGCTTCACTCTACACAGTGCGCATTCAGTCTGGCCTTTTCCCCTAGTCAATCTCACTCCTGACTCGTCCACAGATGACAGGGTTCTCTTACATGTTTCAGATTGACTGAACATCTCACGAAGTGTTGTCTTGCACATTGCCAATTAAGATCATAACTCCTGAGCTGGGAGAGCTTGGCCCTTGAAGCCATCTCGCCTAGCACAAGTACAGTAACATAAGGTAGAAATATTTGCTCACATTGCGAAATCAACTAGTCGTTGACGCCACGTTCTCATCCGTCGCCGCATCATATTGCCTATGTAGAGGCACAAAAGCTGTGCTTCTGTTACTGCATAGAATACATCAGTTTAGTAGCCTGCTTGAATTCGGCGTTCCCTGTTGCAGTATGAAAGGTCGGATATTGTGAAGTTCCTGAATTTTAAGAGGTGGAGAATCATGACTGGGGAGTGCAGGCTCCGTCCAGGCCAAGGACGGTACAGTCCTCAAATCTGAATGCGCTTGTTTGACAGTCTTCAAAAAGTCTAGTCTCCGAGGCACTGACTCGCACTGACCCAACCGTATTGCTCCGTCACAAGAGGGTTTTAGCAGTCGCTCGAGGTGCTGCAACTGTGCAATTAGTGGCCGTTAGTCTCCGCCTCTAGAGTAAACTCTGCTTACCAAAATAGCTAGTCGCCGGCGTACCCTGAGGGCAGCTTGGCATCAAACTGAAAAACCTCTCTAAACGTGAAGTTGTAGAGTTGTACTATATTCTTCAATATCGCCGCCGTCAAGGTGGGATAGATCGCCATAGATGAAGACGTTAAATTCGACGAGACCATGCTGATCCAGACGTACCTCCGCCGTCGTCGAGCTCGCCGCCGCCAGCCACGCTGCCGTGGTCAGAAGCAGCCAAAGAAGCCAAAGAAGCTAGTAGCATATCTCTAACTACGTTAGACTGACGTCTTTCCTATCATAGCCTTTGATAGAGTAGTACATCTTGTTGCACCTGACATGGCCCAATCAGCCTTCAAACCATCTACATACCATCTCAATGCCGTCACAGCTGGTTTCGAGGCTGATTGGACGAATGAAGAAGGATCTCTGTGAGTTGCAGCACCTCGAGCAACTGCTAGAACACTCTCCAAGACTGCTAGATTGGTCTACATCTTCGTATGGATGGATTGTGATCCTGCAATCTAGGTCGCGACTCAGGCACCTTGGCGCCCATTTGGGCGGAGAAGTTGCCTGCGATTTCTCCGACGGGGTGCGAAGATGAGCATTGGTCTACAAAAGCCGAATACAACCTGCTTCGAAAAGATCTTTTTTCATCATGCACAGGATATTCAATTCATTTCTCCCTTCGTTCTGATTTCTGAACATGTTGTCTTTGTTTAAAGCTCTTCTTGGAGGCGCGTTTGCTGTCGCGTGTGTGGCGCCGGTCGTCACCGCGCAGAGTTATCCTGGCCCAGGTAAAGTCTCGGGCAGCACTTTTGCTCATGACCCTACGGTGGTGAAGACCCCAAATGGCCAATACATCATGGCGATCACGGCACCAGGCATCGGACTAAAGACATCTACCGACCGCACGAACTGGCGCGACGCTGGCCTCGCGTTCAACAACGCTAATGCTCCATGGACAAGACCGTGGACGGGTTCAAACAACGCCAACCTTTGGGCACCGGACCTCTCGTACCACAACGGTAAATACTATCTGTACTACTCCGCTTCAACCTTTGGATCACGGAAGTCGGCCATCTTCCTGGCTACTAGTACCACGGGCGCTGCCGGGTCGTGGGCAGACCAGGGCGTGGTAATCGAGACAAGCGCAAACAGTGCGTACAATGCTATTGATCCAAATTTGATCGTTGATGCTCAGGGCAAGTGGTGGCTGTCATTCGGTTCGTTCGGAAACGGTCTCAAATTGATTTCAATCAATCCAAGCACTGGCAAGCGCTCTGGTAGCAACATGGTCGACATTGCTAGCCGCGGAAGCAGCGGCGCCATCGAAGGACCGGTCATTCATCGTCGTGATGATTACTACTACCTCTGGGTCTCCTTTGATAGATGCTGCCAGGGAGCCCAGAGCACCTACAATATCAGAGTGGGTCGTTCCAAGAACATTCAGGGCCCGTATCTCGATCGCAACGGCAAGTCGATGATGTCGGGTGGCGGCACTGCGGTGCTAGCATCCCATGGCTCTATCCGTGGACCTGGTCACAACGCAATCCTTACTGACAACGACGGTGACGTGCTTGTCTACCATTATTATAGGCAGTCTGATGGCGGAGCTCAATTAGGTCTCAACCTCCTTCGCTACGATAACGGCTGGCCAGTTGCCTATTAAGCACGTCGAGCCCGTGTGCATGTGGCATTCTATTCGTCTTATATACTTTTCGAGCTTTCTAGTAGGTTATCCTCAATAGAACATGATCATACTTCTGTGCATTCTAAGACCACGTTGTCTAGATCGTTGTCAACGGTAGTCAAGCACCGCATGTCGCAATGCAGAAAACTCCCTAAGAAGTGAACGATCTGCCTAAGGCAGAACTAATTGCTGTTTGCGGGTCGCATGTGTAACGCATATAAGCTTAAGGGTCGCGTGCACGAAACTAGCCGAGCCACGTAAGTAATCCCTTATAATATACTAGCTGATTATTCTCCAGATCGCCTGCGGACGAGACCGCTTCGTTTCAGAGGCCGATCTTGCCAAAGTCAGTCAGGTCATTACGGTATAGCAAAAGGGATGAAAAGAATCCTTGGCCTACAAAGCCTGTGTATGAACACTCGGGTGGGCCAGCGAATGGGCCAGTGACTGTGCGTGTATTGGTCGTGAAGTGAAGAACGACCTTCGCTCGTAGCACCCGTGGGCGGAATCTTTAGGTTGCGCACTCCGCCCTGATACTACCACATCCAAACATGAGGAAAAGCACTTTCTCATGGTTCTTCATGGTCCTTTTACCATGGTTCGCTGACATGCCACGAGTGGCGAGTCACCGTGGATCGCTCGTTGTCGTCGTCGAGATTGCGAGCCACGGAAAAGAATACGATGTCGAGGACTACCACGGTCATGTTGATCAATTCTACCTGGCAGATGAGTAGCGAGCATCAAAACGTTGTAAGCAAGTTTCGCAGCCTTGACTGAATAATAGGCGGCATAGTGAAGCATCACGCTTTGGACGCTTCCCTCTCAATAAACGGCGAGACTAACCTTGGGTACTCGCAGCTTAATAGTTCTTGTAAGCTCTTTGCAGCCATGGCAAGCTCGCTGGCAGCTGCTTCGCCAGGTTCGTCGAACATCTCACCTCCAGATGACAGTGTGACAGTATTTCTCGCCCAAAGGGTGAGACCGGTACCGCCTGTGCCGAGCGGTGACTGGGGACCTGTAAGGTCATAATCTTGGACCACTAACCTTTACGCTACAAGGCCCGAAAGTCTGGAGGCCAGAGCGACTGCCAAAGCACAAGCAGTTGTGATGAAGCTCGCCGGCGGGATTGGCAGACGATGTACCATTTCGAAGATGTGTGAGACGCCGTACCTAGCTTTGACGATGTCATGACTACGCTGATGAGATTCGCTTCCCGTCGTTTCATGATAGTGCATGAGTCGGACCGAGATTTTTTACCAAGCCGTCCTTGAGGAGATACCAATCCCACATCGCGTACTGAGCTTTTCTAACGCGGGTAGTCATGAATGATGTCAAAATTGACCTCCACTGTCCATGAAATACAAGCTTGATCATGATTGAAGTTTGGCGCTCTACCGTGACATTTTGCTAGACCAGATTGTTTTGCCAATTGAACCTTCGTTGGCCAGTCGTTGGCTCCTTCAAAAAGCTATCTTTCTGATGACCAAGTTCTGACAACTCGTGATGGCAACAACGGGCAACGGCAAAAGTCTGATAGCTATGATAGAATCATTCATGCAGACTCATGGTTTGATAATGTGACTGTGGTAGCGTGTAGTGGAGTCAAGATAGAGCGGGGAATCTGCCAAGTCTGGGTCACGTGAGCTTCAACTACACCCCCTGACGAGGAACTCATATCAGTCGAGATGTGCTTGATCTATTATACAATTGCTAACTAGGTATTATCGCTCAATTCATAGCACGAAAAGCAGCAAATAAAAGCACCCATGAAGCTGTCCGCGCCGAAACACGTCCCTATCCGCCAGACCAGAGTCAACCCCCTGGCATAGGTAGCGCCAGCGAGGTCCCCTGAGCTCAAAACGCTCTACTTTCCTCCGAAAAGACCCCCAACGAGTGGCAGACTCTTTGCACCTCCTCCACCCTTGCCCTTCTTCTTCTTGTCGTCCCCGCCGAACAATCCGCCAATTCCGAGCCCACCGAGCAATTTGTCGATCCCCAGGCCTCCCAGGAGTCCATTGACAAGCCCGCCAAGGCCTAGACCATTGAGAAGTTGACCAACAAGCCCTAACACACCAGCAAGTAGAAGCCCGACTGCGGCAAGTATTTGGAACAAAGGTTGAGTCAAAAGTCCCCAAAGCGGGTTGAGCTTCTTCTTTGCGTGAGGCATGTCGTTGATACGCTTCTTCGCGTTGTCGATGGTGGTGACCACAGTGGTGGTAAGCTCCTTGAGACACTCGGCAAGGCGTTGTTCCTCAGGGGAGGCCTCCTTGGTGCCGTGGCGACCCTTGGCCTGAGCCGCGATGTGTCCGTCGGGATCAAGACCGCGCAGGGAGCCGTTGCACTCCTGCAGGATACGGCCACCCTCCTCAATGAGAGGCTTGACGTTGTTGACCAACTCTTCCTCGTCGAGCTCCTCGCGTGGGGTACGGTCGGCGGCTTCGATGTGCTGAGAAAAAAGTTAGCATGTAAAAAGGTGGCGACGACGGCAGGTACTTACGTCGGTGATCTGCTTGCAAACAGGCTGGATGCGCTCGAGTGTCTGTGTACAGATTGTGGCCATCTTCTCGGCGATCTGGCGTTCCTCCTCACGCTTCTGGTCCTCCTCGGTTGGGCCTTCATCTTCCTCCTCGATGATATTCTCGAGCAGAGTAGCCTCGCCGATCTTGTTGCCATCGCTGTCGATGACATTGCCGCTGTCATCGATCTCGCAGCCGATGCAGTGGCCGAGGTCACCAGCAGTGAGGCGACCAATGACGTTTCCGTCTTCGTCACGAACCTCACCCTCGCGGTTGACCTTGCGACCAGACATAGGGGAGATCTTACGCTCCTTCTGCTCTGGCTCCCAGCGCTCGGCCTTACCGATGACATTGCCATTCTTGTCGAGGATGTCTCCAGACTCATCGACGTGGTGGTTGACGAGCTTCTTGACATCACCCTCAACGAGACGACCAATGATATCGCCAGCAGGAGTGACAACGGTCTCCTCCTTGGTGACAACAGCGTCCTCGAAGCCAGCGAATGGACCTTCAGGAGAGGTGTCCTGACCGTGGACGAGCTCAGCGCGGCCAACGACATTGCCAGCACTGTCCCAGATCTGGCCTTGGCCGTCGACCTTCTTGCCGATCATGCTCTTAACGTCACCCTCGGCAACACGACCGATGATGACTCCAGAGCTATCGACAACATTGCCAGCCTTGTTGACAGTGCAGCCAGCAAGAGCAGAGAGATCCTCAGGAGCCTGTTCTTCCTCCTCGTATGGCTCGGCGTGTCCCTTGGTGTTGCCGAACTTGTCAAGGATGTCACCATCCTCGTCGACAGCCAGGCCAACCAGACGCTTGACGTTGCCCTCTGTGACAACACCGACGACATTGCCAGACTCATCCTCAACGTAACCCTCCTTATTCACGTGAAGACCTTCCAGACCGGCGAAGATGCCCTCTGGCTTGGCGACACGCTCGTTCTCAGGCAGGACCTCGCAGCGACCAACAACCTTTCCAGTGTCGGAGTAGATGTATCCGTTCTCATCGCAGCGACGACCAGCGAGCTCCTTGACGTTGCCCTCGACAAGCTTGCCGATGGGGATCTGCTCCTCGTTGACGACGAAGCCCTGTTTGTTGAGGACCTTGCCGTTGAGGATGGAGTTGTCAATCTCAACCTCTTCCTCCTCAGGGAGTGGCTCAGCGTGGCCCTTGACGTTGCCGTACTTGTCGACAATGTCTCCATCTTCATCAACAGCGAGACCGATCAGGCGCTTGGCGTTGCCCTCAACGATCTGGCCGACAATGTTCTCGTCCTCGTCGGCGATCTTGCCATCAGCGACGACACGCAGGCCGACGAGACCAGCGAATGGACCTTCAGGCTTGGCCTCACGCTCGTTCTCAGGGATGAGCTCGACGCGGCCGATGACCTTGCCCGAGTCGTTCCAGATCTGGCCTTCGCCATCAACCTTCTTGCCAGCAAGCTCCTTGGCGTTACCCTCAACGAGACGAGCGATAGGCACACCCTCATCACCAATGATGAGACCGGACTTGTTCAGGATCTTGCCCTCAAGGCTGGACAAGTCGATCTCCTCAGCCACCTGCTCCTCTTCCTCAGGCTCCTCGTAGCGCTCAGCGTGGCCAACGACTGTGCCGCGCTTGTCGATGATATCACCGTCCTCGTCGACGGCACGACCAACGAGCTTCTTAGCGTCACCCTCGACGACGACACCGACACGGTTACCGTTCTCGTCCTCGACATACCCGTCCTTGGTGACGAGGAGGCCCTCGAGACCAGCGAACGGTGCCTCCTCCTCAGCATCCTCAGTCTGCACAGTCTGCGCGCGACCAATGACATGTCCCTTGTTGTCCCAGAACTGACCCTCGGCGTCACAAGTGGTGCCACTCTTGCTGAGCTTCTTCGCATCACCCTCGATGAGCTCACCCACAACGGTACCGTTGGAGTCGATGAGCTTGCCGGACTTGTTGACGGTGAGACCCTCCAGGACGGAGAGTGGTGGGAGCTGAACGCCAGAGTCGGCGAGGGCGTCGTTGGCTTCCTCAGCGGCATCCTCTGCGTTCTCAGCAGCGTCCTGGGCGTCTTCGGCAGCGTTCTCTGCATCCTCCACGGCTTCCTCGATAGGGTTGCCGTCGGCGTCGAGGAGTTGCACGCCCTCTTCGATGTCGCCACCGATCTCTTCCTCGGTGAGTTCTTGTGGCAAGCACTTGACGCGACCGATGATGTTGCCGTCGGCGTCGAGTACCTCGCCCTTGGCGTTGACCTTCTTTCCAGCGCAGTCGGCGAGTTCACCCTCTGTGAGCTCACCGATCTCATCGCCGTCTTCGTTGAGGATCTTGCCCTTCTTGTTGACCTTGAGTCCTTCGAGGATGTCGAGGTTGGGGATCTTGAATTGGGGAGTGGCCTGCTCAGCGGCGTCCTGGGCCTCGTCCTGAAGTTCACCAAGCTCAGAGAGGAGCTGCTTGGTGGCTTCCTCTGCGGCTTCGCCTGGGACGATGCCGACGTGGCCGATGACCTCGCCGTTCTTGTCCAGGACTTCTCCCTTGTCGTTGACCTTCTTGCCAGCACACGCGGAGAGGTCTCCGTCCTTGAGCTCGCCAATCTCCTCGCCCTCCTCGTCGAGGATCTTGCCCTTCTTGTTGATCTTCTTGCCGTCAAGAATGCGGAGGTCGAGAGTGGGAACGCTGTCCTTGAGCTTCTCGGCGGCACCCTCAGCGAGACCGACTGTGCCGAGGACGTTACCCTCGGCGTCGACAACCTGGCCTTCTTCGTTGATCTTGAGGTCTTCAGCGTTGAGCTCTCCAGCCTCGAGCTTCTCCTTAAGTTCCTCGGCTTCGGTGCCCTCGAGCTGACCGAGGAGGTTACCCTCGTCGTCAAGGATCTCGCCTGCCTCGTTGAGCTCACGGCCCTCGAGCGCCTCAACACCGGGGAGCTGATCCTCGATGCCGTCGGCTGCATCTTGAGCTTGGTCGTAGAGTTCGGCAGCCTCAGGGTGGACTTGGGCGTGGCCGACGACGTTGCCGTCGTTGTCGATGAATTCACCCTGGTCGTTAAGGGTGGCGTTCATGAGTTCTTGTGGGTCGCCATCAACGACTTGGCCGATGGTGTCTCCATCTTCGTTGAAGATCAATCCGGTGGGGTCGCAGGTGAGACCTTCGAGGATGTTGAGACCAGGAAGGTTGAGGTCCTCGCCAACGTCGTCGGTATCTGGAAGCTGATCGAGGATGTCATCTGGAATACCCTCTGGCAGCTCGCCCTTCTCCTTGAGCTCGATTAGCTGCTTCTTGGCTGTCTCTGGAAGAAGCTCGACGCGGCCAACGAGATCACCATCGTCATCGAGGATCTCGCCATCATCACCAATTGGATAGCCAGCAAGGTCTTCAGCGTCGCCCTCAGCGAGCTTGCCGACTGGGCCATCCGGACCTTGGACCATGCCGTCTTGGTCGACCTCAAGGCCCTTGAGTACTGAGAGATCGAGAGGAAGGTTGTTGAGATCGGGGAGCTCTCCAGCTTCGCCAGTAGCATTCTCTGCGGCCTCACCAGCTTGGTCGGCGGCGTCACCAGCAGCATCGCCGGCTTCGTCAACAGCGTCACCTGCAGCGTCACCGGCATCGCCGGCAACCTTCTCTGCGTCACCGACGGCACCCTCTGCTGTGTCCTGGGCGTCTTCCGCAACACCTTCAGCAGTGTCCTTGACGTTGTCACCGGCTGAAGTTGGATCTTTTGCAGTCTTGCCTGCAAGACCCTGGGCCTTTCCAGCGAGCCCCTTTGCACCGCTCAGAACGCCACCAGCGCTGTCCTTAACATCGCCAGCAACCTTTCCACCAGCATCAGTGGCGTCGTCTCCGGTCTCGTCATCGTTGCTCTCCGCAACGTCACCGGCCTTCTCTGTAGCGTCGTCGGCGATGTCGTCGGCTGTGTCCTCGACATCGTCGGTAGTGTCTTTGGCGGTCTCGGTTGCTGAGTCACCGAGATCCTCCACTGATTCTGCGGCTTCGGAGGCTTGTGATTCGACACCCTCCTTTGCCTGTGAAACTTTGCTGAGAGGACCCTCGTCCTCTTCGTCATCCTTCATCTCGACGCGGCTGGCGCCCTCTGGGATGCCCTCGACCTGCTCACCAGCTTCACTGGCGGTGCTCTCGGCTGTGTCCTTAGCACTTTGAGCGGTCTCGGTAGCTTTGCCGGAAAGGTCGCCGGCTCCGCTTGGAATTGATGGTGTGTTTGGCTTCTTCGCGCCGGATAGGGATGGAGTGGATGGCTTCTTCACACCAGAAGCGGGGTTGCTGCCTTGACCCAATTTTGGGGTCACGCTGCTCTGTGGTTTACGTCCCAACTTTGTGGGCGTCTTGGGCGCACCGCCCGTCGCCTTTCCGGCAGCAGGCGAAGGAGCCATACTGTCAGGTGAGCGGGAGGTTCGGAAAGAAGAAGCTCGTGAGGTTCGTGAAGGAGCAGGAGAAGTCTTTGTGGGTGTTTTGGGGAACGAGAAATAAGCGTAGTTTGAGGAATCGCTCATGCAATTGAAATGTGTGAGTGAGGAGTGAGAGGTAGAGGGAAATTGTGTGAAAAAGTGGCTGAAGCTGGGAGGAGCTTGGGTATATAGAGGAGGTAGCTGTCACCTTGATTGGAGGATTGGAGACGGCCAGCTGGTTGTGGCTCAAGCTTGCTGGCAGAAATCTTTTGTATGCATGACGTAGGGGCTACGAGGAAGGTGATGGGAGCACATGCAAGTGTTGCTTGGGGATTGAGCTGGTGCCACAACGAGGCGCCGATCTGTCAGAGGAGGTCCTTGTCAAGGCTGCACGGCTCATTCGGCCTGCGTTGTACGAGCTACCAACCACTAGTGGACAAGAGAGAACGGAGATCGAGAGAGTTGCGTCACATCAAGGAAACACTTACAAAAGGCCATGTTTCCAAAGTCAATCCCAGGGTGTTCATGCAAGCGAAAGTCTGTTATGACAGGGACTAGAGCTTGTAGCCGCATTGTGGCACGCCGTGTCGATTTGTGGCCCGTGGCACAGACTATCCTCTGGATCGTGTGGCTTGCCCGGTTAGACCTTCAGGATCGTCATCGGCGATGCTTGGTTCTACGGGTCTGCGGTGGTTTATACCACGGACAGAACGAGGAACGTCTGTTTTGACATCCATTCCAAGCCGTGGGAGAAGATCTCGAGAATTACGGTAGAGACCGATGATGGCTGAGTGAATGCTGCCACATCTCATAGACACCCATCCTGGCAAAAGCGGCACGAAAGAGGACGAGATGCGAGCTCTTTGCGCGTGCAAGGTGCCGCGCGTGTGGGTGGTGTTGGCGATCGAAAGTGTGGCTGCTCATCCCGAACAGAGCTCGCTGCCCTGCGGGGATGGTGATCATGCTGAGGATCATCCGAGGTCTTCAAAGGGTCTTGATCGGCAGCCAGGATACGACGGTGGAAATTGCATCTAGAACATAATAACGATGAAGAAGGTATTGGGCTTGTAGAGTGGAGAAGCCGTGAGAGCTCTTTGCAGACTTGCCTCTCTCGTAGACCGTATGCAGCATCAATGTTGTGCAGTATGTTCTTGAAGCTGTATCAATTCTGCCCTACCTTTACCCACCAAAAAGCTGGAAAAAGCTCCCAAGCCATCAGACGTCAGAAGAAGCGGGGCGACTTCCAATCAACCAACCAGGCTGTGGCACGGCACCTGTGGCTTGCTGTTCCGACCTTGTTATCCTTGCAAATGTGATGTAAACCAGCATCACCACATTTTGCTCCGACAAGCCGTCGATTCTCTTCAGCGCAATTTTACGAGACGCCAAATGCCATTGTGAGCCTCGACTTAGCGACATTGGGAAGGACGGAAGTAGAAACAAACTCTAGTGCCCTGAGGAAACCCGTTTCCTGTCAGGTTTGCGAAGATTCGACGTCGAGCTCTTGTCTCACCTTTACGTGGAATAGGATTGCTAGACTTTGCACTCAACCGGGTCGCACCAAACGGCCATCCGCTTGCGAGTGCCATTCCCATGGCTTTTTGGTCTGAGGCTTGCTTTTCTCCCAAGGTTAGCACGTGTTTGTCGATTTGTGTCATTGTGAAACTCTACGGCTATACCTGCGCTCGTCGAGGCTAGGTCATACATACTTCGAAGCCATGAACACATATCATCCGCCAAGAGATTTTGCATGAGCAAAAACATTAGGTAAGATTGAAGAAGCTGTAGGTGGTATCAAGTCGCAAAGCCTCATTAGCTATCCTGTCGTCGCAGAAACTGTCATGGCGTACTTTCTCACGGCTTCTGTCCATCCTTTGCAGCGTCCGCCTGTCTTGAGTTGTGCTCTAGTGCAGGTTCTTCTTTCGACAGATGTAACTTCTCTGACACTATCCGATGAATGCCTTTCGTGTGACCCTCCTCCTTCTGTCGCTCCTGCTCAATCACCTTCCTCTCAATCGCAGCACTCTTGCTTCTGTCCATCTGTCCTTCTTCGCGTTTGCGCTTCTCTTCAGGGTTAACCATATCCTTGACCTTTTGCTCACCGAGCTTCAATCGTTTCTTCGCGCCAATGTAGCTCTCCAAACCGAGCAAGATGGCATAGCTTCTGCTTATGCTCACCCGACTCATGTCTGCTCCAGCTTCTCGCAAGCTCTTCACGAACCCACGAAAGTTCTCTGCTGGTGGCGCGTAGTGTCCGCTCAGGGGATTGATCTTGCGCACTTGGCCTCTCTTGATCTTGATCAGTCCTGCCGCGCTCACTCGCGCGCCATGCAGAAAGCTGCTATGCTGAAACGCGCCGGACTGCTTGATACCAATGTAGACCCTGAAGCTCGTATCGGCCACGAAGATCCAGGTGTTCTTCTTCGTTGTCTTCCGCAGTAATGAGTTCATGAGCGCACTCGTGTTGACGTGCTTCAGCTTCGATATGCCCTTTGCTTCGTGGAACTCCTGGTTGACATAACGCTGGTCGTCTTCTTGACTGCCCGTGGAAAGACCAGATATGCTGCTATCATCGTCGTCGTCGTCACTGCTCGACTTCTCATCTTTGCCCTCCTGCGTCTCTCTCCATGTCGGTGTCTTGCTGGACGCTGGAACAATGCCGTCCACGCTGTCCCTCCACTCAGGACTCGTGGTGATCAGCTGCCCGTCTTTCGCCCACCTGAATAGACCATCCTTGCCGATCTCGACCAGATACCGCTTCCTCTCCTCTCGAGACAGATATCGTATTTGCTCCCTATCCAATCTCTCTCTCGGCCTATCCTCGAGATCCACCTCCTTGCCCTCGCCATAATCGAGCCAGTAGAAGAAATTCTCCTTGGTATCACTCTCCTGCCATACCCGATGGTAAGCCCGCAACGAGCTCCCGTATCTGTGTTTCTGATCCACCATCTCAAGGAAGTATTCCAGGCCCATCGTCTTCGCATATCCTTCCCTCTCCGACTTCTTCTCCCTCTTTTTCCGCCGATGCTCTTGCACTTCCGCAGCTGTCATATCCTCCTCCCCTTCCTCGTCGCTCGTATCATCCGATGCTGCTTGCTGCGCGACTGCCCCTGCGCGCTGCCATGCCGACTTTGCGCGGGATTTCCTCCTCGCGCTACCATTCGCAGCATCGCTCTGTTTCCGTGCTCTCGGGGTTGTGGTCTGCTTGTACTGCGCTAAGGTATGTCAGCTTTCTCCTTATTCCTCGCGGCGCATGATAGCGAACCTGTCTTCAGCGCCTGCTTCCTGTCAGCTTGTACCATCAGCCATACTCGTGAATACGAACCTCCTCCCACCTCACTCCTGGCGTCAGGCCATGGCCCTTCATCTCCCTCCTCGTTCTGTACCCGCGATAATTCCTCTGTATCATCCTCACCGCCGCATCTCTCCCTTGATTCTCCCCTGCCTCTTTGTCTGCCTCGATTCCCTCGTGCTCATCTCCATGGCCTTCTCGCTCCCTTTTCCTCCGCTCCAGGATCTGCCGCGCATTCTCCTCCTGCCGCTGCTGAATCTCCCTTAGCTTCTCCGGAGACGGAAGCGCGTATTTGTCCATTCACGACATCTGTTTCGGGAGGAATGACGAAAAAGCTGGGCGTCCGGAGTTGTCATCCGCGTGGTGGGGGCATGGGGTGTTTTGAGAATGGTTGCCGGCAGAGCGGGGCATGCGTTGCGCGTCTTTTTCTGGGAGGGGCTGGAAGGTTTTTTTGGGGTGAAGTTTGACGGGACATGTGACACGGCCACTGGAAATCCATACAGGCAGATAGTGGACGGAGGAGATGCAATATGGCAAGATGACGAGGTAGATAATTCGTTAGGTATACTGGAGTTTGTTCAACATCGACTTGATGTTTATGTTTCGCTGACAAGAAAGACTACAAGAATGCGGATATCCCAAATATTCCATTACCCAATGCCGCCTAGATGGCCTTGTTCAGATCAGACTCGCTATCACTGTCCAACGCCCTATGCTCGACGTTCGCGATTGCGCTCTGCAATGCGGACGTGAGATCGACGTGGAACAGAGGCCTGTTGATACCCCCCACGACTGTGATCCTTTGCGCACCGCCGGTGTATGCCTGACTCGTGCCGATGGCCTTGTCGATGCTGTTGCGGGGCTGGCTGTCTGTCCGTGAGCGAGTAGTCTCAATGTCCTCATGGCGGCGCTTGTTGTAGTCGAACTCTGCATCGGCGGCAGCGGAGGTGGAACCGCCAAGCTCGGCAACGGAGAAGATGGGTTTCCATCTCGTGGCATCGGTCTCACTGGGTGGTGTGGGGTATCCGAAGCCTGCAGCTGCGAGGGCGCGCTTGGTCCAGCGGTTGTTGATGTTGGCAAAGTGCCAGTGCACAGTGTCGGGAGTCGCGTAGCGGTCGAGCTGGTTGCGAACATCGATGAGTTGTTGGATCGAGGTGATATCGACGTTGTTGACGGAGGAGAAATCGAGGATGATGGCTTTGAGAGTAGGCTTGCCGCGATCCTCGTCCGCGATCTGACCGGTCTGCTTGCGAGTCTTGCCTGGATCATTCCATGGACGATCACCGAGACGGCCGTAGCTGTTGGGGTTGGTGCGGCGTGTGTGCTGGAATACATACTGCACCACTTCCTCGAGGTAGTGGTCGGCGTTGGGGTAATTGAAGCCTTCCGAGAAACGATAGATGAAGACACCTGGGTATGGCTGCTTGACTGGTAGGCTAGGATTCGATCCGTCACCATGGTCAACAGGCAGGAAGACATTCCTGATCTGGGTCTCTGGCTTGCTGCTGCCGCCATGCTTCTGCTCCTCGAGGACGTGGTCGCCAATGACAGAGTGGATCTGTACTTGCCCCATAAATCGACCCCTCGCCTTGAAGACGCGGAAGACCAGGACGGCGAAGGAAAATCCAACAGTCACGTAAATACCAATTTCGATAGATGTGAAGACGGTAACGATGACGCCGGAGAAAAAGATCAACACGTCGAAGGGCGATACCCTCCAGAATTGATAGACGGTATTCGGTGGTGTGATCAAGTCGCCAACTGCGTGAATGATGACGGCTGCTAACGACGCGCTGGGGATGTAGAAGAAGACGGCGGGAAGGGCGTAAATGGCGAGCAAGACGACAATTGCGGTGATGACACCGGCCAATGGGGTGCGCACACCGGCCTTGGACTTGATAGCGGTTCTGGAGAAGGATCCGGTCGCTGGGTAAGCACCAAGGAATGGTCCAAGAAGGTTGGTCACACCAATGGCGACCAATTCCTGAGAGGGGTCGATAGTATACCCATTGACACGACCGAAAGATTTAGAGATTGCAATGTGCTCGATAAGAAGAACGATAATGGAGACCGGAATGTTGGAGGCGAAGACGGAAATGATGTCGCCATTGATCGGTGGCACGCCTGCATGGCGGAAACCACGAGGCACTGTACCCAGAATCTTGAACTTTGCCTTCTTTGCGTCATGGTTGGGCAGATGCATGTTGGCGAGGTAGCTGATGAGGGTGTAGAGAAGGATGACGAAGGCAGTCCTCAGCGTGCTAAGGAAGAAGAATGTCTTTCTTTGCGAAGGAATCTTCTTGCCCATGGTTGTGAAAACGTAGCGGATGAGGTATAAGAGGAACAGCGCTGACAGACCCATGGCAGCGTCGAGGGTCGTCCTTGGGAGACCCTTGAGTGTGTTGATGAGGACCTTGTAAGTGGCTTCACGGGTCGAGAAACCAGTAATACCCATCATGGTCGGGACTTGACCAACGGCAATGTTGATGGCCGAGCCAGTCATGAAGGCGGAGATTGCGGTGAGAGAGATGAAGTTAACGAGCCAGCCAAGTCTCGCAAGACCCAAGAAGCATACAGCAGCACCGCAGATGATGGCCAACGCATTGGCAATGACCTGCGGGTTGGCCTTGTAGTACGCATCTTGCTTCCCTGCTGCGATCACGACGTTGCCGACGATGGTGGACATGACAGCGACGGGACCAATAGTGATATCCTTGGAGGTAGCGAAGAACCAGTAGATTAGCACACCCATGAAGGAAGAGTACAGACCGTACTCGGGTGGTAGAGAAGCAAGAGTTGCATATGCCATGGATTGTGGGACGACTACTGCACCGACTGTGATACCTGAGATGGAATTAGCATCTACCTCTGGAAGTCTATCCTTGTCACAACATACCGGCAACCAGGTCACCAGCGAACCATTGCCAGTTGTAGAAACCAATCCAGTGAAGGAATGGCAGAAGCCCACGGAAGTAATGTGCAATACCAGGTCCGTCGGGTGTGATCTCTCGGAACCATTCTGCTACAGTAGGTTCTCTTTCCACATAACTGTCTGCGCTGTCGACGGAGAAGACAGATTCTCCCCGGGACAAGCCCTCGTGACCAAGCTCATCTCTGTAGTTGAGCTTGATGCCCAAGGCCTTAGCAAGGCCGTGGCCAACTTTGGTCCTGGAAGAAGCCATTACGGCAAGTCGCAAGAATGATAGGAATTAAAAGAACCCGATGGTATGGGACGAGTGGAGGGGGATCGTGAAGGAGTAATATATGTGCAGGACGGGCCGTGTTCGGGGTCTGATATTGGCCACACCAATTGGTCTGTCAAATCTAGCCCAGCCGGAATTGGCACTTTCGTCAAGCCTGGGCCAAGATGGCTGTGGCAGAAGTCAAGATGGGATAAGTCTCTTGGATGGCGCGATGTCGAGGCTTGGTTTCTGGTAGGCTCAAGCACGCGACAAGCCCTCTAACCAGATGGTCGGGATGGTGCTGTGGAAGCAAGATAGATTGGTGGACCAACGCCCTGGCGTCTTCGAAACGGCCGGAAACGCAAGCAAAAGTAAAGATGATGCGAAAATCTGCGAGACAGGGGCGTCGAGATGCAGCAATGGAAGATGGTGCAAGAGATGGAAGATGACCCTACCAAATGAGTTTTGCGCGGGTAGATGCGTGGGCAAATTGGGGGTCCAACAGCCAAACTCCACACGAGGAAAAAAAGATTGATCGGCCGAAACTGCTACAGAGTTTGACGTAGTCGAGGCCAGATTCAACGCACATGGCGTGGCCAGCTTGGACTGTCTGATGCATGTTGTGGAGAGCAGTATGTCTCTCAAGAATGGTGTGATCGACTAAGATCCCAAACAGGACTAGGGACCGCAGAGGCAGACGACGTTGTGACGCGCGAGTGTTCGTGCTAGCAAACGATCTTCCGGCCTTCAAGCCGAGACTTTACCCGAACCTGTGCAAGCGCGAATTACGTGCTCGGGTAGGGTGGTTCTGGCATCGAGGCATCGAGGGCCGTTTCGAGGGTTGAATGGTATGAACTCGTCCCAGAATGGGGGTGTGATTGGGTTGAGAACGGCAGAAGAAGCGAGAGGGCATGATGAGGTGCTTTGGAAGAGACATATCCGCGGCGCTCTTGGGTACCGGTCGTGCATGGTCTTGTTCAGTCTTGACTCTTCTTGTCCCTCGTGGATGGCGATGCTTGGGAAGGGCAAAGATGCTTGTTCCTCTTGATCCCCTTGGCTGTCATCACGTTGATGCTTTGAGCAGGGGACAGGAACTTTTTTGATTCTGTTAGAATGTTGTTAATTGTGAACTCAGAGGATGATCAGACGGATGAAGTCTGGCGACCGGAGGTGTACCTTTGCTAGCTTCGATGCGACACGTGCCGCCAAATCTCTATTTTCCCACGTTCTTCAACACTTTTCCGCCGGCAGGTTGGGTAGGCAGAGTCGGCCTCAGATCGGGGCAGTTCACAATCGGAGAGGACTCTTCAAGGCCGATATCGGATGCTGACTCGATGGAGTTCCGCTCCCCAGGCATCGTTGACTCGCTTATCTGATCGATCTAATCTTGAGCTAGCCTCGGGAACATGTTCCTCGCTGACCGACATCCCTTCTCCTCAAACACACCCACGTCACTTTACCGCCAACATTTAATCTGTTGTTTCAGCTTCATTTGTACACGGTATTCTGGTAGCAGAAATCTTGGTGACTCTGTGCGACAACCTGGCCATGCAAAAGCTGTACTGTTACATGAAGACAAGACACCAATGGTCGCAAGAATCTCCTTACAGCTCTACATCCGTTCAAATACCAAAGCTCTATCGAACATATCATCAAACACACGTCGGTGCATCTGCACCTACGCACTCCAGTAACGACTAGTCCTGACAAGCTTTATGGGGTAGCGCCAACGCGAGTGATCCTCTCGGCGCCGCTCCAATGCCAGCGTCATCTAACCACTGTAAGTAAAGCTGTATGCCAGGTACCATCAGCTTTTTGCAGATCGATCGCCCACTACTTGCGCATCACAGCTGTCAGTCACTTCACGTCCGGTGTTGAAGCACGTACGTGGCACGCTCTTCGTGTTTGGGATCGACTCGATTTCCGGGAATGCCCAGGATACTACTTGATTGTTGGCCAGAAAGTTCATGTTCGCTTGCCATGATGACTTCATTGTATGCTTAGTGAATTTTGTCTGGCTGCGAATAAAGACCATCAGGCCTCGTCGTCAGATCCAGGTCAGCCAACCCACCTGACCTTCTCGCTATTCTTCTCCTTTCTACAGACTATACTATTATTACTAGTTGAAATGAAGGCCTCGCTGTACTCCTTCACGCTTTGCATTGCTTCGGCAGTCGCGCAACAAGTCCCGTCGCTGCAAGCAGCAATCGCAGCTACACCTAATATTGCTACGTTCGGCCGCTTGGTCAACGATAACAGTGCAGTCCGATCGCTCCTGTCTCAGCAAACCAACATCACCATTCTTGCACCTGGCAACGATGCCATCACCAGATTCCTCACCACCCCCGAGGGACAGCGCTTCCAGCGCGAGCCTGACTATGCTACCGCTGTGCTCGCCTACCACGTATTGAAGGGTACAGTGGCTGCAGCCGACTTTGTTCGCTTGGCCGACCAGGCTGGTGGTGTCCGCGCTTACGACAGCTTTTTGGAGTCTGGACGATTTGCAAATGTACCCGGAGGACAGAACGTCGAGGTGCTCGCTGATGATGACGGCGTTGATGTCGTGAGCGGTCTCATCAGGAACGGTTCGGTGACCGCACCAGTAAGTGTACTACCGAGTATATTGATAACGTATCTAACATACACAGGACAATCGCTTCCAGGGAGGCATCCTTCACATCATCGACACTGTCTTGACTGTTCCTCCATCAATCTCAGTCACCGGAGCAGCCGCCAACCTGCAATCCTTACTGAGCGCTCTACAGACTGCAGGTATTGCCTCTGCTGTAGAAGCTCTACCAGGCATCACCGTCTTTGCCCCCACCAACCAAGCATTCTCGAGCATTAGCGCCGCGACTGCAAGTCTCAACGCAGGCCAGCTAGCAAACATCCTGCAATACCACGTCGTCGATGGTGTGGTCTTCAGCACCGACATCACCAACGGTCAGACCGTCACCACTCGCGCTGGTCAGACCCTCACTTTCACCATTACAGACGACGACATCTTTGTCAATGGCGCCAAGGTCGTCCTCCCCAATGTCCTCGTCGCCAACGGCGTAGTACACACCATTGACAAGTAAGTCTCCTTACCCGTCCTTCCTGTCGCACTCCTGCTAACATTCCCAAGCGTCCTCAACCCAGCTAACAACACCGCCCGTCCCCCTCAAGGTGCCACCACAGGATCCATCCAGTTCGGTGCCGCCGCCGCTGGTTCCGGTGGCGAACATCCCCGCCCAAGCAACACCTACGTCAACGTTCCTCCTGCCACAGCTTCCACATCCCCTTGCCCAGAGAGCACGAGCCGAGTAGCCACTGCTCCAGCACCCACTACCTCGGCAGTCTCCGTCACGACCGTACCAATTCCAAGCAGTACCGCCAACGCCGTGCCGGCGAACAGCTCCTCCACAACCACGATCACGAGGGCTAGCACCATTGCTTCGACAATCACTACTCGCTTGCCAGGAAATGGTACCGCGACGACGAGGGCGCCTGTCGTGACGTTCACTGGTCTTGCTGTGCAAGGTGCCGAGGTGCAGAAGATGAGCTGGGTTGGAGCCGTGGTTGCGATCGGTATGGCTGCGTTCTTGTAGATCAAGTGCTGGCAGGGAGTTCGGAGGGGGCGGATTGAGGCAGGGCCTCTCCGCTGATGCGTACAGGAGTGAATGAGTGGTAATGGACGGTGTGCTTGAGATACCATTTGATTGTTTACTGCTCATAATTCCATCTACCGTATGGAGAAACGTTCTCAACACCTCATCTCCTTGCCGTATTTGCGGACCATGTGTAGACGCAATGTGAAGATGCTGTTCTGTCCTACTGGGCCGCGTCGGCTCTGAACTCCATCAGTCCTGGACTTGGCAGTAAGGTAACACACGGACGAGGGACGTACACTGACTAATGTCATTAACATGGGTATCATCTCTTACTGCTAATTATATGCAAATCACTATTCCTCTCACTCTGTCGTTTGCGTGCTGGCATATCGGATCCTATCATGCCTTCCCTCGCAGTCCCATGCTCGTCTGCACATCGAGCCGTGTCCTCGTGGTCAGTGACCCTTCGTGCTCGTGGTTAGAAGCCGACATGTCGTCGATCTATCGTTGTCTCAAGATTTCTGCGACTCGTCGGCCAATGCTCAATGTCAAGTTTCATACCGCGTGAAGAAAGAATCGCTCGCTCTGCTCAATAAAGGCCAGTGTCGGTAGCGGGAGATATGCTGTTGAAAAGGAAGAGCGCTTGCGCACCTGTTAAGAACTCCTCGCTGCAACGTTTGTTAGCTGAGATATTGAGAGCGTCGACGATCTGACTCACAAGCTCAAAGTGATATACCCATCCCTGTCCTCGTCGTACTTCTTAAATACATCCGTCATCCTCTTCAAGCTGATGCAAGCCTGCACGAACAAATCGAAGCTCAGACCCTTCTCCCTACCCACGCCCTCGTCGCCTCGTCCTCCCACGTTCCTCGCGAAGGTTCCAAAGAGTAATTGCACAAAGCCGGGGCTCAGTCGGTATCCAAAGGCCACCAGCGCGTCGCTGAACTCGTTCATCGAGATATGCCCGCTCCTGTCTGTGTCAAAGCGATCGAATAGCCCTCTCCAGGCAGCCAAGAAGCCCCAGAGCCCAACAAACTCCTCAAAGTTAATCGTGCCTGACCTGTCCGTATCGAACATCCGAATCATCATCTTGACGGTATGCAGATCGAAAGCAGTGTAGTCTCCGTTCACCAAAGCCCTCCGCAAAGACTCTTCCGACAACTGCCCTGTCCTGTCGCGATCCACAGAGAGAAACAGCGGCCAGAGTGCATCTCTTTCAGCTTGCGACCGCGAAGGCGGGGCTACGGTGGGTGGTCGTTGTGATTGTGGTATGGTGGGTCGCGATATACTGCTCGCTGCAGGTCTTGGGCCTGATCCGTATGTTGCCGGCGGAGGCGGAGATGTTATGCTTGCTCGATTCGGACCTGGCGGAGGAGGGTTGGAGTAGCGGGGGTCTGAGGAGTAGGTTGTGGATGAGGGACGAGCGTATCTATCATCGGGTCTCGGAGCGGGTGACGAGGTCAAGTATGTCGTTGACGGTGGTCGCTGACCGGAGGGCTGACGTCCATGTAGCATAGCTGCTGCTTGTTCAGGTTCGGCGTGTCTGGGTAGTACGTCAGCTGCGCCCATGATCACTGGTTCGGGATAGCTTGTGGCTGAAAGGTGAGGGCGAGCGGAAGGAGGAAAATTGCTCACGCTGGAAGTGCGTCTGGGTTGCCTGTATATGCGCGATTGTAGGCCATGACGGGAGGAAAGGAGAGCGAAGCGCTTGAGATCTTGTTTGAAATGCCTGCAGTGGGGCCTAAGAATAGAGCTTAATCCCGCGAAGCGCGTAAGCAGTGGTGGAGGGGAGAGCGAATTGCAAGGAGATCCGGTGAGACTTCGCTGATCTCGTAGAGTCACTGGCGGAAAAGATCTCTATGGCGACGGTGTTGATCTAGTGTTACACAAAAGCAAGGTGTGGTACAGAAAGTGGGAGAGGTTGGGCTTCAACTTCATCGCGAGTCGCCTGATGTTCGTACGCCTTGGCCTTGGCGAATACATGGTCTTCAAACTACCTGTTAAGTAGACGCCGTACCATGTATCTCATCTCCCCTGCATCTCAGTCACCGGTTTCAGCGCTTGTTCTGCGCAGCTCTTTCCACATCTTCGCTCATCGTTCCCTTGACATGCTTCAAGCTCTTCTCATCACCCCTATGACAAATGTCCATGATCCATTCTCGCCCATCCGACCACCACGTATGTCGATCTGCTCTGACACGGTCGAGGGAGGCATTATCAAGAGTGCCAGTAGCGATGTCCACCAAAGCACCCATACCTCTTGAACACTCCGCCTCCTCTTCGGCAAAGGTGAGTGAACTACCACATCTAGTACAGAAAGTCCGAAAGTTGCCACTTGTGTGCGAATAGACACCGATACTGGTTCCCTTCACTGCTTGCGATCCCAACACAACATCCTTGACGGCATGCTGCTGTGTTATGTCATCCAGTCCTCTGGTCGTGAACGTGACCCAACTTTGAGGTGCACCCAGCCACGAGGCCAGTAGACCACCTGAACCGACACGACAGCTTGTGCAGTGGCACCAGCTGACCAGGGGCATTCGAGGCGACTCAGATGATCCGTCGTTGGTGTTACTCGGGCTGACATCCTGTGCAATCGGTCGTTCCGTGGCCTTGGGGACGTGTATGGTATACCGTACTGCCCGGCATAGGCACCCGCCGTCGAGTAGGAAAGGAGTGTCAGGAAATCGGCTCATTCATTCATGTACAAGATGTTGTCCACTAGAATGACAGGTACTCAGTCTATATCGCAATAGCCACTTGGGCTCGTCAAGTCACAAAGATTGAGCCCGGCTTCGTAGGGCGTGGCAGCTCGATCTGTGACCTCAGTGGCTGCAGGCAAAATTACAGACCACGCACGCCGATCTAATACATGTGTTCATTTTGAACGAGTAGGCAAACCTTTCGATGCTGACACCAGACTGTAAGAGCGCCGAAGAGGAGATAACGAATGCTTTGAGCAGACTCGAACAGAAAGTAGCACGGCCCGAAAGCCAAATCAATTACTCAGGTCACGTGATGTTCGCAATAGAGTAATTGCGTCGGATGTCTGGCAGTACAGACTCAATTCTAGTCCCATAATGTGATGCTGCCACACCTTTCGGTACGGATGGCTACCTCGTCTCCCAAGCGTGAGAGTATACCGCAGATTCGTGTCGCTGCAAATTCCATGATCCCATTTATACGCCCGCTCAAACGCAGCAATCAAAAGACTTCAATGTTCAGCCTCGCCCATAGCTGATCTTGCTTCTCTTCGCCGGTTTGGCATCTTCGTCATCATCCTTGTCCGCAGCTTTCTTCTTCTTACTTCCAGCCTTCGACGTGGTGCTTCCTGGCGTCGCGTGGTCAACGGCCCTTGCCAGAGATGGTGGTAGCCCCGAGGTCGGCGTCGGCGCATGTGATGGCGTGTTAGCAGCCGATGTATCTCCTGGTGATTCCTGTGACTGGCATCGGTCAGATGTGTACTCAGAGACGGCGCACGACTCTGCCCATCCTCGGGATCGTGCTCAGCGTCCTGCTGCACTTACCCGTATCCATGTCATACTGCTGTTGGAAAAGATCCTGTCCTCCTCCCTCACTCTTGCGCGCGCCTTGCGATCGTCTCCTCGTCTGTCGTTGCCAACAACAACGCCTTTGACCCAGTTATCGAAACCTCGTACAATGTTGCCTGCACCGCTTGTGTCCTCTAGGTAATTTGTCTCAAGCTTGTAGATGTTCTCTTCTAGTGCGGCGAGCTGCTCGTCCAAGGCGCGCTTCTTAGCTAGTGTTCCTCGTAAGGTTGATCGCAAAGACTCGTAGTATGGACGTCCTGGTTGGTCAGTCGCGGAGGCAGCTGCGCCGCCGGACGGCGGAAGGTTTTCTGTCATGTGGTCTTCATGTGAGAGATGGTCTCTTGCAAGAAGAAGAGCGCAACTTGATCAGACGTCGTCAGGGAGGAAGTGGAAAATGCGAAAACGAGTTGTTGATCCATTAGTACAGAAATGCGGAACGAGTCCGCCGAATCGTTGATCATGTGATTAGGACATGAATCTGATCCTGACTAGTCCTACTGAAGCTACCAGAATCCAAAAATGCAAAGGGGTATCATTTGATGCAAACGCCAAACTCTCCGATAGTATAAGGAAGCACTACTCCTGTCTCCTCCTTCCAGCGAAACTCCTTATCAGCTTTGCTTTCAGCAGCTTCTCTCTGAGCTCAGTCAAAGACAGTCTTCTTGTTTGTGGGTCAGGCTCATTGCTATGTTGCGGCTTGGGGATGGTCAGTGTTGAATTGCAAAAGCAGATGTAGCAAGATATGTATTATGATTCGTATAGCTACCCGCATGAAATATTGTAGTTGTGCTTGCCTCGGGAAGCCATAGGATCATTCACCCACCTCAGCCTGTGCTTCTGCTGCGTGACCATTCTTCTTCGCTGTTGACTGTGTCGCTTTTCCGGACGAGTCTGCTGATAGGCTGCGACGAAGTCTTGAATCATCCTTTTGACGTCGGTCCGGTGAAGGAGAACGTCTTCTGCGATCGCGGCGTGATGGGGGTGAGCGGCTGTGGTGGCGGCGAGGGCTTCGTCTACGTGAGCTACTGCGGCTGATGCTCCGATCGCGAACGTCCTTGCGACCATTAGCTGTCTTGCTTCCTTTATTCGGAGAAGCTGAAGGGCTTCGACGCCTTGGTCTCCTGTCACGATCCCTGCTGTCACGACGCCTTCTAGGCGGACTTCGGGAAGGTGAGCTGAATCTACGTCGATCTCGTCCGTTGTGGCGAGAACGCTTCGGGGATCGACTTCCTTTTGGGCTAGGGCTGCGACGTCGTTGCCGAGACGCAGGTCTTCGGCGCGGTGATGGCGAACGGCGTCTGCGCGGCGAAGGTGATCGTCTGCGTTTGTCCCCGGCCCGCGAATCTCGGCCGTCAGGTGATGGTGTGCGGTCGTCAGAAAGAGATCGAGTCCTTGAGCGCGGTCGGCGGTGATTGAATCTTGGTGAGCGATCGCGATTGTATCTGGACGTTCCTGATGGCACATAAGAATCCATATCGCGAGGAGGAGGGGGGCGTCTCCCGAAGTCATGGTCCGGACGAGAACGACGAGGTGGTGATCGTGACAGATCTCGACGAGGTGGTCCCCTCCTGTCAAAGTCGCGGCCACCTCGTGGGAAACGCCTGTCATCTCGGTCCCTGCGTTCTCGGAATCTCGTATCATTCAGCTCGCGATCCCGTGTATCGTCCTCGTCTCGACGGCGACGAGCTTGTTCAGCTGCCTTTTCTTGTGCTTCCTGGAAACGAATCAGCTGCATCGTGAAGGCAGTCAGCAAAAATCGGCATACCTTTTCTTGCCTCAACTCTGCCTTCTTCGCCTCGAGCAGCTGCGAAGGAACACCACTCTCACTCTCCTCCGCGGAGATGCAGAGATTCCATAGCTGCTGACAGAAAGACTTTGCGTCATCACCCAGGAAGCCAGCAAGCTGAAGCTGTAGGACCTTGATATTAGGCTAGTTTCATCAGCGACTCAAGGCTCCACGGTCGTTGCTGCATGGTACCTACATGCTTTTCTCCCTCCAGTAAATCGAACAGCAATCCGATCACCACATCATCCTCGAATCCAAGCAGCTTTGATACCTCGGCAGCTGCCCAACTATCGCATGTCAGTGACGAGTAGAAGAACTTTAATACAGCAAGAACTTACTTCTTAATGACTGGGATGTTGATCTTCGTGGTGTCGACTTTGCGGGTGAAGTTGTCTGGGAATTTGGTGTCTCTCAGGAGCTTCTGATCAACATTGGTAATTATTGGCGGCATAGTGCGCGCAGAAGCGCCAGAATCAGCGATCAAGGAAACACTATCCCACGCATTGATGAGAAGGTGGTTGAAGGGAAGCTGTAAGGGGACAAATTCACGGGCATCAGCCAAAGAGTGAAGCTTCAAACGCCAAGGCTCCGTCAACCATGACCAAACACAAGGAAGGGGCAAACAACACGCGAACCACTTCCTCGGGTTGGTTGAGATTAGTTTTTACACTTCGACAGTCACGTTGAGACAATTTTCATCTTCATCATTGTTCAAACATCCATTACTCCGTCGGTCTGGGGTTGTCTCATAGGGCCATTGCGAGCGCTCTATAGGACCATATCTCAGTCCCTCAACCTCACGTCGCACTCAATCGGGACATCCGCACATCCTCCATTACCCAACAGCCTCCTGCACAGCTATTCATCATGTCTGACGCCGCTCTTCATGAAGGTTGGCCTGTCAATCTTAGCTTCTCTCGAACGTTGCTGACGAAGAAGCAGAATCGGCACCTCCTGCGCAGCCGAAGACGTCTTCTGTGAAACCCACCGACGAAAGCAAATCAGCAGCGAAGGAACCTCCGTCGCCTCCAACCAAGGCCCCTGAAGATCCGAAGCCTAATCCTCCATCGCCAATGCCGAAAGTTGTGGCAGTTGAGGCACCTGCCGCACCTCCATCTCCGCCCGCAGAGAAGGAGCCTCCGCCAGAGCCGAGTAAACCGGCCAAAGTGGCAATTGTCGAAGCGCCAAAGCCGGAGCCCGCCAAAGCGGTCGACGCACCGAAGCTTGCACCACTAGAACCAGCGAAGCCCGTTGAGGTAGTGACAGTCGAACCCGCTCCAGCCGAGCCTGCGAAGCCGGTGCCTGTCCCAGAGCAGCCAAAGGCACTTCCCGTTGTCGTGCCAGAGCCAGCCAAGCTAGAACCACCGAAGATCGTCGAGGTCATCAAGCCTGAGCCACCAAAGGCCACGGAACCGGTCAAAGCGCTGGAACCAGTCAAAATAGCAGAGCCTGTAAAGGTGGTGGAGCCCGAAAAGCCAAGCCCCGCTCCAGCTGTAACACCAGCACCAGCCCCTGTACCCACTACGATTCCAGCGCCGCCTGTGCCACCACCAGCGCCAGTGCCCGCCCCAGTACCACCCCCTGCACCAGCTCCTCCAGCTGCTTCGACTGTGCCGAATGCACTCACAGCACTTGCTGCGCTAGAAGCGCTGAAGGCAGAGAAAGCCGAGGAGAAAGAGAAGGAAACTCCTCGCGAACCGCCCAAGGTTGTTGAAGTCAAGAGGGTACCTACCACAGCCACATCACCAAGGAAGAGCTCGATCATGCGCAAGCCAACGGAGAAGAAGGTCGAAGAGGTCGTCGTAGCACCCGCTGCTGCTGCGACCGAAGTCAAGCCGATCATCGTTGAGACCAAAGCAATCCCTGCCGGACCACCAGCTGTGATTATTGTCGATAAGGAAGTGAAGAAGGATACTATCGTCGCTGTTCCAGCATCAAGCACCACAACGGTTCAGCCGGCGCCGAAGCAGGAGATTGTTGTCGCTCCAGTGATCATCACCGAGCAGAAACCTACAGTCGCCTCTACTCCTGTTCAAGTCGTCGAAAAGCCGATCGTGGTGCCAGAGAATAAGACTGCAACAATTATCACTACCACATCGCCAGCCATCATTACTACTACGACCATGGCCAAGACTGTCGACACCATAACCTCGACAACGACCGCTGCAGCGACTAAGGCGGATACAACAGCCGTTTCCATTACGAGCAGCGTCCCTGACGTGGTCGAGCTACCTCCGAAGAAGTCCCTATTTGAGCGATTCCTTGCTCGATGGGGTTTTGGCGGCCACATCGATCCGGACGTCAAGACAGTGATGGTCGACGACAAGGCAAAGCTGGAGGACGCCGGGGAGAAGAGGCCGTAGTACAACTTCAGAGGATGGTTGTTCCGGGGAAAGAGGATGAAGAGCGCGTCGATGAGGCTCCCTGCTGCATGAGGTCTGCTTCAAACATGAAGCATTCACCAAACTGACGTGGGAATGGTTGAGAGCAGATGGAATGGTGTCGGTGACGCTTCGAAAATGTTCCTAGGGCACTTCTCTTCGACACACCTGTTCAAACCTGAACTTTAGACCTTCTGCCTTCTTCATAGCTCATCACTCATGGATATCGTATGTCTCGTCATATGTGTCCTTCTGCATTCCTGCATCAAAGCGCGTCCAAGACCCTGTCCACATCCCTCCTCGCTTTCAAAAGCTCATCGTCAACGCCGCTGCCATGTCTTGTCTTGACTGTTGAGTGCAACTCGATCAAATCGCGAGCTCTCTTGAGATCTTCGTCTCCATCATCTGGCTTCCCGCTAGTGGGAACATCGTTTGCTTGCGCTGGCCTCGCAGAGACCAGAGCCAGAGCTGCTTGCGGGTCCTGTTTGATGTAAGCAAATGTGGAGGATGGTGTGATTGGGTACACGTACGCATGCGCGCAGGGACGTTAGATCCGAAAGAAGCTCTGCAACTCGCATATTGAATCGGAGTGTGAAAGGATTTCTCGTAAGTAGTGTCGAAACAGCACTCCAGATTGACAGTTGTGATGGAGTGGAAGGTCCACGCCAAGCATTGCCCCGGGTTACCCAAAGCGGTAATTCACAGCATATCCAGTATGCTCAGGGGTTGTAGTGAAGACATGTGACATGAACGATCGTGACTATATACAAAAACACCCTCCACCTTCTCGTCGAACTCGGCACCGTGCCCGCAGTGTTTCCCTCCTCAGACCCATCTCCTTGCCCTACCCAGCTCCCCCCCACACCCTACCCCTTCCTCCCCTCCTCCAACCCCCTAAGAAACTTCAACACCTCCTCCACCACCCTCCCCGCCTGCTCCTGCTGCACCCAATGCCCCGCCCCCTCCACAAACGTAGCACCTCTGAAATCCGTACAGTTCTGCTCATACCGATCAATCGCCCCTGGCTGCTGATAATTTCCCCAATCCTGCTTGCCACTTATAAAACAACACGGCACCTCGATCTTCCTCCCCGCGAACAGCAACATGTCCGCCTTCTGAAACGCCGTCTGGGACGTCTGCGCGCGGTACCAGTTCAGTCCGCCCTGGAAGCCCGTGCGGGTCCATTCTTGGACGTAGACTGCGAGATCCTCGTCGGTGAGCCAGGGCAGGGTGGCGGAGGGGTCTTCGGATTTCATGAGGGTGGCGATGGCTTCGGGCATGGTTTGGTGCAGGGGCAGGATGTAGTACTCTGGCATTTGGGCGATTTCGGGGGCTGAGAATGATTTCAAGGGGTGGGGATTGTTGCGGGCGTAGGCCGCGGATTTGACGTGGAAGTAGCCCCGGAGGAAGGCGTGGAGGCCTTGGGCGGGGTGAGACCAGTCGTGAGAGGCGGAGGAGGTGGAGTTGTACCATTTGTAGTGCTTGCGGGGAGGGTCGAGGGCGGCGAGCTCGTCTTGAAGACCGCTGGTCTTGGTGGGGGCTGTGGATGTTGAGGATGGGGCTGTGCTTGTGCCGATGTCGAAAGGAGGTGTTGGTGGAGCATGATGGGGATGTGACATTTGAATGCAGGATGTGAACATGTCTGGTCTGATCAGTGGTGCCATGGCAGACGAGACTCCACCAAAGTCATGTCCAATGATACAGTGGACCTTCTCATACCCGAGGGCGTAGACGAGGCATACCAGGTCTCTGACGAGGTTCGTGATGGTGAATTGACGGAGGTCGACTTCGTCATAGCGGCGAGCGTCCCAGCCAGTAGTCCTTCCATACCCTCGTTGGTCAGGAGCTACGACATAGTACCCTTGAGCTGCCAGTTTGGGTATGATGTTCCGCCATGAGAAAGCCAATTCCGGATACCCATGCATCAGTAGAATGAGAGGTTTCCCGGCTGAACTGTCCTTGCCAGCAGACAGGATATGAAAGTTCAAACCGCAGGAAGCTGTACAGTCGACGTAGGATGCGGACACACCAGATGGGAGTGGAAGAGGCGTCAAAGACCCCGACTTAGTTGCCATCTTCGTTCAATTGGTACTGATCACGTCCCTCGGAAAGGATTCACCTACTGACGTTGGCTCAACGTCGATGAGATTTGATTATAAGGGAACTCGCTTCTCTTTCTAGTGCTCACAACCCGATGCACGACAAGAGAGGAAGTTGTGCTGGCAAGAGATGGAAGACCACTGATGGAGTGTTCCCGGGCAGAGTCAAAAGCTCTGCATATCGTGCAAAGACACAGCACAAATTCAATATTTATAAGCAGATAGACATCTTGATATGTATAGGGTATGGTGTCAAGGTGTAGGTGATCAAAGTGGGGAAAGCATCAAGGTCCCGGATGATCGTTGTGGCGCATCCTTTGCCCGGTCAAGTCTTGTGGATACAAACACTTGCTCAAGATGAACTCGAATATACACCTGAAATGCTGGAACAGAAATGTCATCATCGTTTGCTACGCTATATACAACAATGCAGGATCAAAGTGCTGCAGTCTGTATTCGTGCAATGCTTTGCGATTCACTGAATAGCCGGAAAGTACACGTACATGTCGCTGCAGTAAACCAAATTGTCCCTTTGGATATGTGACCGTCGATTTGACCACATACCAACTCGGGTGAACACCAAATTGCTCATGCGGACAAACTGTGTTATGGCGCTAGCTTGAAGAAAGCCATGAACTTTGATCCGGCGGTAGGCGCGAGGTGTGCTTCTCGAACAGAGGATGAGGTAGAATGGCACATGATTGTTCAGTGATCATGTCCTCAGTCTTATCGCTTTAGTGTTGAAGTACGAGCAGATAGCTCGGCCGGGACCTCTCTACCATCGATCTGCGAGTGCATCCGACTATCAAGCTCGTAGGAGTAGACCATACCTGGTGGGACACTCGAGACCTGCGACCCCAGAGCGCTCTGCGAGTACCCATCAGTCATTGAGTAGCTGCCCTTCTGATAGTGGGCATAAGCAGGTGGATTTGCCTTTCGTCCCAAGCGCCAGAAGAAGTAGCACAAGGCAGCAATCAGCAAAACCCCTAGAGGAATGCCTACAGCCATACCAATAGTCATGGGCGATGTCCCAGGTTTCGTAGCGGGCGACGACGCTACAGATCCTGGTAGGGATGTGCCGCTCGCGTCAACTCTGATTGTAGATCCCGTAGAGGCAGTGACAATGTCGTCCATCGCGCTCGTCGTCCCAGATCCTGCTCTTGACGATGACGGAGTATTTGATGGGCTACTTGGAAGTGAACTTGCCGTGACAGGCCGAGACGTTAGCGTTGAAAGCCGAAGAGCTGCTGTTTGAGCAATGACAGCTGGGCCGAGCTTGTATGAGAGCTGCTGCGTTTCGCAGCAGGTAAAGTTCCAATCTTGCGCGAGACCAAATCCTGTCGCACAACACCAAGTCTGATCATCAGGACACTGAAATATCAGATGAGCCTGGTCGTCATAGTCTACCATCACATTAGCTTGCCGCCTTCTCTTTCCATAAGGATCTGCACACACCTACGCCTCGACAATAATTGGGACACGCTGGATCCTTGAAGGTCTTATCGGTGCAGCCAACCCTCCATCGCCAGTTCCAGTCGTTGTTACTGTTAGCTTTGCATAGACCATTGGTAAAGCAAAGATCGTTTGGCGCACAGCAAGAGCTGTGTTTGCCCTGAGATACTGCGACAGGGTCGCAGGGTATGTAAGTCTTGTCTTGTGCTACCGAAGTGCTGTCGCCGCTCATGAAATAGCAAGGTGCAGACATGGTCAATGGGTGTGGAGCAGGAGATAACACAGAGCAGTGAAGAGGAAAATAGAAAGGTGAGCTACCCTGCTCGTCCTACATACACAACAGCGAGATTTGAGACTATCTGGGCCAATCTCAATCGCATTGGGTGCGCGGTAGCTGAAACAGCCTACCCATGCTGCAGGGTAGCGTCCAACTGCGCCGCATAACCATACATCGCTTGTGGTGGACCAGAACCGACAGCGGGGGCGAGAAGGCCTGAAGCTGCACTGTGGGGTCGATACTAATTGCTTGTCAAACGAACAACATTAAGATACGGATGCTAAGTCGCCTATGTAAAAGGCCACATCTAGAAATGTGCAATGGATGGGAACGAGCCTGATGCCGGAGTGAGGCGTGCTTCGGATCTACTGAATCATGATTGGCTGCATCATATCCAGCAGATTGTCTGCCAAGTGCAGGAGAGACAGCCACAGGGATAGCAATCTACCCTACCACGCCGCAATGGACGCAGAAACTTTGCTCGAGAGCGCAATTCCTAAGACGAGCCCCCTCGGTTGTGTACGCAGCAGCAATGCTCGAGTAAAAGTATCTGAGTAGGGATAAGTCATGAGCAACAGGTCAGGCCGAGAAGGTGAGAGAATATGTCACGAACAGCTACAAGCATGTCGGCAAGAAATTTGACGATCTACCACAAGGCGATGTAGCACCTAGAAAGACCCAGAGCTTCCGCGGGTACTGTCATTTGGGTCCTCGAAAAATGGTTGTTGTCTTTTTGAAGCAAACAGAGCCCATATGACGGAGCCTCAGGATGCCGAACTGGCCGGCGAGACTTTCTGTGATTGGTACGCTAATGCTGAAGATCGTCATCCCGAGCATGGTCTGAGCATGTCGCGGCCAGTGCCCGCGGGCTTGAAGGACTGTGGAGAGTCGCAAATGTCTTAGAATTACAGCATGCGAACTTACCACTGCATACACTTTTCCAACCTGTCTGTGCCCTTTGTCGCGCTGTCATCACCTCGACATCCCTGGCCAGATGCCACTGTCCACACTGCTGAACGACCACCACGAGCGATTCTAGCCCAGCTCTTGACCGACATTCCAATCATGAGCTTTGCTGCGTACAACCAATCAGTCGCGTCGCATACCTCAATCGCCGGCAACCAGGTCGCGCTACCCTCCAGGAGTCGCATGAACATTTCAACTCCATAGCGAAACCGGTCCCGACACTAAAAAGAATTCGACTCACCTCTGCGTCTCTATCATGCCTAGCATATTTTCACGTCGACGGGGCTCGACGGGTCAAGTGCGTTAATGATCAATTCGAATGTCACACTATACTGATAACAGCACAGCTCCAAAGACAACATGCGCCAGTCAGTTCAGCGGCTACGGTCGCAGCGAGTGCTGCCTTCCTTAACAAGTCTCCTTCCGGCGCTTCTCTCGGTGCTGCTGCAGCGGCTGCCGCCTTACGATCCCATACAACAACACCGGAGCCGGTCGGTAGTTTGCAAACAAAGCGCATGGTCAGGAGAGGATCACAATCGTCCAACGGCAGCGCAAGCGTCATGGCAGGATCAGGGCAAAGACCAGTTGTGCGTAGGAGCAGTCAGGGTTCCATGACCGACCGGACATTCAGATCTCCTTCGCCAGGAGGCATCTCACCACGCAGAGCTGTTCCTGCAGCAGAGGATGCACCGCCAGTTCCTGCCTTACGACCGGAGCATGGAGGGAATGGAACACAATCGAGGCCAGCTTCACGCGGATCAAATGCACCAGCACAACCTCGCACAAAGCCTGCACCGGTCAAGGTCTACCAGCCGTCTGGTCTGCCAAAATTGCGTGAGCTCGAAAGAGAGAGCAGCGGTAACTCGATCAACTTCTCCCGACCAATAGCGTCACCAGCCGAGACAACACCTCCGGTGTCTCCAACCAGACCAAAGACCGCCGGCTCTTGGTTCGGCGCTCCTGCGGAAACAAATGTCGCGCCAAGGCAAACAGTCCATGACCGTCCACGAAGCGCGGCAGGCATTTCTACGGGATCAAAATCGGGCATCGAAGCTGGTCTTCAATCCGTAGCAAGGACGCCGTCAAAGAAGAAACAGAAAGCAAGCCCAGCAAGCCAGGGAACCAAATTGGCGAGCGGAACAATGAACAAGACTCCACAAGGCACAGCAGTCCAGCAGGCACAGAAGGCCGTACAACAGCAAGCACTATCACCGACACCACAACCGAAAAAAAAGCAAACGATCAAACAGGCTCCTGCAGAACCACAGGGCTCAGATGCGGACATCTCCGATGTAGACCACCGACGACAGACTCCATCACCATCTGGTAATCGTAGACCGACGCATACTCTCAACAAGCAGCCGTCAGTGGTTATGGAAGAGCCGGATTCGGAGCACGACGCAGCCGCGAAAAGAAGATCACAAGAAAGTCCATACCCCAAAATGGACCCGCCGAAGCAGCGAGTCCTCTCAAACTCCCACTTGACACCACGTTCGCGAGAGCCATCTCTATCTCCCAGCACTTCATCTGCTGGTTCACCGCCTATGCGATCGCGCCCGGAATCTCTGGAAGTGCCAGACTCGTCTCATAGATCAGCACGCTTCTCGAATAACGTGATCGACACGCCGACGGGAGTTCGTCACAATCCTCCGCCTCGATCTGTGTCGCCTGCAAAATCTGCGCTGAAACATTCTCCGTCTTCCTCCATCCGTACAAGCTCACCTACCGCTACCTTCAGTCCTCCAAGCAAGCCTCCTGGAAGTGACACATCTGATAGTATGTCTTTGACTTCCCAGGATGGACTGAAAGCTGGCAAGAAGAAGAAGAGTGTTCGCGTCAGCTTCGACGAAAGTGCCATAGAGCAAATCCACGAAATTGAGGACAAGCCTCGTGTCAATGGTGTCAAGACTGCTCGCCGATCTTTATCCCCTGGTCTGTCGGATGAAGATATGGATGATGAGACCATGAAGCCCAGGCCCGCTTTGCCGTCATTCGGCAGTGTTCGCAACACAACACCTCGAAGAAATCAGCCTGACTCCCCGGAAAAGGTCACCGAAACTCTGTCCGACTCGGGTAAGCAGGTGGATACTTCTCAACAAGGTGCTTCAAGCGATCATGCGATAGCATCGATCATTGCGATTGCGCATGAGAAGAAATCCCTCAAGGATGAGAACGATCCCTTACCACCCGAAGTCACATCTGTGGAGGGAACGGGTCAATTCTCGGACAGCGCCGAGAGCTCAGATGAGGAAGAATTAATCAAGGTGCGAAAGCCAGATGTAAGTGCTGTAGAGTCGATGGATGCAGCACAACAGCCTACACCTGATCGGGACACACTGGTCATCCCAGACCCTCCCGCCCGCAATATGGAAGTACCCGACATTCAAGTCCTACCCGCGACACCAGGGATCGAGGAGGAATTAAAGCCCATTGAGGACGACCTGACGACTGAAGAGCATGATACAAAAGGAAAATCGGCTGTGCCCACGAAGGTCTCAGTCCCAGGTAGTTGGGACGAAGAGGAAGATGAGCCGGTCCAGGAGACAGTCCCTCAGCCAAACACTGACTTGCAAGCCCCGGTCGAAAGTGCCGCAAACGTAGACTTGGACACCGTGGAAGCCTCGGACTCGGACGATAGTGCTGCTTTCAGCGACGCAGCTGAGGATCCTTCTGAGATTGAAGCATTTGGCTACGCTTCACTTGATGCCATAGTGGAATCTCCTGTACCTGCTCGCATGAGACAAACAGATCAGGCAGTATCCCCGACCGTGTCAACTCCGCTTTTCGATTCATCACCGGAAATTGGTACACCTTCATCAGATTCTAAAGACTGGAGTCGAGCAAGCGCGTACTGGAGTAATCAGAAGCAACAATTGCAGCGACGCGAGTCGGATCAACCCACTCCGGATGATCGTCCAAAGATGACACAACCCAAGGCGACAAAGTCCACAGCAGTCAAGCCGCGAGCAAGGCCAGTCGTTGAGAACGCCGCGGACACAACACGTAGCCACCAAAAGCCGCACGCCCAGGAAGCCGGTCGAAAGATGCGAGGGTCCATGCGAGGGCAGCAGCCTGAAGTCGTCGAAGAGCGACCTACAGCATTTCGTAAGACCATGCGAGGTCCTCCCCCTCAAGCCACAGCACCTACGCCAGCTGAACGGGCGCAAGCACCACCCAAGTCTGCACTCAAGCAGAAAACAATGAGACCTGGGTCTGCAGGAGCGAAGCCCTCTGTACCCGTCTCATCTCGTACCCCAAGACCTCAGTCCATGGCTATCGCAACAGCAGCCGATAGTGACTCAGAATCAAGCTTCAAACGCAAATCGCGTAGAAGCAGTACAAACGACGGCAACAAATACACCATGAAGCGGTCTATGCGGTCAAGCTCTCTGGACATGGAGCGAGAGCGAAGACCATCCTCGTCACAAGGAGTTGCGGGTGCAGGACGATGGAGTCTGCGCTCGATGTCCCCGCCAGCGGACAGTCCGCAAGCAAATAGAGCCGCTTTCCGCACTTCCTTAAGAGGCACTTCCATCCCTGAGGGACCAACGCTTCGGGGCAATAATAGTATTGCGCAAGCAAAACCTAGTAAGGCATCTGGTAAATTCAGCATGTCTGGCTTCTCGAAGAGTACAAAAGCGCCGGCACCTTCCGCTGGTCCAGTTCAATCTAAAAAACAATTCAAGTCTCGCTTCGCGGACTCAGACTCGGAGGATGAAAGGACCCCTGCTGCTCCAGCACGAACCGCAAGAACAGGCTTTCGCAGCCGGTTCGCAGACTCGGACGACGAAGATGATCAACCGCGGCACATACCCGCAGATCTTACGCCGGTGCGTGGCATTCCTCGCTCGACGAATCTCATCAACGAGGACTCAACAGATCTCGACGACTCATCCGATGACGAGTTCTCTCGGCGACGGCGGTCTAAGCGTGACTCTGGGCGTACCGCCTCGAAGCCTCTAGTTCCCAGTCAGGCAGATGTTGAGAAAGCCATGGCAGCGGCTCGACAGAATGTTGCTACAATGACAGGCAACCAGAGCCTCCTAGAGCCGTCGACTCCCAAGGGTAAGGTTCAAAAGCGTGTGACGCTCCAAACGGACGTCCCGCCCGCAGCTGCGGCGCCCTCTTCTCCAACAATCAGTGCCGATGGTCCACCTGTCGCTCGTCGGAAAGGTCTGCTCGGATCCATCTTCGGCCGCCGCAATTCAAGCTCATCTGTCGCCTCCGTCTCCCGACCTGCCATAGGAGCCACGGAGATGACGCCGCCTGCAAGTCCGAGCAGCCCTCGTGGCAAGCTTCAGCGCCGCTCCGCGCCCAAGCTCAACAGATCATCCTCGGCGCAGAGCCAGCTCAGCACAATCAGCAACACGACGGTCGCTACCACGAACAATACTGCTATGCCGGCTGTCAAAGAGGACGAGGAGGACGAGAAATGGCCACTTGAGCCGCCGCGCATGCCAATCGTCGACGAGGAAACCCAGCGCCCTGCTAGCAGCGATGGCGTGACCGAGACAGAGAGAGCTAAGCTGGCCGATGCAAGGCCGAAGATCGGTAAGAGAAGCCTCAGTGGAGGTGACAAGGTCAAAGCGGAAGTTTACAGCGAGAAGACTGGCAAGAAGAAGCGCTTTGGTCGCTTGAGGAAGGCATTCGGTCTGAATGATTAGGCATCATGTTTCGGTGAGATCGAGCACAAGAGCCCAGCACACATGAGGAATTGGTGGCAATGATTCATGATAGATGTATACTTTACGTCAAAAGGGGATGGTAATGGGGAGAGTAATAGTAATTGATCTTCATTGATATTACCTGTCTTCATCCACATGCAAGGTTGACTCAGTGCTGTTCTGGAGTTGTAGTGGAGATGCTGGCTTGCTGCCCCATGTCGATCTTGCTTCTTTGAGGGGCGACCCGACAGAGCGGGTGGCGTCTCGCACTTTAACCTAATCAAGCAATGGCGTAATTTAATTGCGACTTCATCTCTCGCTCATCGCAGAAAATAATCCATCATCGATTTCAAGCATTTCCATCGGCGTTGTCGTTGTTGAGCACTTTTGACCTGTTTTGTGTATTGAACGAGCGGACTTTGAGGATGACCGCAGACGCTGAGGGTGGCGATCTCTGGTTGTTTGGATATGGGTATGGAATGATGTCCAGGACCTCTGGAAGCGAGGACTCAAGTATTGATATGTCTATAGAAGCCTGATATGGAAGCCGCCTCCTCACTATGGTACTCATGACGATGTCTGATGTGCATGCTGCCATGTCTGACCTGCCCATCAAGACCTGCGTGTGCCTGGCTACGTTGAAGGCTACGTGAGACGATTCTGGCAAGTATGTTGCCTGCTGTCAAGTCGATTTGAGGCAGCTGTATTGATGACTCTCGCAGGCAAGGTGGGGTAGCAGGTCACGTGCCTTGCGGTCTGAGACTAATCTGTTGGCAGCGAAGACCACCGTGGCACGCCAGAAGATCCAGGCAGAGTCGTGACGCTGCTTGATAGGAAGTTCTGGGAGACGCTGACGGATCATGTAAGAGTTCGTCGTCGTCGCCGTCGGCCTTTGTTGACGCGTCACAGCACGCGGACGCGCCGCCTCTGACATGGGGAGCAGCCTACCGAATACCTGCGCCCAAGGTGAAAGAGGTTCGAGAGTATCTGGATATCAGAGAGATCAATGGCTACAGCATGCAATACGTGCCATTCACGCCGGCGCCCAGCTTCAAGTCAGACGAAGACCTCGACGCGCCTATACCCTGCCTGGTATACATTGGTCTGCCAGACAACCCTCAGTTCGTTGGGCCACAAGATCCACAGACACTAGCAGAACATATCGTCACCCATAGAGGACCTAGTGGGCTCAACAAGGACTATCTATACGAGCTGGACACGGCCTTACTCGAGCTCAGCACAGAGAGTCAGGACGAGCATATACACGATTTGGCACGGCGCTGCAAAGAGATCGAAGCAAGACATCGATGAATAACTCTATCTATCTACCGCTACACGTTCCGCTTGCCTTCTGGCCTTCTCTGATCTCCTCTACCTCCATCCTTCTGCCTGCTTCTATCCCAATCCTTGGCACTTTTCGCGTTTCCAGGGTCCTCGGCCTTGCTTGTCCGACGCTATCCGAGATAAGATAGTGGTAGGGACGGTGTACGATGTGCTATACTGTGAACCGCCCAAATCTTGGCGAAATGTCAACGACGTGTATCATACACGCATCACGACATGAGATATTCCAAAAATATGTCCAGGTAGGTAAGAGAAGGCTGCTCGTTCTCCTCGTGTGGTTTCCAAGTCTATCCCTTTCGTGGTCGATCTGCTATACCGTGTCCCGCTATCGGTCTGTACAGCTTCATCTTTGGCCATCCGTAAATTCTCGGTGCACCATACCACAACTGAAGCAGCTAAAGTATTTAATAAATCTTTCTCTCATCTCAAACTCTCTCTTCTTCTTTTCTTCGCTGAGCTCACCCAGAACCGTAAGTCACCTGACCCTTTCCCTCTCCAACCTCACGTGACCAAAATCCTCCACCACAACACCGTCCATTTTTTTATGCACAATACTGAAACATGAACAGTTCTTGATTATCACCATTACAAAGCTATTATTATTTCCAATAAAAGCATTCAAGATGAGTTCCTCAGCATACCAGAGCAGGAGGTCCTTCTCGGCAGTCCTCACTGCTCTGGCCACGGTTGGAAGAGCCCCTTCGTGTGAGTACTGTCCCAGTCTTTCACATCCTTTTCATTCTACCCCTTCATCACAAACTCCGAGAAAGAATGGACTTTTCCACCCTCGTCGCCGCCCACAACGCCTTGTCGGGATTTTGCACTCGGCTTCAGCAAAATTTCCAAATCCGGCATCCGCTCTTGCAGTTTTGCACAGCGCTCGCCAGCTTCCGATTTCACTGCCAGCCCAAATTACCACTACTCGGAGACTATCGCAACATCAAGTCCACTCACCAACTCCTGCTTCGGCCACAAAAGGGATCGGCATCCTGCATCACCAGCAGTTTCCGCCGTAATCATTACACCGCTATCGATGTTGAATCAAGCCCATCAAGATGAGTTCCTCAGCCTACCAGAGCAAGAGGTCTTTCTCGGCAGTCCTCGATGCTCTGGCAAACAGTGGAGATTCCTTCGCGAATGGCATTGCAGCTACTCCCTCGTCAACCTCAGGGAATACTCGACCATGGAGATGACCCTCTCTGCCGTTTTCCTTCCTGCACACATTCTTTGCCTCACGCTCATATCGTTTTGCCATGGTATTACAGAATTCAGACTGACACAGTCGCAGGGGCACACCCCAACCTCAAGTCCCGGCCCGTTGGTCAGGCAGCTGCTGCCGCAGCTGTCCTGCCAGCCGGTGAGACAACCGCTGTCACCGCCAGACAGCAACCTGCGGCCGTCAAGGCTTCCTCGCGGAAGTCGAGACTACCACGGCTCGCAAACCCTCGCTCGAAGAAGAGGCACGACTAGAAGTCGGCCGATTCTCAGCAAGTCCTTGCCCCGGAGCCCCCCAAGGTCAAGGCGGTCCGCTTCAACCTGGAACCTCAGGTGAAGTTGATCCCCAACCGCCTCGACCTGTGCCCGCCGCCGATCTACGCCGCCGCAACGCGTAGGTCAAAACTCCCATCGGCACCCGTCTCCAGCAAGGTCAGACAGCCGCAAACTGTCACGGCGACTTCTCCGAAGAAGCCACAAGCACCACAGTTTGCCCATGGCTGCAAAGTTGTGAAGAAGCAGGATTCCGGTCGAGCTCCCATCCCCTGGAGACGACCACTCTCGCTCTGTCCTCCAGTAGCACCGGTCCGGTCGGCACCTCTCTTGCCACCAACTCTCACTGGATCTCTGGCGACCTCTCCCCCCAAGAGGTCAGAAGGATCCAAACTACCACGCATGCCAGCAAGCTGGGGATCTCCCTCGCCCAAGGTATCTGGTAGTTCCACCATCGCTCCGAGACGGTACTACCAGAGTGCCGCTCTCGCCCGCGCCGGACTCGTCACCCGGCCCACCGCTGTCGCTACCGACAGCACCGTCACTACCAGCTCGCTGGTAGTTGACCCCTCAATCTCTGGCATGTCGGCTCCTCGGTCGGCAATACCTCCAGCGCCAACTACCACGCCTCTGGTAGTTAACCCAGTCGTCGCTCCTGCGACTACCACGCCGCCGGTCGGCCGTCCGGTCATTCCCTCGGCGACTACCGCCTCCCTGGTAGTCAACTCGGTCGCTCCTCTCACGACTACCACGCCGCCGGTCGTCCAACCGGTAATCCCTTCGGCGACTACCACCTCTCTGGTAGTTACACCGCCTCTCCTGGACAGGGCGGCCTTGCGCGAGTCTATCGGCTTGCCAGCGCTCCCTTCCCGGCTTTCGAGCATCGCTAGCTCGATCGCCAACTGGTCGGACCTTTCGTCTGGATCCGATCATACTCCTGTCTGGTTTGGTCCCCCTCCTCGGGCCATACTCCCAATCTCGCTCACCGGCATGCACGACGAATTTCCCAACTGGCCGTCTGCATCATCGACTTTCGTTACCGCGGTGAGCCACATGACGTCTGGATCTTGGCCGTCCTCACTCCTTCACGGCACAGGTCTGGACCTCCAGGCGTCAGCACTCTCTTCCGGCCCCTGGCCGTCATCTCTCTTGCACGGCACAAGTCTGGACTTCCAGACTTCGTCCGCCACGTCCTCTGGTTCCTGGCCATCATCTATCCTTCATGGCAACAGCTTGGATCTACAAGCATCTTTCGCTTCCTCGGCTGGATCCAACGACTGGTCGTCTTTCAGCTACGTGGTTCCGTCCAGACCCGTACCACCGACGTACAGTCGTTACCGCGATCCCCGAACAGGAGTCTGGATCACTCGCAACCGATAACTGCCCTTTGGCTCGCGGGACTCGTCGCGGCTTCGGTCGCGGAGTCCGCGCAGGCATCGGCGGTCACCACCGTCTTTCGCCCATCGATCTCATCACCGCTCTTCAGCATCATCGGCTTATGGCTTTCGTCCGTCGCGCTCCATGCGCGGGACGTCAGTTCCACAGCCGATACTTCACGGCCGCTACTGGTCCTCCGAGTCACATGCCGGCAGGGCTGCTTCTCGCCTGCGGGTCTGCTGGCCGACTCGGACTCCTTTCTCTCTTCATTGGTCCGGCACGAACAATCGCTGTGTCGAGACAGCTGATTCTGTGCTTTCTTGTCCGGACTTTCGCTTCTCCCTTGCGGCGCACGACCCTGGCGGGGAAGTCGCTGGTTGGGAGACACTCTCGTTGCGGGATGGGCTTGTCGTTGGGGGACGACTTGCTCTGAACGCTTGGAAACATGGTTGGCGGAGTGGTGTGATTGGAGCGGTGGGAGGTGGTTGGGTGGTCAGGGTGGTTGTGATCTGGCAGTGGGCTGGAGTTGGGTTTGGGGATGGTGAAGGTGTTGACGGTGGGCCTGGAGGATGGCTGCTGGTTGTGGTCGGGGTCGGGTCTGTCGATGGGGAAGGGTCGGATGGACGTGGTGGGGGAGGATTGCCGCCCGGCATAGAACAGAGGCATGATCGGGCAGAGTGATGGTTGCGGAGGAGTGGTCTGTCGGTTGGTGAGGGGTTGGATGGACGTGGTGGAAGAGGTTGATGCCGCCCGGCATAGAACAGAGGCTTGATCGGGCAGGGAGATGGTAGGTCTGTCGGTTGGTGAGGGGTTGGATGGACGTGGTGGTGGAGGATGATGCCGCCCGGCATAGAACAGAGGCTTGATCGGGCAGGGAGATGGTAGGTCTGTCGGTTGGTGAGGGGTTGGATGGACGTGGTGGTGGATGCTGGTCGCTGCCGGGCTTGGAACAGAGGCGTTACCCGGCACAGTTGTCTCTTTTGTCTTCCTTTTGTCTTTCTTACCGTCCCCTCCCCTTACATAGAATCTCATAACGTCCTCGATCTTCATACAAGAGTTGGTGGCAGCTGCCTCTCGGATGGTTATCTTGGGCACAAAAAAACTTGAAAAAAGGCCAGAAAAATGCGAAGGCAAAAAACGCAGTCTCGAGGTATCCAGGCCTCTCCCCTTTGTTGTCATGACGGAGTTGGCGGCGTTTGGGATAGACTTGCTTTGGTTTCCTTTACCGATGATCCCTTCGGGGGGAGGTGCCTGGCGTCGGAGAGACACTTTCACGCAGTGCCAGGCGTCAGTAGCCAGCCATCGAGCTGAGCGAAGCCAGGATCTCTCCATCTCCTTTGTACTGCCCCATGTCCTCACCTCCTCACCATCAGCACCAGCACAATCTTCTCCCCTTTCCGCCACAACTCTCTCCTCCAGACTTCATCAGCAACACTCCTCCAGAACAGATTAGCCGCTGACCTTCCTCCAGCTCGACCTTTCCTCCAGCCCGACCTTCCTCCATCCCAGCCTTCCTTCAAAGCACACTCTGTCTCTACCTCCATCTCCGCCAGTCCGACTCCAGCCGCGGTCACTCCAACCCACGGCCTCCGTCGTTCCTGTCGCATGCGCCGCAAACAGCCTTCTTCTTCGACCCCGACACTCCGAGCAATCACTGCTCCACCGGCCCCGACAGCAAATCTTCACCAACACCATACCGCACAAAGGTCTGCCTCTCCTAGTCCACGTTCGTGAAAGCGGCAATGCTCTCTCTAGTCGCTGACCAGATCTCAGACTCAGTCACCCTCTCTCCACCTCAATACCCACTCCTGTCGTCGATCAAAGCCCTCTACTGGACTCCCAGGCCGCTGCTTGTCCTATTCCACCCCGTCTCTTGCCCGTTCGACTCAGCCGCTTGCACTCGAATGTCCTCCCACCAAACCATCTCCTCCGACACCTTCCTATCCTCCCAGCTCCATCTCGAGTCAATCAATAGCTTCAGACAACATCCTCGCCACCGACCAGGCAGAGCTAGAACCAAACACCGATATCGACACCCAAACGGCACAACTGCATCCTGTTCAGAACCGAGCAGCGGAATACCAGATGTGTTATTCGAATGAACCTCCTCGACATTACCCGCCTGATACCGGCACGAGACAACATCCAGATTCCACATCATCCGCCAGTACCAGCACCGGACAATACCCAGACTCTCCTTCCTTGCCTGCCTGACACCGGCACCAAACGACAGCCGGCCTTCCCGCATCGACCGTTCGAGTACTCCGCCTCAGATCATTCGACTCGCCGTCTTCCTTGCGCAGGACTGCTCGACCCTCCGCCTGCAAACGCTCCACACCGCTCCCTCCGCCAGAGCAACCGCCTCCACGACTGATTGTAAGCACTCCCGACCAACCATTCCTTCCTTCGACATAACCAGCGCACTCTTCCCATCAACACATCTACACTTCACCGCTTTCGCTTTCCGGACCCGTCGCCCTCGCGATTTTGCAATGACCACCTCTACCGTGGGGTCCGTATCATTCTACCATTATCCTCACGGAAAATACCGGCTCACCTACTCCAGAACAGTCATTCCAAGAACGATATCCTCGCCTCCTACACAATAGCCACTTCCCCGCCCGTGCGAAAATCACAACCACAACCAACGTGCCACCACCTTCGCAAGAACCATCTTGTCACTGTCACAAAACCCTTTCATCACCTCTACAGCAATCGTCCTCTTGCCTTAGCAATCACTATCCTCTGGCCTCCACTCCAGCAACCCTCCCGTTCACACTATACCCATCCCCTCGCCCTCACAACGACAACCCTCCGCTCGCCTTCTCACCGACAACCATTCCCTTCGCTTTCTCAACAATGACCATCCATCCGCCTTTTCAACAACAACCATTCCCCTCGGCATATCAACAACAACCATCCACCAGCCGTCTCAGCAACCGTCCCTCCTTCGCCGCAGTCACCAGCCCTCCTCGTTGTCGACTCCTCTCCATCCCGCATTGCCTTCCTCGATTTCTCACCATCATCACTTCGCGTAAGCCATTGCCTCCACTGCCTCCACTCGACTACATGGATTCCCATACCCTGCGCATCCACACCGACAACGCGTCTTTATCACATCCACGTCGCCATACAGGTATGAGCGTCTCCTCCTCCAACATGCAGGTTACTGACCCTGTTGGCAGATTGGACTGCTTTGCTTGCATTGCATATCAATACAAGGTTCGCCCTTCGGCGCGCAAAGTGCTTCATCAGTGTTGATAGGCCTGGACCTGTGAGCTGGAGAAGTACGCTGCATCCACACAGCTTCGATCATGAACAATTCTAGCATTCATAGTGATACTGGCCTGCTTCATGTCGTGTGATTTTACGTGTGTGTAAATACGCAAATGTGTCCTAGGACTCCTGCTAGCGGCATCTCTCGGACTTGAAGCTTCTAGCATAATTTCCCATCATGCCGTTGGGGCTGTATGACAGGCCTTGAGCTCATGTGCAGAGTCACTAATGGACAAGTTATGCCGGTGGAAGGATTGCCTCAAAGCGTGCCTTGGCACGAACTTCGCCCGAGAGCGGCGGCGGAGGGCGCAGCTTGATTCCGATTTGCTACGACATCCGTTGAGTCTCCACCGCTGTATGTTGTCTACTATTCCCGATCATTGACCTTTCACACCTTGCTCCTTACGCACGTTCTCCGCTACAACATCGCGGATGGCAGCGTGATGGTGCCATGAGATCGTTGGCGAGCTGTCCTAGCTCGCTGATGCAGGACCAGCATGCTCAGCTTGCGTCTTGTCCGAAGAGCAGCCCCGGCACGAACAGCGCGACCTCATAGCTTCTTCCCATCACCTCACTTCACCTATAACGTCAAATATTCGGACGTGACACTTTCACGATCTGGTAGACCTTCCGAGCCAAAGACCGGTACCACCACTCCCATTCCCGACCCCGCTCACCCAATCCTCTCCAAGAGCATCTTCTACTTCGAGGCAGGATATGCCCTCTTCGCAAAGCGGCCATCACGGCCATTTCCACCACCATTCCTATCTCCACCTTCAGGCTCCTTCTCCGACCCTCTCAGCACACACAACAAGTCGCGCGACCGTCGCCCCAAAGTCAATGGGCAGATGATACGAGGAATCACGAACGGCGACGATGCAGTACTCGTTAGTGACAACTTCATATGCGCCAACGACGGGGTAGGGGCATGGTCTACCAAAGAGCGAGGACATGCAGCGTGAGTAAATTCTTTAACCGTACCCGACACAGCTACTGATAGCCACAGCCTCTGGTCGCGCCTCCTCCTCCACTTCTGGGCACTAGAGGCCGAGCGCGACTCGTACGGTCACGAGACCGAGCCCGATCCGCGCCGATATCTCGATGCAGCTTACACTGCGACGAAAGAGGCGACGGCGGAGCCGAACGAGTGGCTCGGTACCACAACAGTCAGCTCTGCGCTCCTGTCTACCGCGTACAACAGCTCGCCACACCCAGTCCTGTATGTCACGCAACTAGGCGATAGCCAGGTACTTGTGATCAGACCGAAAGACAAGAGCGTCATCTTCAAGACGACGGAGCAGTGGCATTGGTTCGATTGTCCTCGGCAATTGGGTACTAACAGCCCTGACACGCCGGAGAAGAACGCGCAGGTCGACAAGGTGGACGTGGAAGAGGGCGATGTGGTGTTGGCCATGAGCGACGGCGTAGTGGACAATTTATGGGAGCACGAGGTGGTGGAGAACGTGGTGCAGAGCATGGACAAGTGGGAAACAGGGGAGAAGGCCAAGACCGACGCTGAAGAGAAGGGCGAGACGACTGAGGCAGCAGGTATGAAGTTTGTTGCGCAGGAGCTGGTCAAGGCAGCGAGGGTGATCGCTGAAGATCCGTTTGCTGAAAGCCCCTTTATGGAGAGAGCCGTCGAAGAAGGACTGAGTATCGAAGGCGGGAAATTGGATGACATCTCCGTCGTGGCAGCTATTTGTCGACGACGGCAGGGTAAATGACGGTATGGGAAAGGGCATCATACGCACAGGCAGGGCGTGATCGGCGTCTAGGAAAGCGTTTGTATCTTTATGGCATGATAGTCATGGGTCATGAATCTATGTGTACTTCTCCCGCCTCATGCTGGTCTTCGCCGTACGAACTCAGCCAAGTCATCCCTCGTCGCTACACCGAGCACGAATCTCCTGCCTGCGTCCGTGACGACTGCAAAGTCTTGCTTCCCTGTACCGTCCGTCCCCTCGAAGAAGGCCTCGAGCTCTTCCAATGGCGTGTCCATGCTGATGACCTTGTACTTTCTCGCTTTCCGTTGAAACTTGGTCATGGCTGCCTCGACTGTGTCCGATTCTCGCACCTTGCCATCCTTGAGCAGTTCTTTTAATCTTGGTATCGACAAGTATCCGAGTAGCGCTCGATCTTCGGGAGATACAACAGTGAGGTGTGTGTAGTCGCGCTCAAAGGCGGTCATGAGGGCATGAGAGATGGGCGACTGAGGAGATACTGAGAGGGCAGAAGGGGGATCGAGGTCTTCTACCGTTGCCTGTGAGGACGTGCATTAGCGATTGACTATGGATAGCTTGGAGAAACATACCCCACGGTACTTCTTCGCCCATTCTGAGATCTGGTCTTCTGGCCGGGATTTGGTGATGCTCGACTCCTGGGCGGGTATCGAAGAGTTCGACATGTTGATCGTGGCCAAGATGGTGGACTGGCAATCTGCCAACTACTCCAGCTTCAATGAAGTCCCTATCAACAAAGATCTGCACCCTACCCTCACAAAATTAAGCGAAGAGGTCCCCAATTGGATGTGGTCTGAGCTCCTCCTGGCGCTGCAGATCGCGGCTGAAGCTTGAGCGGGGAATTTTCCGGACGTCATAGCTTGAGCTATTACCCGCAGCTCCCTATCGTTGGTGTCGCGGTGTACGGCCGCTATCTCCGTGGTAAGCAAGTTTGTCTCGTGTGCATCCTTCGATTGTGACTGTGACGTTTGGGGCTTGTCCGAGATTGCAGGTATTCTGTTTCTTTCGTCTCCTTACACCTACCATTGCTCCGAAGTCGCGACAGCCGCATTGGCCCAGCTGACTACTCAATTGCTTACGCGGAGGCATATCACTGGATCGTAGCACAGTCATGCCCTCCCTCTTCCCTGGTCTGGACGCCCTCAGCGGCACGTTCGGCGCCAATTCACCATACAATGCGTACACCAAGCCGAAGCAGAGCAGCAATGTCTCGAAAACATTCAGCCGCACCGACATTTTCCAGACATGGAGCGTAGCAGATGACGCGAAAGCAAAGGCCCAGCACCTTGGTGATGTCGCGGCGAAGGACTTTGACAAGGCTAGCAAAGCTGCTCAAGCGAAGGCCGGGCATATTGAGCTCTACTCTGGCAAGTACTATGCTGCATGCACGTTCGGTGGTATGCTTGCTTGCGTATGTGCCCCATCTTTCTGTAGGTGCAATCGCTTACTGTGTCTAGGGCATGACCCATTGGGCGGTCACGCCTCTCGATCTGGTCAAGTGTCGACGACAAGTAGACCCGAAGATGTACAAGGGCAACTTTGAGGCATGGGGTAAGATCAGGGCAGCAGAAGGTGGCATCAGGGGTATCTACACTGGTGGCTCTCCTACGTTCTTCGGATACTCGGTATGTCCATTTGGATCGCCTGCACGTTACGGGGTATGTCTAACACCGACATCAGGCGCAAGGAGCATTCAAGTATGGCTTCTACGAATACTTCAAGAAGTTCTACTCCGACCTCGCTGGTGAGAAAGCTGCAACTCAATACAAGACTGGTCTTTACCTTGCTGCATCTGCTTCCGCAGAGTTCTTCGCCGACATTGCCCTTTGTCCTCTCGAGGCTGTCAAGGTCCGCATGCAAACTACCATGCCTCCTTTCGCTTCCGGCACGATCGACGGCATCCGCAAGATCACTGCATCAGAAGGCTTCGGCGGGTTAGTCTACCGCACTTTCCCTAATATGCCCGTCTAATCTCTCCTAGTCTCTACAAAGGTCTCTACCCTCTTTGGGGTCGTCAGATCCCATACACCATGATGAAGGTAAGCAATCGTTCCTCCCCATCACAACCCTTCCTGACCACTACCAGTTCGCCTCTTTCGAAACCATCGTCGCCATGATCTACGACCGCCTCCCCGGCCAAAAGTCCGACTACAGCAAAGCCGCACAGACCGGTGTGTCATTCGCAGGAGGCTACATGGCCGGTATCCTCTGCGCCATCGTCTCCCACCCAGCCGACGTAATGGTCTCCAAGCTCAACGCCACCCGCAAACCAGGTGAAGCATTCGGCGCTGCCATGGGCCGCATCTACAAGGACATTGGCTTCGGTGGTCTCTGGAACGGTCTCCCTGTCAGAATTGTCATGATTGGTACCCTCACTGGTCTGCAATGGATGATCTACGATTACTTCAAGATCTTCATGGGTTTGCCCACGACTGGAGGCGCGGCACCACCTGCTGCGGAACAGAAGGCTTGAGAGACGGGTACAGCCAGGGTGTAAGATTACTGACGGAAGAGGGGATGGAAGATCTCTGCTCTGTGAAGCAAAGCGTAGCGTAGCTGGTATACGGAACGATGCTTTTGCTGCCTAATGTCTCATCCCAGTCCATCGCTTCATATGATACATGCGATCTAGTAACTACTCTGATCGTTCCAGTACAGCGTCCCGCTCTGCACCTGTCTACCGGTGTTGAGGAATTCCCAGCCAAATTTGAGCTTGATATACTGGTTGATATGGCTCGCGATCTTCAAGGCTCCGAAATCAGTCGGGTGATATTGCGGCCCGATGTCGTTGTGGTTGAGGATGCCCTTGGTGTCGAAGAGGTGCACGAAGCCGGCATCCTTGTAGTGCTCGTTTACGGCGAGGATCTCGTCGACGAAGCCGGAAGATTGCCCGTAGGATGTACCGGTGGAGTAGAAGAAGAAGTTGAGTGTCTGTTGGGGTTAGCACTCTGACCGTATTGCTGCTTAGGGTGATGAGGAAGAGGATTATGAGACGTACAAGTACCACAACCTGTGCGTTGGGCCACTCCTTGTGAATGCCGTCAATCAGCTGGATGTAGGAGTTGTAGAATTCTTCGTTGGTGACGTTGTTTGCGGTGTTATTGTCGTTGGTGCCGATGTTGATCAGAACGATATCAGCGGCTGGGTGAGCAGCGAAGTCCCATGGCTCAGGGTTGTCGCCCCATATCTGGGTGGCGCGGTAGGAAGTGTCGCTTGTGTGGAACCATTGGTACGTTTGGCCGTGAGGATTTCCCCAACAATTCTTGTCAGTGAGACAGATGCCGGGATATGCCTACAAGATCAGTATGAGGAAGAGGAGAAGTGGTAACTGGGTCACTTACGCTGACGGTGTACTCGGTCTGTCCTAATCCTTCCGAGACGCCCCACGCCCAGGAAGAGACTCCCTCGTAGGTCTGATATTGACCAGCAGTTAGGGAATCACCAATGATCTCGATACGGCGTGCAAAGTCAGGGACCTTGACGAGTGCAGAGTCTGCAGATACGCTGACACCATCAAGCTGAACGCCATATGCCCAATTCGTGACCCTCAGCTCGAATGTAAGTGTGTCGCCGGGAGCAGTCAAGTTGACGCCAGTAGTGGCATCACTGACGAATTGATACGTAGCATTGGCTGTGACATTTGAGAACTGCCAGTCCAGGTCTCCGATCCTGTACGCGACGAGTACGCCTGGACTTGTGTATTGTCCAAAGCGCAGGGCGACGTTGCTGCCAGTGAAGCCGAACTTGAGACCCGGGGCTGACCACCATGAGATGTGCTTGCTGTCCCATCGGCCTTTGTATGAAATCTCGGAGGCATTCGGTGCATATGACTTCCAGCTATCGCTACCAGCATCTGATACAACGACTGCCTGTCCAGGGTATGGGTTTTCTCTCGCCCGGCCATTTTCCAGAACGGTAGCAGATGCGAGTGGCAAAAGTGCCAGTAAGCTTGGAAGTAATCTCATACTTGCCGTAACAATTTCTGCACCGCACTTGCTTCCCACTGTTGCAGAAAGGTGTAGGAGACCCTTTTTATATATCCTACCTGTACTAGTCTAGTAGATTCACCGTCCAATCTCGGACGCATGGAGAAGAGCAGATCTCCCGCCAAATTTAGTTGGGTGTGCGATCAAAGCAACCAGGTCACGGTAGTCCGGCATCCCTATTGATAGTCCGAGAGCAGATTGATGGAGATGAAAAGTACAGTGGCACCTCGAGGACTCCGCTGTCTCCGCACTCTTCGGGAAGGTGCCCCGTGTTCTGTGAGGTTGTTCCGTGACACATTTGGCCTAGTCCAGAACCCTGCTTTCCTCTTCACGTGTTCATGACGAGATCTTCAAAGCATGCGAAAATGTCAAGCAGTAGAATATATGTCAAGCAGTAGAATATAGCACGAAGTTGGTTGTGTGCATGTCGAATGGGTTGGAGACGGCAAGCATTTCAGATCAATGGTAAGAGGGGCTGGTGGGCACCCTGACCCTTTTTCGTCGATGGGGTTCCGACTCTCCTCGTACAGAATGCTTTGTAGTAGCATCCTAGGGAAAAGCATGATCATCGAGAAGAAAACCGTAGCAAAATTCGAATTCGCGTTTGATTAAAGCAACCTGCTCTGTCATGAACGTACAACTGCATACCAGATCAGACCCATCACTGCACCTAGAACGATTGCAATTGGAGGCGAGACATTGAAGTGCATCCCACCCAAAAAGCTCGTTGCTAGGATCACGATCCACCACGGGTCTCTGCTCAAAGTCCCTCCACCCTGCACATTCTCGTCCAGGTAGCCAATCTCAAAGAGGCGATATACGGCGGAGAATACAAGCCCAACGGCAGTGGCATGCACGCCACGTAGACAGGCTCTAACGGCCTGGTATCTACGAACCTTTGTCCACAGCCCCATGAAGCCAGTGTAGAGCCATATGCCTGGCGCAAAAATGGCCAAGTACGCTATTACGGCACCAGCAACCGCTGGTATGGGTGTATCACGGACAGCGAGCGTTCCAAGATAGACGGCGAAGTTGAAGTTCGGACCAGGAAATGCTTGCATGACTGCCAGACCAAGGAGGAAATCACGTGGCGATACCCAACCGGGTGAGACCGTGTACTGACTTAGCAGTGGGATGACAACCGGACCACCTCCAAAGATAATTGTACCAGCAAGGTAGAGATTAGCGAACAGGTCGAAACCTCTGTCTCTTCCGCTATACAGACCACGGCACACCATGACTATGATGAAAGAGGCAAGGAAGCAGCCAATGATGGTAGTTCCGGCTTTCCATGAAGCTGCTATCCTAGACTTGTTGGTCGTAGATACTGTGACTGCAGTCTCCTCCTGTGAAGCTGACATAGTTGATCGCTCATCACGTGTCTGGTTGTATGCCCTTGCTCGCAATTGGGAAGACTGTGCATGAAATGGGTCGATCTGCTCAAGACGGATGCCCTCTTCCGATGGCAATTGTCGGGTTCTCTTATTCATTCGCATGTGTCTCCAGGTCCTTTGTGGTAAGCGCAAGTCCCATGTAAGAGTCGTCATGCCGCCAGCGACCATAAGTATAGGAAAGTACCAAAGAGCATTGTAGAGCATCCCAGCCGCGCCGCCGAGGAAGACCAAGACCCGCGTCAATGTATCAGTGATCGCCTTCCTACTTAGCTCGACCCCCGCAAGAGCGACAATACCCACAGTGGCCGCGTTCAGACCACTCAGTAAGGCGTAGACTGGACCAGGCAATTGCTCGCCGATATTGCTGACGCCGGTAGCAAGACCAAAAGCAGCAACTGCCATTGGTAAACTCCATGTGAGCAACGATAGCAGACCGATCCAGAAACCGTAGTGCAATACGTTGATACCATAGATCATCTTGGTACTGGCAGGCCCACTCAAAGCCTGACAGATGGCAAACATTTCTTGATAGGTTGTCTCATCGATCCATTTGTAGTCGTCGACGAAAGTCTTTCTGAAGATCTGAAAATGTACGGTCGGACCTCCAAAGGATGTGTAGGCCAGATGCCAGTTGTGTGCCAGCATGTCCAACACCGGTACTTTGCTAACGACATCGCCAGATGGTAGCATCCTCACGCGGCCATGTTTGACCATGGCGCGGAAGGATGCCCATGTAGAAGACATGGTATTAGAACCTGTCGCAGCCTTCAATAGATGCTTCGCTCTCGTCCACGAATTGCAAAGCGAGACTCGTAAATCTTCTTGAGTCGACTCATCGACTATTCTCGCTACGCAGGGGCGCTGGTCGCTACTCCTGAGGATGAAGAAGTGACTGATCGAACGCGATCGTCCTAATTGATGCGTAATCCCACTCTACTCCGATGCAATGATGAGCTATCTGGAAGCAATCGCATCCCAAGCCTGTCGGGCCATTCTCTTTGAAACAAAAAGTTTAATGCTCCGATCAGATGTCGCAATGCTTTACCTCGGTGCATAAATCGGCATCACCGCAATGGCCCACTTTGTACAAACCTTAAAAATGTCCGACCACTTCTAGAATTTGTGGATTATATCATCAAGAGACTGCGCGACGAACGATACGACTCTAATTTGAAATCTCTCCTCCGATTGACAAGGAACCCGTATCCAATACTCTTACCAAGCATCAATTCCTCTTTACCTTTACTATATATCACCGTCAAGCTGTTCTCCTCACCACTCCGCCGCTTCGGCACTACCGCATTCAAATCCTCCTTTGCTATCCCACTTGCAGCAGCAGCTTTCTACAAACCCAATCCCTCGCCGCACCCCTTCGCATCCTACTTTCTCCCTCCCACTGCATCCGCTCCCTCTACTCGCAGAATGACACACTCCAAGGTCGCCATCATCGGCAGTGGCCCCGCCGCGCACACAGCCGCCATCTACGCAGCCCGAGCCGACCTCTCCCCCGTACTCTACGAAGGCTTCCTCGCCTTAGGTATCGCAGCAGGCGGCCAGCTCACCACAACGGACGAAGTCGAGAACTTCCCTGGCTTCAAGAAGATCGGCGGCTCCGAGCTCATGGACCAGATGCGCGCACAGTCGGAAGCGTGCGGGACCGAGATCGTATCGCAGACAGTGGGCAAGGTGGATCTCAAGAGCAGGCCGTTCAAGTACTGGCTTCATCCTATGGGAGACGACGAGACGCTGGAGGAGGAGACGCACACTGCCGACGCTATCATCATCGCGACTGGCGCAAAGGCGAGGAGGTTAGGGGTGGATGGCGAGGAGAAGTACTGGGGTAATGGCGTCAGTGCTTGCGCGGTGTGTGATGGTAGCTTGCCGATCTTCAGGGAGAAGCCGCTTGTGGTTATCGGTGGTGGAGACAGTGCGGTCGAGGAGGCGGTATACTTGACGAAGAAGGCGAGCAAGGTCACAGTACTGGTCAGGAGGGATGTTCTGAGGGCGAGCAAGGCCAACGCTAAGAGGTTGACGACCCACCCGAAGATCGAGGTCAGGTATAATACGCAAGCGACGCTAGTGGTGGGCGAGGAGAAGGAGCGGGGCCTGATGACTGGTCTAAAGATCAAGAATAGCAAGACTGGACAAGAGGAGGAGATCCCCGCAAACGGCTTGTTCTACGCTGTCGGACACGACCCTGCCACAGCACTTTTCAAGGGCCAATTGGACATGGATGAGGAAGGTTACTTGATCACCGACCCTGGCACAACGCACACCAACATTGAAGGAGTCTACGCTGCTGGGGACGTACAAGACAAGAAGTACAGGCAAGCAATCACTAGTGCAGGTAAGTCCTGATTTCCGGACGAATCTCTGAGACCATGTACTGACAATTGCAGGTTCTGGTTGTATAGCAGCTCTCGAAGCCGAGAAATACCTCGTCGAGCGAGAAGATGGGCCCGAAGAGTCAAACCTCGAAAAGGAGACCGAGGCGAAGAAGGGCAAGACGAACGGCGATGTTCCCGAGTACAGGTCGAATCCACTGCTGTAGGTGCATTTCAACAAGCATCTTGACATCTTTGGAATCTGATCATTACAGGGCGGTGCGAAGTCGTTGATACCTCTGGCAAGCATATAGATCTGGATAGACTATCAGACACTGAAATGAGAAGTTTATGAATTGTTCGCGCATTGCTCTCGATGAAAGCAAATGGGTATCTTGATCTTATGTGGTGATTCGTTTCGTCGTAGCAAGGGGTATTGTATGCTCATGCCATAGCTCTACCTGATGACCTACGCACTGGCCTGCTATGACCCTGTCATGATCTGCTTCGCAGTCGCCCACCATGCTAGCAAGATGGTGGATATGCTTGATCGAGTCTCGGCGCATTGGTTATCGTTCTCCTCTGAAAGCGGCGGCTGACCCTCAATTCAGCATCTGCATGGCATTCTCAAACGCTTTCATTACGCTGGCATAACGTTGGCGATTAGCCTCCACCTCTGCTTCTTGGTGCTGAACAAAGGTTTGCTGTGTCTTGTGTCTCTTGCTTGCACGCTCGTTCTCCTTCCTAGCGCCGTAATGGATCCATGCGCTTTGGAACTACAAAGTCAGCGACGATCAGCGCACGCATGTACAGACATACTTCAGCTAGGATCGACCACTCCTCATACAGTTTCTGCAATTCTGCGTCCTTCTCTGCAAGCTCTTCATGCATTTTGCGCTGAAGTCCCATCCAGTCGCATGGTGGCAGCTGGTCCTGCGGACGGACTTCCATTTCTTCGGCTCGTATCTCCTCGCGAGGCTGCGAATCTTCTTGACTCATCTTCAGCGAGAATTGTAGGACTACCTCAATTGTCAGCTGCGATCTGGTGGATGGTATTCGAGAAACGGTGGTCAACGAATGTGAACTGCCTGAAGTACCACAAATATTGTATTTCGTGGAAGAGGAAGTTTCGCGAGTGCTGGCGGTTGGGCGGAGAACTCTCATGATCACCACAATTGCTGTGCTCCATCAAAGTGGCGTTTTTTGCATGCTAGTGAATACGGCTCCACGACCTCGATAGCTGCTACACCGTGGCTGTCATCAGGACAGCAAGCCAGGCACAGCTTTGGTAGACATGCTGATCGCGATATTGTAACGGCGGTATACTTCCTGGGAACTTACCGAAATTGGGTCTGAGATCAAATCTACGAGTGATCACTGACAAACGACTTTCTGAGATGGTGTTTGTCGAAGTGAGGTGGAGGTGGGGGAGAAGACTTGACAGCCCCGCACGAGTACAATGGCACCCGCGTCACGCGTTGAGAACACCAGATGGTGAGATCGGGCAGAGTCCCTAAGCGTGCATCTCTATGCAAGTTGCCGTCGTTGAACAGTCGTATAATACCTCGCTGCCGACGTCGCAGGAGAAGATGAGGAGTGCTGCTGGACGAGAAGCTCGAGATGTGAGTGTGCACCAGAAACAGGAACACGTCCTCACGTGACAAAGCGTCATCGCTAGATTAGCTGCATGTGATCTTGCGTCCCGCTGATAGATAACCTCAGGCATTTCAGACCACCACATCTCACCTTGCTGAGAACGCCAACATATGATCTGAAGTCGAGGCCGTCCACGACATCGACAACAACAATATGCGACACTGCATCTTCCTTCGGCAGGACCGACAAGGCACGGCGGCTTGCAGTAACCCATCCTAACCATGGAATGTAACATTTGCGCAAAGCGCTTGGGCTGCAAAAGGCAAGCACATTGTCCTTCATGCGTTCGAGCATCGCTTTACGCGCCTCGCCTCGAGCAAATAAATGCTTTGTTGGACCGGGAGAAATTGCACAAGCGTGTCCAGACAGTCCTTAAGCCACCATCTCAGCTGGGATCCTCCGATCTCTCCTCCGCCTCACAGATCGTGGATCTCACCGAAGCTTCGCGTAAATTAGAAGTTGAGCGACACCGCAGTCACATCGGAGCAGTCGAAGCACGACTGGAATCTGTCCGAGAGCAGCAACGACATCTTAAAGCACAGATCGCAGAAGCAAGGAAGGATAATGCGGCACGCAAACGAGAGCAAGACAAGGACAGATCGCGAATAGCAGCTGCAAGAAAGAAGCTACAAGATGAGTGGGTGTCGCAGTCCGAGACCGCAGCGTCGGAGTGTAAGCGCTTACAGCGCAGACTGGCCAAAGTACAGGAGCATACGGTGGAAGGCCGGCAGAAATTGTGCATGGAGACTGCTTTTCTAGCAGGCTTAAACCTCAAGCATCGGAGGAGAAGAGATGGATTACTTTCAGAAGACAGGTACATGATCGCAGGAATATCAATACCGGATCTGAGAGAACTGAACAGTGAGTAATCCTGTTTGCCTCCAGAAGCAATACTGAATATGCCAGCTATTCATCCAGATATCGTCAACGCATCACTCTCACAGATAGTTCGACTTGTCGTCACTACTGCACACTACCTTGCTATCCGCTTGCCCGCCGAGCTGCACCCACCCCATGCTGACCAGCCAAATCCGACGGTCTATTCACTGTCGTCATCTTATAACAGACTCCGAGATGGCAAGACTCGCCATCTCTTCATCTCAAAGCCTTTGCCACTGCTTGCGAAAGAGGACCCTGTTATCTATAACAACTTTGTCGAAGGCATGGTTCTCCTCGCGTACAATATTGCCTGGCTTTGCCGATGCCAAGGTCTGCTACATATCAGCACATGGGAGGGTCTTTGCAGTATAGGCAAGAACCTTTACGACCTATACTTTGGCGAGCATCACGACCTCAAACCCAATGCGGACGAAGCATCGCAGCCGCGACTTCTCTTCGGCGAGTTCTCGCACGCATCAGCTCAGGCTGATCTGAATGGCGCCAAAGCGAACGGTATCATGCAGAAATGGGATCTCCCGAGTCTTGCACGCATCCAGGACAAACTGAAGAGCCATCTACAGACAGAAATGTCCGGCGCCGAATGGGAGATGCTTGACGAGAAGGAGTGGGAGGAGGAGAGGGACGATGAGAGAGCTGTGCTGGTGGGCGGTGCACGGTGGAGTTTGCATGCAGGAGGAGCGAGCAGGATGGGTGTTAGCTACATGACGACCGCAATGACCGAGGATGGTGACAGGAATGGTGACGCAGATAGACCAGCGGAGCGGGCCAAGGAGCGATTACCACAAGCTGAGGGCGCAAAGGGTTGGATGAAGGTCAAGAGCAGAAATGGTGAAGTCTAGGAGCATTTTGGGGGCGTTTGATACCAGGATACAAAATAAAGAACTTTGAACAAGTCGACCTTTGCACGCAAGCAACAGACACATCACGCCTCGAGTCTTTGCTACCAGTTGAAAACTAGAGTCTGAATCGCATGTGCAAGATATTTCCATCTATATCTCCGAGGGGTATCATAGCAGACACATTACTTCTTCCCTAGCTCTCCATCTCCTCTGCACCCACACTACTTGTCCTTGTGTAGCAAGCTCTTGACCTTGTCCTCCACCTTGTGCAGCAGTCCCTCCTTCGGCTTCCCGGCCTCGCCCGTGGCGGCGCCAGTAGTAGCAGCCTTATGCGCATTGCCCTGCCCCCCTCGCCCAGTGTGGTAGGCGCCCTGATCCTGCGGCTTCACTGCCGTCTCGGGCACGATGTCATCATCCAGTTTCTGTGCGACGGGCACATCGCTACCGTCACCTGCAGGTCGGATGTTGGGCGACTTGCCAATGTTGCCCGCCCCGCCTCGTCCGGCGCTGTACTCTGGGTTCTTGGATTCGCCGTAGACACCCTCGTGGACGATGCCGCCGTCGGCGTAGGAGGAGGAGTCGTGGCCGATATTCCCTGCGCCTGTCGGGGAAGTGTCAGTGGGCGGAAGCGGAAAAGCGATCAGGGTCAAGAGAAACGGCGCATGGGGAACATGAGGGGTTATTGGAGGGGTAAGTAAACATACCGCCACGACCTGTGGAGTGGATGTCAGACATGATTCTTGCGTTTATTCGTTTGTTGAAGACGTTATGAAATGCAGAATGCTCTTGCTCTGCCACAAGAGAAAAGTTTGCCAATTATATCCTCATTCCTTATCTTTTGGCTGACCACAAGCAGGGCATCTCCGGTATGGCGTATTCCCAGCCCATGATGTCAGCCGAGGAATTTTCGCAAGAGCACAATTTCGGCCACGTGCAACTCATGCACCACGTGCCGTCTCGATATTGTACAACTCAGAGGGAGAAATAGTGGCATGCAGCCATCGTCCTGGATTCTTGCGAATTCAGACCGCCAATCTTGAGGTGCAGAGTAGCATACGGCAGCGCGACGCCTGCAGCCATCAACAAAGTTTTCTTGTCCGACGAGGCCATCCAAGACGCGATTGTGATGATTTCATGATCAGTTGTAGGTGCCTTTTCACATCACAGCACTTGAGTCAATCAATGCAGAGTATCAATGAGTCAAAGATACTGGACATCTTGGAATTACGTGTTACCTGTGGCTAATGAATTCCTACCCGCCGGAAAGGGCCTAACCAGGCACGATTGCTACCTCTGAATTCAAAATCCTGTAGTAAACGCTCACAGCAAGCGCGGGCACAGGAAACCACTTCTGTGACAGTCTCCATGTCTCTGTTACAAGCGGGTAAGGACGACTCTATCAGAGATTAAGTGGATTAGGGCGAAGAAGGGATGTCTCATCTTGGCCATGGTAGGATTTGACTTCTTCAGAGCTTCACTGCATGACCTGTGCAGCTAGAGTGCACGACCTACATGCCGGAAGGAGTCACAGGCTCGGCCTTGAACGTGTGCACCACTGACACTAGCCGCAATGGATGATCAGCCCTATAAGCCGGCTCTCACACTAGCAGTGCACACTACACAAGACGAAACGCAATGAACGGGCGCCGTGCGGTGCACTTCGAAATGCGAAACTTCGCTGCGACGTGGTCGGACGATATTTTCTTCCAAGTGCACGGAATGTCCAGCAGGGTGATATTCACGTCAGTCTGGAAAACAGGATCGTGTTGCTAGAAATGGTGAGGACTGCTGGGTAACAAGGCAGGGAACAAATATATTCCACTGGACTGCAGAGTGGCAATACTACAACGACTACTTCTATCATTTACTTGCCGACCTGAGGATCCTTGTCGTAGTCGGTCTTTCCCTCGTGGAATTTCCCATCGCTGGTCTGGCAACCACACTTGCTGTTGATCCAGCTCCTCACGCAGTCCGTGCCTGGCCCAGCACTCTTGCCGGCTGAGGCGCTTGTCCAGAAGAAAGTCCAGCAACCGGGATCGGACTTGGTCTTCATGGCCGCGGTGATTGGGCACGTGTATGCGGTGCACTTGCCGTATGGCGCGCCGTGGCTGCTGTCGAGCTTGGGGTTGTGCTCCCAGACGGCGAAGGTCTGCTGCAGGTTGCCTGTCCGCTTGTTGAAGGCACACTCGGAGTCTTGGATTTGGTCGGGAGGTGAGTAGGCCTTGCACTCGGGGCCTGGGAGGTAGCAGACTCCCTTGGTGTTGGAGAGGGACTTGGCTTGCACGCCAGAGAGGGCGAAGGTCGAAACCAGGGCGATGAGGGTGGCGACGTTGAACAACATGTTTGCTTGGATTGGAGGAGAGTGCTTGGAGTGGATTGATTGAATGGCTTAGCTGAATGGATGACTGAATGATTCAGAGCATATGGATGAGAAACGACGGCATTCTTATACTACTTTGCAGCAGGAGCATATCAAGTAACCTGAGGGCTTCGACTTAACCTACTTGGTTGTCTCCACTACGCAGCCATAGCATGCTGCTATTCTTGGCTAAAATCTGCACTTTGTCGCTCGTGTTGACCATGTTGACGACCTGGCTAGTGATGGCTGCGACACTACTCTGCTCATATTGCAGGTGTTTCGGGCCAATCTGCCCAGATGCCCCAAGCAAATTTTGGTTGCCCCGCAAAAAATTCCCAGAGGGTCCAGGAATTTCTGGAACGGAGGCGTTCCACAGAAGCCTGCAACAGGAAACCCAGAGGGCTATATAGGCCCTACAAAGCCGCCTGTCGCAAAAGACTGTCATTGCCTTTGGACAATTTCCACAACCCTATCACAACAATGTCCTCGGCATCTTCTGCATCAAAATTAAGAGTCCTCGGGTGTCTTGGATTGCAAGATGAGCCATCGGCGAAACACGAGGCTTGGGGGCATCCCGGAAACAGGTAGAGCTAACTTTTATACTGAAACCCTTCACTCTTTTCAGCCTGATCACAGCATGCACGCTTTGTACCCTGGGATGTCTGATCCAGTGGTCACTGCAACACGACTGACTCGGTCCAATGTCGGATCTCGAAAGTCGTGAGCTTACCGCGCAGGCCCTGCTAACAGGAACGATTCTTCTAAAACCATGAAAGAGCTACGTCGATATTATTGAAGGATGCTCGGGACCCGCATATTTGATACAAAACGCTCAACCAACTCGTTCGGTACAGCTGTACATACTCGATGTGACCAGGTGTAGCAGTATCCTCCTGTACTGGAGCACTACCGATCATAGTCATACTCAATGGTATGAACGACAGCCCCAACCTTAGCCGGTCTTGAGCTTGAAAGTCACAGGGCAAACAATCCAGCGCACCCGTTACGGGAAGAGCTCTATGTGATCAGGAGTATAACTAATCCAGAAGGTAACCTAATCGCCATGTTTGCCTGGCATACCTCATGCGGCACAAGTCAAGCCACGAATCGACGAGGCAAGTAGTCGAGCGGAACACATCCGGGTTGTAAGAACCTTCAAAGCTCCCAGAACAGACTCCGATGGTATCAATATCTCCCACGGACAATCACAACGAGCTGCCTATCCACAGCTCACGCCAGGCCGGCCGCCGCCTCAAGCACCTCACAATCCGAACCATATTCGAACCCGACTGTAGCGGTGATGTGACTGCTTCGCAGAAATAGCTCAGAGCGGTTCCACTATCGCAGTTGCATGCGTCTCGCTTGCCTTTAGCCAGGTCATTGGTCGGGAGCGCATTACTCACGGCAGCACTGCACCGTTCGAGCGCAACCCTCAATTCGACCCTTACTTTCAACCAATTCCACCCCACCATGAGTGCACCAGAGCTTGCTGACTTCCCAGTCGGACATGAGGCCCGGGGCGTGGCTCCCTGGAACCAATTCGGCTACTGTCTGCCTGGCCCACCAGCTGCCGCGGCTGGAGCAGCCAAGTCGCCCGTCAAGTGCGAGAACCTCAAGACGCACTGCCGTCCTGGTGCAAGCGCCCACGACCGCGCCCTGCAGTGATTCAATCCCCACTGCTCCTCAGGCAGACAGGGATGCTAGTGTTCTCAAGCCATGTAGTCCTGCCGGAAGTGAGAATGCAGCTTGAGACTACGCATGCATCCAATATGGTTGTCGCGGTACAAGAGTCGCGCACTTCGGTTTATGCGGCGTCTATCGGGTGGTTTGGTCTTTTGGGTCGCTTTGGTATTGTTTTGGTCGCTTGGTTGTCAGGAGATGCTGTTGATTGTTTTTGACATTGTCCAACTCAAGTCATTCTTTACTTAGTTCTTACCACAAAGTTCGATTTCCAAGATCCATCTGGACTTGTCCTCTTCTGTGACGACTCCGAGCCATTTGAAGCGATAACATGTATGATCGCAGTACAGTCAATTGACGTGTATACTATGGTGGACGAGGACAGGACTTTTGTGGTTGTATATCTAGGTTTGGAAGTGCCGAAGTTCGAGATTTCTACTTACCGCTACCAGTGGACCAGATCCTCCCTCCCACATGCATGGAGTGCCCAGGTGACCAAGAGAAGGCTGTCAGGATTTTCGACTGTTATGTCTTTCTTTACTTGGTCGATGTCGAATCGCAGAAGGAACACTGATGTCTCGAAGAAGCATGAACATCTGTGGCGTTCGGATGACGCGGAGCAAATCAAGGGCTGGAAACACTGCACGTCACGCTCCTAATGCCGGCTTCGCGTTCTCACATTCCGTACAACTCTACGTGCACAGCTTCTACAAGATTGCTATCAGTCCAGACTTTCGCGTATTGAGCGATACATGATCGGGGACTTTCTGGACATGAAAGAACGATGGCTTCACCAGCTCATGCCCAGTGATTTGGTTCTCGACATCACAGGTTGTAGATCTCGCTCATTCGATAACGCCCGTGAGTTCAAGCCCGTCCGGCCCTGCTACAAGAACGACTCATACGTCCATGCCACACAAGGACGCATCAACAAGGCGAGCCAGGCACCAGTCTCCTTCTTCTCGACATGTTTCCCTATCAAGCTATGCTAACGGAGGCTCTCACTCCGTGAAGTGTCTTGGCTTCGATGTCAACATTACTGACTCTATATATCAATCGCATTCGGATTTTTTCAGATACGACCACAGGCAGTTGAAAACAGACTATCCCGTCAGATCTAGTGTACTTAAGCAACTGACCGGCCAGTTAGTATTATGGTGGGTGACCACATGAGAATCCTGGCTGTTGTATCTTTTTGACTTTTGCATATCACAATCTAAGTAAGCTTTTTGTACTGGTCAAAGCAATCCATTCTGCAGGATCGATCTCTTGCCAGACCGCTAACTTAATTCTCAATGATCGAGGCCGTCTTCAGTCTGACAGCCACGCGCGCAGCGTTGCATGGACTTACCGTTCAAGATCCGCAATAATTCCATCTACTGTTGCGTAAGTGGCAGCACCATTGAACAGCTCGAGACCAGCAGTTTTGTCTCCGTCCACCTCCGGATGACTTACAACGACTTCAACACCTGCTTTCACTACGTCCAGGTCGTTCTTATCCACGTCGAAGCGGTTGCCGAAACCCATGCATGCCGCTACGCTATCAGCATAGGCCTCCAATACAGTCTCATCACTGATAGCATCTACACTTAATTCTCTACAGTCCATGTCAGACCGTACGCGACCAAGAATTACACCTGACCATGTTTACAAGACTGTGGACATCCCGGACCCCATGCTCCAAAATGTAACCGATCCTTGACAACACTTGCTACACTGTAGGCCCGCCCTCTCCTTTGCTACGTCGTTGGAACCTCCTCCAAACTCCTCACCACTGTCGGCGCCCTCTACGACTCCCTTGCCACGGTGAACACCCCCTCCAAATCCCTCACCACCGCTAGATTCCTCTCCAATTCCCTCGCCACCGTCGGTAACACGTTCGACCCTTCCGGCACCAACGGTACCCTCTCCGACCTGCTCACCACCATCAGCGCGCCCTTCGTCCACCTTTGCGCCAACTGTACACAAATTCGGAGTGTTGTTGCACGTTCGGCACCGCTTCGCCTCTAATTACATACTTAAGGCGGATATCGATTGCAACCTCGCGCTCATCGCGAGCAGCATATCCCACACCAAGCCCAGCTGAATTTCTGCGCCCTAGAGCCACTACGATTGCTTCTACACAGCCATGTTGGCCTCCAAGTGCCGAATGTACAACGACGTCGTCGCCACCTGTCGCCCTTACAAGGTTGGTCCAAGCTGTGTATACATTTGCATGGCGGTCCCAGGGGGGTAAATAGTAATGACCCTCATGCTCATCGATAGAAGCCGAGTATCGCTAACCGTCCATGTAGGGGGCGATATGGATATCATTGATGCATGCATGCACTTGCCTTCTGCTTGGCTTCTGTACCTATTCGAGTCGAACAGAAAGCGACAGCTGGTCACTTGGGCGTGACTTTGACCGAGACGATGTTTCAGTGGCCGGATGTGATAAGAAGCTACCTGTCAGAGTATCGCAACCCTCTTGGCAGGAGCATACGCCGGCAAGACCGCAGCATCCGTGAATGGACTTCGGAACTCTGCAGCTGACCCAAACACTTGAGTAACGACGTTTGGAAGGATCAGTAACCGGACGCAGGTGATAACAGTCCTTCCATAGGCTCGTCGTGTTGGGTCGTCAAGACTTCCGCGGGAAGGAAGAGCGAGTGGTCCGAGATCGGTCCAATTCTCTTAATTCTTACAAGAAAGCTGACACGCTGCCGATGAAGCGCTCATGTACACGCTGAGTGGCAAGCGAGAGGTCGTGCTCTGATGCACCACTCTGCCCTGGGCTCCAGGCTTGGACTGCTGGCGTGGCGATGCTGTTGGGCATGGAGAGGGTTTCCACTTGGGATTCCACGAGCGTCTCGATGTCCTCAGACACGGTTGGCACTGCACCATCAATCTGGGCATGCCCTCATGCCTCGGGAGTCGTGAGTCGATCGGGTACTGGCGCGGTGGAAGCCTTCGGTAAATCTGAGGGCGTGGGAGTGCGGACAACACAAGCAGCTTCGATCGCCTTCTCCGCCCCTTGGTGGTCCAGCGAACGTTAATTGACTGGCGGCACAGGATCCAGCAGGTCGCCTGCCCCATCAAGGCGTCCGGAGAGGGTTCCTTGACTAGTCTGATCATTGGTAGAGACGGCCAATGCCGGAGGAGATTCTTTTCCTCCTCCCGAACAAGTATCGCCAGTGTCTTCGCCAACCGTGTTCGCTGCAGATACCGATCCAATCTCGCCAGGGGATGTTGGCCGCAGCGGCAACGACGCCACCACATCTGACGAGCCAAATTCCGTCGTAATATCGCATGAGGTCGTGCCATCTACGATGGTAGTCGTGGTAATCGTTTTGGGCTTCTCATCTTCGGATGCATCCTGCCATCGGTCGACGAGTAAATGCTCTGCAACGAGAAGCTTGTCAGACTTCATCTGCTGAGCGGCCTCACACTTGTAAGGTTCCCCTCAAACCCTCCTCGTCCTATCGTCCTTCTGAGCTGCGCCAGCCAGTGTTCTCGCACTCTCTCGTTCCACATGAAGTTGTGCAGGAGGTTCTCCGGCGATGCTGCATCGTATCCTGTGTCGTTGCAGTAGGTAGATGTAAAGGACGGTGAAGCGAGAGAATGTATACATACTTTTGTGAATTGAGAAGTCCTCATGAAGGGCGGAAACCATGCCTATCCTGAAGAAGCGGCCGTACCTTTGTCGCTGATTCGATTGTTACATTGGTGGAAGGCTCGAGCATACGCATCCGATATCGCTGCACGTTGTAGATGGCCTTGACGACTCCGCCACCCACAGAATCGCCCTTGGTCTGATGATACTCATTGGAGCGACACGGGTACGTCGACATCGTCGAAGGGTATGCCCCAATACTCTCGTCAGCATTTGCCGTGCCTACACGCCGGATTTATGTTGGTTTGGGGTTTGAAAGGGGGTAGTATACATCTTTATGGCGCAAAACCTATTTACCTCGCTCCTGGCGCCGCGCAGCTGTATGCTGAGCGCCACTACATCATTGCCAACGTCGTCGTTGTTATCACTTTAATATCCTCTACCTATCGACCTCACCGAATACAAGATCCATGGTGCCAATGATAGCCACTGCATCAGCCAGTAAGTGACCTCTTGAGATCTGGTCGAAGCAGCTCAAGTGCGCAAAGCCTGGTGCACGAATCTTGCAGCGATATGGGCGCTCGCTGCCATCACTGACAACGTATACACCCATCTCACCCTTGGGTGCCTCGATAGCACTGTACGTCTCTCCAGGAGGGACAGTGTATCCCTTACTGTAGAGCAAGAAGTGGTGGATCAGCGCCTCCATGTTCTCCTTCATTGCAGCCCGGGGAGGTGGGGCGATCTTGTAGTCCTCGACCTTGATCGGACCAGGTGGCATCTTGTTCAAGCATTGGTGGATGATCCGTAGTGACTGTCTGAATTCCTCCATGCGGCAGAGGTAGCGATCGTAGCAGTCGCCATTGACGCCGACGGGGACGTCGAACTCTACTTGGTCGTAAGCGTCATATGGCTGTGACTTTCGCACATCCCATGGGACACCAGATCCGCGAAGCATGACACCTGAGAAAGAGTAGTTAAGAGCGTCTGCCGCAGAGACGACACCCACGCCCTTGGTCCGGCCGATCCAGATACGATTGTCGGTGAGCAGCTCCTCAGTCTCATCTATCCGGTCGCCGAACTGTGTGGCCCATTGGTAGATGTCGTCGAGGAGACCAACAGGAAGATCCTGTGATACACCTCCTGGTCGGACGTAGGCAGCGTGAAGACGAGCTCCGGAGACACGCTCGTAGAACTCCTGTTGATCTGATTAGCCCACCCCTCGATATTTGCGTCCGGTCTGACATACCATGAGCTTCTCTCGTTCCTCGAAACCCCACAAGAATGGTGTCAAAGCACCAACATCCATAGCGTGACTGAGGACTGACATCAAGTGATTCAGAACTCTTGTGATCTCGCCAAACAGTGTCCTAATCCACTTTGCTCTTTCTGGTACCTCGATGTTGAGCAGCTTCTCAACAGCCAAACTAAAACATTGCTCGTTGGTCATCATGGAAACATAGTCGAGACGGTCGAAGTAAGGAAGAGCCTGGAGGTATGTCTTGTACTCGATGAGCTTCTCAGTACCTCGATGTAGGAGGCCGACATGAGGATCTGCTCGAATAATCTCTTCTCCATTCAATTCGAGAATCAATCGAAGCACACCGTGTGCTGCCGGATGTTGAGGTCCGAAATTAACAGTGTAGTGGCGGATCTTCCTCTGGTTGGGGTCTTCTGTATCGCCCGGCACATTGTACCGCTGTGTGTCGAGGGGATTCGAAGGGTTCTCGAAGTTAGGGTCGGTAGCGATCAATCGTGTAGCATTTGGGTTCTCGACTGGTGCAGCGTGGTGGCGAGCGAGGGAGGTCGACAGGGGACGGGCAGCCCGGAGGAATCCAGCGCGTGCAGTCGGTCGACTTAGACAGGCCTTTCGTGAGGCCTGCGAAGCTAAACGCGCAAAGGGGGCCGCCATGGTGAGCGAAGATGTGATGCGGCGAACTGGATGTTGAAGTCGAACTTTTGGAGGTTGCAGCTAAATCGTCGGCGTCACAGTGATATCGACCACCGCGATTGGCTACAGCTAGGTACTGTGCCAGATCGCCAAGATTGCGGCTCTTCCACTGCACCTCAAGATTCAGCCCGCAGTCCCGCCGCCTTTGGCAGAAAAGTGACCCGCTATGCATGGATCCAAGAACTTTTGCTGGAGGCCGAACGACAGGACAAGACATGCCTGGCGCCATACGACAGCCGAGCCCTGGTGAAGTCCAGCGGCGGAGAGTGAGTGCACCCTAATCACGAATCCATTCCTCAATTGACCATATCAGCTGGTTGGAGTGAATCCAGAGACAGTCACCAATGTCACCTCGACCGATTTTCCCCACCATCATATAGGCGAAGATCACTCATGGAATCTTGAGAAGTTTGAGGAGGTGAGTCTTGTATGCTACGGAATGAGGACTTCTCTAATTAGCAACAGAATCTCAAGGTCGACTTCCACCAAAATGCCCGGTATGATTCAGTCTTCTCGCTAGTCGGCGTGGACGCTTCGATCGCAAATGCTTTCCGTCGAATCATGATTTCGGAGATTCCTACTCTTGCTATTGAGGAAGTCTACGTCTATAACAACACATCGATCATCCAGGATGAAGTCCTCTGCCACAGACTTGGGCTGATCCCACTCACTGGTTCAGCGGAAGGACTGAAGTGGATGGGATTCTACAAGAAGCCGCCACCAGAGGACGATCCAGCAGCGAAGGCGGCAGCCATGAAGAGTGGTGAATACGACCCGGCACAGTCGGTACCCAACGATACCAATACCGTCATCATGGACTTAAAGGTTGAATGCGAATGGGCAGAAGGTGGCAGAGCTTTGGCGAAGAAAGGCGAGCGGGATCCGGAGAAGCTGTACGTCAACAGTGCAGTCTATGCTCACCAGATGAAGTTTGAGCCCGTTGGCAAACAGACCGAGTATTTCGCTGAGCCGAATCACATTCGACCGATGAATCCCGACATCTTGATCGCGAAAATGCGACCTGGGCAAGTCATCCACGTGCGATGTCACTGCGTCAAGGGTCTAGGAGGTGACCACGCAAAATTCTCCCCAGTGGCAACAGCGAGCTACCGACTCCTCCCCTCTATTATCATCAAAGAGCCAATTCTGGGAGCCGATGCAAAGAAGTTTGCTCGGTGTTTCCCTCGAGGTGTTATCGAGCTCGAAGACGATACAGCATCTGGTCAGAAGAAGGCGGTCGTAAAGGATACGATGAAGGATACAGTGTCGAGGGAATGCTTACGACATGACGAATTCAAGCACAAGGTGCAACTGGGCAGAGTTCGCGATCATTTCATCTTCAGCGTGGAGAGCACAGGGCAATTCGAGAGTGATGAGATCTTCTTGGAGAGCGTGAAGATATTGAAGGAGAAAGCATTAAGATTCAAGCGGAATCTGACGGAGCTGACGAGCTGATCGAGCACGATGGAGGAATACCCGGAACTCGTATCATGAACAAAAAGGTCTTGCATATGCTAGGCAATGCGGCTCAGTAAGGGAAAGGACTCCCGGCAGGCTGATGAGACCATATCTCCATCAGCAGGGATAACGACTCTGCGATAACTTTGCTGGCTCGGAGGCGAGATTTTACGTCGTCAGAAAGACGAGGCAGTTTGGAGGCATTCACCGAGAGTGGTCGAGCCAGATCAGAAGATTGAGGCGATGCCATACGATGAGTGATGCGACAAGGCGGTCGCGAGACATGAAGGCAGATAGATACCCATCAGCAATGATTCCTCTACGAATTGACCAGCGATTCGTATCCCATGCATCTACGCTATCGAAGGATCCGTGTGTATTATGTGTGATGTATCTCGTCTCGGTCTCCCGGTGCACTTTCACATCCGCGATCTACCAAAACTTCTCTCGTCTCATCCATGTCTGACTCTGCTGCAAACGAAGAAACACCTTTAATTCCGAAGCAAGAGACCAGTATCACAGCAGAAATGGTGTTCTGGACTATTGGCTGCATCTATGGCGCTAGTGCTGTCACATTAGGGGCGTTCGGAGCCCATGGTCTGAAGAAGAAGATCGCGGATCCGTCAAAACTAGCAAATTGGAACACGGCGGCTCAGTATCAGGTAGGCCATACAGATCCAGAAAAGTCATCTATGGCATCTTGAATTGTACTGAACTTTGATTGCAGCTCATTCACTCCGGAGTACTCCTGCTTTCTACTGCCGTGGCTCCGCGGAACAAGGTATGCAATGGTGGGATCATTCGAGACCTCTAGCTGATGTAGATGGTTAGGTCGCTGCCGGACTCTTTACAGCTGGTATCACAATGTTCAGTGGCAGTCTATACCTGCTCGTGCTCGATCCACAACGGTTCAAGGCCCTAGGACCAGTCACGCCACTTGGGGGATTGTGCTTGATCGGAGGATGGGCAGCTCTGGCATTCGGGTCACGGGGAAAGATCCTCCCTCCTCGCTAGATCGTGAGCAGTCATGTATTTAACTTGTACAGTAATCTCGACTCTTCATTCAAGGCACACGTGTATGATGTTGGGCATAGTCACAATGAAAACCCCTCAGGGATTCGATTCCTTCACTACATACAAAACAGCCGATGTGCTTCACATCTAAAGGTCTTCCGAAGCAGTGGCACCAGTGATGATCTCCACCAATTCGCCAGTAATGACGGCTTGACGGGTACGGTTGAAAAGAATCTGAAACCTGTTGATCATGTCGCCTGCGTTCTTGGAGGCGTTATCCATGGCATTGCGGCGGGCAGACTGCTCGCAAGCGTGACCTTCAGCGAGAGCCCAGAAGATGGAGTTGGAAAGGGCGTACTCGCGGAGGTGACCAAGGGCCTCGTCGTCGATCTCAAAGGCGGCGAAGTTGGCTGTGATATGTCAGTCATATGTTCAAGTATCCCCTGCCCGCTCAGCACTTACGGGAAGCGGCGATAGCCTCCTCTGAGAAAGCCTCGATGACGGTGGGCTCGTAGCTCTGCGCGTTGATGAACTTGTTGTAGAGGATTTTGACGCTGCCGTAGTCGCCAGGGAGAAGAGTGATCTGGTCCGCAATGGCTTGGGCGTCGGCGAAGGTAGGGACATCCTTGCCGATACCAGCGAAGCTCAGCACCATGTTCTTGCCGTTACTCCTGCCAAGTTGAGCCTTGCACTTTTCCCCAAGGATAGCCAGGTCGATATTGGAATCGTCGGCCAACTGCTTCCTGACAAAGCGAGAGAGACCGGAGTGGATACCACCACAGAGACCCTTGTCAGACGAGCAGATGACCCAGAGATCCTTCTTTCCTTCTGTTTCCGTAGGCTTGGTTTCGGCTTCCTGGAAGACAGTGTTGGATGTTTGACCATAGCTTCGCGATTCGGTCATGGCACGTTGAGCGCGGGTCAACTTTGTCGATGCCACAATCTTCATGGTCTTCGTGATCTTCTCGATGTTCTTGATTGACTTGAGACGGCCTTCGATTTCACGGAGGGTCGCATAGTTGGCGGCATTCTGCGCAACTGGAGGACTGGAATGACCTCTGTCAGTTTTTCCCTTCACCCTTGCATCAGCCATTGAAGCTCGACTCACCGGGCAATTGCCGTCGCAACAGCGCGAGTGGCCGGGCGGACAGCTCTCGACAGCATTGTGGCACTGTCAAGGAGCTTTATTGGAGTTGAGAGTTGATGTTTGACGCTTTCTTCTCGCCTTCAACCTATACCAGCGAGTTTACCCGAGGACGTCCAAGTCCTCGTCTTGGCAGAAAAGTCACGTGATCGACTTGAACCTTTCGCTGAATAGGGCTCTGTCTCCTTCTTCGGCATTGCATCCTCCAACAGCCTTTCCTTCTCCTTTGTCAATCACCACCGTCAAGCCAACCCTCTCAAGCATCACGCGAGACATTTACTTGGGCTTCGCGACAGTCAAAGACTTCAAGAACTCGAGTTTTATTCACCACACTTTGCAACCTCACACAAACACTACTTCGACACGCACGGCACTATCCCCACAGCGCGCAATCCGCTGTCAAAGCATTGGAGAATCGCTTTTTGAGTCATCTTGCAGTCACTGAAGTCTCATCATGTCAGATTCCGAGGATGATCGGCCTCTATTGAAGGGTGAGTGATTAGCCTATTGTCCTTCCCCTTCATTCATCCACACGTCACCTAGCATAAGGCATCGAGCTTATGCCTTATCTTTCTATCATCTAGTCACAATGGATGTTGACCACAGTGACCTGAGCTCATCACTAATGACTACAGCTAAAACCCCCGCTGTGGTGCCCGCGGCCGATCGCTCGAAGGATGAGAAAGGACGCTCTGCACATGCCGAGCCAGGTGTGGTACTCGCAAATGGCATCACGAACGGCGATGCACCCAAGTCACACACGAATGGAACACAAAAGCGTAAGGCCTCGATGGGCAAATCGTATCAGCCTGAGAGCGATTCTGACGATGAGCCTCTGAACAAGCGTCAACGCACCTCTGCAAAAGCTGGAGCCCAAGACTCGGACAGCGATAGACCACTCTCCAGAACCAAGAAGGTCAAGCCGGCAATCAAGGACGAGTCAGACTCGGACGCACCCCTTGGATCAAGACTCACTCAGGACAAGGCCGAAAAGCTCCAGAAAGAGAAGGCTCGTATTGAAGAAAAGGCCGAAAGGCAGGGACGAGCATCAACGACAAATGGCTCAGCAAAAAAGAGCAAGAAACGGCCTGCAAGCGACAGCGATGATGAACCCATCGCATCGAAGAAAGCGCCCGCGAAGGCTAAGCCTGCAAAGAAGCAGACAAATGGGGTTAAGAAGGAAGATTCAGACTCGGATGCGCCTCTCAGCAAGAAGGGTCCTGCAAAGAAGGTCAAGACAGAAAAATCACAATCATCCACACCCGTTAAGAAAGGCAAGGTGAAGAAGGAGGAGACTCAGGAGCCCGATGAGCAGGAGGAGGAAGAGGAACAATATCGTTGGTGGGAAGATTCTGCCAAGGGTGATGGGACGAGAAAGTGGGAGACGCTCGAACACAATGGTGTAGTGTTTCCACCGCCATACGAAATTCTGCCCAAGAACGTCAAGCTCAAGTACGATGGAGTTCCAGTCACACTTCCTCCTGAGGCCGAAGAGATTGCCAGCTTCTACGGTGCTATGTTGAACTCGACCGTCAACGTGGAGAACCCGACCTTCAACAAGAACTTTTTCAACGACTTCAAGGATATGCTGGATCGTGCCGGACATGGCAAAGGTCCTAATGGCGAAACCGTCAAGATCCAGAAGTTTGAGAAGTGTGACTTCAAGGCCATATTCGAGTACTACGACGCAGAACGTCAAAAGAAAAAGAACATCCCCGCAGCAGAGAAGAAGGCAATTAAAGCTGCAAAGGACGAAGCTGAGGCCGCTTACCAGTTCTGTCTCTGGGATGGTCGGAAGCAGAAGGTTGGCAATTTCCGCGTCGAACCCCCTGGCTTGTTCCGTGGACGTGGCGAGCATCCTAAGACCGGCAAGGTGAAGCAACGTGTCCAGCCAGAGCAAGTCACGATCAACATCGGCGAGAAGGCCACTGTACCAGCACCTCCGCAAGGTCACAACTGGAAGGAAGTCAAGCACGATCACGAGGGAACCTGGCTTGCCATGTGGCAGGAGAACATCAACGGCAACTACAAGTATGTCATGCTTGCAGCTAGCTCCGACATCAAGGGACAATCTGATCATAAGAAATTCGAAAAGGCTCGTGAATTGAAAAAGCACATCGGAAAGATCAGGAAGGAGTATCAGAAGAGCTTGAAGTCAGAGATGATGGCTGATCGGCAGATGGCCACAGCCATGTACCTCATCGATCAGTTTGCACTGCGTGCTGGCAACGAGAAGGGCGAGGACGAAGCCGACACTGTCGGTTGCTGTTCTCTCAAGTTCGAGCATATCACGCTGGAACCCCCTGACAAGGTGATCTTCGATTTCTTGGGCAAGGACTCGATCCGCTTTCATGAAGAGTTCAAGGTTGATCATCAGGTCTTCAAAAATTTGAAGATCTTCAAGAAGCACCCGAAGAAGGACGGTGATGAGATCTTTGACCGTCTCACCACCAGCAGTCTCAACAAGCATCTTTCCAGCTACATGCCAGGCCTCACCGCCAAGGTCTTCCGTACCTACAACGCCTCTGCGACATTTGCGAACCTGCTGAAGGAGCTCAAGCCTGGTGGAACCATTCCCGAGAAGATCAAGGAATACAATGAAGCCAATCGAAAGGTCGCCATTCTCTGCAACCACAGGAGGACTGTCGCTGCTAGCCACGGAGCACAGATGGAGAAGCTTCAGGACAAGATCGACGCACTTCGATACCAACAATACCGCAACAAGATGATGATGCTTGACATCGAGCCAAAGCTCAAGAAGAAGAAGGGTGCAGAGTTCTTCGAGCTCCCAGAAGGTCTTGACAAGGAATGGCAAGAGGAGCACCACAAGCAGTTGGTGGAGGCTGAAAGAGAAAAGATCAAGAAGAAGTTTGCCAAAGACAATGAGAAGCTTGTGGCTGAGGGAGAGAAGGAGATGAAGACCAAGGAGCTAAATGAGAGGCTCTCGGTGGCCGACGATCTGCAAAAGAAGCTGGCTACCGAACTCAAGAAGGGCAAAGTCGAGGTAGAGGGCAAGAGTATGGATGTCGCCAAGCTACAGGAGAAGGTCGATAAGCTCTCGCAACGCATCGAGACCATGAAGATTCAAGGAGAGGACAAGAAGAACACGAGTGATGTGGCGCTGTCCACCTCCAAGATCGTGAGTGTGGACCATTGCTTCGGCTATGAACCCCTGCTAACCACCTCTAGAACTACATCGACCCTCGCCTCACTGTTGTGTTCTGCAAGAAGTTCGACGTTCCTATTGAGAAGTTGTTCTCTGCATCGCTGCGCCAAAAGTTCCAGTGGGCTATCGAGTCTACCCCTGAGGACTGGGAATTCTAAGTCCAGAATATCTGAGCGCCGCCGACACTGTGAGAACTGCATCAGTCTCATCGCCAGCGTAGCACTTGCACTTCTCTCGTAGACTGACAGGTCTGCGAGAACTTTATACAGCACATCATTAACTAGTCGAAGCAATCAGTAGACCAAGTAGCTCAGGCTCAATTCATTAAGCTTCACTTTCTGCAGTTACGTTACTCCTGCCGAACAAAAGGGAAACTACGTGGTGACTTTGTAAAGGTATCTTCAATAACGTGGTCTATGTACTATGAATGTTATGAGCTCGCTAGATATACCGAACATCACACGCTGACATTAGTAATTGCTGCCGTTCAGATCATGTCGAACCTCCAGCGGTCCGTCTGATGCACCTCTTCATCTCATTGCCTGACCGTACCCTGCCGGTTCCAGCCGCCGGTCCATCACGCCTCAGCATCCCAGATACCCACCGAGTGATCGACCAGCCGTTCAATCATTTCCAGGGCCGCTATGCCTGGATTCTCGTTTCACGGCCACCACTTCATGCGTTTGTAGCTCTCTATTACATCCTCGCACTCCTTTATGGTGATCTTGGGATGCTCGTACCTTCACAAATTAGCTTAATGGTTAACAGTCAGGTCAGGACTGCACTCACTTGAATCCAATCGTCTTGACGAATTTGCTCCCATCCACACTCAGGTCCACATCTTTGAGCAGCTCCTTCTCCATGAAGGGTGTCAGCGGTCCACTCCCAGCATCGATACCCGCCTGCTGCTGCAGCTCCGCCCAAACGTCGAGCGTCTCATCGTTCACATCATCCACCACATGCTCCAAATTCAGCCTCGCAAACGTATTGATCAGAGTATTCTGAAACCCCGTCTCAATCTTGAACAACTCCTTCATGATCCCCGCCATCGTCCCCTGACTCGTCTGCCCCTGATCCACCACATTGAACACCGCCTCGCCCGCCTTCACCTCCCCCTTTCCAGCCCTCCACTCCGCGGCCGCCCAACATGCCCTCACCACATCATCCACATGCACCGTATTCGTTCTCAATTCTCCAGACCAGAGGTACTTCAACTCCTTCTCCAAATCCTGATACACCCTCGCCAGCGCCAGCTGCGTCCCCAACCACTTCCCGGCATACGGCCCATAAACATGCGCCAGCCTGAACACCACCAGCTTCAACCCACTTATCCTCCCCAAATCCTCCTCGGCCTGCAACTTCCACTTGGCCTGTCTACTCGTCGGCTTCGTCTTATCCCCTTCCCGTCGCGGGTCCCGCTTCGGCTCATACACCTGCGCCGTACTCAGCTCGACATAGGCCGCGACGCCGCGCTTGGCTGCCTCGCGCCCGATGTTGAGCGATAGTGCATGCGAGCGCGCCTTGTACACCTCGTCGTCCTGGGAATAGCGGGTTTCGCCGCCGCAGTTGAAGACGTAGGTGAATTCCTTGTGGGGCGAGTCCGCGGGCAGGGAGAAGATCCGGGAGAGGGCTTGCGGGCGGGAGGCGTCGGCTTGGAGGAAGTTGGGGTCGGAGCACGCGGGGAGGTGTTCGGGGGAGAGGAGGGCGAGTTGGGGGAGTTGTTTGTCGACGATGCGGAGGGTGGAGGCGAGGGAGTGCGCGTGGATGTGCGCGGCGAGGAAGCGGCCTATGTAGCCTGGGATAGGTAAGTTAGGAAGGGGGGGGGACGGGGTGGAAGGGGAGGGGGAGGGTACCGAGGCCACCGATGATGAGGACGGCGGGTTTGGCGGGGTCCTGCCCCGCGGCGTCACTCATTTTTGGGGAAGGGGGGGGGAAGAAATGCAATTGAGTTGTGGGTTGTTTCAACGTTGCAGGAGAAGTGGTGATCGAGGCGGTGTGGAGGACAAAACGGTCGGTCAAAAGTCCGATATCAGACACACTGACAGGATATAATATCAAGGTTGGCAAACAACAGCACGTCAGATGGGGCCCTGAGAGTTTATGAGCTGCACGTCTCCGACTGCCGGAAACCCTCAGTCTGCTCGGATCCTTCCCATGACCAAGCACGCCGGTGCGATTGTGGCTCAGGCACGGCGCGCTGCCGATGGACTCGACTAGCGGCATGCAATGCAGCCATGCATGAGGTCAGAGCTCGGTGGTAAGCTGCGACCAATTTCGCTCATGTGGAGTGATAGATTGACCAAGCGTCATTTTAAAGCGTCTTGTGACCTTGAGTGCGGCTACATGAGAACGGCAATGGTTGGAGACGATCAGCAAGCCAACTGCAAGCCAAAAGCCACTTCTGACTCTTCCCAAGAGAAAGACAGAAACAGCAGCCGAGGTTAGGCCGGGTCAGGGGAGGTGAAAAGGTATGATATGCATTTCAACGTATCTTAGCATGATACACTTCTTTGAGAGTGACCGCCGGATTTCAGAAGCATTTGCAATTCTTCAGCCGTTGCTTCGTCACAATCTATTGAGTCTTGTGTTGTCTGCTTCTGCACGCCCACTTTGATTGACCTCTGGGCCCTCCTTGAAGGGCATAGAGCTCTACCGCCACTTCCTCGAGTGCACTTGTCATAGGGACCCCTTCGCTGACTAGTGTCTGCGAAAAGCCGTGAGTTGTGTCCCTGGAGCCGGTGCTCCATAGCCACCAGGATTGGTTGGTGACCATGGACTGTACCCTCCGCACGGGGAGCCTTTACCTGCCCAGCCGGTTGCCATAGTCTCCCTACATTCTTTCGCCTTCGCAGCGCGAGTCTCCGGATCCATGTCCTCTATCGATGTGCCACCACCAATAACGTTGCTTTCCTTGGGAAGACCTTCGTTGGATGATTCTCCGCCTTTTGGTCCGTCGTCTCGTTTCCAGTATATATTGTCCTCGTCAGCACCCACTGACATGGTGCCAGGGTCCACGAGGCGTTTGTTGATGCTTGGGTTTGGCATGGCATTAATTCCTAAGGCGAGTGCCACCAGGGCAATTGCATATACTGTTTTGACCATGTTGCTCGGATATTCAGAGATCAAGCAGACCAGTGCTTAAAATGAGAAAAGATAGTGAGATGTAAGATGAGAAAGAGACGTCGACAGCAGCGTTTAATACTTCCATGAATGGTCTGGGCAAAGGAGGTCACAATGTTGTACCCAGCAGCTGAGAGACGATTTGTAGATGCCTTCATCCCGACTGACGGCCTGTTTCATCGTTGAGCAAGCATGCTGGGCTGAGTACGTCGTAGCCGCCTTGCAAACGATCCGGGCAATAAAGCCACGATACAGCACGACTACATCGCTCCAACTGCACTGATGCTGAATAAGTGACGTGTTCCCGTATACTGTTGGCTGCGCGACGCTTGGCTCCAAAGGCAGGACGGCTCCTTCCACAAGCCTAGTCCCTGTTGTGGGGAGAATAGTTCAGGCGATCAGATAGACAACGGAAGTGAAGAATCCTCGGGGTGAGAATAGAAGCCAGAATCTAGCACCGTCCCGTAGCCCGTCCTTCGCAGATCCGCGCTATCTGCAAGGTGGCAGCTTCAGGCTCTGGCGCGTACTCAAGATTGAAGGCCTGAACTTTCGTTTTCCGCTGGTGCAACGTGCATCGATTGGAACGAAACATGACAAACAAACAGAGTCTGTCGAGGAAAGTGACAGTTGTTCAGGAAGATCACCATGATGTACCTCGGGAACATTTTGCTACCAGAACCGGTCAGTCACGTTTCCAGTACTGATCGAACGCGGTATCATGGTCAAGTACTCTGTAGAAATTTCATCCCCACCTCATAGGCTGTGTGTATGAGCATCTTGTTGCCTCCTTCATTGATTACTATGTGTTTATGTACATGGCGCAGGGGTATCTGGAACGAGCATCAAACTCCCCGCTAAAGCGATTGATCACGCTGCAATCTTTGTCTCGTGGGGCTCATCCAAAAACTGTGGTAGGCGTGAGCCTCCTGATCTTCTCCGTGCTTGCAAGACCTTAACATACTCTTGTGCTTCCTTCAGCAAACTTGCGCTGTCCTCTATGGTTACAGTTGAGCCGTGTGTGCTTTCTGTTAAATGCCGTTTCAATCGTCTCCTGGGCTTGCGTGGATTCGCTTCGACGGCTGAGCGCAAGAAGCTGAACAGATTGTGATCCTATTGCTTCACATCCACTTCCTCTCCTGTCTCTCCATCCAGCGTCTTTTTGCACAGCAAGCACGCCGGCTCGAGTTCTGTCTTGATCTCTCCGTCTCCTCGCGAATCCGTGATCTCAATCATAATTTTTCCCTTCCCATCCCTGCCAGTTTTCAGGTGTGCCGTCACTCCTTCAGCTTCGGTCTTCTTTGGTGTACTGGCTCCTTTGGATGCGCGGCCTTTCTTGGCCTTTGGCTTGGTTGCTTTCGATCCGTTCGCGGTCGCGCCATTCGTCTCACCTGGATTGTCGGCCAAGTACTTCTGGAGAGCCTCTTCTTCGAGACACTTTGCATGTTGCCAGTCGTTGCAATTCGAGCATTGTACGATTTGCTGATCGGGATTCTGTGGTTGGGCGCAACTGCAAATCGTACGTAGAGACTATGTCTATTAGCTTCTGAAGTCGGTGCAAAGTCGTGTCTACGTACCGAAAGTGTAGAGGAGAGATGACCAAAGCTTTGTCTCCAGAAGTACTCTGTTGGTCCATGTACATCGTCATCCTTGTACTCGTCCCAGTATTTGACTTTCAGAGCCCCGTTGATTGTCTTCGCATCGATGATTGCCATTTCTGTGGACGGCACAAGCTCGTACTTGCCATGATATGGCCGTCCACCTCCTGGCAGATCTCGAGCAGGTCGGTACAGCCAGGAGACGCGTAGGTAGACATGGTTCTCGTCGAGTGCCCGGACTTCGTGTAGCTGTGCTTTCCATTGCGTGAGTGTGCCGTCATCTTCTTGCCCTTCCTCGGTATCATCCTCATCGCTGCGTACCAAAACGCATTCACCTATACCAAAGGTCTGTTCGCTGACTTGACAGTCGTCAGTGCTGGTCGCAAGAGGTTCAGCTAGCCGCGGGACATACCTGTACACCTCCGGTATTTTGTCAGCTGCTCCCACTTGGGCTTGTTGGCGACGGTGAATGCGACCTCGCCATATTCTCGCCCGTCCAGTAAGAGCCGCTCCCCTTTTGGCCGCGGCGGGCCTTTCTTGCCTTTTGCAGCTCCACCAGGATATGTGATCTTGAACATATCGGCATCGCTGCTGGCTTTTTTGTCCAACCACTGACCAAGCTTGAATCTTTCCTCGGCGGTAAGGATCGGCTGCTGTCGCGCATGGCCGGGCGACTCGGTGTTTGGAGTCGCAGATTCTGACTTTACACGTTTGACGCCATTGGATCCATTGACAGCAGGCGATTCCTCTGCACCTCTCTTGATGGCCATGACGGTGTGAAGTGCAGAGATGTGAGGCGGAGATGCGTGTGCTCCGCGGAGGTAATATGCAAGGTGAGCACACAGGGAGCTGTCAGAAAGCCACGCGCATAATCAGGGTCCGCGTTTCTTTCCAAGCTTCAAAGCGCGACGTCGGGCTACAGAGCAATTCGACACGAGAAGAAGCAGCGTGAGTGTGGGGTTGGAGAGGTCCGAGCTTAGTCGTTCTCGATTCCAGGTTTGGTCCGAGGACATCAAGCATCGCTGGTGGTAGGCCGTGCCGCTGACTGCTGATGATGCCCAAATAACCAGCCACACGGCATCTCGACATCCATGACCGGCACAAATCTTGGAAGACGACGGATCTGGTGGAAAGCCACTCTGCCACGAGCTTGCACAATGCGGCCCGTGAAGTGAGACATGCATATGCAAGTCTCTGCCTACGACGTGAGAATTACGAGGACCTGTTGAAACGGCCACAAATTTTGTGATGGTCATCTTAGACGTTGGAATTGGCTTCTGCAACGTCGTGTTCACGAGGACATTGTCGGCAATACCTACTAGAAGCCAGCAAGGACCAAACGCGACACGAGATGCATCTCATGGACAACAGTGCCAAACAGAAGAAGAAGAAGCTCTAGCTGCTCCGATTGGCTGACCGGCTGAAGAGGAAGCGAGAGCAGATGCGCGGTTGCTGTTTTTGGGGCTCACGGGTTCCACTTTGTTTCGATGAGATCAGTCCAGCCAGTCTTTACCGGAGCTTTTTGCAGACATTCGATGGGCAGAACGCGCAATGCTCTCTGCTCGGTGTTTTGCGGTGAAAGCTCCCGGTCCGTGTGAATGAATGACTTCAAGAAAAGCTTGGCCTGGGTTTACGTTTGGTCATGATGCTGTCTCGTCTACCACAAATACAATAAGTCCATGTCTGCCGCTGCCAATAGTCCCGCCAATCCTCTTCCCCCCGGCCATTCTCACCTCCTTCCACTACGTCCATTGCCCTAACACAGAGAAATTCGGTTTCTCACTCAACTGGGCGCCAAGCGGACAACAGAGGCTGAGGCATCGATTACGCACACGAGATCCCGCGTGAACTGGACTCTAAAAGATCACTAGTTGGATCACCCCCAGCGGCGCCAAAAGGCACCAAACGCTGCAGCGTGGATCACCCGAAAGTCCGTCGTCATCCGCGTATTTCCACTTTGGCTCTCGATTAAAGTACGACTTCTTCTCACCAGCCTCCCTCTCTACGACCATTTTCTCTGCTTCCATTTGTCCCATTATAGGAAGTGGCAGATTTTGGGACATCACATTCGTTTGGTTGTGCCCGAAAACACTTGACTGCTGGCTTCCATAGGATCGTATCGGAGGAACGTAATTCTGGCTTCATCTGGACGAAACATCTTACCGCACTAATCTCCGGCGGCAAAGGATTCACGATTGAGAGGCTTTTTTTTCACGACTTTCAACTGTCCGAGGTCATCGTAGAGCGAGGAGAATAGCAGGACAGCACTTGCGGAAAAGTAAAGAGGAGTGACTTCCGCGAGAGCCGCGGGCCGTTTTGACACAATGCCACGACCAAGGGGTGAGTTACTGCACTGTCCATCACATACCTTCATCCCGCGTGAACTTGAGCTGACCACGTCACCTTCAGTCCTCAGCTTCGGCCTGTTTGGTCAATCCAAATCCCCAGAAGTAGGGCCGTCTCCCACTTCGCCAACGTTCCCCTCCCTCAGCAATCACCGCCGGAAACTCACGCTTGAGACCGCGTCACCTCAACACAACAACAGCGCGGATGACCTTGCGCGAGCGTCGCCATCTCCAAGCAACGCACTGCAGCAGAGGAACAGATCAGAATCAAGAGCTTCGAGACCTACGTCTATGATACAAACCTATTCGCCAGCAACAATGGACACAGGCGATACTCTGCCCGAGTTGCAGCCAATATTTACTTTCCTCAACAGCCATAGCAACAAGCTGTATCAAGAAGGCTACTTCCTCAAGCTGCACGACTTGGATTCACGTAAGCTTATTCGCGGACTCATCCGGATTTTTCTGACATGTGCGCAGGTGGGCGACCAAGTGGAGACCGAACATGGACAGAGTGTTTCGCCCAGCTAGTCGGTACAGTATTGTCATTGTGGGACGCGGCTGCCCTCGATGCCGCCGGTGAAGAGGGTGAGGTGTTACCGACGTTCATCAACTTGAGCGACGCGTCCATCAAGATGATCGAGTCTCTGCCAATCAATGGCTCCAACAATGGCAACCTCCAAAACGTGCTCAGCATCTCGACTGCTGCCAACAATCGCTACCTCCTTCATTTCAATTCTCTCAACTCCTTGACGCAATGGACCGCCGGCATCCGGCTTGCCATGTATGAGCAGGCGACGCTGCAGGAAGCATATACAGGTGCATTGATAGCCGGAAAGGGCCGGATGCTCAACAACATCAAGTCAATCATGGAAAGGTCCAGATTCAAGTCGGAAGATTGGGCAAGAGTCCGATTTGGCGCAGGTACACCATGGCGAAGATGCTGGTGCATCATCTCACCACCAGATCAAAAAGAGTACGAGAAGATGCAGAAGGAGTCCAAGAAGAACAAATACGAGAAGCCCAAGTTTCCGAAGGGTAACATCAAGTTCTACGACACAAGACGAGTCACGAAGAAGACACAGCCCATCGCAACCATTTCGGATGCATACGCTGCATACGCCATCTACCCACAGTCCAAGCCGCTCATCGATCAGTCGACTCTGGTCAAGCTGGAAGGTCTTGTCACGATTCACTCGTCGCCAGAAACTACCACTGAAGGATTTATTTTTGTCATGCCTGAAGTACACCCAATGGTCACTGGATTTGAAATGATGTTACGCTGGCTTTTCCCAGTCTGGGACACATTCTGTCTATACGGCAGGCCAAATCGTTTGATTTCAGACACTCTAGATCAGCGAGGTCTGATGTTTGCCCTGCCGCAAAACCGACGATATGGTTACTTGGACATTCTTGACATTTCTGGACTCATTCACACTGAGGGTAGTCAGGCGTGGAGCGAGCGGCAGTGGAGGTCCGAGCTCAAGAAGCTCACGTCACATCGCATGAATGCGACGGACTCGGATCCTGGCACACCACTTCGACAGCGTCGCAACACAACGAGTCGGACAAGTCTTCCTGGTATGAACCGTGCCGGGGTCCGATTTGATGACGACGGCGCGTCGCAATCCTCTCCCGTGTCTCGCAAGGGCTCTCCCGCACCTCCGAATGAGGACAACATTCAGCTTGGACCTCGTCGGGCTGGTACGGCACCCGTCAATGGCAATACTCAAGGTCACCGACGATCAGTGTCCGATGCGCTGAATTACAAGAATCACCAAACATCAACGCCCTCAAGATTGTCCATCGACTCGACGCGGGACGACATCGAGCACGCACCGCGACCTCCTACTCATGGTGTGCCTATGGGCAATAGCTTTGAGCCGGGTCGGTTGGAGCGTGTCAATTCCGAACGAGAAGAAATTACAAACAACTCATTTGAGGAGCTGAGCATCAAAGCAGGTAGACAGCCACTCACCCCAGTGGCACATCCGCCTGCTTTCATCCACCCTCCGAGCGCCAAGCCTGCTTCCAAGCCATACCAGGCTCCTGAACTTCGTAGAGCGACGTCAGAGATGGACGCAGCCACGCTGCACCAGATGCAGGAAGCAACTCATACGGAGAACCAGAACGGATCAGGACCCAGATATAATGGGGACGGTCCTCCACATGAGGTAGCTATGCATGCAAGAAGTAATCCTGGTGCAGGTGCTGACGTTTCTCCCCGTAAAGAGATGGTAGGACAATTGAGACATCCTCATCAACTGCCTACTATCCCTGGCTCCCCGCTGCCCCAACAGCCACAATTTCAGAGACCGTTGACACCGAACGACAGCGCCCCCCCACCACCTCAGCACACTTCACCAAGAGTGGGTGGTGTTCTGGAAAGAAGGGCAATGCCTCTACGGACGCCAAGTTCAGAGTACGCCACACCGAGCTCGGAGTTCGTCCCTCACCGTAAGCCTGTCCCCACTGCGATTCAGTCACCGCCTATCGAGAGACCCACGTCCCGCGCGTCGTCGACTCATTCTAGTATCGGCGGTTTCAGCGATCAAATCATCGACGATCAAGCCCTCGAAGAAATCTTGCAAAACGACCGGACTTCAACCATGCAAAGCAGTGTGCCAGACTACGATTCAGTCGACGGTGCGAGCATCCGGAGTGGTCGAAAGCAGGGTCAAAATGTGGAAAAGCCAAGGGCTGGTAGATTGAAAACAGTTGGTGACAAATCCATGGCGCCAGTTGCCGAAGAGCTGCAGCGGACGAGAAGCAAGAGTGCCGGACGCTTGGACACATTCTGGCAGGAGAAAGACGCAGAAAAGAATGGCGAGATGCCTGCTGTAAACTTCGGTCCGACTTATACCTATAAGCCATCCGGTAGACCTGGTTCTCGTGGTGCTCTAACATCAGGCATGGTCGTGGATGGTCACACTCCGTCGGGTCGTAGCTCTGCTTCTGGACACAGAAATTCTTACTTTGGAGGTCGTGGCACACCGAGCCCCGGAGCCATCACTCCCATCGACAGTGCCGGGCCAAGTGAGGGCCAGCGTAGGAGTATGGTCTGGCAACCTGGCGCGGCAGTGCACGGCGAAAACACTGCACGTCAATCATTGACGCCAGAGCAATGGGTTCAGCATCGTGCTTCGATAGCATCTCAACCTATGGCGCTGCGGTCCACGCCGAACCTGTCTTCAGAAAGGAGGAATTCGACCACTAAGCGTCACTCATCGACGAATATTACACCACCTCTCAGTCGACACACGTCTGGTGACTGGGGTCAGCAAGCTCAAAGAACTTCACCTCAACCAATCTCACGCCCTGCCTCACGCAATGCTGGTCTGTATCTGCAGTCGACAAGCACAACAAACTTGCTCGAAAGCAATCAACCTAAGAACCTAACTGCAAGAGAGCAGATGCATGTTTCTCGTGCGACTGGCGCTCCTCTTGTCGATCTTGAGAGGAAGGACCCAAAGAAGAAGGAGATTGATCCGAACGCTGGTCTGTATGGTGCGTTGAATGCTCGGGAACGCGAAAAGGCTGCAATCAAGAAGGGCTACAGCAGCACGACTATACAGCAGGCGATCAGCAGTACTCAGCACCAACAGTACAGCAAGCAACAAGAGCAGCAGTACAGGTTGCAACAACAGTTCCAGATGCAGCAGGCTCAAGCAATCCAAGCTGCACAAGCGGCCCAGTACCAAGCACACATGCAGCAGCAGCAGGCCTATCAGAACGCCGTACACCAGCAGCTGCAACACAACCACTATCAGCAGCAAAATCAGCAAGTCAGACCTGGTATGGGAAGTCAGAGATCATCGATGGTGCTAGACCAATTCCAAGGACAAGGTCAAGCACAACCGGGCGCTTGGAATAATGCTGCCCAGCAGCAACAACAACAACAATCTCAATATGCACAGTCGCAATATGCGCCTACACAATATGCGCAAACCAATAGAGGGTCGATCTACGGTGGTCTCGCTCCGTCCATGTACGGCGCGGGATATGCACCTTCGACTCACACGAGACCTTCTCCTAGATAGTTATGATGGTAATGAATCAAGCATGGCGTTCTTTCCCGCTTGACACATGTTCTCGTCCTTCAATTTTTGCATGTATCATACTGCTTGACTCCGTTCTACAGTGGACAATAAGAATGGACATGACTCGCAATACGACCCGTTCACGATGCACCGTTTGCCAAGATTTGCTTCCTGACCCACATCTCTCACTCTATTCTCCACCTAAATTTTTCCCATCTCTCTTCCTCACGACGGAGCCGCACCTCACACGACCACCTCTATCCTGCTCTTTCCTCTCCATGCCGACCTATTCCTCCTCGTATATCAACTACCCGACGACGACGAAAGAGTAATGGTCTCCCTCCTCATCCCGCCCTCCCGTTCCACCCAGGGCAGCATCATGCCGCCCACCACGCCCCCACCCTCCACGAACCGACCCAAGCATTTGAAAAGAGACAGCTCCCACCTCACTTCCTCCATGTCGAACGCTGAGCTGAGCCCGACAAAGCGCATGCGAGTGGCCTTCAACGACGACATTGACGTACGGATACTGGACGAGTGGACGCCGCGGCCGCAGGATCTCGTGGTGGAGGAGGTGCGGGCGGCGATCGATGGGCATTTACGCCGCGCAGGAGGGGATGATGAGGCGTATGAGCTGTTGAGAGGGGTATTCGCTTCTGCGGCTGTGGGGGACCAGGTGAGGGATGGGGAGGAGCGGGGTGAGAGGCCGACGGGGGCGTTGTTGAAGCAGTATCTCCTTGCACTGTTGAGGAGGGTGGGGGATTTGAAGGGGTGTGGGGGCCTGGTGTATACTGTTTTGGACGTGAATTGGTTCGGGAGGGAGGAGGGGTTTGTCGCGCTGTATGTGAAGTTTCTCGGGGCGTTGGGGAGCGTGGTGCCGGGGTTTTTGAGGGCGATGATGGAGAAGACCGTGAGGCATTTTGTCAATTGTAAGTGGTCATATGAAGTAGAGGAAGTGTAAAGCTGACGAGGATAGTGCCTTCGAGCTATGGGAGATTGGCTGGCGAGCCGGTGCTGAGGAAGAGGCAGATGCTGGCAAATCTGCATTCAGTGCTGAGGTACTTGCTGCAGCTCATACCATCGGCTGGCGATGCACTGTCCGATGCTCTCAAGACGCAGTTCCCGAACCACAGAATGACGGATCTCAAGGAGTACTTGTCGTATGTCCGACAGATTTTCAGAATTGCTTCCTACGCGCCGGAGCTGCAGGCTGACATTCTCACACTGGTCACCGAAAGGCTGATCAAGATCGACGTGGAAATCCAGGAAGAGATCGAGGACCTGGATGAGGACTTGGAGGAAGATGCCATGGACACCACTGAGAAAGAGGATAACTACTTTCTGGACGACGACACTTCGGACTCAAGCGATGCGGAATCAGATGTCTCATCCGATCTGGAAGACAGCCCAGAGGAAAGGCAATTGAAGAGTTTGAAAGACAAGACAGCGAAGCTGGACGCTGGCATGGACTTTCTCTTCCGACATTATGCCTCAACGTTCCAACCAGACAATACTACCCACGACTTTGACGCCCTGCTATCACTCTTCACCACATTCGTACTGCCGACCTACCGCTCCCGCCATGTACAATTCCTCACCTTCCACGTTGCGCAGCTGGATCCAGCCAAGTCAGCACGCTTCGTCTCTCGACTTCTTTCTATAATTCAAGGCTCGCCCTCATCCTCTCCAGCGTCTACAATATCGGCCGCCTACCTTTCCTCCTTTGTTGCGCGTGGCGCTCGACTACCGAAACAAATCATCCGCGATGTCACTGCTTTCCTGATCGCACGTATGACCACTCTTCGCGCTACCTACGAAGGCTCATGCCGAGGCCCTGACATCGGCCGCTACCTACCACTTTACGCCTCCATGCAGTCCCTACTATACATCTTCTGCTTCCGATGGCGCGAAATTCTCTTCAATGTTTCTCCTTCCGCCCCAGACGCCACTCCTGACGTCGACCTCGACTGGGAGACCACGCCAAAACATAATTGCGTTCCAGGCTTGAAAGAGTGTCTTCAACTCACCATCTTCTCAAAGCTCAACCCGCTCAAGGTCTGCGCCCAGCCAATCGTCAAGCAATTTGGCGCCATCTCCACACATCTCAACTTCATCTTCGTTGCAAGCATTCTGGAGACGAACAAGAAGGTACGCCTGAGCAGCTTCAGGACGTACGGAGGAAGCAGCCAGGGAGGCGGTGCAGTGGCGAAGAGGGATAACGCGCTCATGGCCAAGGGAGGAGAAAGCCATCACCAGCTCGATGCTTTCTTTCCGTTCGACCCTTACAGACTGCAGAGGAGCGGAAGGTGGTTGGATGGAGACTATAATGAATGGAGAGCACCCGAGGGTATGGGCACAAGACGAGCGGTGCAAAGGCCACCAGTTGTAGCGGAGGAGAGCGAAGAGAGTGAGCAGGAAGATAACAGCGACGTCGAGGACAGCGATGCTGGAAGCGAGAGCAGCTAATGACCCAAAGCGGACGATTTGCCGGCTGTAAGATAGGGGTATATGATGATGATTCATGAAACTATGATCAAAGCTGCCGTATCGTGTGTCTCGTATTGTCGCTAATATTCAATCCATGCCTGCCTGTCCTCCCATCCTTCCTGCCGCCCTATCAAGCGATTGTGACTTCGACTACTTGCTCAAGCCAAGCGGGTCCTTCGCAGTCCCTGTCCTCGTTCCGGCCTTGACGTTCTGCTTCGTGGCATTGCTGACCTTTCCACCTGGTGCTAGTCCCTTGCTACTTCCTGCACCACTCAGACCAAGTGGGTTGCCTGCTGTCGCGACTCGTGGTCCTCCGGCTCGAGAGGCGTCCTTGATGTCGTTACCGTACCCAGAGACGCCTTGTCCCCAGTAGCGGGTTTGGTTGGAGATACTACATCGTGTTAGCACATCTCAGGCACGCATACATGAGGAGACTCACTTGTTACCAACACCTTTGCCGACATTATTCACCGAGTTGCCAACGCCCTGGATCGCACCGCCAACGTAGTTGCCTGCGCCGGAGACGTAGCCCTGGACTTTTTTCGAGATCCAGTTGTCGCCCATTGTTGCTATCGCGTATCGAATTATAGAGAAGCTGATGTGTAGAAGTCTGTGTGAGGCGAGACTAGTGGTAGATCAGACGGGATGTTTTAGAGTGAGAAGGAAAACATTCGAGATCGTTTCTGCTGCAGTGACATGCGCCGCGACCAGGTTTTCGAGCATATGAGGTCACTCTGCAGCTCGAGACGTGGGGAAGCTGCGGACCCTGGCGTCCAATCGGGACGGTCCGTCGTTGGTGCAAGTTTTTGAGACAGATGCGTGTTAGGCTGGCTTTCTGATATCAAAGGCGGAGCTGACGGCGAATATTCAGCGAGTTGTATTCCTGGTGGCAACAGACTAAAAAGAAGTAATAGATAGACGAGGAGTCCGATGGTCTGAGGAGCACACTTGTCACGACATCGGCAGAGGTGGAAGACACGCGACACCAAGCATGGGCCTTTCTCGTGTTACGGATTCTTGACAGGAGTGGTATCAGACGTCTTTGATTCTCAGGACGTTGCAGACGACACGTCTTTCCACTTCACTGGATATTCTCTGCATTTCTGGTCGATACTGCTTGGATTGTACAACAGTGGCGAGTCGCCAGACTGGATCAGGCAATTTCATCCATCCCTTGTACTACTCAACACAAACAAGGTTCCATCCAACTCCACTGTCCACATGTCTTCACATCGTTGAACCAAGACATTGCAACCAAAATGGACCCATCTCATCTTGACCCGTTTTCCGCGGCTGGCTCGCGGCCCAAGCAAGTCCAAGATGCAAAGGACATGCAACAGATTGTGCTCGAGCGGGCCAGTCGCGCTGGCACTTCTGCACCGCCCTACGATTTCCTGGAGCTGATTGGTAAAGGTTCGTTTGGCCGCGTGTACAAGGCAAAGCATCGGGCAACTCGAGAGGTCGTTGCGGTCAAAATCATCGATGTTGATGAACTCGACTATAAGCTCGAGAACAATCTGAAGGACGAAGCTATCGAAGACTTTATCAAAGAAGTCAACACGCTCAAGCAGGTCAAGGACAGTAACGCCAGGAACATCAATCATATTCGGGAAGCATTCGATCTTCACTCACAGCTCTGGATCGTCAGCGATTACTGTTCTGGAGGCAGTGTCCATACTCTGATGAAGCCCAGCGGCGAGCCTGGTTTGGAGGAGGAATTCATCATCCCGATTGCCCGAGAATTGGCAATCGCATTGAAGCATGTTCACGAAGCTGGAGTCATTCATCGAGACATCAAATGTGGTAACGTTCTGGTTTCGGAGGATGGCAATCTACAGCTATGCGATTTCGGTGTTGCAGCTGTCATCGAGAATGATGTCTCTAAACGATCGACCATCATTGGCACGCCTTACTGGATGGCTCCTGAAATGCATGCTGATCTTGAGCAAGGCTATGGACAGGAAATTGATTGCTGGGCCTACGGGTGCACGATCTTCGAAATGGCTACCGGCATGCCACCCTATCACAATTTTCATCCATCGTATCTCCGCTCGGTGCTAAAATCTGTGCCTCGACTGGAAGGCGATAAATACTCTGATGCATTGAAAGACTTTGTAGCCTTCTGCTTACAGGAGCGGCCGGAAGACCGACCCAAAGCAGCACAGATCGTAGAACATCCATACATCGCTGGCACGGAAGACAAGTATCCTACTTCGATGCTTCGAGATCTGATTGATCGATACATTCAGTGGGAACGAAAGGGTGGGCAGAGGATGTCGCTCTTCAATGCCATGGGAGCTGCTGCTCCTCAGCTAGGATCACGTAATGATGAAGACGATGACACGTGGACGTTCAGCACCACTGATGACTTCGACAAGGGCTACGAGCAGCGGTACAGCCGGATGCTAGGCGGCATAGCTTCCATGGACTTCGCGGAGAAGGACCCCCAGAGTATCCCAGCCGAGATCGACCTTCCAACAGGACCGACCAAGAAGCTGACGCCACTTGAGGCCGCGAAGGAGGAGCAGAAGGCGCAGCGTGGCGAGAGGTACCTCGAAAGACTTTTCGATACGGATAAGGACTCTTATGACTACGACATCACTAAGATGGAGGATGAAGTGCAGCCCATGTCTGATCTACCACTCCGCAATCTGTCAAGCGATCGCTCGGCAAATCGAGAGACTCTCATCGACTTGGACACCTCTGGGCTGGACATGCCACCAACGTTCAACTTCGATTTTAGCGACGTGCCGACCCTGCGGGCGAATCGGAAAAGCAGCATGCCCCAGATGGATGAGCTTGAGGATGAGTATTATAGCCGACATGGTCAGGCTACGAAGCGGGCCACGAAAGACTGGAAGTTCCCAGCATTTGAAGCAGGCGGAGACCGATTTTCCAAGAGGGCGACAAAGGACTGGAAGTTCCCTGCTTTTGGTTCTGATGGCGAACAATCAAAGCGTGCAACCAAAGACTGGAAGTTCCCCACACTGGCCTCAGAAAACAAGCAAGAAGTGAAGCGCGCGACCAAGGATTGGAGGTTCCCCACGTTCAATGATGCTATATCCGAAGACCCTGGCAGTGCGAATCGAAGAACCATGGATTGGACCTTTCCAGCATTTAATTCGGTGCCTGATGCAGAATCGGACCCTGAGTACAGTCTCTCGTCTCGGCCCACCGAAGATGAACCTCTCAGGCCTAATCTATTCCGGACTGCAACTGAGCCTGTCACTAAGGCGTTCGAGATCGACGAGCCTCGACAATTGTCGGTCGACAACACGCTTGCTGCGCAACGTGAGTCACGACCAATGATTGACCTGGACTTTGGTGAAGAGTATCAGCCTACGGTAAACTTTGACGAGCCCATCAATGCATCCGAGATCGTTCGATCAACGACTCCGCTGAGCGCAACGGCATCCTTGAGCTCTTTGGACCCATTTCAACTCGAGTCCGAGTACACCTCAAAGCCGGAAAGTCTACGACGGTATAATTCCAAACGACTTCAAGGGTCAGATGGCAGTGTGGTGGACAAGCGTATTACAAGAGCGCAACAACCTCGGCAGTCCAGCTATGGACAACATCTTACACCTCGAACTCGAAATACATCGATCGACTCGACAGCATCCTCGCTTGTGGACGATGCAGCTGATGAGTCGATGTACGGTCGGCAGTACAATCGCAGTATAGGCGCGAAGATGCGAGATCAACTGCGTGTGGGACTTCAACGATCAGCATCACAGGACAACAGGCACTCTCGAAACTTGACAGATGAATCATACGGAGATGCAGATACAGACGGACCCTATACGACCAATGGTAACTATGGACACCGTATGAACAAAAGTAACACGAGTGCTCTGAGCTACGATACAGATAGTAGCTTACAGGACGAGCCTCTCTTTGCACGGACACCGACCACTTTCCCACAACTACACGGTCCGCATCCCAGTAGTCTTATCGAAGGTATCAATCAGGAGAAGTTGATGGAGGAGCTCGACAGAATCCTTGACACAGCCGAGCAAGCACTGGGATATACAGGTAGCGTTTTTCGGAGACGAGAGATCGAGCTTGAAGGAGGAGAACTCGTGGACAGTGCCACGGAGAGTGGGGGGCCAATTGACATGACCAGTGAGGAGGAACGCGAATTGGCAAGTTTCTCATAAGCGACTTGTTTGAACATGGCGTAAGGCTGGGATGGCTCATGACGCGATACCCGGATGAGTGGGACGGTGCATATAGACATTGGAATTTGATATTCATGATTGCATTAATGCATATTGTACCAATCGTATATTCGGTATATCTCGCGCCGGAATCTATTCCGCCTTTGAGACAAGCGTAGATCTGCAACGGATACAGCCGTGACCCACTCGCGTCACAAGTTGGAGCTGGGGAAACTGGCAGTATTCTTCATCCACATCGACCTCTTGGTCCTCCAGACGCTCTTCATCCATGTCGAAGGTTGTCACAGGATTGCTTCATTTCCAGCGAAATCTACAGTCAGTATCTTGAGCATTTCAACAGCTCAAGTACCCCATCGGGACGACTTCTTCGGTAACCCCGAGATCGCGTTCCTGAAAGCTCGGTTTTTGAGGGTCGACGACCATACGACCAACCCCTGCTCGAAGCGCAATCCGAGCTCTTTCCAGCATCATCGCATCCTCGCAGAGATCTACGCAAGCCTGATCGCAAAGATTGGACATTGAAAAGGCAAGACCGAGTCTTGGCCGAGATGAACCCTTCGCACAGGGACTGGCCTCGTCCACCAGCGAGTGCCAACAATATCCATCGTGAGGGCGAACAACCACATCCTCAATCTCACAGACCTGGCGCAGGATACGGGTAAGTTACATGACACCTCACTAAAGTCATAAGAACTACGATATGGAGCGGGACGAGCATGTGGAAATTGTGAAGTTGGTCTAACAAGCTCTACAGTCCAAGTCCCTCTCAAGCTTCACCTCATGCGCCAGCGAGCAGCCTACCACAATCTTCTGGTAAGTATCAACGTGTTCCAATCCGCACATTGGAGAATACTTCGCCTGACTGTGCGCGCTCAGGACATTTTGTTCCCTACCAACAGCCAGCTCACGGCCTGCCTGCGCTTGCAAGCATAGGTCAAGGCTCACCTCGAAATCAACCACTTCCACCCGCGGCTCATCACCAAGGAGCTTTCCCGTCTGGCTCGCGCGAAGCTCAAGAGGCGAGGGACCGTGAAGCAAGGGATGTGCATATCAAGGAAGAGCAGGATAGACGAGAAAGGGACATCAGAGAGCGGCAACTCATCGAACAAATGCACCCCCAACAAGCGCAGGGTCCGCCGATTCAGCTTCACCAGCCTGTCGCTGTGGGACCACATACCGTACACGGGCCGAATGGGCTTCTAGGCAATCCAGCAGCTCTCGCGGGTGCTGGTGCACCACAGCAAATGAGTGGACCACCAGGTGCGCCGCCAGCTTATTCGGGTCCACTCATGCAGCAAGCTCCAGGCCAAGCTGTACAACCGGGATTGTCTGTCCCTTCACCTGCCGCTGCAGCTCAAGCCGCGGCTCAGGCGCAAGGGCAGCAACCCATTCTTAATGTAAGTTCTGATTCCATTGATATAAGCCAGATATACTAACCACCGGTAGGACGCACTCAGCTATCTCGATCAGGTGAAGATCCAATTCCATGAGAATCCAGATGTGTACAACAGATTTTTGGATATAATGAAAGACTTCAAGAGTGGAGTGTAAGTTTCTTTGTTCATCCCTCCATGTACAAAGCTAATACTTTACAGCATCGATACGCCGGGCGTGATTGATCGTGTCTCATCTTTGTTCGCCGGTAACCCTCCATTAATACAAGGCTTCAACACCTTCCTCCCACCTGGCTATAGAATCGAATGCGGCACTGGCGATGATCCGAACGCAATTCGAGTCACGACTCCTATGGGAAACACTGTTCTAGCAATGCCAACACCTTATCGAGCACTTTCTCGCGGTCCGGACGGCGCTGAGCGCGGGAACGGTGCGCGTACACCACAGCCAGGATACTCGCCAAGTGGCCGTCCTGTCGGACCAGCAACCGTCTCTGCGCAGATCGCAGCTCAGCAGGCGCATGCCGAAGCGCGTGACGGAGCACATACTCTTCAAGATTCCGCCCGCGGTATGTTCCAACAACATCCAGGCACTTCACCCATACCTGGTCGCGTCACTCCACTTCCGCCTGGTGAAGGAGGTCCTGATGGCCAAGCAGGCGATCTGGACGATAAAAAGGAACCCGTCGAGTTCAACCACGCAATCAATTACGTGAACAAGATCAAAAACAGATTTTCTTCACAGCCCGAGATCTACAAATCATTTCTGGACATTCTCCAGACTTACCAACGCGAATCAAGGCCAATTCAGGAAGTCTATGGTCAAGTCACGAAACTATTCGAGTCTGCATCTGATCTACTCGAGGACTTCAAACAGTTCTTACCAGAATCGACCGCAAAGTCAAAGTCGAAGTCCCGCCGAGCCGAGGGCGCTGTGAAGACAAGTGACCTTCGTGAGAGCTCCAAGACTGCGCAACTTCAGAAGACACCTCACGCCGACAATCGACTTCCACCCGTAGGCAACTTTGCACCCACGCCAACTGTCAACAAGGACCACAAGCGCAAACGTGGCGACACAAAGTCCGGTATGGCCAGCTTAGGTATCACGCCAAATGAGAACGGAAAAGGTCTCGGTGCTAGTGGGAGCGTTGTCAAGAAGGCCAAACACAGCGGCGGCATGAGACTTGATGAAGCTGCTGCGGTTTCACCAACTCTAGTGCCTTCTCTACCAGAACCAATGCCTCCCACGTCAAAGACTTCTGCCACGAGCGATGAACTCGGCTTCTTCGATCGTGTGAAGAAGACTATCGGCAATAAGAATACGATGAATGAGTTCCTTAAGCTCTGCAACCTGTTCACACAAGATCTTATCGACAAGACCACACTCGTTCATCGCGCCCGCAGCTTCATTGGCAGCAATCCTGAACTGTTCAAGTGGTTCACAACCTGGGTTGGCTATGAGGACTCAGATGCACTGGTAATCGAAAACCGTGCTCGTCATCCGTCGGGTCGAGTCATGCTCAGCAACTGTCGTGGACTCGGTCCAAGCTACAGGCTGCTTCCCAAACGGGAACGACTGAAGCCCTGTAGTGGACGTGATGAGCTATGTAACTCGGTGCTCAACGATGACTGGGCGTCACATCCGACATGGGCATCGGAGGACTCGGGCTTTATCGCGCACCGCAAGAACACGTACGAGGAAGGTCTGCATAAGATTGAGGAGGAGCGTCATGACTATGACTTCCACATCGAGGCTTGCGGGCGTACGATCCAGCTACTTGAACCATTTGCCCAGCAACTCTTACGGATGCCGGAGAAGGAGCGTGAATCAGTCGAGATTCCACCTGGCATCGGCGGTCAGAGCGAGACTGTCCACAAGCGTATCATCATGAAGATTTATGGTCGTCAAGCTGGGCAAGACGTCATCGAGGCACTTCACCAAAAGCCCTACGCGGTCATTCCAATCGTGCTGAACCGGCTGAAGCAGAAGCATGAGGAGTGGAAGAATGCTCAGCGCGAGTGGGAGAAGGTGTGGCGCGATCAGACATCAAAGATCTTCTGGAAATCTCTTGATCATCAAGCTGTCAACGCGAAGCAGGCCGACAAGCGTCAATTCCAAACGAAGACACTGCTTGGCGAGATTCAGACCAAGTACGAGGAGCAGAAGAAGCAGCGTGTGCAGGGAGCTTCACTAGCACAGGTCACGAAGCCACAGATGACATTCACCATCGAGGACATGGATGTTGTCGCAGATGCATGCTGCTTGGTATTGACCTATGCCGAGCATCAGCATTCCACGGAGGCGCCTCGCTTCGCAAGCTTCATTGGGGAGTTCGTCCCAATGTTCTTCAGCATCGAGCCAGAATGGTTCAACCACCAGATCAAGCTCAAGCTTGGCGAAGAGAGTGGTGATGAGATCATGTCTGACTACGACGGCTCAGCCGGCCCGAGGAGGAAGACCGGCAAGAAGGACGACCTACGCCGTGGCGTCCTTGATCGCGTCAACAAGAATGGCAGGAACGACGGCAGTGGTACGCCACTGAGCCGTGCTTCGACGCCCGACCACGCATCTCGAGCCGACGAGGAGATGAGCGAAGCCGCTGAAGTTTCTGCTGAGGATGGCGTCGACTCGATGAATGACACTTGGGCCAACTACCCTGCTGGATTGAACAAATACCGTAACAAGGAGATCAACTTGAACGAGCCATACAAGCGCAACGACTACAACTTGTACGGCAACACATCCATCTACTGTTTCATCAGGATGTTTGTGATCCTCTATGAACGCCTCAGCAAGCTGAAGGAGTCCGAGGCAGATGTGCAAGACGCCGTAAGGAGGGCAATGATGAGCAAGGCGGCGATCGATCTCGGTCTTGTGGAGAAGCAACCGACCGACTTCTTCGGTGATGTGAGCCCATCAGCCAATTATTACCGTCAAATGCTAGGCATGTTTGACGATCTCATCCGCAACAACGACATCGACCAGCCTCACATCGAAGAAACACTTAGACGATACTACCTGCAGTCCGGCTGGCAGCTATACAGCGTCGACAAGCTACTCAGCGCACTGGTCCGATTTGTCATTGGCATCATGGCCAGTGACAGCAGGGACAAGAGCTGGGAGATCCTGCAGGCCTTCAAGAAGGACCGAGTCAAGGACGAGACAACTTACTATGATGAGATGAATTACCGAAAGACGGTCGAGAGGTACATCAAGGACGGTGATACATACAAGATCAACTTTGTAAGACCGACTCCCATTATTGAGACAAGAGAGTCTGCCACTGACTACGTCCAGGATGCCGAGAAATCTGTCATCAGCATGAAGGTCTTTAAGCGCGACGAGCCTACATTCGAGACATCGACCATGATCGCCGAAGACGTGTGGCGCGTGTACGTCAATGACTTCTTGTCGACGTCGCCTACACATGGCACACCGATGGAGCTCGTGTCTCTCCCAATACTGAAGCGGAACATCAAGGCTGCTGCGTCTGTGGATACCACGGGCGAAGATGAAGAAGGACAAGCACTCGCGCGTCGCTATGACTTTGTCAAAGCGAAAGAGCAACTCGAGTTCAAGATCGCGGTCGGCGATCTCAAACTCGGCTTCACGCCGGAGAATGACGAATACTGGCACCAGATGCTCCAGGCCAGAACGGGTGGCAAGAAGGGGATCGAAGCGGCCGAGGAGACGGTCCATCACAGAGATGAGACAGTGGCTGAGAAGTTCAAGATGAACAATGAGGGCATGAAGGGGCTGAGCAAGGAGGATGTCGAGGGCAAGAACGAGCAGTTCAGAAAGGTGACGGAGGGGATTGCGCAGGAAGGTAGAGAGGAAGAGAGCGAGAAGATGGACGTGAGCTAGTCGCTTGCCGCGACGATGAGGGCACATGATGATTTAGTGAGAGGCGGTCCTGAGGAGTCGGACTCTTCGACAGTCTTGGACTATGCAGACATGCCAATGGGAGAGTACTCGAGGCAGTTGCGTACGTTGGCGAGAGTTCATCGACGAGAAGCGACGTATCAGGGGTCTCCGGATGATGACCTCGAGGAAACGGATGATGATGACTAGCTTTCTGTACTTTGCGCGAAAGAATGATTTAATCTTTGCCTGTTATATGTGCATGTGCTTGACCCCTCTTGCCTGTATGTGGTCCCCCTGAAGGATGTCAATGGATTTGGAATGTATTGCTGCAGCGTGGTCGTATCGTGGTGGCCTCTCACTACCTGTGCCACCACCACCTCATGACAGCCACATGTTGAAAAGGCACGTCAGCTCGGTCTCCGGAAAGACGGCCGAACGATTGGAGGATCTGTAGGTGCATGAATGAGGAGGGTACCCTGGTGGCTTTGCCTGACAAAATTGGCCCCATATCCGGCGACGTGCGATGGGAGGAGATCGTGTACACCACGTTATGTACTTCGTTTCAGGAACCCGTGCATGGAAATATTCGTCTGTCACAGGACCGTCTCCGGCATGACGAATAAAGGCAAAGATCCTCAGGACGACCGGCATGGCGGTTTTGAATGTTAACCCGGAGAGGTACTTGAGTACTTGACTCGTGATGGTCCACGGAGACGAGGGCGATGCAAGGCATCTTCGATGGGCTGCACAAGGAATGCTCGACGACTCTCGGAGTTGTACAGATGGGGTCCGCAGGTCTGCTCGAGTAGAGATGCGATATTGAAGACGAGATCTGTACGAATTTCATCCGTGTCACATCTGGAATCATCTCCCCAAGCAGTCTGTTCAACCTTTCGGCTCCAGAAAGATTGACCGGCAAACCGACGTGACATCATGTCGACAATCCGCCCAGCCTACTTCTCATTCGGGCAATCATCTTCACGAACGAGTCGAATCTGCATGAGCCCTGCAGAAATGATGGACATGCCAATGCCTTGTTTTTGGATCTGCTTCTCTCGCGGGCAATGCATTCAGGCAATCACCTGTGAGAACCAGACTTGACACTGCTCCACGAGGCAATGTTGAGAGCTCGACAACCACAAGTGCCAGCTGCGGCAGCCTCGACAGACAATCAAATACCTTTTGCCATGCAGTCGCAAGTATGACACGCAACAATTCTCCTCTCATCTATTCCCTCCAAGTCTGTTTTTCTTCTCTACCGTCACCTTTACACACGCTATAATCACTAGTACCAAGTCCGCCCCTACCACCGCACACCTAACGACCACATCTGTCCCGTCTATTCATATATCTCCGGCATCAGGCCTACCTTGCACGACATCCGCCCAACCTGAACTCGTCATTGCGATATCCCACCGTCTTAGGAGGAGCTCCACCTCCTCCCACTTCACAGTCCGCAGCGATCAATTCACAGACAGCCATGGCTAGCTACCCAGGCGCTTCTTATGCTCAAGAGCAGTCATTGCCTGGGCCACCGCCAGGACCGCCTCCTGGACCGTTAAGACACGGGTCGCATACCTCGCAGTACTCGAACAACTCTTACGGCGTACCTTCACCATACCAGCAAGCTCAACCGCAGTATCAACAGAGTCAAGCACCCTCACATTATCAGCAAGGTCAAGCGCCAACCTCTGCCCCACAACCACTCCCCATCTTCCAGCAACAGCAACCACAGCAAAACCAACATCTCCCGACCATACACCAGCATAGACCGCTGTCGAACTCCCAAATGCGCGCCCACTCCTACTCGCAACCGCAACAGATCCCGTCAAACCTCTACCCGCCTCCCCAAAGTTACCTCCACCCATCCTACCCCTCCTCCGCGCCTCAACAATCCTACATGCCCATGGGGCCCGGCACACCCGGCGCCTATCCCTTCGGCGAGCCCTCCTACCCCATGCAACACCCCGGCATGGACCCCCGCCGACACAGCGCCTCGTCACACCACAGCGGACGCTCCACCGCCTCATACCACTCAGGCCACAGCAAAGGGCGCAAAGGTGGGCGATACAGCTCCGAGAGCGGCGGCATCAGCGACGACGAACTGCACTGGGATAGTATGTACGACAGCGAAGAGGAAGAGCGGAGACGGAGGAAGAAGGAGAGGAGGAAGCGCAGGGAAGAGGAGGCCGAGAAGAGTAAGCGTAAACGAGACAGGCCGACATTGGGAGATAGTGTTTTTGCTGTGTTTGATGGGTTTAAAGACGCGTTTAGCTCGTCCGGGGGGAAGCATTAGGATTATAATGGTTTGGATGGGGTGGAGGAGGGGGGAAAAGGATCAGGGAGTGTAGTGACGAGGTAGGGCGTGGAGGAGCAGGGTCAGGCAGGCTGGACCTGGGTTGTTTGCATTGGGCGGGCATTTTGTGTTGATACCATGATTTGTTTTGAGCGTTAGATACCATGAGCACAATCGAGGGCATACGCATGATACCTTCTTTGACCTGATATTGGTATTCTTAAGATCAGCGAGAATCGGCAGATATGCCTCCAGCCATCATGTGGTGACGACGCACTCAACCCCATCTCTCATCGAGGGCGGTCATTCTCATCCTGGCAATTCATTCGCATACAACCATTCAAAACCCCCAGCCCCTACAACCCCTCCTCCCAAACCCTATCCAACTCCCCCTGCCGCATCTCCCAAGCCCAATGATGACAAGTCTGACACAACACAGGACTGACCTCCTCCTCGCCACCCTCATCCGCCACATCCCTGACCCCCTTCCTCAAGTACCCCTTCACCAACGCCCGCCTCCACCTCCCCCTCTCACCCACACACCTCTCCCACCTCCCCACCTGCCTCTCATCATCCTCCCCCCTTCGTCCGCGAAAAAACCGCTCGTACCACTGGAACCAGCCCCTCACGTCCCACTCCGCATTGATCCACCCGTTCGCCTCCCATTCCTCGATCGACTGCCCGCATTTGACGCCGAATTTGTTCACCTCGGGGTCATACACGGGGTTGGTGAGGTGCGTTTCCGGGACGAGTTGGGAGAGCCACTCGGGGGGGAGACGGGTCCAGTCGTCTGAGATGGTTTGGGCGAGCGTGCGGGAGTACAAGGGGCGGTAGTAGGACCCGCCGAACGCGCCTTCGGTGAGCATTTCTAGCGGAGACTTGTTGGGGGTGAAGGTTGGGTGGGAGGGGAAGTGGAAGGTGCCGGAGGGGGAGCGGGTGGGTGGGGAGGCGGAGGGGAGCCAATCGTACCAGTTTTGAGAGAGGGAGGTTATGTCGAGTTTTGGGGCGGGGGGAGGAGAGGAGGGGGTGGCTGCTGGGGTTGAGGTGGGTTTGGCGCGCTTTGATGGTGGTGGAAGGGGGTCGGAGGGGTCAGAGTAGCTTGGTTTAGGAGCGGTGGCGATGCGGGCAGAGACTCGTGTTGGTGCTGATGGGAGGGTGGTGTTGAGCTTGCGCTTTTTAGGTGGCGGACGGGAGGGTTTTGAGGTCTCTTTGCGAGATATGCCGAGGGAGTTGAGGAGTGCTTGGTTCTGTTTGATCTTCTCCTGGCGGCGAACTTCGTAGTCGTTCATGATGGCTGTGGTGAGTTGTGGGAGTGCTGTAGTCCTCCGGACGTGTATCGAATACTGTTGCGGCCTGAGCACAGCGAGTCCACGATAGTGATGGGCTGTTGTCGAGAAGAGATACAGTGTCACGCGAGTGAACGCGTTACAAATGAGCTTCTGCGCGTATGCTGAGAGTCCCCAGGGTGATCGTCGTGGTTGCAATGCTCAGGATGAACAACAGTGACGTCATTGCTTGGATGTCCAGCTTCCTCCCACATTCACCTCATTTGTTGCAGAATATCTACCAATACGCTTACCAGTACCAAACGCTCGGCAACCTCTGGGAGAGCTTGCAGCTTCTCTTAGTCGCGACATGAGCATTAGCTGTCGTTCATTACAGGAGAGGCTGACAGAGCTGCACGTGCGCTGTTAGTGTTGCAGTATCGGCATTCGTCAGGGGTGCACCATCCCCACCGCACAAGTTATGGCACTTATTGCGCTCTTCTCCTTGTCCAGACTTGTCGTCTTCAAATTACAATCGCTACAAGACCACTATGCGGCTGATTATACCCCGATCGTTTGCAGGTGCAATTTGCCCATCGTTCATCTGGCATCAAATGGCCATAGTAGATCGGCCTTTTCTCGCGACATACCTTGCTGCTCGCAGGCCATCTGTATCCAGAAGTTATACAATTGTCTATACTTGACAAGCGATGCCTCCCATAGCGGACGTTGCACGTGTCCATCAGGGAAGCAGAGCAGTCCTGCGACGATTTGATCCTTGACTCCCAGCGCGAGCTTGTAGTCCTGCAACTGCTTCTCATGCAGGCGTACCTCGTCTGCTGGCGGCAAATAGTGCACGACTTCTGGTTTGCCCTGCCTCACGTATCCGATGATGCTCAGGAGTTCTTCCCTGACATCGGTAACTCCCAGTCTCCAGGTGAGTCTAGATTTGTAGAACAGGTCAGGGATATTCCTGAACTTCGTCTTGGCTTCTGAGATGGATGGCATGTCGGTAGCAAGCTGAGAGGCGAAGAGGTCGTGAGTGAGTAGCATATCGGCAAACACTCCACTATCGTGCCGCATGATACTTTGCTCCGGACTCATCGCGAATTCGGGCTTCAAGGTGATGGCATAGAGCTCTGCTGGCTCGACTGCTGTCACCTGCCAATCAATAATGCCAGTGATTTTGGTTGGATCGGACTCCGAGACCATGATCTTCAGGAGCCGCAGATCAGGATGCATCAAGGTAGGTCTTCGTATGTCTTCCGGGAAAGTGTGGAATTCGTTGAAGAGTGTTTGAATTTGCCCAATAAGCTGGTAGTGCTCTGGCACAGTCCCATGAAATGGCGGCAGCTTAGTGCAGTCGTGCTCCATTGGTGGCAATCGAGCAAACGCAGATGCAAAGTGTGCATCTTGGTATTGACGGATATTCTCCCATGGTCCATGATCGTAGCCGATGTTGCCGAATAGTTCAGCTTCGCCTGCGGCCGCATTCCACCAGTCTCTGCCAACATGCGGTCCTAAGCAGAATCCATCACCCAGGTCAATCTTCTCCTCGTCGCCAAGTGCAGCGTCACTGTAGTAGATGCTTCCATAAGCTGCGAACGAAAGATCGTATGTTTGTTTGCAGAACTGGGCCACTTTCCTTACGAGTTGTGTATGCTGTGCCATTGACATTTGGTCCCACTTGGAAAGTACTGAAACACCCGGAACCCTCTCCATGATGATATATTCTGCACCTATAGGATTACTTGGGTCTGGATTCCAGTCCAAGACCTTTGGGACAGGGATACTGGTGTGCTTTCTCACTTTAGGATCGTGTCAGTACTGCGTACCTGGCTTCACTGGGAACTTCCAATACATACAGTAGTCCATTGTAGCAACCTCTGATTTGGTCGTGAGTGACACAGGACCTGCAGTCGAGAAGGGCATCCGTGCAAAGTATTCGTGACTGTTGGCAAGGATGAAAATAAAACCTTTGTTACTCAGTCCTTCCTTCATAATGGTCCGAGTAATATGACTAGACTCTCCATCCAGTGCGATGATCTTATCCCGCAGAGCTTTCATATTGTACGGTATTCTTCGAGCCTGCAGCTCAATGTCATTCCGATGTAACCAGGTTCCTGAGGCATACTGTGTCATCTCGGCGCGATTATCATTATATCTGTACACGATTGGTGCGCCATGCGCGAAATCCGACATGGTGAAGTTAACGTCGTCGCTGTTGATAGGCTAGTGTGCCAGCGATAGTGACGATCAGGACGGATGGAGGAATTGATTATGTATGGACAGTGAACAAATCTTTCCTAACTTGAAAGCCATGAAGTAGGCAGCAGAAGGCACAGACCTGGTCATTAACCACGAGAATGTGGTTCAGCTGGAAGAAGTGGTGGATTGGCTAGGTTCCCTGATCAACTTGCGGCTGAAGATGGATCCAGGTGCCGGACAAAGAGAAGCTTAAATGGAAACACAGACACAGTGAACACTGGTTGAGAACAGACACTGGAAACACAAGAATTAGAAACGGAAAATTGCAAATGTGTATCAGCGCTATGCTATTGCGATCGTCATGCAAATATAAATTCTCTAAGTATGGGAGATCCGGCAAATTCGGGGTTGAGTAGAATACAGCTGTTGGAACGCCATAGAGTCAGCCATGTGTTTGGCATAGATGGAAGATGAGAACTTACTTTAAGAAGTGGGACAACCCAGCCTTTCGTGCCTCCAAGAATTTCGGCCTAAACCGAGCTGGGCAGATATTAGCATACAATGCAAGAGCCACAGTGGCGGGCGAGTCATTTTCTCACATATCACACTCTTCCTAGGTAGTGGTGGTATGGATGCTTCTGCGTGAGGAAACGCTCGTACGAGGTCTGATCGAAGCTTGTCAAACTCGGAAAATCTGCAACCATGTTTAGATTGACTTCACGAGACAGCTCGTCTCCATAAACCTTTTTCTAATGGTGAATGGGGCTCCCTTCAGTGTCTCGACCGTGCAGCTCCACACGACGTATGCTCCAATACCGGTCGAGCCACTAATGACAACGTAATCATCAATGGAAACATGTCGGGCCCAGCAGCCATGGTAGTCTCCTTCCTCGGTGTGGTCTTCCAGAGATATGGGCGAGGGCTTGAGGATGGAGCTAGCTTCGGATACACTGCGGCCATGACTGTTCCAGAAAGGAGGGGAGCGCAAAGGAGCGGTTTCGTTGTCTCGAGCTGCTGCAGGCTCGGCAGTGGCGGACACGCGGCCGTCACCTTCTGCCTCCATCCATGGGTGTGAGGTGTTTGGTATCGTTGGAAAGCCGCTTCGACAGCCGTCACGACTTGTTGATTATCAAGAACTTCTCGACAAGGCGGGGTATAATGCGTGTGACCAACGTAGAAGCGGAAGGAGGTCGGAGTGGGTTGAGTCTCGTAATATGCAGAAGGACGGTGATCGCCTCCCGGCTAGCTCGAGCCCAGAAAGTCAATCTAAAGACTAGGCCGAATGGGTCAGCAACACGGGCAGGGTTCAGTGGGTTGGAGCCGAAAGCTTTGGGATTCTCGACATATCATGCGGCTCTCGGAGGACACCATTCAATGGTTCCCCTCCCCGGTGTGGCCAATCTATGAAGCTTGTGCTGACTCTCACATCCGACTAGTGATAAGCTACCACTCTTTGGACGAGTAGATCATGCATCAGATACAAAAAGGCTCGAGCGTGGGCACGAGCAGTTGAGATGTGCGGTGGCTAGCCAGCGGGAGTGCACTGGCCCGCCGTAATCTTTGCATGCCATCTGCAGCTGCTTTAAAGCACAAAAGTCCCTCAAGGAAGGATCGTTTCTGCATCTGTTGAATCTCCAGACATCCCTTGCCATCTGCATCTCGATCAAGGAGTCTGCAGCACTTTTAACATTCTATTCTCCCTCGTCTCAAGTACGAGACATAGTTGTCACTGTCCGACTTTAATCCTCACCGTTCACCTCAGGTCAGTCTCAACGGTCGGTGGAATGTTGACATACAAAGCAAAGCTGACGTCCGTCTAGCTTTTCCACAATCCACAGACACATTTCTCCCACGACAACGAAAGACACATCCAATAAATCGAGATCAAGATGCAGCTTCACACCAGCTTCCTCGCCCTTGGGGTCTTCTCCGGACTTGTCTCCGCTCAGTACAACATTAATCCAACATCGGTCCCACAATCTCTCAGACGTGAGTTGGCATGAAATTTACAAGAGCGAGGATCTATTCTAACACAACGGATAGAATACTGGTGCGACTCCCAAATCACCCAGTGCCCTCTCATCTGCTTGCAATACAACGGATCGACTGGAGCTATTGCCAACGATTGTGACGCCAGCAACCTCTCGTACGAATGTGTCTGTTCCACAGGCATCAGCCCCAACTCCTCCGAATACTCTCAGACTCTTCCTTACTTCGTCTGCACTGAATGGGGCAACCAGTGCGTGACTGCTTGCGGTGGATCGAGCTCATGTGCAGACGATTGCCGTACAAAGCACCCCTGCGGTGCTAGGAACCCAACTAGGGTCAACTCGACTTCTGCCTCCACCATGGCAGCCACAGGATCCACATCAGGGAGTGCAACTCAGACCTTTGGAGCATTTGGCTCTGCCTCGTCATCAAGCTTTGCTACTGCCAGCTTCAAGGCTTCATACGCATCAGTCGGTAACAGCTTCGGCTTCATCCTCGTTGCCTCTGGTCTTGTCGGCGGCCTTGCCTTTCTTCTTTAAGCATGATATCCTTACGACCCACAATTTCTTTCTTTAGCATTTTCGGCATAGCGAGTAAGCGAGCGTTTGAGCGTTCCTAGACCCAGCGTGTTTAGAAGGCCTTCGTTGGAGTTTGAGGTGGTAATCAAGGAGTTTAGCCAGCGAATGGAGTCTCAATCATTCCTTACCTTCTTGTTGATCACCCACCTGCATGTATGTTACCTTGTCGCTGTCGTGCGGCTGCTGGTGGGTGAGAGACGATGTGACCACTGTACTGAACGTTCATGTGAAGCAGTACCGTGTCAACAGACGGTCGACGTATTGAAACATGACATGTGAATGTACATGCATCAGATTGATCTGTGCATTTCTAACATCTGGATCCTTTCGAGCCTAAAATTGGGGCTCGATCAGCATGACGCACTGGCGTCTGTCGCGGTAAACAAGACTGGAACGAACGCCGTCCCCAGAAAGGGGAAGCTGTCTGGAACACGGTTCATCGAGGTTTTCAAAGTCGACACACCACCCTCGGAGGTGGAAGACGATCTCACCAGCTCTCTCAGCATGCCACAGCATTGATGACGATCAGCATCTTCGCGAGGGCACACGAAAGTGAGCCATGGTCTTCGATCTTCGCTGGGATGCTTTCCCTTCAGCCAGCGAAGCAATCAAGGCCTGACTACGACTCCGAACACCCCACAACCTCGACCTCGGATGGTCAATCGGCTAAGCACAATTCTTCCGCACGCAGGTTTCCACAACACAATGGCGATAGAGACCCGAAAAGACGAAAATTGGCCAACAATACCGCGAGCACCTCACCGACCACGCGACCGTCGACAAAGAGCCGCGGCTCGACGCCAAGACCCTCGACCATCAAGGCATCAGTGCCACTCCCTGTACAACGTGTTAATACCATAGAACGTTATTTCACTGCTTCTTCCAGCGACGAGCAGAGCGAACAGGAGCAGGCTCCTTTGAGCGTCTACGATGCATACCAGAAACGAGTTCATGATGCAGAGGTCAAGAGTCAGGATAAGCGGACGTTGAGGTCACACGATGAGACGGGACGATTGAAGAGCGAATTGGCTCTGTACTTTCCCAACTACGAGGATGTTATCAATGATGTGCCGAAAGAGCGAGGTGAGAACGGCCGTAATCCATACCAGATTCTACGCTAAAGATGGGCAGAACTTCTGACAGCAGACACCATACTCGTGCTGCGGGAAAGCAATCGCAAAGCTCCCAATGTCAATTCAAAGCAGGCTGTCCTGAACAGCGAGACGATGGGAATCCCAGAGCCAAAGCCTCGAAAACCATCAGTCACCAATGCTCAGCTGTCCCCATCCTCCAGGTTCAATGGGGCACAGATTGTCGACTTCTCAATTATCGAGAAGAGTGTGCCACATCACCCGCAAGATCCCCTCACCGATGCAGTCTACTTCAAGCCACATAGGCGCGCGGAAAGAAAGGAGAAACAACTCCGAAACATTGAGAGAGAAAGAGCAATGCATGAGAAAGTACAGCTTGAGCGTTTATTGGATGGACTACAAGGTCACGACTGGCTAAGAGTCATGGGCATCACTGGTGTCACCGATACCGAAGCTCAGAAACACCTGCCCAAACGCGACTACTTCGTCTCTGAAGTACAAGCCCTTGTACGAAAGTTCAAGCAATGGAGGGAAGAAGAGAAGAGGTTGAAGATGGAGAAGGATGTGGCAACGACGCGTACCGAGGATGAAGCAGACGAGGAAGAAGATGCTTCTGATCGGGCTAGCAGAGAACCCTCATCTAGCGAGATCGATGCTTCAGCAGCACGACAACTACAGCTCGAGGCCTCTGGTAGTGTCAAGTCCAAGGCGAAGCAAAAGGTGCATCCAAATGTCATACCAATAATATACAGACCGCCTACACCGACTGGACCCTTCTTGAGCTTCTTCGATAAACCTCATCTGAGAACCGCGGCACTGGGCAAATCGCGACACGGACGTACCATCCTCGCTTTTGGCCATCCGATACCCGAATATGAAGAGCATGACTTTGAGCTTCCTCCAGACTACGTATCGCCAGACAGCTTGAAGGAGAGTGCAAGGCGACGTCGAAGGATGAAGCGAGAGAGCCTTATTGATGCAAAAGCTTCATAGACTATCACGACATGATTGACAAACCAGAGATACCCAATAGATTACTATTTGACCATTTCCAAACCATCTTCACATGCCACGTGCGACTGGGTCATTGAAGCTCATTATCGATTCAGCCCTGTGATATCTTACGAGTCATGCAGCTACGTCTTTCGCAACAACCGCTTTGACCCGCATCAACTTCGTTAGGTCCAAGAAGTCACGACAAAAGCAACTTCGCATTACCTTCCTACTGTCAATCCGACTCTGCGATTCCTCACTCACTCCATCCGACTCTGATAAGACCTTGACTCTGGCCCGCACATCTCCCTCTCTCACCTCAGTCTCATCCTCTGGTCCCCTCCCGCAACCGATCCAGCTTGGAGGCCTTCATGTGCTGCGACAGAGCCAGGCGATGATAACACGGACAGCGCAGCTTCCACAGTGCGTGCGCGACAGGCGCCATGCCTAGTCTCGAGGATGGCGCCGGTGTGGAAGTACCAGTCGCGAATGACTTTACTGTCATCTCACAACGAGTCGATCTCGAGGTGGACTTTGCCAAACAGACGATTACAGGATCGACCCAGATCACTGCACAGCCTCTTTCCAAGGATCTCAAAGCCTTCCGTTTGAATGCGCGACAATGTCGAATATCCCGCGCCACCATCGAGGGGAAACCAGCGACAGTTGCTCATCTAGACCCCTACGACAAAGTCAAGATTCGCAAAGGAGTGTCAAGCGTACACCAGCATGACTACTTGAAGAGCAAGATTAGTGCGCACATCGGGGACCGACCAGAGCCGGAGCTGAGACTTGGACTTCCTCCGAAGGTGGTTGTGAAGGAACTGGACAATGATGGAGGATACATGGCGCGACCGATTATCAAGCGCAAGGAGAGCGACGCTGTCGGACCGCTGGACACACCAACGCTGCAGGCGGAGATGGAGCAGGGCCCGAGATTTGCGCAAATGAAGATCTATCTGGAGTTCAAGATAGAGAGCTTTCGGGATGGCTTGCACTGGATTGGCACGGGGGACGGAGATGGCAGGTTTCCACACGTCTACACAACAAACAGTGTAGTACCTGGCTCGGTCTCATCGATATTCCCGTGTGTCGACGACATCAACAGTCGATATATGTGGGAGCTGTCGATCACGTGTCCGAAGACCTTGGGAGATGCTTTTCGGAAGCCTGGCGGTCCTGACGAGGCGAATGTAGTGTCGAATGAGGCTGCCGCGAACGAGACAATGACAAACGCTTCTGGGCCCGCCTTGAAAAGGCAGGATGAGTACTCGATTGTTCTCAATGAGGACGAGAGGGCGTTGGACCTCAATATCGTTTGTTCTGGCGAGATGACTGATGATGTAAGTTTGCCGACAACCTGAAGTGACTCATCGTTATTGACATCTACAGGTCACGGATGCAGGGGATGCTACCAGACGCACCGTGTCGTTCATGTGCGCCGTGCCTGTCGCAGCTCGCCATATTGGCTTTGCTATAGGCCCTTTCGAGCAGGTCGACCTTTCAGCCGAGTTTCGACACGCAGATGAGGACGATAAGCTTGGCCAGAATGCCGTCAAAGTCCTAGGATACTGCCTACCAGGTCGTGCCGATGAGCTTCGCAATACTTGTCTGCCGATGCCTAAAGCCATCGACTACTTCACCGTCACTTATGGATCGTTCCCATTTCCGAACTATAAGATGTGCTTCGTCGACGATCTGACGCGAGACTTTGCGGACACAGCAGGACTGTCAATCTGCAGCACGAGACTTCTTTTCCCTGAGAGCATTATTGATACACTTGATTCCCATACACGAACACTAATTTTCGCACTCGCTACACAATACTGTGGAATCAACATCATTCCAAGAGAAACGTCCGACTTCTGGGCGGTAGTAGGCATAGCTGGATTCATGAGCGACATGTTCATGAAGAAGCTAGCCGGCAACAACGAGTATCGATTCCGACAAAAGCTAGCGTCGGACAAAGTTTTTGAGCAAGATGTGGCTCGATATTCTTTACATCAACTTGGCGGTCAGCTTGACATTGATCCGTCAGAGTACGATTTCATGCATCTGAAAGCCGCCTTAGTACTGTTCATCCTTGATAGGCGATTGACCAAGCAAAGTGGATCGACGGGAATGAATCGTATCATCACCAGGATCTTCTTGAACGCCAAGACAGGAGACCTGTATAACAGCGAGCTGACGACAGAGTACTTTCTACGCACCTGCGAGAAGTTGGGCCATGCAAAACTTGACTCCTTCTTCAAGCAATGGGTTTACAACGCAGGGTGTCCTGATTTCATGATCACACAAAAGTTCAATAAGAAGAAGCTGGTTGTCGAAATGACCATTCAGCAAATGCAAAGCACACGGCCGCGCAAGCCCGAGCTGATACCTTCGACCTTCATGCGGGAAGCAAAGGAGCAGGTCTCGGAGGCGTACGCTCCTGAGACACAGCCTGCCTTCGTTGGGCCCATGACGATTCGAATTCACGAAGCGGATGGCACGCCATATGAGCACATAGTGGAGATCAAAGACGTGACAACGAGATTCGAAATTCCTTACAACACCAAGTACAAGCGGCTCAAGCGATCAAAGAGGGCAAAGGAGCGGTCAATCGCCATCAATGGACCAGAGCAAGTGGGAGAGTCACAGGACGATGTTCTCCTGTATTGCTTGGGGGACACTCTTCAGAGTGAGCAAGAGGTTAAAGACTGGTTCCTGGTCGACTGGACTGAGCAACAAGAGAACCAGATGGGTCAGGAGAGCTATGAGTGGATACGCATGGACGCTGACTTCGAGTGGATTGGACGCATGAACCTGAACATGCCCATCTACATGTATGTCAGTCAACTGCAACAGGACAGAGATGTTGTTGCGCAATTTGAGTCTGTCCAGAGAATCATGGCACAAGAACCGCATCCTATGGGTTCGACCATTCTAATTCGCACACTCATGGATCGACGATACTTTCACGGCATCAGGACTACAGCAGCCATGGGCTTGACAAGACTGGCGGTACCAGCTGTCAAGTATCTCGGCTTGTTCCATCTCGATCGAGCCTTCCAGGAGCTTTACTGCTTCTCCGATAACCCTTCAATGCCACGGCCGAACGACTTTTCGGACCGTGCAAGCTATCTTGTGCAGTGCACTATACCACGAGCAATGGCTACCGTCCGTGATCCGGAAGGCAGAGTACCCGTGCAGGTCCGCAAATTCTTATTTGACAAGATCAAGTTCAACGACAACACCTATAACGAGAATAATGAGAACATCTCGGACAATTTCTACATCGCCACCTTGATCGACTGTCTTTTCGAGGCGGTCGCTTCCATGGCGAAGCCTGTCAACAATTATTCTTTCGCTTTTGACGACGACGACCAGCCGGCTCAGACCGAAGGCGACCTCTTTCGTACAGAGGCTCTGAATGAACTTGAACGTTACAGGAACTCAGATGAGTGGACACCTTCGTTTCAGAACATCACCACTATCACAGCGATTCATTGTCTGGAGCGATTGGTTGTGTCTGGTAGTGGCAAGGATCGGACAGCTGACATCCTGATGTACACGAAGCCAGACAACGCTGAAAATGTTAGATTGCGAGCATTTGAAGCTTTGGTCAATGCCAAATTAACAAAGAAGGCGCCGATCATGAAGTACATGCTGAGCACGCTGTGCGACGATCCATCACCACGGATCCGCGATCAATTACTGCGCATTTTCGGTCAAGCTCTTGGCGTGGTCGCCATCGGAGACGAGCAAGAAGCTAAGGAAGCCGGTATTTCCATGGATATCGACTCCGGACTCGTGCTCGAGCAAGAAGCACCTACCGAGAATCGTGCACTCGAGATCGCTAGAAAGTCGTCGCCAGAGGCGGCCTTGATAGCGCTCAAGCAGCAGCTCGAGAATGACGAGGTCTTCAAAGAAGCTCTTTGGTCAGCCATTCTATCTCAGACCTTGTCACTGCAGGAGATGAATTCACTGCTAGACATTGCGGCACTTCTGTACGAACCTAGTAGCATGCAGGGTCGTCTCATACTCACTTTGGCTTTGCCGCGGTACTATCAGACCAAGCACATTGGCCAAGGAAAGCTACACTTTGCGAGAACTGGAGAAGTCCGCACTCGACCCTCAAGGCAGCATCCGTTGTCCCAGAAAGACTATAAGCTTGTCACGGACAACGGCTTGAAATACTCAGCACCTATTGCAAAACCTGCCAAAGAAGCAAAGGAGCCTCCAGTCCAAAAACCTGCTGCCTCTGCTGCTCCAACAGAAGAGCAAGCACTCGCGGCCAAGATTGCAGAGGCGAAGCGCGAGCTGGCGAAGCACAAAGCTGCGGTGCAAGGTGGACCACGCATCAGTATCCCCACTCCATCCCAGATGTCTCCCCCACCTGTCCCAACACCAGCCGAGCCAGTCAGCGCGACTGGCGGCGGCATCAAGCTGTCCCTGAAAAGGAGGCAAAGCGTGGACGCGGGACGTGCAGGTAGTCCCAAAGCACCAAAGACTTCCAAGAACGCAACACCGAATGGATCAGTGCCAGGCACACCTCTGCACGCACCCAAATCTCAACCCGCACCGAAGAAGAAGGAGCCCAAGACGCCTGCGCCAGTGGAAGCCACAGGCACTATCAAAGTGAACAGCGTCCATCGTCCTGCCCAGTCTACTCCCAAACCCAGAGACAAGAGCAAGGTGGTACGCCTGCGCTTCCCTACCAAGGCAAGCGCTGTGAACGACATCCTCCAAGCTCGCAGTAAGAGCGCCAAGGCACAGGCTTCAGACACCACCAGCAAGTCAGACAGCTACTTCCCTCCCATATCCTCGTCGCCGTTGCCAACGACAAACGGCGCACCCACCCAACCGAACTGGAATGCAGGCGGGTTTAGGAGCTACTCCGTCAGCTCGGAAGCAGGTCCGCCGATCAAGAGTGAAGAGGACCCCGCGACGGCGTTGCCAGTCAGCAGCCCAGACGAGATCCCGCTTGCTGTTGCGGCTCAGCAGCGGAACGGCGGGAGCAATGCGGGGAGTAACGTGGGTAGTAATGCCCCGAGCAGGGTAGCGAGTGAGAAGCCTGATCAGCCCAAGCCGAGCATGAAGATCAAGCTCAAGATTGGGAAGAGGCCGCTGGCTGGGGGTCCTTAGAGAGGAGCGTTGAGTGTGCAGGAGGAGTGGTGTAGAGGGGAGATTGAGAGGTTGGAGGAGTTGATGGAGTGGGTTCAAGCGCAGGGAGAGGAACGGGAGGCGAAGAGGGTCAAGGCTGGGAGGGTATGGTTCGGTCAAAGAGCCGTGTGCTTCGAGATGAGCGATGAGGAGATGGAGGTAGCGCCTTAGCACGGGGTGCTTGAGCAGGAGGAGGGCAGACTCAAAGCTGCCATTTGGCGGCTGGAACAAGTGATCGTTGGCATGGAAAATGAGTAGTGGTGAGGCAAAACATCAGCGTACAGTCCTTAGCGAGGCGTCGGGTCATTTTCACCGGGCATATTACTTGAGCTGAGTAGGACAGTCGTTCAATCAAGACTTGATCATTACGCTGTCCCGTGCTTTCACTATACGCGGGACATTCTTCCGGGGCTTTCGCCAGGGTTCTCTAGTGCCAAAAATTGCGGGCTGGGGTTTTGAGGGGATGTCGTCTCAAATGCTGGTGGTCGTGGCTGCGAGGTAAAAAAAGTGAGACACAGTACCATGATCTGGTGGCTCAAGAAAGCTATCAAGCACAGTAGAGATATTTGAGGTCTGTAAAGTGCTCTTCACATGTTCGTTCACTCCTGTGCCCAGGACTATTTCTTTCGACCCCGCCGAGACCAGCAGGCTCCTTCCGGAGCGGGAAATCAAGAGATTGCGCTTGGACCACATCATTAGTTAACACGTTTCTGGAGCTTCCTCTATTAAGATCGTGGCCACGTCTACCAGAAATTTCCCCATCTTTTTGCCTGCTCATTCACAGCTGTCAATTAGCTTCCACAGCCCTGTTGGCCCCGTCACAGCGATGAGGATCCCCACGATTTTGGCATTGGGCGCCTGCGCCGTTGTCTCGAGAGCTCAAGGCGATGAGCTCCCAGATGAGATCGAGTCGGCCATTTCAGCTGCTTCTGCCTCTGCATCGTCCGCTGGGTCTGCTGGAGCTTCTGCCGCTTCCGGTGCAGCTTCATCCGTCTCTTCGGCCGCTGTCTCTGCCTCCACAGCCATTGTCAAGCCTAGCTTCACCGTGAGTCGGAGCTAAACGCTGAGCTTAGGGTCGAGCTAACTCATGTGACAGCCCACCACATTGAAGGCTCCTTTCCTCGAGCAGTTCACTGATGACTGGGAGACACGGTGGAAGGTCTCTCACGCCAAAAAGGAGGCCACTGAGGAGGAATGGCAATACGTCGGTACTTGGTCCGTCGAAGAGCCGAAGGAGCTCCATGCCATCGAGGGCGACAAGGGTCTCGTTCTCAAGGACAAGGCAGCTCATCACGCCATCTCCGCCAAGTTCGCGAAGCCCATCAGCAACAAGGACAACACCCTTGTTGTTCAGTATGAGACCAAGTTCCAGGGTAAGTTCGACTGACGGAGCAGAGAGGAATTTAAAAGCTAACATTTTCCCAAGGCGGTCTCGAGTGTGGTGGTGCTTACATGAAGCTCCTCCAGGACAACAAGGCGCTCAAGACTGATGAGTTCTCCAACGCCTCTCCCTACATCATCATGTTCGGTCCCGACAAGTGCGGTGCTACCAACAAGGTCCACTTCATCTTCCGTCACAAGAACCCCAAGACTGGCGAGTACGAGGAGAAGCATCTTAAGAACACACCCATGGCTCGCATCGGCAAGACCTCTTCCCTCTACACCTTGATCGTCAAGCCGGATCAGACCTTCCAGCTCAAGATTGACGGCGAGCCTCTCCGTAACGGTAGCCTTCTCGAGGACTTTTCTCCGGCTGTCAACCCCGACAAGGAGATCGATGACGCCACTGACAAGAAGCCCGAGGACTGGGTTGAGGAGGCTAAGATCCCCGATCCCGAGGCAAAGAAGCCTGAGGACTGGGATGAGGATGAGCCATACGAGATTGTCGACGAGGACGCCACCAAGCCCGCTGACTGGCTCGACTCTGAGCCAACCATGATCCCCGACCCAGAGGCTAAGAAGCCAGAGGACTGGGATGACGAGGAAGATGGTGATTGGCAGCCACCCATGATCTCCAACCCCAAGTGTGAGGAGGCAGCTGGCTGTGGCGAGTGGAAGAAGCCAATGAAGAAGAACCCAGCCTACAAGGGCAAGTGGACCGCTCCTTACATTGACAATCCCAAGTATAAGGGTGTGTGGGCTCCTCGTAAGATTGCGAACCCAGACTACTTTGAGGACAAGACACCTGCCAACTTTGAGCCCATCGGAGCTGTGAGTACATTGCAAAAGGTTTCTGAGGCGGTCACTAATAATCCGCTAGGTTGGTTTCGAGCTTTGGACCATGCAGAACGACATTCTCTTCGACAACATCTACATCGGACACTCTATCGAGGAAGCTGAGAAGCTCCAGAAGGAGACCTTCGACGTCAAGAGGAAGATCGAGAAGCAGATCGAGGATGCTGAGAAGCCAAAGGAGCCTGAGAAGCCCAAGTCACCCATGGACCTCAAGTTCTTCGACGACCCAGTCCACTACGTTAGGGAGAAGGTTGACCTCTTCCTGACCATTGCCAAGTCCGACCCCGTCCAGGCTGCCAAGTTCGTCCCTGAGGTCGCTGGTGGATTCGCTGTCCTCGCCATCACTGTTCTCGCCCTCGTCCTCGGTGCCTTCAGCGGCTCTGCCCCGTCCAAGGAGCAGGTCAAGGCAACTGCATCCGACGCAAAGACCAAGGCTACCGAGGCCAAGGACAAGGTTGCAGACTCAGTCGCTTCCGGCGCCGATGCCGCCCAAGAGGAGATCAAGAAGAGGACTACCAGGTCTTCTGCTCAGTCATAGGAAGATGAGTTGGAGCTGGATTGATTCGTGGAGGATTGAGGAATGCAGGATGAGAGGGAGAGGTCAGAAATGAGCTGCTAGTCGCAGCAAGGATGCATTGTACTACATAGTCTAGTCGGCGCAGGGCTTTTGCACCCTCGCATCTGTTCTAGTATCATCTTTACAGCGAAAAAGACTGTCCTGGGTCTCAATGCGAAAAGTCGAAAATATCTCGGACTGCCCCACAATCGAGGTGATAGCGAACTCCGCAAGCACGGAAATACTCCATGCTTCTCGTTTTGGCAGGCCTTTCCGGTGCGTGAAGATGAGGATTGTTGACCGGGTGCTGTGTAGAAAAGACTGGACTTGCAATCAGATTCATATACTGACCCTGCCGTATGTGAATAGCTCGTGGCAGCAGAGGTGGTCAAAAGCTCCTCAGATCTACTTCCTTTGCCCCGCGTATAGCCGAGCTCCGATCGTGGACTTGTCCCTCTCCGCATCTTTGCTCCACGTTTGAAACATCATCTCTGCTTTCTTGCAAGACAACATCTCTGGCCAATCAACTAGATCATGGCCGCTAGGAGAGCAATTGCCGGACGAGCATTGCGGTCACTGTCAACGCGATCAGCACCCGCACGACCTCTGTCTCTAGCAGTAGCCGGCAGAATGTCTGCGGCATCTGCGAGCAAGACAGCTGCCAGGAGGTTGCACGCAACAGCTTCTCAATTGAAGCCTGCAGCGACAACCTCTGCAGCCTCGACACCCACCGAGTACCCGACTACACACGAGCAGATCCAGCAGCCTATCAACACCCAGAACTTCCTGGACAACAAGTTTATCGAGTCAAAGGCGACGCAATGGATCGATCTCCACGACCCCGCTACGAACAACCTCGTCACTCGAGTGCCTCAGTCGACCGACGCTGAGCTCAAGGCCGCTGTTGCCTCCGCAAAGGCAGCTTTCCCAGCATGGCGTGCGACTTCTCTGCTCGCCCGTCAGCAGATCATGTTCAAGTTCGTCGCGCTGATCCGGGAACACTGGGATCGCCTGGCTGCTTCGATCACCCTCGAGCAGGGCAAGACCTTTGCCGACGCAAAGGGTGATGTGCTCCGTGGTCTGCAGGTTGCCGAAACCGCGTGCGGCATCACCACTCAGCTCACCGGCGAGCTGCTCGAGGTCGCGAAAGATATGGAGACACACTCGTACCGTGAGCCATTGGGTGTCACGGCAGCCATCTGCCCATTCAACTTCCCTGCCATGATCCCTCTCTGGTCTATTCCAATCGCAACTGTCACCGGTAACACCATCATTGTCAAGCCATCCGAGCGCGATCCTGGTGCCATGATGATCCTTGCCGAGCTTGCCGAGAAGGCCGGCTTCCCACCTGGTGTCGTCAACGTTGTCCATGGTGCAGCCAAGACCGTCGACTTCATTCTCGACGAGCCAGAGATCAAGGCCGTCAGCTTCGTCGGCTCCAACAAGGCCGGAGAGTACATCTACGCCCGTGCAAGTGCCAACGGCAAGCGCTGCCAGGCTAATCTCGGCGCGAAGAACCACGCCGCTGTCCTTCCCGACTGCAACAAGAACCATGCTCTCAACGCTATCGCCGGTGCAGCCTTTGGTGCCGCTGGTCAGCGCTGCATGGCTCTGTCCACTATCGTCTGCGTAGGCGAGACCAAGGACTGGGTCAACGAGATCGCCGAGCGAGCAAAGGCACTCAGCGTCAACGGTGGTTTCGAAGAAGGCGCCGACCTCGGTCCTGTCATCTCACCCCAAGCTAAGAAGAGGATCGAAGACCTGATCGCCTCCGCCGAAGCCGAAGGTGCCGACATCGTGCTCGACGGCCGTGGTGTCAAGCCACCCAAGTACCCCAATGGCAACTGGGTCGGTCCCACCCTCATCGCCAACGTCAAGCCCCACATGCAGTGCTACAAGGAGGAGATCTTCGGCCCCGTACTCGTCTGCATCAACGTCCCCACCCTCGAGGACGCAGTCGACCTTATCAACGCCAACGAATACGGCAACGGTGTCGCCATCTTCACCTCCTCCGGTGCGACCGCCAGGCGATTCGTGAAGGACATCGAGGCCGGTCAGGTCGGTGTGAATGTGTACGTTGCCCCTACTCCGCTTCTCCCTGCCTCCCAACACGAGGCAGATTCTTTGCTAACATCAATCCAGACCCATCCCCGTCCCCCTCCCCATGTTCTCCTTCACGGGCAACAAAAAGTCCGTCGCCGGTGGCGGTGGCAGCACCTTCTACGGCAAGCCCGGCATCAACTTTTACACGCAGTACAAGACGGTCACGAGCTTTTGGTCGGCGCAGGACGCGGTGGCGACAAAGGCAAAGGTAAATATGCCGACGCAGAGCTAGTTCTTGTTTCTGTAGGGAAATGTATAGACTGCGGAATGTGTTGGGATAGTGAATGTATCTTGCATGCACAGACAGCCTTAAGGTGAAAGAGTGCTTGTGTTGTCATATCTGCCCTATTTTATGATCAGGATGCTGAAGATGCTTGTTTACGATTGCCTGGTCGGCTTAGGGTCGGGCGTTGCTACTTTTTAAATGTTGTTTCGCGGGATCATGTCAGACCTGTATAGGGCACCGTAACACCAAACAATCCACACAACGCCATTGAAGAGAAGTGAGTCGTTATTCTAGCACATGGTGGACGAGTTCGAAATTACTCACACTCGCTACGGAAATCTTATACGAGAAGCATATCCCAAGTTGGAAAATATATTACCCCGTCCCTTTGCCTGAGCGTCGGGAACAGCGGGAGTGAGAGAAGCTAATGGTTATTTATATCCTGTATCCATCCAACGACACATCCTGATCCGCCATTCTCCAAGAAGAGTCGAGCTGCGGGACCTGCGCAGCCTGTTGCTCTTGTGAATTGGGTCGAGGAGAGTTTATGCTGGGGTGACTTGTCAGCGCTGCATGTTGGGGAGAAGTGATCTGCTGGTGTGTGTGTGCTTGTGTGCGCTTTTGTGCAGTAAGGGTTGCCATATGCTACTGTAGTGTTGCCATGTTGACCCCCTTTCCCCTCGACCGTGTCGGTACGAAGACTCTTGCCTGAACGTGATGGAATAGAAAGAAAAATAGGTTGAGAAAATATGAGGCCGCGGCGACAGCGGTGCCGGACAAACCTGGTGAACTAGAGGAGAAAAGAAGCTGGGGTGTCGTTATATCGTCGTGCTGTTCCTGTAGCGCTCGCACTACTTCCCGCCGAACATCTTCCCAAACGACCCCAGCCCTCCGCTCCCCAGTGAACCAAGCGACCCGAACGGAGATGACCCACCAGATGAACCTCCGCCGAACTTGCTCAGCAAGCCGCCACCGCCGAGCGAGCCAAGTCCGCCACCGCTGCTGCCACCCAACCCGCCGAATGAGGGGAACGAAGACCCACCAGAGCTGCTGCCGCCGAGACCAGGGAATGAGCCCAATCCGCCGCCGGACGAGCCTCCAAGACCGGGGAACGAGCCGAGACCACCGCTGCCGGATGAGCTGCCACCAAGGCCAGGGAAGGATCCGAGGCCGCCTGATCCCAACCCACCAAGTCCGCCAAGTCCGCCTGATCCTGTGCCAGTACCGGTGCCGCCGGTGCTGCCGCCAGTGGATCCACCAGTAGAGCCACCAGCGCTGCCACCTGCAGACCCGCCGGCAGAACCGCCTGCACTACCACCGGCCGAGCCACCGGCTGACCCGCCACCAGAGTTCTGCTGCGCGAATTGCACCGCCTTCTGCACGGACCCGTCGGACGAGTAGGTCAAGTGAGCCGGGGTGATGGCGAAACCGCCGGTGGTGCAGACGCCGTCGCCAGCGTTGCACTGGGAGAGGGTGGGGATGGAGCCGATCTTTCCGCCGCCTTGGTTCTGGACTGTTGCATTGAGTCAGTGATGGAATCTACGACTATGGAGGGAAGGACATACAAGGATTACCGAACAGCAGAGCAGCGACGACCTTGTCAGCAGGCAGACCCTGGGACTTGACCGCGTTGGTCGCGACCATAGCACCCTGGGAGTAGCCGCCAATGATAAGCTTAGTGTTGGGGCACTTGCTGAGGGCGTTCTTCGCGTCACTGGCCATTTGGGGACCACCCGCGGCACCGAGCTGGGCGTTGCCGGCGATGGAGGCGGGGTAGTTGGTGGCGATGCTGTTGACAGAGCCGAGAGCCTGCTTGAGACCCTGGGACAGAGGAGTTCCAACTGTGCCGAGACCTTGCTCTGTAGTGCCGCAGGCGAAGAGGAAGGTGTAGTCTGCGCAGGCACCGGTGTCGCCACCGGAGCTGCCGCCGCTGCTGCCGCCAGTTGAACCGCCGCCCAAACCACCAAGACCGGGGAAAGAGAATTGACGCTTCTCGATGGGTGCGGCGGTGGCCATGCAGGCCAGGAGGGCCATGCCAGTGAGAGAGTTGAGCTGCATGTTGGATGAGAGGATGTGAGGATGTGGATTTGTTGAGGGGTTTATGAGCGAATGTAAATGTCAATGAAAGACTCCGCTGAACCAGTCAGACGGGGATGAAAGCAAGGAATGAAGTTGGACCTGGAAAGATAGGACTGGACAAGACAAGACAATAGTGAGGGCTTACAGGCCGGGTTACTTATACACATCTCACTCTGGTTTGCCGCACGTGGTATGTTGACCCTGGTCGAAAGGATTTCTACACAAATCGACAGGGACGGCGTGCATCTCACCAACTTCTGAAACGTCAACTGTTAGATGCAGTAGTGCCACAATCCAGAATGCATGTCTTCCGCAAGCGTATGGGCAGAATTGCCTCGGTGATGACTTCAGGAGGCGCAGAGAGAGTTTTGAACAAGTAGGGGCGTACCGTTGGGCGAGTCTGTTTGAGGTGTGGGGTGACTTGCTAGATGGCGAGAGATGCAGCAACCGTGGTCAGGGATCGGTGACGGGGAGGTACGATCTGGGAGGGTGACAAGCTCCGGAAAGCATGCGCCGAGATAGATTGGCATGGCTGTGATGGGCGTAGCCAGGCAGTGGCGAGTCTGGTCGTGCCGCAGGCCGGTGCTGTACTTGGTCGAGTATGTACAGTAGGTGTTTCAAAGTGAGGTTATATTAGGGTGCAAGCCGCATAGGTCCGGACAAGACTCCCGCATACAACAGATCGCCCTGCCAAGTTGACAAGCACCTGCATGTTCGGCGCCTCCCGAGCAAGCCAAATGGATTTTGGACTCAGTCCTTGACCACCAGGATGCATGCCAATGCTAGATCCATGCTGGTTGTGCTGGTCTTGTCGGTCATAGCGCTCGATCTGTAGGATGCAGGGGACAGTGCTTGTACCCATGGGCCTAAAATGCAGGAAACAGTACCCGATCTGGGTTACTTTCTGTCATACCAATCTAACGATGTTGGTAGCTCTGCCGCTGATACAGGCACAAACAGTCGTTCGCATGAATGAACGTCGAGATATTTGCAAACATGCCGAGGCATCATGAGAGGTCGTCGATGATGTGGATCACGGTAGATGGAGAGCTCCACTCGACGGAACGGATCTGGTCGATGGTGGAAAGGCAACTCGCATCGAAAAAAGGAGACCCTCTTGGGTAGCTAGACTTTTGTTTGGGGTTGACCTTGTGGCGGCGTGGGGGATGTGTCGGCCAAGGCAGCATGGCGGCGTACCAGCCGAAGAGCCTGATGTGCTAGCAAGAGACAGGCAAGGTTTTGCGACAGCGAAGAGTCCGTGTTGTGATCGGGACACAAAAAGCAAGTGGTTGCTCTAGCTTCAAGGTTGAGAAGGGCGAAAATCCTCCAAGGATGGCCCGGGCGTCTCACAGTGAAACGAGGCCTGCGACTGGTCTACCATTCACCCCCTCGCCACCATCTTCTCGCTCTATGAAAAATGTCCGCTGTGGAGTCTCATGTGCCTCACCATCCCGGTTGAGGATCGGCAGAAGCATGTCGTGATGCGACGCTGTCATACCTTTTGGCCGGGTCATTTCATCTATTTGACATTTCCATGGCGGCTGAACCCTTGCGATATTAACCACCAACCCTGAGGCATGCATCTAGCCATCACACATGCGTGATATCTGCAGCTTCTCCTGCCTTTGGTCATCCGCTGTGTCTTTACTTGGAACGTGGATCCCGTCATGGTCTGGTCCGCAACCTAATGAGGCTTATGCATGATCAGAGGCTCAACATCGAAGTACCTTATCCTAGTATTCCGCATTACCATCTGCAGTGCTGTGCTGTTTGTCCATTCATCCTGGTCGATGACCCTGTCTAAGGCTTCAATATCCGTTTGATATCAGGAGTCTTCCCAACAACAAGCTAATCACTGATCATGCTGCTCTCCTGATCCGACGATAGTGGATCGGTCTCGTATTCAGCCATCCTTGAAGAGTATCGTGGCAAGATCAAATTTTGAAAACCTGCTTGCGTTGCAAACAGCAGGGCAGCAATGAGGGCTTCCTGTTCGCCATGGGCTGGTAAGTTTGGGGCGAAGATCAGCCGGTGAGGGGAACTTATGCTAAGGTATGGTGTTGCTCGGAAAACGAAGGTGTTGCCATGCAATAGAGATCGTGTTCAGTCATCATGATCAGCATCCTGGCAGCGACTGACCAAGAGCAAAGACCGTTGTCCCGACGTAGTATTGACAGATGCGGTGCAGGAAAGGCCAAAGCAGATCAGGATGTGAGACAGCTTTGAAGCTAGACAGTCACGAGCTCGGCCTACCTCTAGTCCTCTGTGCATTGCGCTAGAGAGCAGAGAGCAGTAAAGTTTCAATCGGCTTGACTTGGCCAAAAGACAGCTAGGAGGGTTTCAGACGAATTCTGGAGCAGTGTGGCCATTGTTTCCGCAATATTTGAGAGCTTCGGGAAACATTGATTCATCATCAAGAAAATAGTCCAAACAGGAACGCCAAAAGCTGAGATGTGAAGCATTTCCCAATGAAGTTAGCGGCATATCTAACCTCCACTCGTAACACATGACCGCTCTCACAGTGCTTTATCATTGCCTGTACAATTTTGCCCGGCGTACCTCCTGATCCTGTCTATATCCACGGTAACATACAATGCCATGGATAGACTATATCTGGACCCGCTCACGCTCCGATAACACCACCTCCTCCACTTCGCTCCTCCCCTCCTCTGAGCCCTCTTCCGCTCCACCCTCCCAACCTCTCCTGCGACTTGAGTCTGCCCTAGAACAGTACTCCTCACTCACCGGCCTACCTTTACACATCATCCTGCCCACCGCCATCCTCACAGCCCTCTCTCTGGGAAGCATAACCCTGTATAAATCTCGTCTTCGCCGCATTCCCGATGCCGCTCACATACCTCCTTCCTTTTTCCGCCGTCGCTCTCTCTATGGATATGTCCCCTCCGTAGGCGACGGGGACAACTTCCGTCTCTTCCACACACCAGGGGGAAGACTAGCAGGATGGGGCTGGCTTCCCTCGCGACGACAGTTCTTGCTCCCTGCTCCAGGTACAACAGCACAGGCTAAGGAGTCAGGGAAGGCGGAGAAGGGTCATGGCAAGCAGAAGCTGGAGACGATACATGTGCGTATAGCGGGCGTGGATGCGCCGGAGCTGGCGCATTTCGGCAGACCGAGTCAGCCGCACGGGCATGAAAGTCTGGAGATCTTGAGGGAGTTGGTATTGGGGAGGTATGTCAGGGTGTATTTGTATAGGAGGGATCAATATGAGAGGGTGGTGGCTGGGGCATTTGTCAGGACGCCGATGCCTGTGCTCATAAGGCCAATTACGGGATTGCTGGAGACCGCACCGATTGTGCTGAGGTTGGCCCTGAGTCCGGTGGAGGTGGTGTTGAGGATGTTGGGTTGGACCTGGAATACGCTGAGGGGTAGAAGGATGACGGATGTGGCAATGAGAATGCTGGAGGAAGGGGCAGCTGGAGTATATGAGGCAAAGTTCGGTAGCGAATTTGGTGGTGAGAAGAAGGAGCAGCTCTACAGAGATGCTGAGGCAGAGGCGAAGAGGAGAGGTATCGGCATGTGGGGTGGCAAAGGTGCCAGCACAGATGATAAGGGCTGGTGGTCGAAGGTATTCGGCGGACGTCAGGCCGCAACAAAGGTGGAAACGCCACGAGAATTCAAAACGAGGATGAAAGGCGCAGATGAAAGCGAAGTCAAGAAGTGAAGGCAGTAGACCACAATGTCGGATGTCGGACTACACTCGATACTTGACTCGGCACGACTAATGAAACTCAGCATTATCCCCTGTGAACTTGATATCCAGGGCCGCCGGGCTGGTAGGCGATAGCGACAAATTTGTGGTGCTTGCTAAACAGCGGCCATCGTGGCACACCTGAGCGTACTCAGATTCGAAGGGCAGGTAGGCCACATATGAGCTGGTAGGTACCTACATGTATCGGTCGTTCATGTCGAATTGTTACAGCACGTCGATTGTATCCTGATGTATAGCATTGATATAGCAGTGAGCGGTGTCTGAATTATAGCGCTTGTTTTGTCAAGTAGCAAGTCTCTAGTGCACACCCCTTCCCACGGCCGAGACGTAAGTCCCTGGTCAATCCTTTAACATGACCTAGACGCAAGTCCTTCTGCTCTCCTCTATATTGCCGAGACACAAGTCGCTTATAATGACTTCAAGCAGAAGTATAAGTATTTTCCACCTTTCTGTTCCACTTTCCACCCTGCTGCAATCGCAGCATATAGATAGACCACGTCAGTCCAAGCGGACTGTCTATGCATTCTTTCTGGATGTGCTCGAGGCTACCGATATCAAAGGTAGTCAAGCGTTTGACACGCAGTCTGACCAGAAGGAAAGACATCAACACAATGGACGTCCCTTCTGGAAGGAACAGGGACTGTCCCGCTAGGCTGGTAGTGCCCCTGCGACGGAAACCACCCTCTCCGAAGTACATGAGCACGGGTTTCAGCAAAGTGAACTTAAGCGCTCTCGATCTACGTCTGCGAGCACATGCTGGATCATGCATGTCTCGCCATTTTCACATCAATGAATGAGCGCTGAGGCTAGGGATTCACATTGTGTAAGGCATAGCAGGGGCTTTGCGAGGCTGGTGGTATCAAAATGTATGTTCTGAGAGGGGTGTCCTCCTAAAGCAGGCATCAATCGTGTCTACTATATTGTACAGCCACTAGAGACTATGGTCACGAGGGTATCATGCAACTCCGTCCATGCTATGCTTCTGGAAACATCATGCTGGTACTGTTCTGTTCACCATCCTTGAAATGCTCAACCATTCTATGCTTTCTCCTCAACTTCCTCCTTCTTGCCCTCCTCGAGGCTGGACTCTGTAGGCTTTGCCTTCGGCTTTGCGTTCTTCTTCGTGCTGGCCCACTCCATAGCGAGAGCGCCAAAGATGAGTGCAGCGGCACATCCGACGGCGACCGTGAACGCCTTGGTGATGGCATCGTTGTACAAGTCCAGGAACTCCATGAGGTTCTCAGCCGGGATGATGTTGCGGATGTTAGTGGCACCGGCGTTGACAACTTGGTGGGCATCGATCCGGACGGGGAAACCCTTGAGGTTCTGGATGAGGCGATTGTTGAGGACGTTCTGAGCCACACTTGCGAAGATACCACCACCTAGTGTCTGACAAAGGACGATGAGGGCGACACCAACTGGTGTATCCTTGCGTGTGAGCACAGTCTGTGCGGCGATATTTGGTTGCTGAAGACCCATGCCCATACCGATACCCAGAAGGACCTGGAAACCGATCCAGTGTCCAGCGCTCGAATTGACCTTCCAGGTTGAAATAAGGCCTGCACCGATTGGCATCACGATTGCGCCGCCGATCATGAAAGGTGTATAGTAGCCGAGTCTCTGAACCGAGGCGCCGGAAATGATGATGGAGAACACCATGGGCAAGATTAGGGGAATGAGCTTGATGCCGGAAGACGTTGCACTGTCGCCCTTGATAGCCTGGAACCAGATAGGAATGTAGAGAGCCATAACGACCATGACAGATCCTCCAAAGAGGGTGTACCACATACCACCAGCGATCGAGCGGTTGAAGACGATCCTCATGGGGACAGTGACTCGATTCTCGGGTCGGACGAATTGCAGGACCCAGAAGGCAATCATGGCGACTGCAAAGACTACCAGTAGTGCAATTACACGCCCATCAGACCAGGCATAAGACGAGCCTCCCCATTGAAGGGCCAGGAGCAAGCAGATGATGCTTGGCAAGAATAGAGCAGTACCGAGAGGGTCTAGTTGCAGGATCTTCTCCTTGAGTGACTTGCCGGTGTTTGCAATCGGGATATCGTGGCGGAGAACAAACAGGATGATAGCGATGGTAAGGCCACCAATTGGCAAGTTGATGTAGACTACGATGTATTAGCTTCTTATCAGAACGCACCATCAAAGAGATTTGTGACATGTGTATGCGTCCTCCTGGTGTAAAAGGGAGGGTGGGGGAAGGGGATTTCGAAGTGGCAAAATTTGCTCAAAATCGCGCCAACGACGACAACATCGAAGGGAAAGGATCTCCACTTACAGCACCACCTCCAGGAAACATGATCGGTGAATGCCCCGCCTACCAATGGCCCTACAACACTTGCAATTCCGAAAACTGCGCCAATGAGACCCATGGCTAACGGCCTCTTCTCGAGGGGAAGCGTATTCATCATTATAACCATCGCGCCGCTGAACATTCCAGCTCCACCAACACCGCTGATAGCGCGACCAACGATTACGGTTGTGGAGTTGGGAGCGGCTCCACAGATGGCAGAACCGACCTCAAAGAGTGTGATCGAGAATATATATGTCCATTTCGGCGAGTAGTAGGTGTAGATACGACCGAAGAAGAGTTGTAGACCAGCAGTGCAGACCATGTATGCAGACTGATACCAGCCGATGTCCTGGAAGCTGTGAAATTCATCTGTCATGCGAGGAATTGCGGTGCCTAGAATTGTCCTATCGAGAGCGACGAGGAAGATCGAGCAGTAGAGCCCGAAGATGATGAGAGCTGCTGCCTTTGATGAGGGATACTCGATCTCTGACATGGCTTTGCTCTTGATCTGAGTGAGCTTTTCGCCCTCGTGTTCCGAATCCGATACGCTGGCGATGTGACCCATGGCTTCTGTCTCTGGCGGGGGCGGAGCGATTGGCTCCGTCGTGGCACCCATATCTAGTTGACTGTTTGAGTTCGCGGGGTAAGGTAGAAGTTTGTTTGTGGTAGTGGTGTTGTACGAAAACAGAAACGCTCACTGGACAGGAATGCAAGCAAGACTTATACCAGAGCAACACGGGAGACAGATTCACGCCCCAGGCAACACAATGATTCTGTGTCGGGGCGGACTTAGATATCTCGGCCGACCTAACTTACTGGCCGACAAACAGTTTCAACGGTGGGATTGCCTTTGGGAGACTGTTTGGAGGAGAAGCAGGGACCTGTTTGCGGGAGCTTCGCAAAGCTTGTCACCGCGACTAGATCCTTCGCAAGGACACACTGCTCGTGATTCGCTGAGCCGTTACTTCGGCCGGGCGTAGATGGTGCCGTCATCCCGATAGTACGCTGAAATGAGTCCCCTCACGGACATTTCTAAAACCCGCCGAATGATTCAAGGTGATTGAGGCAGCTTCAGTGAGTCCGCCGAGCCTGCTGAGTCTGCTGACGTGACTCACCGATGCGATAAACAGACACCGTGAGCAGGATCTCAGTGTTGTGAGTGTGTAGCGGTCAGATCCTGCTCAGGCATCGAGATTGCTAATTTCTAGTGTCGGCCGAATTTGAGTCCGACCAGGAAAGCAGTTTGTGACGCTCGCTTTCAGCAATCATATGAAACGATCTTGATCTCTTACAATATATTATGTTCTTCCGCATGTGAAGTGAACATTTGCTATAACACCGGGTCACCAAAGAAAGTCATTATGTAAGGTGTTTGTAGCACATGTAGTCGAGCGGTGACATCACGTGAATTCTCTTGGCAAACGCTTGCGAGCAATCGCATGTGCTTGTATGCATCCCTGAAAGCGACCGGGCTTCTCTTTACGCTGAATGACCAGTGTCTTACACATTGCTAGGTCTGGTAGTGCCGCTGTGCTTGTCACCAGGATGGTCGTCGATACGAGGCAGAGCAAATGGGTGGTCAAAATTCGTTGCGATGTGCTTTTTTTTTGAACCTTTTTGCGGTCATATAAACCTTGGGATTGACTGTGATCACCATTCGAAGGTAGCAGCTTTCAGGACATCTTCTCTATCTCTTACACAACCATGCAACTGTGATCCTAACAATCCAATCATGGCGACACTTCAAGAAATGCGCCAGGACGATTCTTTATGGTGGCGAGTCTTAGTCTTTCTCCACGACCTGCGCCACTTCAACGAGAAGGACGACTCGCAAGCAAGACTAGACCTGATCGTTGATCCCTCCTACTCGGGTCAGCCATACTTCAGTAACGAGGAAGTCTCCCGACTGACCACCACCAAGCTTGTCAACGGCAAGACGATTAGCGAGATTGTACAAGAGACGCTCAATGTGAGACTAGAGCGTAGAATGAAGAAGCGTGTAGAAAGGAGCGATTACAGAATCTGCGCCGCACACGACCTCGCACCGGTCTTCGAGAAGGCCTTCGACGTCAACCCGAAAGACCTGGCTCGCAATGTCAAATTCATCGAGCTGGTCGATAAGCATGGACTAACAACCCCGGACGACTGGCGATCAGTCTTCGCAAAGGTCAACAGATGTGGCCCAAAGCCTAGGCCGGGTAAGAAGAAGCCCTGCTGATGCATCTGTATGGTACCATGTGAAGATAGCAAAACCATGATGCAAACACTTTTGCAGCTGATCTGGGCCAACGGCCATACCTGAGCTATCACAGATACTCTGGGTGGTGCGCATCACATTGTAGTAGCGGCGATTGCACCGCTAGCCAATCCTTGGTTCCAAAATCCAGGACGACTATGTCATCGAAGACCAAGTCCCGAGATCGGGCTACCATAAGTCCGGATACACGACTCCTTCAAGTACATCAGTGGAGAAGCGAGCACCTGTCACCAGCGCGAGTATACCACCAGAGATGGATAGCTGACGGGATGTGTGATGAACAAGAGGCTGACGCAACCCTTCGATGAATGAAAGTGGATTCAACGAATCGTGGTAGTCTGTGGTAGAAGCAGTGTGGTAGTATATGGTGTGGAGCAGTGCGGTATCTGGAGGTATTCCACATTGAATGCATGGTCTTCGTCTTCTCATCATACATCTATCTACAAGTCAAATGCCTATGCTGCGTGCTACTAATATCTACATGCAGTTCGTAACAGCAATCAGTACCCTCTCTTCCTCTGCACAATATTCAGCAGCTTCTCGCCCTTCCCTCTCCGCCTAAGCTGCTCATTCAGCAGGTCAAATGCCCTCTCCGTATAAGCCTGCCCGACTCCACTGACATGCGGCGTAACAATCACATTCTTCAGATCCCACAACTCGCTATCCTCAGGCAGTGGCTCCGGATCCGTCACATCCAAAGCAGCCCCTCCCAGCGTCCCATCCTTCAATTTCTCAATCAGATCATCCTGGTTGATAATCGGACCTCTCGCAATATTCACCACAAACGGCTTCCTCCCCTCCTTCCCCGCCAACACCTCAAACTCCTCCTTCCCCAAGAACCCCCTCGTATCATCCGTCAACGGCACACTGACCAACAGAACATCCAGATCCTGCCCCAAGAACTCCCTCAAGCTCTCCTTATCCAACCCGGAGAACCACGCCTTCGGTATCCGCCCCTCCACATCCCCCGTGCCCGGCACAATGAATCCCTTATCCCTCTTACTCTCCTCGGTATCCCTTGGGCTCGCGGTGAACGCCACCACCTCCATCCCCATCGCGCTCCCCACCCGCGCCACCTGCCGTCCTATACTCCCATACCCCAACACCCCCAGCCTCGCGCCCACCATGTCCCTCACGTCCCTGTACTCCTGCCCTTTGCCCTCCCCGCCAGCGTCTTTGCCCCACTTATGCGCCTTCTGCAGCTCATACAGCGACTTGTATTTATGGCTGTGCACGAGGGCGGTCATTATGACCCACTCCGCGATCTGCGGGCCATGGATCCCCGAGGCGGTGGTGATGGGGGTGTCCGTGTCCTTGTAGATCGGGGAGGAAGCGATGTGGTTGGAGCCCGCGGAGAAGAGCTGGATGAGCTCGAGGTGCGGGGCGGCGGAGGGGCTGGGGAGCGTGGAGAGGGTGACGAGGATGGTGACGTCGTGGTAGGTGTCGTCTGGGACTGGGGTGGAGGAGGAGGTTTGCAGGAAGCGGATCGTGAGGGAGGGATGGGAGGATTGCAGTTTGGAGATGAGGGAGGTGGGGCGCGGGAAGGGGAGGGTGATGAGGAGGACGTCTTTGGCTGGCCCGCCGCCCATGATGGATTGAGTTTCAAGTGAAGTTAGGGTTGAGGTTGTGGGAGGAGGACAGGCCAGGGCAAGGAATAGTGTTGTAGATGTAGCTGCGGGGAGTTCGAGGGGAGCATCATCACGTCATGAGCTTCGGGATTTGCGACTCAGCTACACGTGCACTAAGAGGGCAGCTGTATTGTTGATTTTTGATTAATCTACATGAGGTATTCACTAGCATATGCAAAGTTGCTGTGAGGTCTGGCATGATTGCCACATAAAAGTTGCTCCCTTCTTCTGCTGCGCCATCCAGACGCCATGCACTAGTTAGTCGATACAGATGAAAACGTCAACATAAAGGAAAAAGCGATCCACCCATCGACATAGCTGCTTATTGCCTAGTGGTTGTGTCCATGATGCGAATCTTCAGTTCCGCCCTTCTTGTCCTTGCTTACAGGAGCAGGACAGCAGCTCATGTCGTTACCACAAGTATCGCCACAGTCTAGCAAACAGGCCTGGTCGTGCAGGCTGTTCGCTTTGCTAGCTTTCTTGCTGACTGTCTTTGGTCTCGGGCTACCTTCGGAGTCGCTCTCATTAACGGTCGTAAGGTGATCGTGGTCTGGGTCAAGACAGAACTCTGGCTGAATCGTGCTGGAATGGATGCCGTACTCGTGCAAGCATTCCCTGATCTCGTGTGCCAGCTGCATATATCTGGCTGAGCCCTCGCCCTTGAAGTCGTATGCTACTTGTACGTGAATACTTGCAACAAGCTTCGTGTCGCTAAGCTGCCAGACGTGCAAGTGATGGGCAGAGACAACTCCGGGAAGATCTTCAATATCGTCCTTGATGTCGTCAATGCTCAACCCAGTCGGTACAGCCTGTAGCAGAATACGCGATGCGGCTTTGCAGAGAGGAATAGCAGAGCATAGGATGATGACGGTGATGACAAGAGAGATTGCCGGATCAGAGTAGAATCGCCAGGACCAGGGTGTAAGCCAGATGATCAGTGCAGAAGCAATGACACCAACATTGCCTAAAGCATCGCCCATGACGTGCAAGAAGACACCGCGCATGTTGAGATCAGCATGAGAGTGCCCATGACCTCCACCAGAGGCAGCTTTGGGCTGCTTGTGCTTGTGAGCTTCGTGTGAGGACGCAGCCATCGAACCGTATCCCGCCGCCTGGGTAGACTTGAGCAAGTTATCGTTCTCTCCATTGCCTTGCGCATTTGGTTGCTTTGACGAAGAGCCATATCTGGCGCTCTCATCCTCTGTGCTCTGTTCAGAGTCGATATCGTCCAGCTTACTGGCATCAATGATCGAACGTCTGAACGATGCAGGGTTGACAGGCATGTCCTCCACACTCGAGTATGTCCTTGATCGGGATCGTGTCTTTCTGTGCTTGTGGTGCCTGTAGGGGGCATCGAGAGAAGAGGAACCTTGCGGGGCTTCTTCGACGGCGGTTGCATCGCTTGGGGGAGAAGCCGGTGTATCCTTGCCTTTGCCAGTCTTTGGCCATGGTCCAATCCTGTTCTGTGGTAGCACATCTGCCACGTTCCCTGACTCGTTCGCCGCTTCAGTATCGACGGCATGTACGTGGCCAGCATGGCCTTCTTCAGCTTCTGCGTGCGGGTCCGCATGCTCGTGTCCGTGCGAATGACCATGCGAATGTCCTCCGTGGCTATGGCCATGATCATGGAAGAGAAATAGTCCGACGATGTTCGAAGCAAGTCCCAAGCATCCTACTATCAGCACCAGTACAGGTTGGCTGACCTCTTGCGGCTCGACAAATCGCTGGATTGCTTCGAGGAAGATTGATAGACATAGTGCGACCAGGAAAACTCCGTTGACGAGTGCGCCAAGTGTTTCTGCTCGCTGCCACTATTATGCGTGTCAGAAGCGATATTACAACCATGACTATTGCTGTACCCACCCCATATGTGTACATCTTCGAATTCGTCTTCTGCTGAGCTACCTTGACAGCCCACAACCCCACCAGGAGTGACAAAACGTCATTCAGCATGTGAAAAGAGTCTGCCACCAGCGCAAGAGAATGGACTGCATATCCGATGACCAGCTCGATAAGAAAGAAGACGGAATCGATCGCTAAGAGGATTGAAATCCTCGTCGACTTTGAGAGCCCCATGGTGAATAGTAGTATGGTGCCTCTGTCGTTTACGGATACAGTTGTGGTTCGGAGGTTATTTTCGACACTCTGAGTGTGCTATTGTGCCGGTCGCGTGCAGTCCATCGTCTATGCCAGAATTCGACGTGAGGTGTGGTAGTCGAGAAGTATTCGTGTGATGAAGAAAGAGTCGTCGTTTACGATCGCGTCAAAGTTTGTCATCTAACCTAGCCCTTGTACGAAGTTCGTTCTAGATGACCTGTCCCGCGGTTGACGCCAGTGGCCGCGGTGACGGCCGATCTCGGATCTTTTCCGCCGAACTCAAGGTGAACGCCTCAGGAGGGAGGTCGGCGAGCTCAAAAGGAGACGAGGTTGATTCCTGGTACATAAAATCGTGACCTCGTCCACCCTTTACCGACACGATCTTGCGCCATTCGCCCACGATCATGCAATTATTCGCTAGGCACTTGTCCATCGATGCACCCCTCAGGAGTGCGGCAAAACAACAACTCGGAGGATGATGGGTCTGTTCTTCACGCTGAAGAGAACCCCCGGCGGGATGACAGCAGAGAACGAGAGGCGACAGAACTGTCCCCTATTCGAAGACCTACAGATACCGGCAGCATAGCTTTGCCTGACGAGCGATCGCGGGCAGCAAGGTTCTGGAGAAATCATGTTTCCCTGTCTGTGCCGCACGATGCATGTCGGGACCATCTGGGTATGTGGCCCCGCCAGAGTTCATGCACATATCCCTGCATACACATGCGTTGTGGGTCCATCGAAGAACCACACCCATGCTGACTTCGTTCCTAGCAAACGAGCGAACGTTCCTGGGCTATCTACGGACATCTGTCATGGTATCTATGGTAGGTATTTTCGTTACGCAGCTCTTTCGGATCGAGCACTCGCCGTCGCCGACCGACCGCATCAGTTACTATGATATTGGCAAACCTCTTGGTTCCACTTTCCAGGTCGCAGCAATGATACTATGCTTGATCGGCTTTGAAAGATATCTTCAACAACAGCGGAGTATGGCACGAGGCAAAGCCTGGGCTGGAGGTTGGGAGCTGCTCGTGATAGGAATCGGGGTACTGCTGGTGAGAACGTTTACAGACGGTTTGATTTATGTCCTATTGACACTGTCTATAGCTGACCATCACTACATTGATCATGGTGATTGGTGTCGGGCTGTTTTGAACACCTACCTCGTAGGACAGATAGAGCTGGCCTTAACGCTTATTGAAGACGGTCACAGGCATTGCTTCCCCCATCGACAGCCAGTCTCGATAGGCTCGCTTCCAAGACTCCCGTCTCAAACCAACATGAACGATGATGTAGCCAAGGAAGGCATGTCAAAAACGTCTGTTGGCTGAGTCGTCCAAGATGCGAGCTGCAAACCGATCACTTTTCACGGGTCTGTGAGATCCAAGTGGGTCTCTTCATATCGGTCCATGTGGTCGGCATCCTTCCGAATTTGGCCAGTGATAGTAACAGAGGGCAGAATAGTGCACTCTGAATCCATATATGAATGCTTCATATTGAATGTTGACAGGCGTGCATGAGAGTGACACAATCGCACCACGAGGTCTTCACTAGCCTGGCGACCATCCTTCGAAGCATTGCCGCAGCTTCTAGCGACACGATCGTCGAGCACGCTAAGTGTACGCGATGAAATTGGTCAAACAGAGCGAAGCTTGGTTCGTGGAGTGTTTCATGTTGAATGGCGACCGCCACCAGAGCCAGTCGTGCGGCGAACCAGACTCTCGTGTTTATTTCGGAATCAAGAAGAAGGGCATCGATATTCTATGCTCTCGTACAAACCAAGGGCATGGATGAGAAAAGGAGAAGAGCGTCGTTAGTGTGAGGGCTGTGATTAGGATATGTCTCAAAGAACCTCGGATCTGGCGATTTCCTCAGTAACTCTCAGCCGCACAGAATCAAGCAAATTTGGTACCAGGCTATTGCTCAAGAACCCTATAACCCGTGCCACTGTATTTTCAGCGCATGCAGGTACAGACCAAGAAGTCTCAAAGTCTAGAGAAAGCGTGTCAGTACCACACCATCACAATGCAAACAATGCTATACTCTTTCGGCCTACCACCAAGACTCCATGATGGAAACAAAGCACATCCGAATGCTGTCAGGCTTATCATCTCCACCATGATCAGCATGTAAATTTCGATGTCAGGAATCCTATTTTTACCGCTTATTCTCATTTGTCGGGACCGTCCGACCAACATTTCACCATGCTTGTCCCGCTGGGGCCGCACACCAAAAAGACGTACCATGGCTGCTCGCCGGTCCGCAGAAGGATGCTTTCATGGATACGTCCGACCACTAGCGTTATGATTACTTTTTCATGCATTGTCAGAGGCGTCTCGCGGTAGGCACAAGCGATGTGGCAACGTTCTGGGAAATGCCGTACTATTGTATGCAGACCAAGTGCTCGTCACGCGCGGCAACTCCGGGACCTGCACTGTTGGGTCAAGAGCGTGCAGATGTGGTGCGGTAGCGTGAGCAGAACTGTCAAATGAGCTTTGGTGTGGCAGCGTGATCCGCAAGGGCACGGTCTGTCCATCTCCACATCCGGCTGGTATGGTGAGCCTAAAGGCCTCCGAGGCCCAAGCCGTGGCGCTCGACGAGAGTTCGTCTCGAAGATTGCCCGCACATTGGCCAGAAACCATGTGGATCACCCAATCCCTGCACCAGACACCTCTTTCTTCGGACATGCTTCGTCTCCTACCAAGAGAGGGTCCAAAAGGCTCGAGCTGCGAAAAAGATAATCCAAACTCGACCTCTACCTCTTCCTTCTGACATCTCTTTCGCGCAACAGCTTGTGCAACAACCCTCGGCGAACGCGACTGGACTTTCGCGAAGACGGCGCACTGTCAATTCTCACTCTAGCCTTGTCGGGTAATCTGAGGTCTTCGCCAACTGTTGGATCTTCGTTCGACCAGGGACTAGCGGCGAACCCACTGGTTGTTACGGCAGAGCGTGCATGCCTTCTTTGCTGCGCTTTTCGCCATCTTACTGCTCGGAACTAGCGAATCTCTCGCCGGTCGATTGACACTGTCAGCTCTGGCCTTGAGCCTCTTTTGTCTTTTGCCAGAAGTGTTCTACATTCTTCTTCTTTCGTCTGTCGACTCTGGCTCGCCGACCACTGCTACCGAGACCCTTGGAACTACCATCTGCGACTTTTGGACTTCTGGGTTGTGAGCGACGACTTCTGCATTGACTGGCGGTGCCAGTCGTATTCTTTGAACGACCATGTCTTACAATGCGACACTCGGCCGAGGATGTGTACGTACTCAGGCAAATGTGCATGTGCGGCGCAGTAGCTGACCTCGAAAACAGCCACCACCTTACTACAACGCTATCGGCTTCCCAGACACAGGTGGATGTGAGTAACGAAACCGTCTTTCATGTGCTTGACAGTTGACTGACATATTCGCCAGTCACTGATGCTCGGATATGTCTGCCACGAGAGCGAACTTTGGGAGCATTATGTTGTCTGCCTTGTCCGACAACACAATGGATCTATCCAGATTGTATGTGGACATGACCAATGGATCGCAAAGCGGTACTGACGACGAACAGCATTCGAGAAGATCGCCGACGCTGCAGCATGGGTCAACGTCGTTAGCTTAATACTGCTGGCATTTGTCTTGCTCAGCTATGCATTGCTTCCGACGCAGTATACCCGAAGCCATTACCTCAATACCTGTCTGGTTATCTCAGCATGTCTTGTCAACTTGGGATTCATTGTACCTCACGCCGCTGACAGCGACGAATGTGCCAACGCGATTACGCCCAACGACATGTACTCATCGACTTCTTGCGCATTTTCAGGAGCATTCATTCTGGCTGGTGGTCTGACAGCCGTCATGTGGATCTTTGTACGAGCACTGTCGATGCACCTTCAGATTTGTTGGGATATGTAAGACGACTTCTCATGGACTCGACGGGACTCGACTAACGATTATGTGTAGCTCTCCTGGCCGAAGATTCTTCTACTGGACACAATTGCTCGGTTGGGCCATTCCTGCAGCAATCTTCACAGCTGCTATTACGGCCACTGGAGTTTCATTCAGATTCGGGCCTGGAGCCTGCCACATCAACCACGATCATTCCATGGCCGACTTCTGGGGCTGGCTACTCGCCATTGCTGGTATCGCTATTTTCGTCCAGCTCGCGACCATGTTCTACTGCTTCCACGTATATCTGCGGAATATTTGGGCAGACGAGGAGACCGACACGCAAGGAACAGAGTCACAGCATGCGCCGACCTACAACAGCTCACAACGAGCTCAGACCGTAAGCAATGTGTTCTGATCTCCATTGACAAATGCTAACTCCATCAGGCTCGCGCAATCTACAACAGGCTCAAGCGTGTTCTCTGGCTCCAATGGCGCGGTCTCGCACTTGTCACATCCATGTTGATCGATGTCATCTTCTTCGCGGTCGTCTTCGTCTTGCTCGACAGCTCCACGACCGAAAACCAGGCCAATGCACAACGAGCCGCACCATGGCTGGCTTGTCTGGTACAAAATCCTACTGACGCTGGAAAATGCTTCGCTCTTGGTCAGAAGTGGCTCGTCAACCAAGATACCATCTCAGCTGTCATCCTCCTTCTCTCAGTCATTGGCCCGATCCTCTTCCTCCTCACTTTCCGTCTCTCCTTCTTCACCGGCTGGCGCGAGTGGTTCACCAGCCGCTTTATCAGTAAGCAAGAATTCGTCTCACTCGACGCGGCACAACAAGCACGCCAAAACGGCTACCCCCACCACAACGCGAAGGGCGCAATGTTCGAAATGCAGCAGCCCAACAAAGAATACAGCATGGACAACGACCAAACAACAGGCAGTCCATCGCTCAGCACCATAGGGACACCCACAGAAAAGGTGAACCCAGCAATGCAATACTCCTACTCTCAGTCCCGCAGGGGTACCGACCCCTCCCACCAAAACGGTGGCTACTTCAATGCCTCCTCCCCACCCCAATCACCACAACAGACCTTCGTCCACCCGAACCCGAACGTCGCCCGCTCCCAAGCCGTCAACCCCCAACCCACGTACGGCTCCTACTCTCCCCCACAAGGCTACGCCGCCCCCTCCTCCCCCTCGGGCTCCGCGCCCGTCCAACCCGCATCCTACGCATACCAATCCGCCTACCCAGCAGTGAGTCCCTACGACCACACGGCGCCACAAAATGGTTTCGGCGCGGTGCAAGAGGGGTACACACAGGACCCGCGCGGCCACACACCGCCACAGAGCAGGAGTCCGGCCCCACAAGCGTTTGTGCCGGAATATGCGCACCAGAATTTCCAGGCGGGGCCGCAGGAGATGCAGCAGCCTGGTCAATCGGTGGGGCTGGCGATGCGGTATGATAATAGTCAGCCGGGACATGTGGTTTATCGGTAATGTAAAAAGGGAAAAAGGCAGGAGTATCGGCGAGAAATAACTGTATATAAAGGATGAGGTGATGAATATACCCAGCTTTCATTTCAGTCTTCACGTACCTGCCGTTCCTTAAAACAAGGAAATCGATGCTGTTATGTAGCTTAAAGCGGTGCGGCGAGGCTCACGCGGATTGTCTGATGATCGAGCAAGGAGATGAGCATTGACGACCACTACAATGTCGCTGCAATAAAAGCCGCTAAAGGTGACGGCAGCGTCATGGCAATAATCTATTGGGTCGCGGATCCCTGGAAGATCTGGTCTGCGGTATCTCTTGTCCCTTTGCTCTCAAAAGGAATAGCCACGTTTGTCGTCTACTTCGAAATCGGCGAAGGACGCTGCCACCAAATTTTGATCGCGGCGAAGAGGGAAAACAGGGTGGTCCTGTGCAATAGCGATTTCCGTTGGCAGATCGACAACTTCCTCTGGTCGATCAAAATGCGCAGCCTCGAGTTGGTGCACTTGAAACTGTCTCGCCGCTTTCCATTGGTCCATATAGGCTTCTCTTGTCCTGGCTGACACCCTGTGATTCTGGTTCCACAGAATTCGCTCGCTGCGATGGAATGTGCGAATCACGTCGCGCAGCGTTTCACGAGTATGTTCTGACTGGATCTCTGGATGGATGTACCTGCATCGTGCGATAGCTCGAAGGGTTACACGGTCGTTCGTCCTTAACAGATGAGCTAGAGGATCGAAGAGAGCTCGTCCAATTTGCAGCTCCATGGCTTCCTCGCCATGCGATGGGGCGAGCAGGTCTCTGTCAACTATGACATTTATAACCGCTACGTTCTGACTGAAGAGCGCAGCTCTAGCGAGGCGAAGATAGCCGAAGGAAGGAGGCCGGCGACGCATGTCTGCGCCAATGTAAGCTATGGATTTTCGATCTTCAATAGCATAACGGAGCGTCGATATCTCCACGGAAGTAAAGTGTAGCCGCCGAGGTGTATCGGCGGTCTCCTCTCCCATCCCAACGCAGAGACTGGCCAGCATTTTGGCAAGCACGTAGCTCGGTACGGTGCGGCATACAAGGGTCGAAACAATGCGCCGACCTTGGTCAATGTCAAGCTCTTCGAAATCCTGGTAGTCTACATCATTCCAGCGACCTAGAATTATCAAAAGCTGTAGCCTCTCGTAGCTGGTCAAGCAGGAGTAATCTATATTTCTGACGGTCGCGATCACTTCTATAGCTCGTGTGTCATGGTGGTGCAGCACAAGCCGCAGAAGACGAAGGTCTCTGCTTTGGTCATGCGGAGGAGGAAACCGGCCCACCAATAAGCGAAGTACATTGTCGCGATACCCTTGCCCCGTGACCGCATTGCCAATAGCAGGAAGGGCTAATTCGACGCTTGATTCATTGGAGAACAAGTGTTCGGGAACATCTGGTCTCATGAGCAAGTCACGCGCGAGCTCCCACTGACCTGCCCTGCATGCCCATAATAGAGGTGTTTCGTGTAGTCCTTCGAGGACACTGGTGTTCGAATCGCATGATCCCCAGTAAATTTTCGTCTCTGGATGTCGTATAAGCAGCTTTGTGAAACCCCAGAGACCACATCGAGAAGTGGCGTCCACGAGCGCAGTAGCTGAAGGCTCACGCATCCCCTTGTCGACTGGTGGCATAAGCAGACTCAGAACATGCAGCTGCATCATTCTGGTCCTATATCTGAGATGTACTAGAGCTGAGGCAATCGATCCTAGATCCGCATCGCTCAGTGTATAATCTGCTCCGAAGATAACTCTAGCCAATTTGCCTTTGACCGCCTCTAGAAGCGACCTGACCTGATTCATATCACCTCGTAAAAATGTGAGCGCATTGACGAGTACATGATCTTCACTGTGCAATTCGAGCTTCCGCGGGATCCACGGCGCAGACCAGAGTGTCTCATCCGTGAAGGAAGTGTCGAGAGGCCAGCGGAGCGCAGAATAATTGTCCAGGACTGTTATTGACGGCAAATCGTCTGCTCCATTGGCGCCGTCGAATTCCGGCCACATGTATGGCAATTGTGCAAAAGTTCGTGTCAGCAAATGTTGGGAGTGGCTCCCACGTAACACATTTAGTATGTTCGGAAACTTCTCCAGGATCACCAATCTGCCACTATCCACGTAGGAGAGTTCCACTATGTCCGAGTCAAAGAGGAAGCTCGATTGGTCACACCCAGCAGCCTGAGCCTGTTCAGCGTGCCAAAGAATGTTCCTCCTGGCATAAAACTCGAAATGTTGCAGAAACGGCAGACTCCTGACTGATAAACTGCGCGTTCGTTTGAAGTCCATCCATCGACGCGGCCGCTGATGATGTGAATTTGTGCCATTCGCAGAGAATGCTATCAGGGCCTGGATATAGTTCGAACAGCATTGCTTTAGGTAGTCGTGGCTACGGCCAACGAAGGTCGTAGGCTGCCCGAAGCCAAACTCCGTCAGATCGGTGCCTCGCAAGAAGAACTCGCGGACAGATTCGTGAATGACTTGCACCCGCCCGTCGCTGTATGGAACCCGTTCAACAAGGCCCCTTGAACAGTGGAGCACTCGCCTTTCCATGTCATCTTGGAGGACTTCTTCAATTTTCCCGGGTAAAGATTCCTTTCCACTTAAGAGACCAAAATATAGTTGCTCTAGGCGCAAAGACTCCCGGGCGAAGAGTATCCATTGTATGCATGAGACAAAGAGCTGCTGAGTCTCTGGATTGTGCTGGAGGAGATCCCGCAACATGTCGTCCATATTACGTGGTATCCTGCTCAGTACCGATTTGAGATCAAGCTTGTTGCCGTGGTCGAACTCCTTCGTTATCGCCCGTACCACCAGGACTGTCCACAGAAAGATCCCTGAGCATCGCCGAGGTATCTCCTCCCTGATCCAAGCAGCGATCGGGTCGTCCCCGATTCTCAACTTGTTATTTACGTACTTGATGATGTCGTGCATGTGACCTACTTGGTCCTCGAGAATGATGGCTTCACCGTGGTGTACTTGGACGTGAGGATAATGTCGGCTGCTCAAGCATACATGAAGCTGTACGTAGCCCGCTTGTGCAGCATCCTGCACTTCGTCCTCGAAGTACTCCAGCATGTCCCGTATATCGTCCTCTGGGCATTCGTCGAGTGCATCAATAAATATGAGGACTCGACGGCCACCCAGCAGACCAATGACTTGTGTAAATAAAGACCTCAGTTGTTCCACTCGCCAGTCCACTATACCGTGTTGATCGATGTGAGCATTACATGTGTCTAGCACAGGTTGCAATTCTGGGTAAGCTTCTAGAAGCTGATATAGCAGAGCCCGGAACATGCCCGACGTGGTCTTCTCCTCATGGCTACCACGAGCATTGAAGAAATAGTCAAGAATGATTGCATCGTTGTGGACCGCTCTGACCCAGCCAATGAGAAACTTGACTATAGTAGACTTGCCAGTACCTGGTTTCCCTTTGATCCAGAGGAGCTTCTGCTGGTAACCACTGGCATTATGCAGCCATTCTTGGATCTCTGAGCGCTGTAGTAGCCATTCACAGGTCGATTGCAGAGCTGATCGTACACCGGCTCCACGGAGACCAAATGTGCTGAAGTGCAGACTTGCCAGGTATCTTCGCCGTCGGGCCTCTTGCCGTCGCTGTTTCTCCGCATGAGGCGCATCACCCAGTGAGTTGCTCGCACCTGTCAGATGGAAATGTCTTTTATGATGAAGTCTCATTGAACTCACAAGTTTACATTGTTGATATAGGGACCGTGATAGAAAGGACCATGCTGGTGATATTGGCCAGCTTGGAAGTGAACATCTTGGAAGTTGTGGAACACCGTGTCGCTGTCCCTACCTGCCCAATTCGAGGGCATGCCATCAGGCTGTGCCATCGCACTCCATGCCTACCCTAGGAAATGATAGAAGTCGTGGCGAGGGGTCGAGAATGAGATAGTTCAGCTGAGGAGGAAAGTGTGGACCAAGGCACTCAGCGCCGACGCCAGTGGCGGAGCTGATTGAGGTGGCCGCAGGAAGACCGCCGGATCTGCACATCTGTGCGTTATGGATGTCATGTTGCGAGGGTTTGATCGATGAAAGCGCCTTGACTATATGTTGGAAGGTCAGATGTGAGGTGGAGAGCGAGTTGAAAATAGGACCTCTCCTGAACTGGGCCCGCGAATCGCTTTTGGTGACATCAGATTCAAAGCAACACGATGGTGACTGGCTGAAAGGGTGGACGCTATGCGATTCTGGCATACAATGCATTCACAGGAAGTATACAAGTCGCTTACTTGATAATGCAAGGAAGAGCTCCAATACCTTTAGAGTTCTCCGTGCTCGGGTACATCCTCCTTCTTGACCTGCTCCTCAGCCTTCTTGGCGGGTTCTTCAGAAGTTGCTTTGGCCTCGACAATCACACCCTCTCCTAACTTCTCTTTCTTGCCTTCGCCCATCCTGAGACCATCAATCCAGGTCTCCAGTGTCGAGCGGTCCCACTCTCTACCCTCAAACCTCTTGATCCATGCCTTCTTCCCATTGACGGCGACGAGTCCCAGCCCATCACCTAGTCCAAGTGCAGTCCTTACCTGCTTCGCGGCTGGGACATGGTAGAACGGAAAGATCTTGCCCCTCGCTGAGAGCTTCGCGTGGATGTCCGTTAGCCCGCCCAAGGCACGTGCTGATTCCTCAGCTGCTGCATCCCCTTCTGGACCGAAGAATAAGACGCTGGTCCCAGCTTTTGACGTCAAAGCAGTCTGCTTGACCTCGTCGTCGGCAGCCAGAGTAGGTAGAACTGGCACTTCCAATTGTATCGGCTTCTGGGCATCTGGGCTAGGTATTGGGCCAGGTGAGTCGGTCGGTTCATCGACGATAGTCTCGGAAGTCTGTGTAGCACGCGAAGAAGCGCTCTCTTCAGATTTGTGTGATGCTGAAGCTTTGCTCAATTTGGAGCTATCAGATTTGGCAGAAGCTGACTTGGTCGACTTTGGCTTGACCTTTTTGGGGGCTGGGTCTGGGTTTGGGGTGGCAACTTTGGACAGGAACTTCGACATGGCAGCTTTCTCAAGCTTACCGTCGTACGTGATCGGCTCAGCATCTCCACCAGGTAGGAGGACGAATGTTGGGAAAGAGTCAACATTGTACTTGTCGACAATGGTCGTCTCTTTGTCGCGAACCTGCGCGATAGACACTCCGCCAAGGTAGTCAATTGCTAATGCCTTCAACAGAGCAGACGTGGTGCCTTTCTCCGTGAAGAGGATAGCTCTAGGCCTCTCTTTGTCCTTTTCGAGCCACTTATCCAGATTCTTTTCGTTGAGACGAGTAACATGATTGGTAATCTTGTCCTTAACAGCTTCGACAATGCCCTTGGCAGTACGAGGTCCTTGATAGTCCTCCACAACCGGTCTACCAGCTTTCTTGCCTGGCTTGACAATCTTCAAAGTTGGGAAGCCTTTGACGTCCATGCTTCCGCAGAAGCCCTTGTTCGACTCTTCATCGCAATTGACCGCAGCGACTTTGGCCAGACCTGCAAGTGATTTTGCTGCCTTTTCGTATGCTGGTTGCAAGTTCTTACAGTGACCACACCAGGGGGCATAGAATCTCGTTATGATGAGCAATTGAAGGTGGGATTCTTAAGGTTGATACTCACTCTACAATCTATTCTTATTAGACGTGACCTAGGCATTCAGCACAAGAGGACTTACTGTAGTATGATTGGATTGTGCTATCTCCGTATAATACCTCTTACCGTCCACCTGAATGACAGGAGAGTTCTTGGTATAGAGCCCGTCGGCTACCACGAATGGCAGCAGCACAGCAGCGGCTGCTGCAAGAGGAGTGACAGTACGAACCATTGTGAGATGATGACAAGTCACCACAACAGCTGTAGAGGTCGGACGTGAGGATATAACCACATCACAAAGGGTTCACCGGTCTGTACCTCGAAAGGCAATGTGTCCTCTTTGAAGTCATGTTTCTATTGGAAGTCGAGCTTTCCCCAGGTTTTGACCACGTTCGGGAGCTGAGGGCAGCCCCGCCAGAAGATCTGACCAGTGAGAGGAGATCTGGTGGGTCTTGTTGGCGGCCAGTCACTCCAGCCGTTGCCTTGTGTCATGCAAAGCCATTAGTTGGAGCTTCATGCTAATTTCATATCCTGTCCATATTCCCCCACATCAAGATGGCCGCAGCATTACCTGCAAAGCTCAAGATACCGAGCATATCGCCACTCGCGACTCGAGCTGCTCAATTGGAGAAGTTTCGACCGATCGTGTCGTACTGGTGTGAGTCGGTCCTATCATGTCAAGTTATCAGCAATTAACCTGCGTAGGCAACTATCAGATTGTCCAGCAAATACTAGGCAAAAACTTGCATGCTGCCGATGATGAGTGTCGTGACTACACGATGGCTCTTATGGACAAGCTGGAAACCGCCAAGAACCAATCGCCCCCTGTCGATGCTGTAGTCGATGATATTGCCGCCAAAGCATACATTGAGCAATTTGCGCTAGAGACTTTCCAGAAGGCTGATGATGCGATACATTCAGACCGAGCCTCAAAGTAGACACCAGTTGAATTTGGGCTTTGATGGATGCTAACAGTGTTCAGACAGACCATAGACACGTTCCAGGCTGCGAGTACTTTCCTCGAGCTTTTGAGTATATGGACTAACCCACTGGACGCTGAAACAACATCAAAGATCAAGTATGCCAAGTACCATGCTCTGCGCATAGCGAAGGCGATCAAGGCAGGAGAGGATCCCAATGCATCCAATCCTAAGGAAGAAGTCGCGCCGGCCTTGAGTCCTGGTCTGGCGACTCCAGGCGATCAGATGCAAATTGACAGTCTTCATCCATCATCTGACGGAGGGATCTATCGCCCTCCAACGGTCGAGAGCGCCCCTGAAAGCATGCTTCCATCGCGGACAGCCTCGGTACCACAACCCGGATCAGCGATAGTGCCACCACCTCCCGAGCCCGCCAAAGCTGAGCCCGATGTCTCGCCTATTGAGCCTGCGGATGCGAACAGTAGGAACGGCTCTGTTGGTGGAGGGTACTTTCCAGAAGTGCCTACTTTTACTTCCGAGCTGTCAGCCCCGACAATGCCTACGGCAGAACCAGACCTTGGCCCGGCAAGCACTCAGACCGCGCCGGCCCCTGATATATTGCCATCCGGTTCTTCTCAACCAATGCAATCACCTCGAGACTTCTATGCTCAGAACGCGCCTCAAGCGCCCCAGGCACCCCAAGCTTTCAGCCCACCCCCTGCACCAGTCCCACATCACGCTTCTTTACCACATCCCGCTCCACCCGCTCAATCGCTCACGCAAGCTGCGCCTCCTCCTCAAGTATACCAGGCGCCAGTGCAACAACGCGCATATCGTACCGACGATGAAGCCGTGGCTCAGGCGCAGAAACATGCAAAGTGGGCCATATCTGCACTCAACTTCGAGGATGTCAATACTGCTGTCAAGGAACTAAGGATAGCGCTGCAAGCACTCGGTGCATCATAATGGAAGATATTTTCATCATGATGCCTTAGTGGTCTTGTTACAAGACCAGACAGGAATTTTTTGCGGCGCTATAGAGCTCTCTAAGCTCACAATTCTAACGTCTACAACGCGGTTGGATTTGGTCACACAAGTTCAGCAATGCCGTCATGCACTACGATGACTTTCTCAGCAACACTTTGGGAACAGCACTCGATACCCCTGCACCAGATAGCAAATAGCGCAGCGCGCCAGTCCATAGCCATGATATCATGATACCAACAAATATGCTCCATGACTCCAATGCTCTTTATTCCCCCTTGCTCCTCTACCTGAAGAATCTCCCCATCATCGCCCCGCCCAGCCTTCCCGCCAATCCACCCGTATTGAACGCCCTCGTAGCAATACTGCTCGCCTGACTGAACCGATCACACCTGCTGAACGCCAACGTATTCGTAATCGTCAACACCATCGCAATGACCACCAAACTCAACCAGATAAACCTAAATCTCACAATCGCAACAATCGCCAACGCAACCCACGCTACTGGCAAGGCATACAGCGCGATCCAAAAGAACCTGTGATCCGTCTTGTTGATCGTCCTCGACCCCTCTTCCGCGCTCTCAAACACCCAATGCGATTCCCCTGATTGCGCGTTGACTTCGTTCCACCAGCGTAGGCCGACGAGGCGGCGGCCCGCGATGTTCTTGAGGTAGTAGAAGTCCATGGCCAGGAGCAGGATGGTGATGATGAAGATGAGGACGTAGTTGGTTGTGAAGAAGAGGCCGAGGAGGTAGGTGAGGATGTTGGCTGGAGAGTGTCAGTAGAGCTCACGGGGGTTATTGCGCGAGGATATGGGAGGATGGTAGGGGCAGCGTGGTGGTGCTTGGGGACATACAGATGCGAAACCCGAGGAAGCACAGGAGTGTGATCGGGTGAGAGGAGAGGCGCCAGCTCAAGGAGCCCTCTGGATTCTCCATGTTGTCAGATTGGCGATTCAAAGGCGGATTGGAAGAGGAGGGATGTTTCTGAAGAGCAATGCGGACGGAAGGCTACAGGTTGCTGGAAACGTGGCCGCGAAGCTGCAAGCTGGAGGTCGGTAGGGTTAGGGTCATGTATAGCAATCCCACATGAAGGGGTCACCCCTGAATTCGAGGTCAGCACTACTTCCCAATCATCATTGTTCTTATAACTGGGGTATCATATCACCGAGTGTCGCTAGCCGATATATCTGACAGCGTGTCTTTGCGGTAGTGCTTTTACTGAACTAGGTTTGTTTCACCGAGGCTTTATGGGCTTTTGCATGGGGTGATATATTCTATCGTTGAAGGGCAGGATATATCGGGCCAAGTATAAATGATGAGGATCAATTGAGTAAATTGTCCTCTTCTACTGTCCAAGAGGTCCTTTACGTGCTACTAGCGGCCGCTACAAGCTTTCTAGAACCACCTTCTTGCCAAGGTGCTATTGGCAGCTCCAGCAAAGCCTCTTCCTTTGGTGTTGAACCAATTCAGGTACTGAAACATGCTAGCCTTGGGATATCTCTCCAAGCTGGTGTAGTTGACATACTGAAGACCAAATCGTACATCATTTCCGACGAACCACTCAAAGTTGTCGAAGATAGCCCAGCCCCAAGCACCAGTGACGGTGACGTTGTCGTATACTCTTGCTGCAAGAATGTTGTCGAGGTATCCCTGATAGTAATCCGCTCGTCGAAGGTCCCACTGGATTGGACCAAGGCTGTTTAGTTGACTCTCGCCAGGCTCTGAGAAGCCGAATTCAGTGACGACGATTTCTGGTACGCTTGGGAACAACTCCTTGGTGATCTTGTTGAGATACTTCCGGACACCAGCGGGGGCACTCGTCAACCATGAGGTACCCTGGTCTGATGATGGGCCGCTAGAGAAACCTCGAGGCGTGATAGCTGAGCTACCCGCGCATTCGGGGTAGCCAGGGTATGAGCTGTTCGAGACACAAGCGTCACGGTCCTCGATGGCGCTAGCGTAGTATGATGTGTAACTAAATTGGTAAGCATACTACCAGCAGTGTATAGGCTCACACTTACGGATCGATGGCGAAGAAATCACAGCTTCCCCGAACAAGCTCACTCTCCTCGGCAGTGAAATTGGGTAGCAGGTCTCCAAGAGTGTTCCTCAAATTATCCGGGTATTGTCCATCGTTCCAAACAGGATTGTTGAACCATCCGATGGAGTAGTCGTATTGCCTTTGAGTAGCGTCTGCGTCGGCTTCTGAGGTGGTGTTTGGCTCAAAGTAATTGCCGCTGTTCTTGAACGTGATCTTGTGCTTACCACCGAATTCGTTCTTGTACCACTTGGCTACCTTTGCATGCGCCAGGAGAGTGTAATGGCCGCAAAGGAATCTGGATTGCACCCCAGCAGTGATATTGTTGTATGCAGGATAGTATTCACCTGCTGGATAGGTGCTGAATTGCCAGTTGCAATATTGAGGCTCGTTGATGGTAAACCACTCCTCGACGTACTGATCGTATCTCTGGATGATGAAGGTAGCGTAGTTGAAATAGTCATCAATGATCTGCCTGTCATTCCAAGCACCATACTCGTTGAAAAGAGCAAGAGGGGTATCCCAGTGGAAGAGTGTAATGGATATCTTGATGCCGTTGGCAATCAGTTCGCGGACTACGTCGTCGTAATGAGCCACACCCTGTTCGTTGATCGGACCCTTGCCGAATGGGAAGATGCGGGACCAGCTGATACTCGGAGTAAATGCAGGGATACCCAACGCCTTGAGGCGAGCAAAGTCTTGCTTGTACAGATAGTAGTGGGAAGCAACCACATCACCAGTTGTATTGTCAGCGATCAAACCAGGGACACGATGCGTCAAGAGGTCCCAGATGGAAGGTCCTTTGCCCTCTGCGTCCGCAGCACCCTATTCCGGATGATCAGCGCTGTCAAAATGGGTCTATGGAACGCTTACTTCGACTTGGTAGGCAGAAGAGGAGACTCCCCACATGAAGTCACTCGGGAGAGTGTAGTCTGAGAGTGCAGGAATATATGGCGGCACGAGTGGATGGAAATTGTCCGGATCAGGAGCTGCATACGGAGTGGCCTCGGGGGTAGGTGTAACAGTCGTGGTGATCGGACCAGTCTCGATCGGCCCAACCTGATCCCAAAGGAAAGCAAGCCTCTCATTCGAGAAGTCTGTTTGACGTAGGTATGTGGAAGTTGCTGACTGATCGTATGTCGTGGTAGTATACGTAGTAGAGACACCTTGGACCGGAGCGAAGGTCACTGAACCTCCAGTGGTGTTCTGAGCCCGAGCAAAGGCAGCTGCCAGTGCTAGCAGAGCAACGGGCGACATGATTGTCTTGGGATACATATTGACCACAAGGTAACGTGCGACTGCCGATGTGCTCACCTCCTAGTTGCTAATAGCAGCAAGACCAACCTGGCTTTATAGTTCCTCTCCATGCCATATTTGTCGGTGACGAGAAATGAGCTCATGCCAGACTGCCAACCCGGCCGGATGGACAAGCAAATTGATGAAATGACAGAAGCAGGGCAATGACAGATCCAATCAAGTTGACACTGTCGACCCGCTTGAAGAGGGGTCTCAAAAAATTGACCGTCTTGGGATGTCTCCAAGCGTCTTTGGTGGACGGAAGGGTATCCCCGCACCAGGTTAGGCTATACAGACGGCACTCTCTATGCTTGCCGATCACATTTTTATCACGACCCACATGCGGATCTGTGATTGTCTGCTAATCTGTAAAGTATCTGCCATGTGGTGCAAACAGATTATTGTTTTCAGTTCCAGACTTCGTTGGAGTCAAGTGGTAACTCTATTGATGTGCCTTCACACGCTCACATGTTGATGATTACCTATTGGCTTGATCAGTGCAAGCATGCCATGAACCACAGGAGAAGAGCTTTTCGAAAAATTACAGGGACTTCCGATGGAGCAGTGCCCTATTTGACCAAGGAAGCTTGATGCAAGGGCAACATTCTGGCTGTAACGACAATTTTCTTGGTAGAACGAAGCGTGTTTGACGGATAGCAGATCAACCATTACGGATCAGGCCGGTAAGAGTGCATGATAGGGACGTCCTTACGTCGTGGTAGTCCCTGAGTCGCATGAGCGCCCAGGAGTTCGGCAACATCACGTGATATACCTGGATATCCGCGGTGAGCCGTGCGGAATCGGCGCTGCGTTCACAGTCGAGACTGGCCCTTCTAACGAGCATCCAAGAGCGTAGCCTACGTGTCGCTTCATTGTGTCTCATTGTGTCTGCTCCTGAAGCGACACCCTTGTTGTGATGCTTTCGAGCGGCCATACCAAGCTATGTCTGAGCTCCAGAATGTAATCATGCAGCAGCGCTGTCTCTATATCATGCAGCTTGGTGATTTCAGATATTTTCGAAATGTGCGGAATGCTCTGACCGCGCCTAAAACGTTGGGAAGCAATTGTGATTGTGTTGTGCCTGAGGCAAGAGAAGCAGTCGCATCTGGCCGGCGATATCGATATCGAGGTGTGGGGTTTAGCCGCAGATGTGCTCCGTGCGTTCCACCTCCGCCCACGCGACCCTTGGTAAAGCACGTTGATACCTACATAGCACCAGCTTCATCTTCTCCGCTGACACTGACTACGAACGACATGTGTGCATGATCAATGCGACCTTGACTCGAGTTTCACAAGGTCCGCTGCGCGGTATTATTCATGAATAGCGAGACGAAAACACACCGGTCATGTTGCTGAGCTGTGAGTATTCCCGTCAGGCGCATTGTCACAGTGAAGGCGTTGGTTATTTCAGCTTCGTCAGCACGAGATAATGCGGCTTCTCATAAGAAGCAGGAGCTGATTAGGTTTGACAGAAAATTGACGCCCTTTTCGCGACATTGACCCGACCCTCTCTATACATTTGGCAGCCCGATTCTTTCCATGCGATTGACGTTCTTCTCACTTTTCCATTTGTGCGGCTCTTACTCGATACCCTGTCATTATCATCTTGACCTGGAGTCCGGCGTCACATAATCTAATCCAACATGTTCTGGCGATTCGGTGGATATACCAATATATCCCAGATAGACAGTGTCCTCGACAAGCCTGATGTTACCGTGGAAGAGCTTCTCGACGAGAGCGACCTCATACAGGAGATCAAGCAGCAGAATTCGAAGCTCATCGAGTTCTTGCGCGAAGAGCCGGTACTTAGCAAGCTTCTTGAATATGTGACAGCGGACAAACCTCTACCAGCTGAAAAACCAGGGACGATAGAAGAGGAAGATGAGGCCAACGACAAGAAAGAGAAAGGGAAGGAAATGGAGAAGGGTGAGAAAGCCGACAGAAGTAGTGGGAAGATCAGCTTCTTTGGGCGCTCAAGATCGAGATCAAAATCAGTGAATAAGCATGATGGCGAGAGTGACGAGGACAAGCAGGAAGCCCAACGGAAGAAGTATGCATATGTCGCCTGTGAGGTCTTGTCGTCCGAAGTCTGGTCCATCACAGAAGCGTTGCTCGAGTCACAAGAACATCTCAGAGATTTCTGGGAGTACCTCCGAAGACCGGCTCCGCTCGATCCCGTACAGGCTGGCTACTTTACAAAGGTGAACGACAACCTTCTAGATAAGAAGACCGAAGAGATGTTCACCTTCCTCAAGTCACTGGACGGCATAGTTCCTGAGATGCTCAAACATGTTGACTGCCCCATGGTTATGGACCTTCTTCTCAAGATGATCAGTCTTGAAAAGGCTGAGGGCGGGCAGGGTATTGTCGACTGGCTTCAAGGTCAAGGACTGATCCCTATCCTTCTATCTTATCTTGGACCCGAAAATTCACCTGCGACTCAGACATCGGCTGGCGATTTCCTCAAGGCTATCATTACAATCTCTGCAAATGCGACAGGTCAGGACCAGACAGTCATTGGTCCAAACGAGCTTACAAGACAATTGGTGTCGAAAAAATGCATTACTCAGCTCATTGAGGACATGCTTACGGGTGGTAACCCTCTCACGGTGGGAGTTGGTATTGTGATTGAAGTCATTCGCAAAAACAACTCGGATTATGATTTGGACAATCAGGTCGGGCCAGAGCCAAGGACGACTGATCCTATTTACCTGGGAACACTGCTTCGCGAATTTGCAAAGCACGTACCGGATTTCATGCAACTCATTCGGAGCTCGAGATCGAACAAACCAGGACTCAAAGCTGCCTTTGGCGAACGGATAGAGCCCCTCGGCTTCGATAGGTTCAAGACATGCGAGCTGATGGCTGAGCTTCTGCATTGCAGCAATATGGGTCTGCTTAACGAGAGGGGCAGTGAGACCGAGATGCTGGCCCGCGATGCCGAGCGAGAAAATCTCAAGGTAGAGGGCAAGCTGACACCTGCACCACAAACGAATCCAGAATCGGATGAGCCATTTGCTAGCAGCGTGGATAGTCATGGTTTCCATCATGCACAAGCACCTGACGACGAGTTCAACCAATCCCCGGAGAGGATCAATCGTCTTGAAGTGCAGAACGCGACGGATGAGGATGGCTTCGAGAAGGTCGCCGTGCCAGAAGCAGAAGCATTACCAGACGAGGTCTCTTTCGACGAGTTAAACGAGAAAGCCGAAGAATCGACCTTGCCACCACCTCCTCTCAACTTGACGAAGAGTCCAGAGAAAGACCCCGAGAAGACGGATCTCGAGGACATTCCGATGGATGATGAAGAACTCAGCCTCGACGAGAAGCCAAAGGAGAAGAGACGTGTTTCGTTATTGACCCAACAGATACAAGACCAGATCGACGAGTCGGAGGGTGATACTCCACCTGAAGAAATCGAGGTGACCGAATTGGAAGAGGTTCAGCAAGTCGAAAAGAGCAATCCACCTCACCCTGAAGACAAGCCTGCACCACTCTTCGCCAACAAATCGAGCCCGACAAAAGGCGTAGATCCGATTCTCGGTGGCGAGTCACCATCGGATGATGCGGAGCCGGGCACGCACAGCACGGCTACCCTGCAGCCCAACAGCGCGGATCAAGCTGCAGCTCAGCGTGACCAGCACCCATACGAGGTCGACACTGATGGACGACCTGTCTGTGGAGATTATCTGAAGATGCAATTCGTTGAGCACCACGTTGTGCCGACAATACTTGTAAGTGTTTTTCTTTTGTCTCACACCCAAGCCATCACCCACCACACTGTGCCTTTCCACAGGATCACGTACTGACTTGCCAGGACTTCTTCTTCCGGTTTCCCTGGAATAACTTCTTGCACAACGTGGTCTATGACGTGGTCCAACAAGTCTTCAACGGCACTTTGGAGCGCGGCTATAACCGGACGCTAGCGCAAAATCTCTTCGTGCCTTGCACGTGTCAGGATCTGCTGTCCAAGGATGATGTTACCACCCGCATCCTTACAGGTCAAGCAGCATCAGACAAGTCGCAAAAGGAGAAGGGCATGCGACTGGGGTATATGGGTCATTTGACGCTCATCGCAGAAGAGGTTTGTAAGTTCGCCGAACGACATCCACCAGAGCTGCTAGGAGAGGAAGTGATGAAGAAGGTCACCCTGCCTGAATGGGCGGCATACGTCGAGGGTACATTGACGGAGACTCGAGACCGAGATAACGCAGTGCTAGGAGGTGTCCGACCAGAGACAAACATAGGCATCCGCAGTCTCGGCGGCGGTGGTCTGCTGGGCCAAAGTGCTGGATTCGGGGGCAACAGCAACGCGTTGGCGAATGCCGGTCTCGGAGCGCCTAGCGACAGCTTAGCCCTTCACGACAGCGGCGAGTACGAAGGCGGCACTGGCACAGGTCTGCTTTCCGGATTCGGCGAGGGTGACGAGGATGAAGACGAAGAGGCAGGCGAGAAGCGAAAGACCGTCGACGACGACGAGCAGGTGGGTGAACTCTCCTTTGACGACGATGATATGAATTTCCGATGAGCATTTCTTGCATCATGGAGGACGGGAGTCGAGAGCAACGCAGAGTGAGAAGGGGAACTCAACGAAAAGGCAGCTTCTTGTACAGACAATACACGGCCTTTTTCTTTCCCATCAGCCTCTGCCGACTCCTCTCTCGTCTCCCTGTTTCCACGTGTGCTTTCTCCATTGCATCCCCCCTTCTTTCCCTCCCCACCCTCCTTACCCTCCTTCCTACAATCATCTTCCCGAAACCAACAGCGAGGTACGCCCCCCAACCACCACAGAGCCAAAACTAACCTCTAACCCCCCTCTAGCCCGCCCCTCCCCTCACAGCCGAACCCACCCCCGCCCAACCAGCCAGCGAAACCGGCTCCATCGTGCCCCCCCTCAACATCCCCCCCTCTCGCGCGCGCCGCCAGCTCGCCGCCCGCCTAGCCCAACGACGCCGCGACGCCGCGCTCCTCGAACAAGACCCCGACCGCGCCGACGACGCCGCCATCGCCGCTTCCTCCGCGCTGTCCGACGAGCCGCTTGGTAACGACACGCCTTCTTCCGCGGGCATGGCTGGGCGATTATTCGCGAGGAGCAGCTTCGATGACGAGGATAGTAGTTCCTCCGGGCTGAGTAGTGATGAAGAGAGGGATGCGTACAGGAATGATTCGGACGGTGCGCTGAGGAGGGGGGACGAGTTCGACGAGGAGGACAGCGAGGGGGAGGAGGTCGAGATTGCGCTGGTGAGAAGGGGGAGTGGGTCGAGGGAGAGAGTGGAGGGTGGGAGGCGGAGGAGGCCGAGTACCACTGAGGCGAAGGTTAGGAGGCCGATTGATGATGATGATACTAGCGAGGAGGAGGGGGAGGAGGAGGAGGAGGAGCAGGAGGGGAGTAGTGAGGAGGACGTGGTTGAGATTAGGACGAGGAGGGCGAGTTAAGGGAATGGGCAGGCATGAGATGAGGGCGTTGGCGTGCATTGGACGGATGAGGGGTGTAATATAGATACCATGATTTGAAAGTGATGATGTTTTGGTTCATACGGCGATTGCTGTCGCTTGAGTTATGTGCATCTATGATGGGGTATAATGTACTTGTGTCTGCTTCCCTTCTTCATCGCTCGAGGGTGCAGGATTATTCTGCTCGTCGTGATGGCGGACTTGTGAGTGGTATCACCAGTGGCAGATGCCTCCATCGCTGTCGTCTACGCTCCATACGCCTGCTAGTCCGACAATCTCCATCTCTCCACTGGCATGCTCACCCATCTTTCCTAGCCGGACACCATTGCTGATGCCTGGTCCGTTACCTAGTAATCTTCTTGCCCATGCATCAATCGCAGGCTCGCCAGTCTCGTCTCTGGCTTGCTTCAAGAACGGAATCAGAGCGGTTCCTCCGGTCCCTCGTAGTCCATCCTTCTTGCCATTGCTCGGCTTCCGATTGGCAAGATTGACACGATCGTACCGCGGTGCTTCTCTTGGTGACAACGATCGAGAGTGTGATCGTGACTCCCGCGACTTGACAATGATGTACCGGCTGACCATCTGAATGTGCTTGTCGCGGAATGTGCGCAGCATTGCCAAGCATGCATCATACGAGGTAGCTAGATGACGGTTCGATTGGTGGTCTCGGACGAATGACCGAATATTGGCGATTGACTCGACATGACGGAGAAAACGAGCGTGCGGTCCAGGCATGTATGTCCGCATGTCGTGGATGAAGTTCTGCGGTGGCGCTTGATCAGCTGTGATGGTCGTGTGAGGATCGGAGGTCGTAGGCTTGACTGCACTCTGGCCAGTTGGACGGTGCTCGATGCCGAGAACAATATCGAAGAACTGAATGAGGGCAGACTGCGCGTTGCTACCGCCAGAGTATTGTACGTAGGAGTCCTCTGGGCTACCGGTGTCGAAAATTACACCATTGGGCAGACCTGCGTCTCGCATATTCTTGGACCCGGCAAGGAACGGTCGGATGCGGTGGTAGAATACGTGAGGATCGCAGTTTTCGTACATACGATTCAGGAGAGATCCGAGCTCGTCCAAGCGCTCAGCGAATGACCGTAGGCACTCGGTCACCACGTCCGTCTGGCCGTATCGAGCAGCTTCAATCGCCTCGAGCATGAGAGGAATGATTGGTGCGCCTCTCGCCTCAATGGCAACCGACACAAGGTAGAACCACGACTCATCAAGTGAGCCAGTGAACGTGTGCAGCGTCGACAGATTCTCGAGATCGTCAATGCCCTCATCTGGGAAGATTGGTCGCCAATTCCACAGGCACACGCCAGCGTATGTTGCGACAAGCGGCAATTCTAGTCGACTACATGCGGCTGTGAATGGTACTGCGATCGGCTGTGGTACCCTCTCGCATGGTGTGTCCCCTCCCCATATGTAGGCGTGCGAGATGAACGCCAGTATTACATATGCTCTTCTCCATTCCTGGTCGGACTTAAGGTGGTCGGTGGTCAAGATCGGGAGATTATCCACGATTCCTCGCAATCGCTTGCTCAGCACGAGCGCCTGCAGATTCTGGATTATGTTCTCCCATGGTCTGTAGTAAGGGTCTGGAAGGGTCGCAAGAGGAGCATCGGTAGGTAAGAAGCCGTTCAATTCCGAGACGTCGTAGTCGTCAAGTCGAGGGATTGAGGGGATCATAATGTTGTAGCAGCAGCTTTCTGGCGCTGTGCGGGCCTGAAGGGTCGTGTGCCTGCTCTTCCTCCTTAGGTAAGCTTATTATGTTTCGTTCGTCGATCTGTGTTCGGGGAGAAAAAGTATCGCGTGATCGTGTGTTTGGCCGACAAACTCTACTATAGGTTGTTGTAGAGGCCGATTGCTCGTGAGTCAACGATGTTGGTCGAAGTCAGGTCCGAAATGTAGAGAAAGAAGAACGAGAAGCCTCCGGATTACGATTATGGAAGAAAGCGCGCGGATTTAGGGGATTGAATAGAGGATGATGGTCTAGATGAAGTCACCCCGATTTCTAATGAAGGTCGCAAGAAAAATGGTGGGGCAGGCAAGACGAGGGGCTTTTCTGCTCCGGGACAGGCCGGCTTGATTTGATGAGGGACCTTCGGAAAAGTGGCAAGGTGATGAATTGAGGGGTTGATGGAAACGGAGTGATGAGTGATGGTAATGACTGATGGCCGGACACTACCTTTGATCCGGATGACCCTACCGTAATGGATGGCCAGCAGTCCTCGATTATCCATTGAAGTGGCGTGAAGTTTTTAGACCGACATCGGTAATTTCTGCATGGTTGGAGATGAGCACGTTCAAGCGGCTCCAAGATCGAGACACTGCCGACATCTTGGCTGTGAGATCTCGCATGACATTCGGAGAATCGATGAGAAGTTCTGGAAGGACGGACGTCGATGGCCAGGACACGTCTGCGCAGATCAAAAGTTCATCTGGAGGGATCTCGTCATCTCGCAGCCTGTCAATCTGAATCTCAATTACCCCGTGTCGATCAAAGCTTCGCCTTGTGCATCGAGTTTATGCTTGACTCAATCTGCATAATGCTCTGGAACTAGGTCGGGAGTCGTAAACTGTTCATTGACCTGCTCAGGTCTGTATCGCCGGACTATGGTATCAAGCAAGAAAACAATCATCTCGTATCAGTGGGGTTGACCCTCGCATCAATGCCGTCTTCTTCCTTCCCGCTACTGAGGTAGTCCTCTCTCTCAGCGTCCTCATACTCCCCAATCAGATCCTGCACGACCTCTCTGGCCGTGTCAAACTCTCCGAGTCCATCCCTGAACGGCTCTTGCTCTTGATATGGCCTCAAGAAAGCATTTCGTCTCCTCATGCTGTCGTACTGCGCAACTATCCGCTTGAACAGTGTCACGATACCTGTATGGTTTGAGAGCATCAGTCCAGAAACACGCGGCGTACTGGGACCGGTCAGATACGGCGATGTTCGCGAGAGTGCCACTTGTATCGACGCGGGGCCCCATGGGATGAAGGTAGCCAGTCTTCGCTCTCGAATACGGAGCAGTGATTTATGGACCTGCAAAGATTAGTGACAAACTCTTGATTCCTCCACGTCCTTCACTCACATCGGTCGGGTCTGCATCCCCCATGATAATATTCAGTATCGAAATGTAGCAACTGTTCTTGCCAGGGCTGACGCTGACCATGCGATTCTTTGGCTGCAACAGTCGCCGCATCACATCTAGCACTGTGGTTTTGCGCACTGTCTTTGCCGCTTCTACGTTGTCTCCTGTAAAAGGCGTGTAGCTCGTCTGCAAAAAGTGACATCTGGGTGTTGGTACTAAGCTTGCCACGATACCAGTCAGGTCATTGTGCATGTATCCGGGATACCTGAGTGTCATTGTGCTTGCGCTCATGACCGTGCTGACAAGCTGATTCGTTTGCTGAAAGGACGGCTCCTGAATGTGCAGCGTATCTGCTGCGATCCTCGAAAGAGCACCATTGTCGAGAACCATGACACAATCCGCATTCTGTGTAAGTCGTCTGAGCGACAAGAGCGAGTTGTAAGGATGCACCACCACGTCACCCGAGTTCTGTGTGTCCGGAAAGACCGAGTATGTCTGGATTAGCTTCTTCGGGAATCTGTCGTTCAGTCGCTCCAGTAGGTATGAGCCCAATCCTGATCCAGTACCGCCTGCGATTGAGTGAAGCAGCATGAATCCCTACATCCATCAGTTCGAGTGCCTCAACGCTGATGACGAAACCCACCTCAAGACTATCACTGCCGTCTGCCTCCCTGTCAATCATATCCAGCACATCATCTTGCACCTGCTCCCCCAACGAATATCCAGCAGCCCAGTTGTTGCCAGCTCCTGTGCCCTCCCTGTACACAAAGAAGTTCTCTGGATTGTAGATGTTCTTGTATTCCCCCGTCTGGATCCCATGAATCACGCGCGGCTCGAGATCCAGCAGAATCGCTCGTGGGATATATCGCGTGTCGTCAGATTGGTAGAAGAAAACATCTTTCCTATCACCGCCTTCTGTCGCAAAGTCTTCGAGGTTACCGTCCTTGTTGATGCCATGTTCTTGACATAATTGCTGCCAGAACTTGGAGCCCACTATCCGATCATGTCAGCCCCATGTACGTAAGGCTACGTTCAAGCGATTTCCTCCAGACGAGTTTGGAGAGAAGAGAGTCTGCGCATACCGCTATTACCGCACTGGCCGGCTTGTATCGTGATAATCTCTCTAGTAGTCTGTCAGACACGTTCACTGACGGCTCAAAGACGTTCTGCTGACCTTGGCATGCTTGCGCTGTATCATCGCTCGTGAGTGCATGCAGAGGTAGAGTGGTGGTTATCGGAAGACGCGTTCCCACGCGTTCAGTGTGATTCACAAGGTGGGGAGCTTTGCGGAGCCGCATCTCAGGTATAAATACATCATGCACTGTACGCACGCTCACAATTTTGCACACTGTCCAGAAAATACGAAAGACTTCTTTGATCGTTGTACTCATTTTAGGTTGTTTTTATATCCTGGTCCTGCGCTAATCGACCGAACCTTGTCTCATTTCTAAATTGGCCTTGCCTCGAACTGCCTCTTTGCGTAGTACATATACACTGATGCATACCTGTATCGGAAATACTTGCCCTTCCAGATGAACACTGCGGCAAAGGACAGGATGACCAGACCTATCGCTCCAATACAGTTGAACACATTTGGAATGCCGACCCTATCAATCCATCGAGGCATAGCAAAGACGAAGATTGTGCTGATTGTGTTGCGAAGAATCGTCACGGCAGTGAGAGCATCACCAACAATTTCTGCGGTATAGTCAATACTTGATCGAGCCCAGTGAATTCAGCTCTGCACTCACCATTGTATGCATCCAGGATGTAAGTCAAAGCCAAGGACATGATGGGTGCAGATCCGAAAAATGCAATTCCATATGCCACGGCGACCTGTGACCAGGGCTTGCCACCATCAAGAGCATAAGCAAACCACCAAGCCCCCGCAAGCTGAAAGGGTATGAATGGCAGGAAGACCCAGAAGCGCATCTCCGGCTCGTAAATTCCTTTGTTGCGCTTCGACATTTGGACGGCCACATAGTCGCTCAGAGGACCAACTACGATTGATCCAATAGTACTGCCAATGAAGGGAGCAAGAGACATCAAGCCAATCTGTCCAGCATCGAATGTGTATGGCGCGTCCAGCATGTACGTTGACACCGCGGTCGTCATGACAGTCGACCAAGCAGTGAGAATGCCGTAGACGAGAGCTGCGAAGAGGACGCCAGGGATGGTGAAGAGTATCATGAATGGCTGCCAGGAGTGTCTCAAGAAATGAGAGAATGGGCTCGCAGACGTGGTCGTGAAGCTCATCCTCTGCCAGTACGACTTTCGAGGAATGCCAGGGTCGATATCAATCGTGCTCATCTTCCTCAGCGCAGCCTCATCCATGGTGGTAGTATCCCTCGCTTCCTTCTGATCAGTCACAACAGAGGTATCCACAGGCTCTTCCGCACTATCCTTATCCTCTCCCATTCCCTTCTCTCCTCCCCCACTGCCATGGTCCGGCACCACCTCTTTCTCCTGCCCCTCAATCTCATGCAACACAAACTTCGTCTCCTCAAACCCAAACAAAAACATCACCACCTGTACGCCAAAGAAGATCGCGAACCACCACCAAACCCACCTCCACCCCATATCCAACGTCACAAACCCCGACGCCACCACCGCCAGATTCTGCCCAATATTCTGCACCCAAATATACCAAGCATTCATCCTCCCCCTCTCATGCACAAAATACACGTCCGCAATCGTCATCTGCACCAACACCTCACACAGCGCCCCCAACCAGCACTGCGTCGCATTGACCCCCCACCAATCCCCCACCGTCATCGTCTTGGCCGCCCAAACACTGATCGCGCACTGCAATACGCTACTCACCGTGTACACCGACCTGGCACCATATTTCAGCGCAAAGGGGATCAACATCGGCGCCCCGAGCGCGAGGGTGGCGCACCCAATCGCGTACGTGTCCGTCAGCGTCTTGTCGCTGAAGCCGAGCTCCGTGGCGAGCGGACCCCATGTGGGTGAGGTGGCGTTGACGAAGGCGAAGACCATCATGGCGTAGAAGCAGGCAAGGGAGAAGTTGAGGTGTTTTTGCCATTGGGGCCAGTTGAGGGGGTCGTTGGGGTTGCGGGTCGGGCGGGGTTGGAGGATGATGGTTGTGGAATTTTGAGTGGAGGAGGAGGAAGGGGGCAGGAGGGCTTGCAGGCGGATGGTGCCTGGTGGCCATTGGGGGTCGATGTCCATGGTGGTTGTGGGAGAGACGGTGATGGGAGAGAAGAGGGGAGATGGGCGTGAAGCAAGGGACCTACAGATGCAATATACATGGAGTCGACGCGAGCACAGTCGCAGAAAGAGTGACCAGCGTCATGCCGGAGGAGTTGTGGTATCTGCCGTTCACTTGCTATCATTGGTGCGAACAGTGGCTGCAAAGGCAGGTCATGCAAGCTTATCGCGACTGAACTGCGTGCCATAGTAAATTTAGTCGGGATGAGGAGGCATCGTCCAGACCGGCGCCAGATCAGCAGTCTAGCTACAAGTTTTAGTACAAGTATATCCATATCAATTTCCGTTACAGCCGGACCAGAGATAAGCGTTGATAGAGACCCTGCATAAACTCGGACGAGTCACGTGGCCATGATGCGGGGTTGTGCTGGGAGCTGCAACGTAGGAATTGTTCGTCGAGAATTGTACTTGTAATATTCCTGCTTATAGGTGTATAGAGTTATATGTCTCGAATACGCCATCCACTGCGCCCATGCCTGCATGGATTTCCTTTATCGTAGCTTCGTTATCGTCGTGTCGGTGAGCCTGCTCATTTCATGTCTACAGGCTGTGATGCGGTACCCATCTTATCCAGCTTCTTGATGTACAACGCGCCAAACACCATGGAGAAGAACCAAACTCGTAACGAGTCAAAGATGACCTTGAGTGACATGCTCTGCTCCGGTCGAGACTCGTCAAAGTCGTCGCAAACCTTCAAGAACTTCTCCGGATCGTCGGTGATCACACCATCAAGTTTTCTTCTTATGCACCAGTCCATTTTGTCCTCTGTGTTGACGGTCCATGCGAAAATCGGTCGCTCAGCCTCCTTGCAGTCGCGAATGAATCGGTTCCCTCCTGGTGCTTGCAACATAGGGCAAAGCATGTTGAAGCTGACGTTGGGCACTTTGAGGAATTGCCGTGCATAAGGTAAGCTGAAACCGATGTGTGATATCGGGAACCCAGGCAAGTACTTGTCGGCCAGAGGTAAGTATTTGAGCGCCCAGCATCCTAGCACTACCCGCTCCTTCCATGGTTTCGAAGACGGCGGGGGAACACTTTTGATGGTCTCGGCGATGAGGCGCATGATCTTGTCAGAGTCATTGTCGAGCTATACTCGATCAGTCTCTGGTCGGCCTTGATAGGTCGGATGGACAAACCTTGATGTCGAGCAAGACCCAAAGTTCTTCCAAGCCAGGTTGCGCCACATACTCCAGCAAGTCCTGCAGCCTCGGCATGGCTTGTTGGGGTTCGGCGATGGTGCGCTGCTTGCTGACATACGACCAGTCGCAATCGATAATCTTGTCTTCCTTCCCGAAACAACGTTTCAATGTGGCGTCGTGGGAGAGCACCACCACATCATCCTTTGTGATGTGGACGTCCGTCTCAATGGCGTGTGCCCCGACATCTACCGCTCCCTTGAAAGCCGCCATGGTATTCTCCGGGTACTTGGCCTTGAAACCTCGGTGTGCGATTGCTTGTGGCATATCATGTTGACCCTTGTCTGATAGTGCTCGAGCAAACGCGCCTGTTCATGATCAGCCCTGAGTCCGCAGATCCATTCGTCGTCGCGTACAAGATGGGAACGTGGTGTTCCGATGCAGAACCAGACCGTCTGCCATTTTCTCAACACCTGGCTGAGTGAATGGTGGCGGAGCGTGCAGATGGCGCAGGATTGGAGTGATAGAGAGCGCAAAAACCATGACAAGCAGGCGGGAGTACTGGATGATATTATACAAGGTTTGTAGGACAGCCAAAATACGGTAAATGACTACCAAACAGATCTGCGTGTGATCCGTTGGAGGTTAAAGCTAGAGCTTGAGTCTGCCACAGTTCGGATTCGAGGCTTCCGAGAGGGCTACGGGTGGAGCTAGAGGAAAACGGTCAAGGTCAAGAAGCGATTAGGATTAGGTCTACCACAGAAATGCAGTTCTGTGAGAGGCCCAGATGACAGCCAAAAGGATGAAGAAGCTCAACGAATGGGCACGTTTGATGGTAGATTCATCCGTTTTCCGGGAAAGAAACCAAAATGGTGTGGACGACTTTTTATGGCTTGAAACGACGCCATGATTCCCTTCTGCATGATAGAAGGGTTCTCGATCACCCCTCCAGTTTCCTCCAATTGCGGTCTTTGCTCGGAGGAAGCTTATCTGTTTTGAGATATGAAGATGCGTCTCGATCGCGCAGGGACCCATCGTGATCGAAGGGATTTTCCCAGCACGTGTCGGGTTGAAGTTTTGAATGAATAGCAAAGAGCGGTCACAGAAGCTTCGTCCTTTTCGACGTTGTAGACCTTGACGTAACCTCTCATTCCTCATGCACAACCGTTCCCCTTACCCAACGGCTAAGACTCGTCCGTCGTTCGCCGAGCTGCAGGATCAGCACACCACAGCCAGATGACGAAGGTGAAGGGTGGCCGAATTGTGGGGATAACCCAATGAGGCTGCCACACGACCAACTTTTTGCAAAAGGAGACAACGCACGAGCCCATGACTGGAGCAAATCAGGACTGTCTCCACCACTGGCATCTCCTTTTGGTGTAGCTTCTGGACAGGGGTACCGCATTAGGTCAGATGCACATCCGCTCAAAGTTTGACCAGAAGAGAGTCAAATACCGTTCATTTTTGGAGACTCTTCAACTTCTATATTTGAGGTCTCATACTCCACGTGCTCACACAGCGGCCTTGTCTTGCACGATGAGGCTCTGCCAATTCAGCCTCTGCCCTGCCCTCATGACGAGATCTGCGGCTTGTCCATGATAGTCAAACGTCCGACGTTGTAGTCCGCTTATGTCCGAAGCAAGGCGACTGCGCTTGGGCCATCGTTGTGATCAGCATATTGCATACGCTCCACTCCTACGCCAGCCACTGCTACATGTCAAGTGGTATCCCGGCCCACGAATCTGGTGTGGCTGCACTTTCTCTCCGACAATCTGGTCATGTTGTGGTCTGGCGGCACTTCTTGTGCTTGTTGCCAGGGGCCGTTGAGTATGCGGCAGTGCTGTTCGCGGGTCCTGCGCCTGCCCAATGTATCGTCGTGCGCTGTGCGTGCCGCTCATAGATAGTCCTTCTTCCTACTCGTCCTGGTGTACTGGTTCATGTGCCACTCAACGTCCGCGTCCTTGTTCTCCAATGTCCCCCCTCGAATTTCGAATAACCTCATCGTCATGCGAGGGCCAATTTCTGCCAACTCTACATTTTGCGAACTGGTCTTAACGAACGAGTGGTGCCGCACCTCAATACTGTCTTCGATGTTCCTGAAGGTGACAACACGATTTCCGACCTTTGCCGTAGCATCTCGAGGGGGAAACATGTGCTGTAGAATCCTAACCACCCTCTTCCCGAGCTTCGTGGTGAAGCCCTCGAATATAAGATGCGGATATGACTCGCTGACAGTGCCTCGAGCAGCGTTTGGTATGTCATGTCGCAGAACCACATTGTGGAGCGAGAAACTCGCGGTAGGTCCATGCGGAAAGTGTGATATGGTCATGGCTGTTGGTGTACCGCGATGCTCGTGTAGGAGAATCACATCGTTGAGACCGCTACTAATGGCGCTCTGAACTAGATCCGGTAGAACATAGTTTCCTCGATTCAAGCGTATGCTCGTGGGTAAAAGTAGTCGTATCTCTTTCGCGAACCCGGAAAGTCTTGAACTGGGATCGCGACTTGTCGTGACCAGTACTCGTGGGTCAATCACCCCTGATAGCATGGCATATTCATCATCTAGCTCCAGCTCTTCCTCCAGGCTCTTCTCATCCTTGGCCTCATCATACTTGAAGTCCTTTCGTAGTTCCTTATCGTTCGCAATCGACGGGTCCAAAGGTTTGCCTGTCGCGAGTGATTGCTTCAGTTTCGCACGTTTGTCGGCGATTTCGGCATTCCGCAGTGTGAGCGCTCGTCGGTAGAGATAATCTCTCCTTTCGCGAGCCCGTCGCCGAATCATGTTGTGTTGAGTGGAATAACGACCTCTGGAAGATTGACGGCGAACTTTTTTTAGCCGCAGCTCGGAGGGGCAGGCTTGGCATGCGACTTCAAGAAGTGACAGGGTCTCAAGTTGCACACGAACAGCGCTGTCTCTTGTTCCTTTGAACACCGATCACAAGTCACACTCTTTTCGAGAATTATCAGCTAAGAAACAGGGTCGCATGGTAGTGGAAAAGATATCAAGACGCTCTACTTTTCCTCGTCCCCCTCCGGCTGGTCCGTTCTCGCATCACTAACTCCCCTCACAAATTTCGCCTCGATCCCTGCGGCAAAACTAAACACTCGCATTGCGATCCGGTGTGATTGAACGGCATGGAGGGTGCATTCACGCATGTCGGCAATCATCTGATTTCTGATTCAGCTTCCGCTATCAACGCCGGCGATGATCTTTCCACCATCGACGCCGACGAGAGCGCTCTCGATCGCGAATATGGACGGGGCAATATCTCTGGTGGACCCATGAGAAGAAGAGCTGGAGACGATGATGAGCTGGATGAGGAAGATGATCTTGAGAGTCTCGCCAGCGCTGCAGTCAATGGTGGAGATGGCGGCCTTGCGCCGAAGCAGGAAGAGGTTGAGTTGCCTCCTCATGCATGCGCGTAGGTTGATAGGATGGGAACAGCTGGGAGATGGTTCTGACAATATGCAGGTACTGCGGCATTCACAACGAAAGCAGTGTGGTTAAGTGTTTATCTTGCAACAAGTGGTTCTGCAGCGCTCGCGGTAACACATCTTCCTCTCACATTATCAACCACCTGGTCCGCGCTCGCCACAAGGAGGTCACCTTGCACCCAGCTTCGAAGCTCGGAGACACTGTGCTGGAATGTTACAATTGTGGTACGAAGAATGTTTTCCTTCTCGGCTTCATCCCTGCCAAATCTGATACCGTGGTGGTTCTGCTCTGCCGTCAACCATGCGCTGCTATGCCATCGTCCAAGGACATGAACTGGGATACTTCACGTTGGCAGCCTCTCATAGAGGATCGATCTTTCTTGCCATGGCTTGTGGCTGCTCCTTCGGATCAGGAACAGATGCGTGCCCGACACCTCCCACCTCAGATTATTGCCAAGCTCGAAGAGATGTGGAAGGACAATGCGAACGCCACGATTGCAGACCTGGAAAAGGGCGCCGGTGTCGATGATGAGCCAGCGGCCGTTCTTCTGCGCTACGATGACGCCTACCAGTATCAGAACGTTTTCGGACCTCTTGTCAAGATCGAAGCCGACTACGATCGCAAGCTCAAAGAATCTCAATCTCAAGATGGGCTCATCGTTCGCTGGGACTTTGGTCTGAACAACAAACACTTGGCTAGTTTCGTTCTGCCAAAGCTCGAATTGGGCGATGTCAAGCTTGCAGTTGGCGACGAGATGCGCATCCGATACACTGGCGAGCTTCGCCCACACTGGGAAGGTGTCGGCTATGTCATCAAGATTCCCAACAATCAGTCTGATGAGGTCACGATCGAGTTACGCGCAAAGGGCGATCACAAATCAGTGCCTACTGAATGTACGCACAACTTCAATGCCGACTATGTCTGGAAGGCCACCTCGTTTGACCGCATGCAGCACGCCATGAAGACCTTTGCTGTGGACGAGCTAAGTGTTTCTGGCTACATATTCCACCGTCTCCTTGGTCATGAGGTTGCAGCTGCGCCCATGAAGACGCAAATGCCGCGCAAGTTCAGTGTACCTGGTCTTCCTGAACTCAATGGCAGCCAAATCAATGCCGTCAAGAGTGTCCTGCAAAAGCCCCTGAGCTTGATTCAGGGTCCTCCCGGCACAGGCAAGACTGTCACTTCTGCGACCATCATCTACCATCTCGCCAAGGTCAACGGCGGGCAGGTCCTTGTGTGCGCGCCATCCAACGTTGCCGTCGATCAGCTTTGCGAGCGCATCCACCGTACTGGGCTCAAGACTGTTCGTGTGACCGCCAAGTCTCGCGAAGATGTCGAGTCGCCTGTTGGCTTCCTCTCTCTGCACGAGCAAGTTCGCATGAATGACACCAACGTGGAGCTTAACAAGCTCACACAGCTCAAGACCGAATTGGGTGAGCTGTCAAGCCAGGACGAGAAAAAGTACAAATCTCTGGTTCGTAATGCTGAGCGCGAAATCCTCACCGCAGCCGACGTCATCTGCTGCACCTGTGTCGGTGCTGGAGACCCTCGCTTGGCCAAGCTCAAGTTTCGCACTGTCCTAATCGACGAATCTACGCAGTCGGCTGAGCCAGAGTGCATGATTCCTCTGGTCCTTGGATGCAAGCAGGTCGTTCTCGTTGGTGATCACCAACAGCTTGGACCTGTCATCATGAACAAGAAAGCAGCAAAGGCAGGTCTCAACCAATCTCTCTTCGAGCGTCTAGTCATCCTCGGATGTGCACCAATCCGTCTGCAAGTGCAGTACCGTATGCACCCCTGTCTCTCTGAGTTCCCATCCAACATGTTCTATGAAGGGTCGCTCCAGAACGGCGTCACCATGCAGCAGCGCATTCGCCGCGATGTCGACTTTCCCTGGCCTGTCGTTGACTCACCAATGATGTTCTGGTCTAACCTTGGCAATGAGGAGATTTCAGCTAGCGGCACTTCCTACCTCAATCGTACTGAGGCGCAAAACGTCGAGAAGATCGTCACTCGCTTCTTCAAGGCTGGCGTTCAGCCTCAGGACATCGGTATCATCACGCCATATGAAGGACAGCGCTCATACGTGGTCAGCTCCATGCAAGCTACCGGCACTTTCAAGAAGGAGTACTACAAGGAGGTTGAGGTGGCCAGCGTTGACGCTTTCCAAGGACGTGAGAAGGACTTTATCGTGCTATCTTGTGTTCGATCCAACGACCACCAGGGCATTGGTTTCTTGTCTGATCCACGCCGTCTCAATGTCGCTCTGACTCGTGCCAAATATGGTTTGGTAATTTTGGGTAATCCGAAGGTGCTGTCCAAACATCCTTTGTGGCACTATCTTCTACTGCACTTCAAGGAGCGCAACTGCCTCGTCGAGGGACCTCTGAGCAACTTGCAGGTCTCTCTTCTTCAATTCTCCCGACCAAAGGCTAGCTATCGCGGACCTCAGCGGTACCAGATGGCATATCAGCATGCTAACAATATGGCTTCGTCAGGCGGAGGTCGTCCTCATGGCGGTGGCCGTGAGGGGTACAATGACAACGGAAGTATCATGGGCTACATTCCTGATGATGTCTCATCCGTCCACTCGTCTTCTCTCGGAGGCGCAGCACTTCCGAGCACAAGTGGCTATCCCTCCACTTTCCGCAATTTCCAGCGAGAACAGTGGCCGACTCTCCCTGGACGGGACGGACATGCTGGACAGCGGGGCAAGGACACTGAGAGTGTGGCTGGCGAGTCTAACGCTGGCACCGAGATTACCGATGTCACCACAAATGGTGCTGGCGTCAAGAACGGTGTCGGTCAAGGTGGAGTGAGTCTCGCGGGGCTTGGCGCCGGTGACTTTGGCAGACAGACAAGTCTCAGCCAGAGCGATAGGCTGAAGAGATATGTCGAAGGTGGACCAATGACGGGTAACAGATCTGGACTGGACGACGATGCTAGGAGTATCAGTACCGCCTTCGCAAGCCAGGTCGGACTGGGAGGATACGACTGATTGATGGATCCGCAACGGATTGTGTTCCGACGAAGTCAATTATCGACTATCACTTTGTTTTCCCAAAGCATCATTATGCTCGGGACTGCCAACTATCAGCCCACCGCTGAGCTCCTGTGGCACCGAGGCCAAGCACCATGCGAGCCCCTGTTGACATGGTAGGTCAGTCCACACCAACAGGCTATGCTGTACGAAATCGGCACTTCGCAAAGGCTTTTTACACGATCAAGCAGGTCAAGCTCCAATAGCTTTCGGGTGATCGTATGCAATATCCACCTGCGTCAGACAGTCTGCCGTCGACGTGACAGCTACGCATATGCTGCTTACAGCAGACGACCTCGCGCTGCACCGCTTTCTCCAAGGCTTGATCGAGGCAGCAACATTCCAAAACCGAAAAAATCATACTATTGAATCCGCACTCTGCTTCTGTCCTGAACACGATGGCTAGTCCTAGCCTATCTGAGTTCACCACACTCACTTTAGTCACTCATTCAGCAATCAATGCCTTTTTGGCTAAGAGCAGGTCAGCAGACATTGCTCAATACACTCTTTAGCTAGAAGATCAACCAAATGCGTTCGCGGCCGTATTGTCGAACTGTGCCAAGGTGATGTGGCCTGACTTGCATATAATATAACTAGCTGCCTAGCATATTAAGCTGAACCCAGTCTTTACGGACGAAGAGGCTTGTTGGCCGGAGAGCGACGGCACCGCCAAGCTGTCTCCCACTGTGCCACCAAGCGTCATCCCGGACGAGGCTTAGAAAGTAGCGCCGTTCTGTCATTGTACATTTTTGCTTTCGGCATTGCGCAGCCATCCGAGCTGACATTATCACACCATCTCTGCCCATACCGACCTATACTTTGACCTCTTCCATTCCTCGGACGTTGATCACATACTCGCAACGACATTTCAATCCAAAGGTGACGTCTTCTGCCGCATCCCCCGCGCCCGCACGAGCTCTTCCTTCCGCCGCACCTCAGCCGTTGCGCCGCACCGTGCGAGAAAAGTAAACTCCGCTTGCGCCGGAATTTCAGGATGTCGTACAATCAATATCAAGGCTACGGAGGGAACCCGTATGGCGACTCCAACAACAGCGGAGGAGGATATGGCGCGAACCCGTATGGTGACGCCGAGCAAGGATACGGCCAACAGAACCCGTACGGCGGTAGACAGCAGAATACCTATGGCGGCCCAGAATACGATTCCGTAAGTCGCATCTACCTCTCCCCCATCTATACTCAGCGACTAACACCGGCAGCAACTCGCCCAACAGACCAATGACACAGACAATGGCCACGTCCTCCAACCCAACGGCATCCAACCACCCTCCCAAGGCCCCACGACCCTCTCCCAATCCGACTTCCTCTCCCGCGTCGAAGCCGCCAAAGCGGACATCCGCACCCTAACCTCGCAAATCTCCTCCATCGCCAGCGCACACCAACGCGTGCTCTCCTCCCCGGACTCCTCCGCCTCCGCCTCCCTCGAGTCCCTCATAACCCAAACGCAGGTCCTCAACACCAGCATCAAAGACCAAATCAAGTTCCTCGAGACCGACAACGCGCGGTCTGCGCAACAGAATGGCGGGGTCAAGAACAGCATGAAGGCGAGCCAGGTGGAGAGTCTCAAGGGGAGTTTCAGGAGACAGTTGCAGGATTTCACGAAGGAGGAGGCGGATTACGAGGGGCGGTATAGGGAGCAGATCGCGAGGCAGTATAGGATTGTGAACCCGGATGCGAGTGAGGCGGAGGTGAGGGAGGCGCAGAACGCGAATTGGGGTGATGAGGGGGTGTTTCAGACTGCTGTGAGTCCTTTTCTTTTCTTTACCTGCTTGCTTGGAATGACTAGATTGGAGAGTGCAATATGAGTTGTGGCATGGAGTTGACTTATGCGCGATTGGTGAGGGACTTTGTTGACAGGATATAGCTCAAGACGAACCGCACAGCCACCGCCTCCACCGTGCTCGGCGCAGTGCGCGCCCGCCACGCTGACATCCAGCGCATCGAAAAGACAATGCAGGAGCTGGCGCAACTCATGGAACTTTTGGCGCAAGAGGTCGTGGTGCAGGAGCCCGCTGTCATGGAAGCGGAGCGACATGCCGAGGCGGTCAAGACGGACGTCGAGGGCGGGAACGTGCAGTTGGGCAAGGCGGAGGAGAGCGCGCGGAGGGCGAGGAAGCTCAAGTGGTGGTGTTTCTGGATCGTGGTGATCATCGTGCTCGTCCTGGCGTTGGTGCTAGGGTTGGTGTTTGGGTTGCAGAATAGGGCGAGGCAGACGGCGACGGGTGGGGCGAGGAGGAGGTTGATGTAGACTTTGGTTATCGCGCGGGGATGAAGCTTGAGGAATGGAAGGATGACGGGAAAAGGGAAGGAAGATACCAAAGTCACTCGCTTGTGGCGACGATAGCAAGGAATGTATGTAACGGGGAGGTAATAATGTAATACCACTTTTTCCATCCGACACCATGCACAACGGCGTGCTAGACAGTCACGCAAGCGCAGAGAGGAATGACAGGATGAAGTAGTGTTGATTCTTCATACAGAAATTAGTCCGCTAGGCGAACGAGGTGCGATAAGTGCTTCCCTCATGGTATCTCCTCCTCTCAATAATAAAAAACCAAGTAAGCAGGGTGTCCGTAATCCCACTCAATCCATCCTGCAACACCCGAAAATCAAACGCCGTCCCAATTGCCATAACCATTACGTCGTTAAATAGCATGCCTCGCCATGCCGCTGTGCCCCTGATAGGCAGCGCTATGCGTGAATACTCCTGAACATGAACCAGAACCGTAAACGAAATCGTCGACACTACAATTCGCATTCGCCAAAGTCTCGCATCAGACACGCCATCTGTGCCCGTTTTGCTGCCTCCGCGACGAGGTTGAGGTTGTTCAAGAACGGCGCTGTCTCGGGCACGCCGCCACTTTGTCCTCCTCGCTGGCCCATGAACGATTGCTGTTGCGGCGATGGCTGTTGCTCGACTTGTTGCGCTTGCATCTGTAACGAAGCAAAGTAGTGCGCTTGGTTGGTCTGGCTTGGGGAGGGGAGCGGGGCGGAGAAGCGTTGCTGGAACTGGCCTTCTTGTGATTGCATTGGGGAGGTGGAGGCGGAGATGTTGGTATTGAGAGATGATATCGAGGAGAGGGAAGAGGAGCTCTGGAAGGCTGACGAGTTGCCTGATCGTGGGAGCGCCATCGGTTGTGATTGTGGGTAGGATGGTCGTTGAGCTTCTGCTAGTCGTGCGGAGCGGCGAGTCACACGAGGATCCATTGCGAAGATATGTGGTTGTGAGGTTGTTTTGCGACGACGAGAAGAGATTTGTCGTGTAAAGTTGAATGACGATGTTTCAAAGGTGTAGAAGGCTCGTTATTCCCGTATTTGTTGTACAGCTTTGACTCACTTGATTCCGGGATTTGACGTGAAAGTTTACCGTCGGGCTGGAGGTGGAAAAGTCGCTCGAAAAATGGTGCAAGGGCTGAGGAGATCCAAGAGAGATGTAAGATATCAGGCAAGGCAACGATAAAAAGTCCGTCACGAGAACGTTTGTCGTGCGACAGCCAGGAGTAAGTCGACTAGTGATCGTCCGCGATTGTAGGATCGGCCGATGGTGCGTGGGATGAGTGGACGAGAGGCTGCAGATGTTTGGCTAAAGTATCTTTGTAGATGTGCCGAGGAGGAAATGGGCTGTCCGACAAAACGGTTCTTGACGCGATATTGGTCAGAGTACGGTCGGGCGATCGACGAGTGAGAAATGGCTTGAGCTGAGCGTTTGGAGAGCCTGTTGGAGTAGTGTGACCGGGGATGTACAGGGGGAGCCTTGGATCCGTGAGATGGTGGGATGCGGGCTCGTTATATGAAAGGCTGTCCTCGTCTGGGGAATCCGGGGGAATGGCCTGGAGTATGCAAGGTCGATCCGTGTCTGGTCGAAACAAAAGCAAGGACTGTGTCTGATGTCGATGATGAGACTTGAGAGATCAAATGCCGAGCAGAGGGGGAATTGAGGTGGAAGCCAAAGATATTTGGGGGATGATGCAACGATTTGAACACGGCCCGACTTGAGTACGGGCGAAGTTTAACGCGAGCGTGGAGAAATGGCACCGTCCTGTCGTTATCACAAGCCGAGGGAAATCAGCCAAAACTCTGCGACTCTGCCGGAAAAAAGCCACACATGCACTCTGAACCGTACAACTGCATGCTTTCTCCTGGCGTTTCGTGCAACCCCCACACGGAAGAACTGGACACAAGGCCTTCGATTTGCGGAATGACAGCTAGCACGAGCTTCTGGCACGCAAATCGTGCAAAAAGTATTGCTGGAATGGTGATAGCCGAGCATCATCTGTCATGGTGACAGGACAGACCGTTTTGCTTGTTTGCCAGGTCCCCAGCCAGTCCTTTTCCTTGGTCCTGCCCGGCTTGTCCCGACACAGTAGTCCGTTGGGGAAAAGAGAACAGCCGTGAACGACGTCAAGAGTCATCACTTTCTGAAGTTCTTGTGATCGCAAAGGTACCCATGTACCTCTCAGAAAAGCATCAGCTGCATGAACGGCAGGAGAAGATCTCGATGCCGCATCCCCTTCTACCATACCACTATCCCTGCTCCCCGTCGCATCGATGAGATCTGTCAAACATCCATCTTCCCCCCAGGTTGATTCGGACAGTCTTCGGAATTAGGCAGAATCCAAGCTCACACACATTCAGGGCCCTGCGGAGAAGGGCCCAGCGTTCCGCACGTTCGGTATCTGCGAGCGGTTGGTGGGAATTCAGGCCCAGCTCTGATTTTGCATGTGACGCGAGATCCAGGAGCCTGTTGCAGAGTCTGGCCTCCCACGTTTCGTCTCTCCACATCCAGCCCCGGTGGCCCTGAGTCCCCCATCGGAGCCCTATCTGAGGTGGGTTTCCCGCAAGATTGGAGAAAGTAGAATGCCAGATTGCGTGCATTCGGACTCCCCTCGGTTCCTCGGTTGAGCTATTCCGATGCAAGATTTGTTGATGTTGCGATGGCCGAAGTAAATAGAGACGCTCGTTGCTACTTGGAGCAGGCTTGATCTATGGAGAGTTTGTGATGTTTTCGTAATTGTGTGCTTTTGCTCCCGCCTGGTGCCATGGTCTCGTCATCTCTCTGCGCCGTACACGAGCAGGTGCAGAGACGGAGGCTATCCAGAAGCAGTCCGGAGGGGGTCGCTCGTGTCTGAGATGACCACATCTCAACATTCCATGATCATTCTGAAGATCAGACTCTCCCGCCTCAAGCGACATTGCGAGATGCGTTCCAATTGTGGTTGATTCGCAAGATAGAGATTTGATGGCATTCCGGCTAAATTCAAGTCCATCAATCCCCTGCATCGTTCACTCGCTTTTCTCCACTCATCTAAGCATCATCAAAACTCTCCTCCCTCAACAACACTTTGTTTGGCCCCTCGCTGCAGAGTCACTTCATCTCGATTGCCAACGAAGACATTTTGAAATGGTCTGACTTGGACCATTTCACCCTGCACCGGCGGGTGTTGCTCCATGCCCAACTCAAGTGGATCTGGCAAAGTGGACTGCCATCTCCGGATGCGAGAATCACTTACTCTAGGCGAACCCCGGAACTCGTCTGCCTCTTCTCTATCTATATAGAGATCGAGTATAGACCAACTACTTGGTGCCGTTGGAGACGCAGGGCCAATCTCACTGCCGTGGGATGACTTGAGTTTATTAAGAACCGTATTGTGTTCATCCGGTCTGGGTGGCCTAGGCGGTGGACCTCTTCGCCGGGTATTCTCAGCAACGTCTGGCTTCACCACTGCATGCGCTTGCGCTGGGTGTATAGCGCTGGTCGCAAGGGAAGGTCTAGACCGGATCCGAGATACTTGTCGTTGCAGGAAGTGCTTGAGTGGGTTTGGCACAGCAGGGTCGTCCTTTGAGGGAAGATCCGTCCTTAATTTGCTCAAGCATGGCAATGCTGATGATGACCGACCATGCCCCGATCGCAAGTGAGGTCTCTCGCTCGTGGCGGGTGCTGGTGAAACACAATTGACCTCGCCTGTCGTTGGTTGTATGTTTGCATCCGACGCTGATCGAGGTGGCGACAGCCGCCTCTGTATCTGAATACTCTGTCTACTCCTCGACTTTTGGCTGTCAAGCTTATTCATCAGATCCGTTGTTGATGGCGATCGAGCAGGTGGATGAAAGACGAGATCACCAGGGAAATCATGAGGTAGGTCAATGCTGTTGTCTTCATTGGAACGTCCCATGATTCGTTGGAAAAGCTCGTGTCCTGCAATTTGCTCGTTCTCAAGAACATGATCGAGCTCCAAGTCGTAATCAAGTCCCATGTCACGGTGTCTTATCACAATCCTTCCTGGCTTGAATCTTTTTCGACAGTTGCGAAAGGCAAGCCGGGCTTCCTCGAAGGCTTGCCTATGGAAGGCTGTCACGCCATGTAAGTAATGTGGAAGAACTTGGTCATCGCTATACGTCGATGCTGCAAGCCAGAGCTGCTGTGCTTGACCGATAAGTCCCGCGTGCAGGGCTGCGATGCCTGCATTTGTGAGCAGGACTGATTTGAGTAGCAGATTTGATGTCTGTCTTGCGCAGTCGTGGTACAGATTGTGAGCTGTATAAAAGTTTTCGTTGCTGAAGAGGAGATCCGCATGCTCCCAGATGTCACACAGCTCGGTAAAGTCGAGGTCTAAAGTGGTCGATTCTGATAACGAATCGAATTGCGAATGGCTGTGTCTTTCATTGTCCTTCTCATATTGGGGGTCAATGTTGGATCGCTGCGGATTCATGGTGCCAGATCTCAGTCGAATCGGATGTACTGTAGCCGTACGCAAGATGAGGTCTCGAAGTAATCAGATGATGGTCGAGTGTAGGAACAGTGCCGGTCGGAGTACTCTGATACCGTATTTCCCTTGAGAGCAGCAACAGTTATCAAGTAACGATTGTCCGTATGGCTGTCAATAGGGGCCAGGGACAATAGTAGTGTCGCACACATGTACCTACAATAGCTACTGCACATGAAGGATCATGGCCATCTCGTATGGAGCCACGACCTTGTCCTCGAGCTCGGAGAAGTTCGTGAACCCATGTGCGACAAATACCTCGTGGTAATCCATCCAGTCATTTCGCGGTCCCAACCAGATCACTTTCTCGAGAGTTTGTGATACATGAGCTTCAAGATAGCTTGCGAGCAGGCGCGGCTCACGAGGATACACAAACATCCATGCTGAAGCGTGTGATGCTCCAGAGAAAATAGCCCACGTGCCTGGGACAGTATCAAAGGCATGGGACGGCAGGTATTTACCCATCGATACATCGACCTCGACACCTATCAATGGGAGAGAGTCTTCAGAAGCTTGTATGAGAAGACCCTCCAGCAGGCCGCTACCACATCCGATGGAGATGGTCACCTTTGGGGCCGCTGGTAGCACGTCCAGTAAATGCCGTACAAGCGGACCACTGACGGCCAGACAGTAGTCGGAGAAGTGTCTAGGCGTGTCTGATAGTCCTGGCAAGTTCATTGAGACGTTGAGATGGATCTCCAGATGTCTCTGAGATGATGTGCCGGTGCCAAGTCGATTTGAAGATGTCAAAAGTCCAGAAGGTCTATACCACCCGTCTGTGCACGGACCCCCAAACCACCAAGGTTACGCCGTTCAAACTATTGAGAGACATGGTAGCTGACGTCTACCGCTTCTTGCTTTATTGCTCCGAATAGTCCGACAATACTTTTATTCTGGACAGCTCTCGTATGGCTACACCAGCCACTCAGAAATATTCCTCAAACTATTGACACGGCACGTCGCTTCCTTGCAACAACTAATCTGTCCAACGGTGCCCCTGCTTGCATTTCCTGGTTCCAGCCCATGGCATAGGTTTGGGCCCTGCGAACACTTGAGGGGCTCCGCAACACCACTGCAACTGCGATTCTACATATCTCCTTGATTCTTGCTTGCCTCTGTGGATTTGCTTGGACTGTTTCTCGGCTTGCGGATCTCGTAGCACAATATGACGGCAACCTACTCTCCGGCGCAGATGAGTGGGTTTGGAGGTTCACCATGGGATAGAGCGGTCCCCGCACAGAACGATGTTGGTCCGAAGTTGGCACTAGAGGGGTTTCAGTCTGACGTGTTGACAGGACGCTGACCAGAGTTACAATGCACCGCGCGAGCAATTCCGATCACTCAAAAGTCACCAAAACTCGGAGTACTACCATACCGGCTTTGACTCGAAGCGATCGTCGTCTGGGCGTGGGAGTTTGAGCTCGGATTCTGGAAGGAAGAGATCAATAGGATCGGGCATGAACGAGGAAATGGTGGACGACTCCGCATGGATACACCGAGACAAGCTCGCACAGATTGAGACTCAAGAGATGCAAGAGGCAGGTCTACGGGTACGAAGGATAAGCTCAAGATCTGCCAGGTCTCGAAGCAGGTCTGCCACAAGGACAGCAAGTCGTAATAGCGAGAGGCGTGGCAGAGACTCCAATCAACCGGCTACCAGGAGCCAGAGCGATGCAGGCCTGAACTCGACCGGGGTGCACAATTACGACGACATGCACGACCTGACAGTCCCGCCTGTACCGATCGACTCGGAGAGTTACAGTCGGCATAATAGCGGGCTGATCGAGACGAGCGGCTTTGGCTTTGAGGATGTACCTAACCAGTCGCCCCGAATCCGATCGTCAAGCAGACCAGGCACATCCCGTATTCCTGTCTCCCGCAACAGCCCGGCGCCGCTGTCGACTGCGGTCCTTGAGCGTGACTCCCCCCTCAACAGAAGCCGCAACGGTAGTCTCGCACTCAGCTCCTCTCCGGAGGTGACGCAGAAGCCAAAGATGCACCGGCCACGCAGCCAAAGTCTCGGCAGCCACCAAATGCTGGAGGAAGCTGGCATTTCAGAGGCTAAAGCGCCACGTTCGCGGCCTGTTAGTATGCATCTCACTAACTCTCCACTTGTCAACAACGACTCAACTAGCTCCTCGCCAAAGATCCCGAAATCTCCCCAGCCTGGAGCTCTCAATTCAAAGAAGGCTACTCATACACGCAACGCCTCGACCACCAAGCCTCGTGTTGTCTCCGGCTCGTCCATGAAAGACTCGCCTTCTTCTAGACCCAAATCCTCGCACGCTCCTCCTCGACCCATTCATCGTCCTGAAGGAGAAGCTCCATGGATCGCGACCATGTACAAACCAGATCCCATGCTTCCTCCCGACCAACAGCTACTCCCCACCCACGCGAAGAAGCTCATGCAAGAGCGCTGGGAAGCAGAAGGCGCCTCAAGTGACGTCTTTGACAAGGACTTTAAACCACTCCGAGAAATGACGATCCCACCCGCCAAGCCCAAGTTGAAGAAACAAGTCTCCTTCGACGGCAGCGAACCCCACATCATCCCCAACAAAGTCAGCGAAGACGACGGCGAACGCTTCCCAGCCGCCTGGACGCCCACGACCGACCCCATCGAAGCACGCATGGGCAAGAACAACCGGCTCAGCATGGCGTTTAATCCGGCCGGCGACGCGAGCGTGGGCAAGAGCAACCGCCTCAGCATGGTGTACAACAACAACGGTCCCGCATCGCCGGGCAGGAATGTCACTCGACCCAACGTGGCGCTCAACCCCGTAGGCGACGCTACCGTGGCCACGGTGGGGGAGAACAAGAAGAACAACCGCACCAGCGTGTATAGACTGCAGACTACTCGTGCATTACCCAGGGAAGACAGAGTCAGGGAGCAAGCGCAGGGCGTGGCGGAACTGGAGGCGCATGGTGCGCACCCGCAGCTGCAGCCACCGAGGCATCAACCCCAAGATCCGGAGAAGAAAGAGGAGCAGGAGGAGAAGGTTGTGCACAAGGTTGATCTGGAGGGATTGAGGAGGCAGAAGAAGGAGGAGAAGGAGAAGGAAGAGAAGGAGGCGGGGTGCTGTGCTTGTGTGATCATGTAGATATTTCTCTCTCTCCAGCCGCGTTGTTCGGTGCAATTGTCACAGGGAGTGGGTTAGCGTAGGCGTTTTGTTCCATTGTCTCTGTTAGGACAGAAGAATAGTTTATAGTGCATAGTGCATACCTTCGCTTCAACCACAATATATGTTGGACCCTTGCACCCGATTCAGAACATGGCTTGATGAATCATGCATTTCAGTATTCTACTCAATGATTCAGACCCAAAAGCCCATCGTGTGCTTGACCCATTACCTTCCAAACTCCCCGCTAAAACCCAACACTCATCACAAACCCCCTCAGACCCCCAGCGCAACCTCCTTCCTTGCCCTCCCAACATCATCCCACTTCCCCTCATCCTCCCCCTTCGTCCCAATCGCCTCCCCATTCCCCGTGCCCCCATCAGGCCTCACCCCCTCGACCCTCTTCACCCTCTTCCCCTGGACAAACATCGTCACGCCCCCTACGCCCGCGATGCCACACGCCAACGCGACGAACAACCCCGTGCTCCACGACGGGCGATCGTACCGGTTCAGTCCCCACATGAAACCGCACAGGCACGCTTGGAAAAAGGTGTTCCAGACGTTGCACCAGATGACGAAGTCCAGGAGCCAGAGACGGGTGGGCTGGGCGCGGACGCCGGTGAGGGGGGGTTGGGGCGTTTTGGACAGGGGGAGGGGAAGGCGCGGGTCGGATGCTTCGGCCGCGGCGCCGGTTTCGACGCCGAGCTCGATGTCGGTGTGGCGGTTTTTGGCGTCGGGGGAGAGGGAGGAGAGGTAGGCTGTGGAGGAGAGCTCGTCCAGCGTGTCGCTGCCGGGCAGCCGGAACCAGCCGCTGTTGATACCCGCGAGACGACGGAGGTAGTGCTCTTCTTTGAGCAGGCGCCAGCGCAGGTTGAAGTACAGGTCGCGGAAGCGCCAGGGGATGAGGCCAAAGCCGGTGACGCAGAAGAGGCCATTGAGGATCTGAGATGTGATTTCGATCCAGATGCGGCGTGGGGAGTTGATGTCGTTGCAGCCGTTGAATTGGTTCTCGGGGCTGTTCTGAGAGCACATGGCGGGGGCGGCGTTGAGGAGGATCAGGAAGAGCATGCCGCCCCAAGCGACTACGTTGAGGCCGTAGATGGTGACGAGGAAGCCGAAGGGGGTGATGAACCATTTCCAGAATGCTTTGAGAGCGATGGCGGTGGATTTTGTCCAGGGAACTTTTGGGGGCTCGATGAAGCCGTTCGGGATGGTGTTCTTGCGGGCTTGAAGGGGTTGAGGCATCATGGACGGCGAATGTGATTCGACGGGAGAGATCTCTTCTGATACTGATTTCCTTCTCGCTTGTGTTGAAGAACTGGTTGTGGGTATTGATCGGGTTGTGTCGTCCTCTGCTTGTATTGTTTGCTTCTCCGCGGTTGTCATGTCAGGAAATGGTTCTGCGCTTCCATCTGGTGCAGCATCCCTTTCTTCTGGGACGGTCGGACTGCCTGCTCCCTTGTAGCTGAATCTACCGAGTAGAGTGGATGATGGCCGCCGTCCTGGAGCGGTTTGTTGTTGTGAATCCTGCTCGTTGCTGTGCTCTTTCTGCGCTTTGCTGTCCCACCCGTCGGAACCAAAGGATCCTCTTCTTATGTCGCTAATTGTCGGCGCCATAGATGTAGCAGCCGCCGTGGCCGCCATAAAACCCAGAGGCACATTTGAATCCATCATGCGGTTGCTGGCAGCCCTCACTGATCGAGTTGCGGATTGTATCGAAGATGCAGTGCCTGATCGTGGTCGAGGCGAATTTGATTGTGAAGCCATTGTGTCGCGGATGTCGCAACCAATGTAGACAGATGAAGGAACACCGATTGATCAAGATTTCCAGCCAAGTTCTTCTCGACCCCAGTCGTTTCGCAGTTGTCCAAATCCTGGCCAGGCGACGCTTTGGATGAAGTCACAGTTGTACTAGCGTGTGCTGCGGCCGTCGTTCATGCTTGTTTTTCGCACATCAGGGTTTGTTGATTGCATGCAGGGTCGATGAAGAGGACTGAGACGAATTGCTGCGCGAAAGAATGTCGACAGTCGTTGTAGTTGCAGTCAAAACGGAAGGATGGTCATCGTTTGGTTGCTGACCATCCACTTAAGAACGGTTCTCGGTGTTCGCTGGATACACACTCAATCTGCCCGCGGAGAGAAGAGAGTCCTCACCCGACCGACCAAAACAGGGTCGTCCCAGGTCCATTTTTCGTACATGGTCCAATCAAGAAGCGTTGTTCCCGGCTGCTCCTCGTTCATGTCCAATTAAGCTCAGGAGCCGTTGGCTGCGGCAATCCGTCAAAGCTCCGGCCGCCGATCAGTCATTCTTCACAAAAAAGTGAATCAGCAGCCAGATGGAGATCCGCGTATGCTGATATTGTATGCACAAACAAGACCAGCTATTAAGCCGCAATTCCCTCGTCAATCAGCCATGGGCGCCACGGAGCTGGATTTTAGCACTTTGCCACCTCCATCTGCGCTACAATCATATATACAAGCAAATACTACTTCTGCCTCACCACATGCGGATCACCTTCAACACCTTACCCTGCAAATATGTCATAATCTACAGTATCAACACAATTGGACCGACCTCACAATCCACCACTATGCTCCCACGACTAGTTTATCGGCAATCACAGGCAAACGAAAACGCACACCTCTCCCTCGCCCCTTGATCTCGGGATTGCCACCACAACGACTATATGTACACCCAGACGAGCAGATTGCACTATTACAAGCTGCCAAGAAGACTCTTGCAGCATCTGTAGAAACCGAGAATGCTGAAGCGAAGCTGGCCAAGTTGGTAAAGCCAGAGGCAGAGAGGGAGTGGGTGTTGCCGTCGCACTTACAGGAGAAATGGTCGTTGTCACGCTTCGGGGACGTATTCGATCACGTAGGATATGTGCCGCCGGACAGTGGTGGCGAGAACGACATCGACGAGGAGATCATCGATGATCCAGACAAGAAGCGTAATCCTTGGAGGACGAAGAAGAGAGTACTACTCGCTACTTTGGACGATGATTCTACTGTTGTGTACTACATCGTGCACGATGGCATTGTCAAACCACGCCAGAACTAGTGAAGGACTAGAGAGGAATGAGTAAACGATCATGATCATATTCGGTTTGCCATGAAAAAAGTCTATCAAGGAGCGTCATATTTTTGCCCGCAAAAAGAGAATGCAATGACCCATGCCGGATAGTCACCACTAGGTCGACTTCTTCGCAAACTCCACCCTCAAGATCAGGTGCAGGTAACCGACACCATCCAGCTTCTCCTGCGCCCTGACTGCGTCACCCCTGTCCGCAAAACTGACGAAACAGAAACCCTTTGCCCTGTTCGTCTCCCTGTCCTTGGCCAAGAAGACCCTCGTAACCCTGCCGAACCTCTCGAACAGATCCCTGAGCTCTCCCTCATCCGCAAACTCACTGACGTTTGTGACACGCAGCGTCGCCAGATCATCCCTCTCGTACTTGCCACCCATCCTCTCTCCCGTCGACGCACCTCCCTTCCTGAGATGCGGCGGCACGTAACTGCTCCCGCCAGCGCCCAGCCCACTCATCGTCTCCTTGCCAACATCAGGACCCATATCCGCCAACCCAGCACCAGCCTCTCCCTCTGGCGCCATCGTGTCCTTGAACGGACACTTTGTCGTGAAATGGTCGCCCGAGCAAATACGACACTTGATCTGCATCTTCTTCAACGCCTCGGTCTTCTTGTCCTGCTCTGGGTTCTTCTCCTGCACTCCGCCCGGCTTGAAGCCCTGGGATGGGTTGAACACGATATTCTCGCCCAGCGTGGTGGTGTCGGGGTGTGGACCTGGGGCGCGGCCGGCTTCGATGCCGAATTTCGCCCATGTCTTGCGCTCCGCGACGGAGGGTTTCTCGTAGCGCTTGATCACTGTCTTGCGGATTCGTTGGGTCCGTTTGACCTTTTTGCCGTCGTCGTTGAGGAAGTATGTCACGATCGTCTCGGTGCCGTCTTTGTTCTGTGTGATTTGTGGTGCGGGGAGCGAGGAGGCGAGGTCTTGCTCTTCGTCTTCGGCCCAGTCGGTGCGGTTGGCTGCGAGGGCGGCCATGATGCGTGGTTTGTCTCAGGGAGCCTGGCTGTTTAGAGAGAGTGTATGTTGATGCAGAGATGATATATCGATATGCTGTGGTCAGGAAACGTCAGTTGGTGGAGCTCGAAATCTGTGCCAGTGTGGAGTCAACTTTTGGCGCGTCAAATTAGGCGCGCTTAGTCATCGGCATCTCTGCATTCACAGCATAAGGTAAGGGACCCAAGGTACCAAACCCATCCATTAGGCTACCATATGATCGTCCGCATTACATGTCCCTTGGCTCTCCTTGCTGGTTGGACAAGCGTTTGCTGGTCACGATGAGCACCATGATTGTTCTACTACCTACAAGTATTGCCTGTTCAAGCCCGGAGTCGCGCCTCCGCCAAAACTAGCTCTCTCTCCGGCTCATCGAAACATGCAGCCTTTTTTGCAGCCGCTTCTGCAACTATCGAAAAGTGGTTGAGGCTCTAATCTTGTACGATATGTGGATCCCGTCTGCCACACCGTAGTATTTTGATACGGTCCACTGTGCCGAGCATTCTATAACATCCTGGTAGTATCCATCTGTCTAACCTCTCCTCATCACGGTTTACAACTACTCACCTTACGACCCACAGTCAGGCTACATCAAGGACCATGGCCGCTCCAAGTGATCTTCCCAAGATGGAGTACCGCCATCTTGGTCGCTCTGGTCTCAGAGTATCAGCCATCTCGCTGGGCGGATGGCTTACCTATGGTGGGCACGTCAAGAATGAAGACACCTTTTCATGCATGAAAGCTGCCTATGACGTTGGCATTAACTTCTTCGACTGTGCCGAAGGCTATGCGGGCGGCGAGTCGGAGAAGATCATGGGCGAAGCGATCAAGCACTTTGGGTGGAAACGCAATGATCTAGTGATCAGCACGAAGATCTACTGGGGTGGTGCCAACGGAGACAATCCTGTCAACAATGGCGGTCTATCACGAAAGCATCTTGTCGAAGGCACCAATGCGGCTCTCGAGCGTCTAGGCTTGGAGTATGTCGACCTACTCTACGCTCATCGACCCGACCGTGATACGCCTATGGAAGAGACTGTCCGTGCTTTCAACCACCTAATTGATCAGGGCAAAGCTCTTTACTGGGGTACCAGTGAGTGGCAGGCCGACGAGATCGAGCGAGCGTGGGCAGTCGCTGAACGACTGAATATGATCGGGCCGCTGATGGAGCAGCCACAATACAATCTGCTTGCACGTGACAAGGTCGAAGGCGAATTCCGACTGCTGATCGAGAATCGTGGGCTGGGCCTCACAATCTTCAGTCCTCTGAAAGCCGGCATATTGACAGGAAAGTACAACGACAGCATCCCAGATGACAGCAGACTGGGCAAGTCGAATGACAACTACATTAAGAGCCTCAAAGAGAAGTTTGGATCTGATGACTGGCAAGCCCAGATCAAGCAGGTCAGGGCTCTGCAGCCCGTGGCTGAGAAGCTAGGGACAAATCTCGCTACTCTATCCATGGCTTGGGTTCTTGCGAACAAGCATGTCTCTTCCGCCATCACAGGTGCCAGTCGACCACAGCAGGTCTATGATTCTGTCAAGGCACTGTCTGTGGTGCCCAAGATTTCCCCTGAGATCTTGGCCGAGATTGACGGTATACTCAAGAACAAGCCAGCGGATCTACCCAGGAGGTTCTTCTAGACTTGTTAATACGGGATACATGCAGCGGATCAGAAAGAGATACTACCAGATCGTGCTACTCACCAGACTGTATGAATATTTTGATTGGCGATGACTGCTACAATGATGGCTGATCACGTGATGCTCGGAACAGGAACGCCGGTCCTCCGATCCACCCTCAAGATTGCCCAACCAATGTTCCTCCGCCTCGGTTCCTCTTCCATCCTGCATCATGACGGCTTTGTCAAGCCGCCCTTTTCGTCAGGCCGAGCAGGGCTTGCTGCCAAAGCACCCTTGTAACGTCCATCTAATCTGTGTCATCTGAGATCGAGCTCCAGCCATATCGTGCTGTCACAACTGGCGGCCATCTCTGTTCACTTGTCCGAAGCCTGGTAGGTCTGTTCATCCGTCCCAGGGAAGATCGAGGTATAAGAGCACACGAAAGCTGCTGTCCATGAAAATATTCACCAAACACAAACACCCAGCAGCAAAGATACTCAGTCTACAGAGCACTATCAACTACCCAAAATCTCCTGGTACTCAATTACCTCAAATCAAAATAAGTCAATCGCCCACGACTCGCAACTAAATTACTATCACCATGTCCAAAGGTCTGCTCATCACTGGTGCTACTGGCCAACAAGGTGGCGCCGTAGTCAACGCTCTCGTCTCGTCCCCAAGCCCAAATGACGATTTTACCATCCTAGCAGTGACCCGCAATCCAACATCAGCTGCAGCGCAACGCCTCACGTCTCTCTCGCCAAACATCAAGCTAGTTCAAGGCGACCTCAACGACGTTCCTGCACTCTTCACCTCCGCCAAATCTCACCACTCGAACATTCATGGCGTCTTCTCTGTGCAAGTCCCCATGGGTCAAGGTCAGACCGTAACAACGGAGGAGACTCAAGGCAAAGCTCTCGTCGACGCCGCACTGGCCGCCGGCGTCAAACACTTTGTCTACACCTCCGTCGACCGTGGCGGTGAAGCCTCTTTCAACAATCAAACTGACGTGCCGCATTTCCTGTCCAAGCACCGCATCGAGCATCACCTCGTCGACAAAACCAAGGGTACGACCATGCAGTACACCATCCTCCGTCCCACAGCATTCATGGAGAACTTCTCCCCTGGCTTTTTCGCCAAAGTCTTCGGTGCAGCATGGAAGCTGAACCTACCAGCAGAGCAAGGCATGCAGCTTGTTTCCGTCAGAGACGTTGGTAGAGTTGCTGCAGAGGCGTTCAGGAACCCGCAGAAGTGGGGTGGAAAGGGCATCAGTCTAGCGGGCGACGAGCCCACGTTCAAGCAGGCCGACGAGGCGTTCAAAGCACATGCGGGGACAAACGTGCCCGAGACGTGGAGCATCTTCGGCCGAGGACTGATGTGGGCAAGCCACGATATGGAACGCATGATGAACTTTATCGGAAAGGGAGGATATAAAGCCGACGTTGCAGGTCTGCGGAAGGAGTTCCCCGGCATGTTGACGCTGGGCGAATACTTGGAGAAACACAGTGCTTGGGCGAAGAAGTAGCCCTTCTCAGATCATTACATTTAGCATAGCACGGCGCAATGTATCAGGGGTATCGTAACACAAATCCTTCACCTCCAACAAGCTCACATCGAGTCCTCCCGCCACCTACTCCTCACCCTCTGCCACCCCTCCGCCTCCTCCCTCCCGCCCTTCTTCTCTAATCCCAGCCCTCTCTCAACCCACTCCTGACTCCCCATCTCACTCAACCGACTCAACGCCCTGGCAAACGCAAACGTCTCCTCATCCCCACCCCCAAACGCACTACTCTGCTTCAGCTTCTCCACATTCGCCTGTACATCGTCCCCGACCAACGCCTCCGAATGATCACTCTCCCTCCCCTTCCCCTTCGCCTCTTTCTCCCCCTGCGCCAACAACGCCTCCCCAATCTCATCCCGTCCCACGAACAACTCCCCCAACCCTTTTTCGCAAGTCAATACCAACTTGGCCCTACTCTCGTACACAGCATCCACAAAAGTGATGAAGCGCCTCGCCAGATCCCTCGACCGCAGATTCATAGCCGGCACATCCGTCACCACAAACGCCGAATAACTCCTCATCAACTCGATGTAATCCGCCGCCCCCGTCGCGCCGCCAAGGAGCTGCTTGAACGTGAACCTAGCGCAATTCCCGCTCGCGAGGGGCACGCGGACGGGACGGCCCCAGACCTCGTGCGTGGCGGGGTGAGGGGGGTCGTGGTCGTGGTCGCCGAGGAAGCGGAACCAGTGATCGGCGTGGGACTTTGCTGCTTCGTCGAGGGGGTGGTGGTAGACGCCCGAGGGGGGCCGGGGGATCTTGCGGTAGTCGGTTGTCGAGTCGAGGTTGAGGACGCGCAGGCGGGCGAGGAGGAGGTTGATGCACGGGATGAAGGATTCGCGCTGGATGCCGTTTTTGTAGAGGTCTGTGGGGTGGCGGTTGGAGGTGGTCACGAGGACGGTGCCGTGGTGCATCAGGGCTTGGATTAGGCGGCGGAGGATCATGGCGTCGGCGACGTCGGTGCATTGGAATTCGTCGAAGCAGAGGATCGTGGCGTTGGCGGCGATTTGTGCGGCGACGAAGGGGATGGCGTCGATGTTGGCGCCGTGTTGCATTTTGACGGCGTGCAGGCGCTTGTGGACGTCTTGCATGAAGTTGTGGAAGTGGATGCGGGTTTTGTGTCTGATGTTCGGCGGGAGGGTGTCGTAGAAGAGGTCCATGAGCATGGTCTTGCCGGAGCCGACGTCGCCGTACATGTAGAGACCTTTGGGAAGGGTGTCGGGTATGCTGAGGTCGAGGAGAGGCGCTGATGTGCCGAACAGCGAGGAGAAGAGACCTTTCTTAGGTTGTAACGATTCGATTGTGGGTTGTATAACGTCCGGTGGATTGTAGGATGCCAACATGACATGCAAATCTTGTAGTGCGCGTATCAGATCTGAGCAGGAGGATCAGCCACGTCCTTACTGCATCTTGCTGTGCCTTACTTCTCTGATGTTCATCGTTTCTCAGTCTGCCGGATTGCACGCGAGCGTCATACTCTGCTATAGGCCCTTTCGTCTCGTAGTTGTCTGTCGACATAATCAGACTAGTTCATCTGACAGGGACGCACGACCTTTACCTTTCCTGTACTCTGCCATAGTTGCGTAGCCTCTGTTGGCCCCGAAGTTTGCCCTCCGGACATGCTGCACAGTGACTGGTCTGGTACCTGCTACGCTCGTGGATGCTTTTGAGGACCGCCATGCGATTTGACTCCGACATGCACTACATATCCACCTAGAGCTCTGTCTGCTCGTTGTGTTTGCCCATGCTCTTGAGGTCGTTCGCAGCGCCGGTATCGCTCTGCCAGTATTCATGGTGGTATGTTGTGATAGAGTTCCGTACCCAGAGTTTGTGGTACAACAAAGCAAACGCTACGCTATGCAGGTATCCAAAATCATGCGCTCAATTACCAGGAAGAGCAATGGCAGAGGAAAGATTCTTGGAGGCGGCATGTGAACTCGGCCTCGGATCCTGCTCGGCCGAGACAGCCAATCACATGTTCCAAGAGGTGGGGGAACAAACGCCGATGAAGGAGGATGAGGTTTGTAGCATACGTTAAACACCGTCAAATTCACAATTGCAGCTCTCAAGCTGCCTGAGTACCAGGTACAACCGCCTCATGCCACCGATTCAATCACAGTAGTGCGATTATCGTATGTGTCCTGGCTGTCGTGACGTCGTTCGCCTTTCGGAGGATCCCCACGACCGCCCTTCACATTACGTGAAGGAGGGTATGGGTTACCCCTTACATTGATATGGAATCGATAGAACACTTTCCATAGCACAGTCATGTCTAGCATCGAATTGCGTGAAGCATGATCCGCGGAACGCCTACCTTATCCGCGCGGTGACCAAATGAGGTAATCACCTTCATCAGCGACGTGGAGGGCCCTACACGAGCTTGTGCCGCGCGAGTCAACTTCATCAGCCTCAGCTGTGCGAAGACACCGTCTGTTCACCGTGTACCAAGACAGATTGCAGTTGGCCCATACAACCTAGTTGCGGCCGTATAGAGCTGGTATAAGACCTTTACGTAACCCCTGAGACGTGCTTGTGTGCGTCAAGCATCTCGTAAAGCATTCTTAATCCTAATCAAAGCTTCGTCTCCAATTGAGAGCATGGCTACTTTTGACACACCAGAAGCTGTAGCAAAGCTTGCCGAACCAGATCCAGAGTTCGCTGAGGTACGGATGGAGCAACCTTCCCGATTTCGTCGTTGACCTTGCCGCAGTTTATCGCCAACAACAAGCAACCTGACATCGAGTTCTCGTATCCTCTGATCCAAGTCATTCGTCAACAGACTCTCGCAGCAGAGCAAAAGCGATCAGACGAGGCCATTGAAGCCGGCAGACATGAAGAAGTCCGCAAGATCACCATGCGTGACGGCCATGAGAGCGAGGTCAGAATCCATCGACCATCAAGTCCTCCCTCATCTGGTAGTCCCTTGATCGTTCTCATCCACGGCGGTGGTTGGATCTTCGGTAACGCCATGCAATTCGGATCGACAGCAAGGATCTTGATCGACCTGTACGGCGCTACGGTAGTGAGCATCTCCTACCGGCTCGCCCCTGAACAGCCATGGCCAAAAGGTCACGAAGACGCATGGGACTCTCTTGTCTGGATTGCGGCCAATGCCGAGGCTCTCGGTGCAGATCCGAAAGCGGGCTTCATTGTCGGCGGTGCCTCAGCAGGTGGCAACATGGCAGCTGTTCTCGCTCAGCGATCTCTGCAAGACAAGCTCGCAGTGCCAATCACAGGAATATGGCTCAGCGTCTTCATGATCTTCAAAGACGCATCGCATGTTCCGGAGCAGTACAAGCACCTCTATCTCTCTGCCGAGCAGAATGCGGATGCACCTGGTCTCTTGAACAAGTCTGCCCTAGCATATATCCGTGCGTCAGTGAAAGCAGATGGTCACTCGCCGATGTTCTCGCCCATCAATGCAGAGAAGCCACATGAGGGTATGCCGCCCGCTTTCATCCAGGCTGCAGGTATGGATGTGGTGAGGGATGATGCACTTATCTACGAACGTATGCTCAGAGAACATGGTGTGACTACTAGGCTCAAGGTGTACCCTGGTGTGCCGCATGGACACTCAACGTTATACCCTCAGCTCAAATCATCAAAAGAGGCAAACGCAGATAGTATAGAGGGCATTGGATGGCTTTTGGACAAAAAGTCCAAGAGGGAGGATATCGAGCATGCTCTTGGTCAGAAAAGCTAGTTGTGGCAAGCATAGGTATGCAGGAATACGGCACAGTACCAAGGCATCAGTACAGTTTGAGATATGAACAATCATTCCAATCATGACAGCATTACCATTATACCATTCCCCTAAGCCTTGGCTATCCATCCACTCCAACACCAGAAATCAAACAGCCTGCCCGCCTTTGTCGTATCTATCCTTACAATATCCCTGACAGCCTTCTTCTTAAGCAACCCACCACTCTTCAACGCCTCTCTCATGACCGCGTCCTTCATCACAATATACGCTTTCGGCTGGATCTTCAATCCTTTGCACACCTCCTGCTCGTTCTTCGTCAACAGATGATAATCAGGATTATCAGCCGTGATCTCCGGCCCCCTGTTCTTCTCCAAAGGCACCAATTCGAACTTTGGCTCTCCAGGCTTCGCATCGCCATTGACATGCCCGTTCGTCCCATTCGTCTCATTAATCTCATTCCCGTTCACTCCGTTCGTCATCTTCCCCTTCCCCGTCCCCACGGGCGTCTTGATCTGCAAATCCGGCGCCAACAACGCCACCGCGGCCCCCTGCGGTTCCTGCGCCTGACTCTGCCTCGGCCTGCCCGTGATAGCGAACCGGTCCGGGCCCGTGGTACTCGCTATCCGCGCCAACCGCTGCGCTTTATCCTGCTCGTACCGCTCCCCCGCTTTCAAGTCCGTGATCTGCATCCTCCTCCACTCCTGCAGTTGCGCGATGGCGGAGCGGAGATTATGCTCGTACTCGACCCCGCCAGCGAAGAGGTCAAAGTCCTCGCGCCCCATCATGCGCGCGAATGGCTTGAGGCGATTCGCTAGGTCGCGCTCGTCCTTGGTGCGCTTCTTGTCCAGCGCAGTGTTTTTGCGGTATTCGAGCAGGTTGTGCTCGAAGATGATCTTCTTGCGCTCCAGCCGCATCGTCAGGCGGTGGTTGTAGATGTCCATGACCGTCATCTTGAGCTCCATTTCGGGCTCCATTTCGCCGGTCTTGGGGTTGATCCCGTCGCCCGGCTCGAATTGCATGTGTTGCACTGCTTCTTCGGCCTCGTTCCAGTGTTCGGTTTCGAATTCGCGGCGGCCCGGCATGTAGCCCTGCACTTCGTGGCAGGAGGGGACTGAGGAGGTGGGTTTTTGTTTCGGGTCCATGGGCGGTGCGTTCTTGGCGGCGTCTTTGCGCTCTTCGATGCGTCGCTTTTTGCGCGCTTGAAATTCGTCCCGGGGGACGCGGGAGGAGAGCTCGGTGTCGTGCGGGCTGGCGCGTTCCGGGAGCGGGAATTTGCTGCTGTTGACGAAGGTGTTGATATAGTGGTCCCGGACTTCGTCTTTGTAGCGATATCCGCCGATGTGGTCTGCGATGTCCGCCCAGGAGCCCAGGCCGTAAGTTTCCGCTCCTTCCAGGAGGAGGAGCTCTTCGTCCGCACCCCAGTCTTCGACAAAGATCGGGATCGAGTGTTGTTCGATCACTTGATAGGCGTGTGTGGAGGGGTCGTGCTTGCCGCTGGTTTTACCCTCGCTGAAGCAGGGTACGCAGAGGTCGTAATCATTGCAGGCATCGTCGGCGCAACGAATGCGCACCTAGGAGGGAATTAGCACGAAAGATGAAGAAGGTAGGTGGGGGCCATACCGTCGCGGTGATGTCGGCCGAGCAGATGTCGCAGATGTATTTGATACCGCCTTCAGTCGTACGGACTGCTGTCTTCTTCTTGATCAAACCCATGTCGAAATGGGTTCTAGTCGTCCATCAAAGAGAATCTCGGTCAAGCTTGGGTGCTAACAGGGAGTCGGAGATGCGCCTGGGTCTTTGGTGTCGCCTTGAGGTGAGCACGCCGCTTCAAAGCCGAGTCAACGTTACTTGATTGATTACTTTCAGGTCTTCCGATCCTTGGAGTTCTTGTAGATGATTCCCCAGAGCTCCTAGCGCGTGTAGTATGATGGTCTTCTCCTCAACAGTCACAACATTCAGAGGTGAAGTCGATGCCAAGCATTGCGGAGGGAAAGTGGGGCCTGAAAGCTTCTAACCACTGACACATGCAGATCAAAACGGTACAAGCACATGGAAGGACAACTTGGACCACGGTCATGGGAAGCGGCAGGGGATTATACAGGAGCTGTCACTGTCACACTCAAGCATCAAATAGAAGGAGAAAGCTCAATTGAACTACCTAGCCAGCCGTTACTAGCAAAGAAAAGTAAGGAGAGTGTTATAACAGGAAATTCAACCGCGCTGAATAGCCCTAATTCTCATTGCTCAAAGCTCGCGGCGTGCCGCTGCTGATCAGAACCGAAAATCGTCTTCGTCATCTCTTACAATCTGACCCAATGTTTCTTCTTTTGTCGTGCGTAATGTATGACCGAGGTATGGGTGTTTATCGGGGCCGAATCCACTTCACGGCACCCCGAGGTCGTGTCAAGCCGTCTACAAGCTTGCGATAGTCTCATCGTCGCTCGCATCCAGAATATCGTACTCCTCATCGGTCAAGAAACCATCGTCGTCGCTGATGCTGTCAACGTCGCTCAGGACCTCAATCTCAGAGGAAATGTCCTCGAAGACCTCTTCCTCGGCCGGCGACTCGTCGTTGGCAGTGGAGGTCTCGCTCGATGCGATAGATGGCTTCTCAGCAGAGGTGATGGACCCAGTCTCCTCGTCCTCGACGGTGGCAGCCTTGCCCTTGGCCATGGTCGACTGGTGAATGGAGCTTGCTGGGCTCTCCTTCTCAAGCGTTGGGAAGACCATCTGGCTTTCAGACAAGTTTGATTCTTCCTTCTTGTCTTCGACCTTTGGCTCCGCGACAGTGACTGGCTCAGACTTAGGAAGCTCAGCCTGCTTCTCGGTGGAGGGGCCGGCGACGTCCTTCTGCGCTGCCAGCTCCTGACCAGCAAGATTCATCTCCTGCACCTTACGCTGGAAATAGGCTTGACGGGCAGCCATGTGCTCACTGAGTCTGCGGCTGAGAGCTTGCTCGCGCTCAGAGACAACTTTCTGCTGCATCTCCTTGACGCCCTTTGAGAACTTGTCGGCCTGCTTGTAAGTCGAATCCTGACGAGCCTGGACTTCCATCTGACGAGTGTGGAATTCGCGCATGCGCTCGGCGTGACGAGCAGCGAGCTGCTGTGCACGAAGAACCCTATTGGCGAGCTCGGTAGAGCGTTCCTCTGGAGTAGGAGCAGATGGAGCAGCCTCTGGCTGCTCTGTTGGCATTCTGATGTTGATGTCACACCACAGACGGTGACCAAAGGGCATACCCTCTGCGGTCTTGAGGCGCCAGTAGCTGATGGCCTTGCCGGGACGGTTGGGTGCCTTAAGGACAACCTTGAAAGCGACCTCCTCTCCTGGTTTCACCTCGCGACCAATGACGTTGCTCTCAGTGGCATCAGCCATAGCGGCAGCGGAGCATGGGTCGGTGTGACCAACGTTGAGCATATTGTCTCCGCCAACGAACCGGACACTGCAGCCAGCTGGCCAGGCAGCGGAGCCCGTGTTACGCATGGTCCAGACCTGTGTGAAGCGAGTGTTGGCGCGAACCACAATGCCATCAGGAATGGTGTCGTTGACAAAGCTTGCCTGAAGACCCTCAGTAGTGTGGGTAAATGTCTTGATGTCTTCAAACTTGGTCACTTCGATAGCCTTGTTGGCAGCTGGAGTGGGCTCAATGTGCGCAACAGTCTTGACTGAGCTTGGGGTATTGGCTGGAGCAGCAGGCTTCGACACGGGGATGATCTGCTTTGGGACAGTTGGGGTGTGTCTCATCTCCCGGCGAACATCATCCATAGTGGTGATCTCGAGGCTGCGGATAGGAGTCGTAATCTTGAGCATCGGGTGAGACTTGTTGTGTGGGTTATTTGGTGAAGCCTCGCAGCTGGCGCAATAGTCCCTGTCGTGGCAGACAGCACACTTGTACCGAACGCCTTGCAGGTAAGACTGGCAAGGGTTGGAGGAGCAGGCAGGTCCGTCGCAGTAGATGCCAATGTGCTTGACAGCTGGCTTGTTGACCACCTCAATGGGCTCGTAGAGAGGCGCGAATCGGTGACCTGGGTGAGTGAGATGCGCGGATCTGCGGCAATCGTTGCAGTAATCAAAGTCAGGGCATTCGAAGCACTTGTGGCGGACACCGGCGATAGGCTAAGATAAGTATTAGTCGTTGTTGACGAATATGAATAATGCTTCGTACCTTATCACAACCGTCGCAGAGAGCGGCGTGACGCGTGTTACGGCCAGGAGCGGCAAGACTCTGCTGGTGAGGGGTCAACTTGCGACTGTTCGTGGCAGGTGTAAAGGTGTGGCCGGGGTGATGGCCGTGCTTGTTGCGAGTGTGGCACTTGATGCACACATCATAATCCTCACAGTCTCTGCATGTGACGAACATGTGCTCATCGAGAACTGGAGAAAAGTCAGCTGATACGTCTTACCAACGCTTGTGACAGCTTACCATCGACGCAGGAGTTGCAGGTACGTGTTGGAGCAATCGACTCTTCGCGCAGGGTCTTGGTGTCATCGGTGAAAGCACCAGGGATGGGTGCGATAGGGGCGAAAGAGGTGTACGAAGCACGTGGAGCCAATGTCTTCGGCTCAGGAATACTTGGAGCGCTGTTCATGATTGCGCTGAGTGCAGGTACCTCGCGAGCATTGGTGGGCTTGGAAGCCATCGCATCGATTGGCACAGCCTTTGGCTTGGGTGGGAGGCGCTCAGTGGTGCTACTGATCATCTGTCCGTCCTTGATGAAGCGCTTGACGAGCCAGTGACCCTGGCCGGGGCACAGCTTGCCCTTGTCAACGCAGCCTTGGCACAAGTCATAGTCGCCACCGTCGCAGATACTGCAGTGGAAATGTTCATTGTGCATAACAGCGTCGCAGTTGTTGCAGTAGACAGACCAGGTCGGACCGTTGAGGTTGAGCGGGACAATCTGAGACTTTGGACGAATTGACAGCTTCTCAGTCATGACTGATTGTGGAATTAGTGGAATGCCTGAGGGCGTGCAAGGAGTAACATACCTGGCTTGGGCATGCTGAAAGGACGAGGGACTGGAGCCTCACCCATACGGCCAGCGTGAAAGTCCCTAATCTTCTGAATCTGGTTGGACGTGCGAGCATCCTTGAACTCGAAGATGCCGGCTCCGAGGTTCTTGCGGTCAGAGGCAGAGCCAGGAGCGACGAGCGCTGGAGTCGTAGCAGGCATCACGGTGTTCTGAACAGCAGGAGCGGTGATATTGGTATCCATTCCTTCCACAGTGGCTCTCAACCTCAACTTCAGTTTAGCCTTGGCAGCTCTTACGAGAGTCTTGTAGACGGCGGAATTGGCGGGATCGAGAGTGATGTATCCTCCGGCAGAGTCGGAGAAGCGCTCATAGGTGACCTTCTTGTTCGTAGGCAGGTTCAAGAGGGCTGTGAGCTACGGCAGTGTTAGTATCAGATTGACGTGAATGCCTCAGACGTCCGCCGGAGACGCCTCAGGTACGGTGAAAGCCGGGGACTCACCTTGACGGGTAGCACCTCGGCAGTGAGGTCCTTGAGTGGTAGCTTGAGCTTCTTGACGGTTTCACCATATGAGATCTTGATAGTGATGGGCGTTTCGCCCGTGACTGGAACCTGAGTGGCCATATTTGAGCTGGTGTAGCTGCGGTTCTGGCGAGAGGTGACTCTATCGCGGATGACGTTACGAGTCGTTGGAGTAGCGACGGAGCAGGTATGCGAGGCAGCCGACGCTGTGCGATCAGCTGCTCAGCCTCCTCTCGATCTTGATTTCTTTTGAGGATGAGGAAGAGGTGTGTTTGGTGAATAAGAAGGCGAGAGATGGTAGTAGGTGAGAGAAGGCAAGGTGGAGGAGAGGGGAAGCAAGTAGCCCTGTACTCTGGCGGCGTGATGCTTGGAGAACGGCAGCTCGGTAAGATCATGCACGATCCAGCCAATCAGAAGGCGTTTGTGCTCGTGGCGTAGTTACGACACAGCTTCTGCCTGCACGGCACCACCACCTTGCTCGCATCTTCCATGAGATTGGTCATACAAACATTCAAAGATGCCACATAAGGCATTTCGTTTCATGACATTCTTGACGCGATCTGGACTAAATGATGAGGTACCATGTTCGGAAAGCTTCTACGACACTCCACTCCTGCGTCCAGTGTCGCGGAATGGCTGCAGTTCTACCAGGCATAGAAAGCAAATAAATTCAATCGAATACAGTACGGTGGAGGCGGCACTCGAAAGCCCGCATGTGAAGTCCATATGTGACACAACTGTCGAGTCCCTGTCGTTAGCTCGTTGTCTGTCTGTCACCAAGGTAGCCATGCAAATTCTTGGTACTGTGCAGGGCACCCTTCTCACCTCAAAGTCACGGCCATGCACCTACAGATAAGGGTATCTGCACGGGCAACTCTCAGTATCGAAATTTACGTTTCTTTGCATTTGCTAAGCTCCGCTAATCCTCAAGTGAGGTTGTACGTACGGACTTCATAACGTGGTCACTCTCTAACCCTGCGCACCGTGGCCATATACGACCGTCGCGATCCAAAAATTAGACCTCGACGTGTGGAACCAAAGAACCATTTCCAAACACTCCATTGCTTGCATCCAGACCTGCCACCATTCGACGCTCATAAATGCATTATTGATCTTGAGGATAGTAGACCGTGCCTGCGTTTTGTGGGTAATATCCCCATGCTCCGGTCTCAGGACTCGGTGTCATCATCCCGCCCATGCCAGGCACCGCGTAGCTAGGTGGCTGCAAATATCCTTGTTGACCGGCGTAACCGACTTGAGGATAGCCCTGCATCTGAGATGGATCCACGTAGTAGACCATGCCGTTACTTTCGACCTGTGTCATCATGCCTTGCTGATCTTGAGCTTGCTGCTCAGCTGGGGGCTGAGGCGCTGGTGGTTGTGTTGCCTGAGGTACGAAGACAGGCATCTGGGGGGAATAGTAATATCCAGGCTGGGCTTGGTACTGGCCATAGAAAGGTTGTGGATATCCTGCGGCAGGAGGCTGGAAAGGTTGCGCATGGATCGCTCTTTCGGGAATGTGAGAAAGTGGTGTACCTTGTGCCTGATATGGGTAGTATGGTGGCGGAGGACCCTCAAGATGGGCTGACGAGCCATAGCTGCTTTCCGCGACGTGATGTGGTAGTTGGTTCTCGAAAGGTTGCTGTTCCTGCTGCATCGGCGCATGCATCGACAGGGCAGCGGGAGAATCAATACCACTGACAGATATTGCTTTCTGAGGTCTCGGTTGGTGCATGGTAGCAGCATCTCGATAGTGTTCAATTTGAGGTGTCTGCGGCAATGGGAAAGCATGCGGCATCTGTGGTACAACAGAACCAGATGGTGAGATGACGCTCGGCGGGCCTGACATGCCTTGAGGCAGTCTGACGATGGGGCGACCACCCTGCTGAGGTGCTACCATACGTGCACTGATAGAGCCCGCAGGGGAAAACATGTGGTCTCGGCCAACATCGCGAACGATCGATGAACGTCTACTCATAGCGGCGATACTCGGACTGTACACACTGCCTCCGTATGCGCTCGTTCTTCGGCTGGATGGCCCATAACCACTGCGAGCACGACCGTAACCTTGCTGGTTGGGTCGCATCGCCCGTGGTATGAAAATGAATGATCGTTCTTGCGAAGGGAAGATATACCGAGGTGGACGATCTGGGAGCGATATTCGGACTGGCTTGTCGCGTCGAAGGGGCGGTCGATGGTCTGGCAGTCTGGTGTATTGTTTGACCGGAACGCCAGTGAACGGAATTGGAGCTTTCATGCCGGGAAGAGACACTTTCGTTTGGACCTTGCCAAGCAGTTTGCTGGTAGAGAAGCTGACCGGCCTATAGTCGTTCACGGGTAAAGCTCTAGCCGCGGCTGCAGGATTGTGCTGGAAGTTAGGTAATCTCCCAGCAGGTGGTGGCCGGTTTGGTAATCGATTATCGGGCTGATTGACAGTTTCGTGGAGGTCGTGTGTCCACTGGGACTCTGCAACTCTCGGCTCGTGCCCGAATCTTTATATTCGTCAGAGATTGACTCAATGAGCAGTTATTGTGTAGACTTACCCTTGAGGAGCAAAGGGGCCGCCGACGAAACCTCGACCACGACCCCGTCCCCGTCCCATGGACCCGAAGCCACGCTGATCAGGACCTCTCGGATCGTGCATGAAGAAATTTCCTCGGCTTGGTATGAACGTTGGGTCAGCTTCCTGCTTCTGCTTGTAGTCGTCTTGCTCTTTCCGTCGCCTCTCCGGGAGAGTCTCGGTCTTGGGCTCCGAGGAAGACTGATTTTGCGCTGCAAGATCGTCGAAAGAGACCGAGTTTTCTGCTGACGCTCTCGAAGCAGCATTTGCACCATTCATCATCACCTGCGTGTCCGCGCTCGTGGTAAATGACGGCCCAGCTGCAGATGTCATATGCTTTTTCGGGGATGAGTCCGCTGATTTGGATACAGGCTTCGATGCCGGAGCCAGCGCATTCGAGCCGTTGGCTTGTGAAGGAGAAGACGATCGCTTGTGATGACTTGTGCTCACGCCTGGGTCGCTCGCATTGCTGGTATCTGCTACGTCGTCGTCTGCTCCAGTGATTACCGAGATCTCACTCTGAGCATCTTCGTTCCCGTCAAGCGACTCCTCCTCATCGTCATCCCCTGCTCTTCTCCTTCGGTTAAGTAAACTCCTGGATTGCTGCCCCGCGGCCATTTTGATCGCCTGTTAGAAGCCGAAGTTGCCCTGCGGATGGCAGAGCAAGCTACCGGCTCTAGGAGCCCGACTGGGAGGGGTTGCGGTGGGCAGGCGATCTCGTTACTGCTTGATTATGTCACCATCACGATCAATGCGATGTCCGAGCCATTCGCATTGGAGTCTTGACGGCGCCAGTCGGGATGTTGAGGTGAAAGAGCTGTAGTCGGCAAAGCGAAAGGTTTGTCGAGCTCTCCGAAAGTCTCCCCAAAGGAAATTCGTCGTCACATCCCGCAAATAATCGGCCAAGAAACGGCGTGCGATTGGCTGACCGAGACCTCCTCTACTTCTCATGCTTCACTTGAGAATACATGCATGCGAAGCAGAGCTATATGTAGTGAAACTTTGTAATATGTTGCATTGCTGCTCTCTATGAACTTTCGCTGCCCAGCTTGTTGAGCTCGGCGATAAAGTCCTCGGCATTGACAAGTTCTGTGCTGCCGTATATAATCCTCTTCTTTGCCCCCACGGCAGCTCCTTGCTGACCATTCTTGGCCCAATCCTGGAGATTACCGTACTCGTCCATGCTACCACCACCGACTGTAAAGACAATGGCCTCATTGAAACCTTGTCGTCGCTGCCCAAAACTAGCCTCGATGCCTCGTGACACGTCTTTACCCTGCGCGCCTGACTGAGGCATGGTTCCTCTTGCATTCGCACTTCTTGGGTCAAAGTACAGATATCCTTCAGTCTTCTGTAGCGCACTTGTGCTTGCGTTGGTAGGGTCCATCAAGGATTCGGCGATCTTGGTGAGAGTAAGGTCCTTGTTTGCAGGCAGGAAGTTCTTGACTCCTGTTATGAGGTTCTCGAAGTTAGAGCCAATCCCGGCTTCCTTGAAGCGATCAGTCAGCCCCTTGGAAAGAGAGCTGAAGCCACGGAAGATATCATTTGATGCAGATTGTTGTTGCTGCGGTTGGGACGGTGCTGATGAGATCATGGTCATACGTGTAATTTCGCGAACTCTGTGAGGATGCCTTAGCAGTGACACAATTTGTTAGTGACTTCTTCATCTTACCTCTTGATATATGCCAAGGGGGCCGTGTCGACCCCGACCTTCTTCAACGACTCTTCGTACTTCTCCATATCTGCTCTCGAAACGTCTTGCTCAGTCGTCAAGAACCAAATGATGAAGATTCGGAGCTTGTCCAAAGGCTCAGTGCCCTTTGCTGGATCGTTCAGCAGTTCTGTCATCTGCTGCTTCGTCTGCTTTGTGATATTCTCCTCAAGTTGAAAGTAATTATCGAGCTGTCTATCCTTGATACCTTGTAGAAGAGCAGATGCTATATTCATGTGCATGTCCAACGTCGCTTTCCGCTCACGAAGCTCCGGTAGAAGTGTTATAGCCGCCTTGAGATGCTGGGCCGAAGCATTGGTGTCGTTCTGCAAATCCTCGATAGAATTGACGCCGGTCTTCTTGGTCACCTCAGCCGCGTCATCTTTGTATCGTGTAAGTTCAGCATCGATATCTTCGGCGACCTGTGGAAATGGTACTGGTGCGTTCCTGGCCCAAAAGAAGTCGTTGGAGTTTAGATCGTAAGCACGCTTGGTTGTGGCATTCCCTGAAGCGGCATCTCCTGGTAATTCTACAGTGATCCTGTTTAGTCTCATCTTCAGCACATCATGGACCAATGATTGATATGTCCAGGAGTGAGAAAGCATAGGCACTAAATCCACGTTGCGGTCAATAATAATCAGCACCGGTCGTGACGCAGGTGTGCCTGCACTGGTGCCCGAGCGCACATTCGCCCCCGAGAAAAGGTTGTCCTTGGAGTTTAGTATGTGATCACGCAGCTTTCGGTCAAGCTTCGCAGCAATCATTTCAGCGGCTCCACCTTTGGGACACCTGATGATCGGTATTGATCCTGATGCTGTCAGCCACGTAGATACATAAAAAGGACGCATTGCTTACCCATAGTCACCGCAACACTGAACAGCCCACTGACTATCCGATCTATCTTTGCATCAAGCTCTTCATCGCTCGTCTGCGCACTGTTCATGGCCCAGTATACGTCCTTGCCCATCCCGAGACTGAACAGGTTAGGCTCGCTGACGATGAAATTGAGATACTGATCGAAAACTTGGGCGACATTCTCGGATGTGCCGCTTGTTGCAATCTGCGACGCAAAGTCTTCTAGTAAGGGCCGAGGTATCGAGGAGAGAAAGTTGACATATGCGGGAGAATAGAGGTTTTTGGAAAGGTCGGAGTTGATGAGGCTGAGGTTTTCCGAGGTCGGCTCAAGGAGATACACCACAGGTACGTCAGGGATAGCATGTCGCTGCGAGTTGATGTTGCTGTGTGCATCAGCCTATGCGCTGCACAGCGAGAAAAGAAGGAGAGCTCACAGATGAATAGTCACTCCCCATGACCTCAAGTCGCTGACCCGTAACACACTGCTTATGACGTCTCTTCCAAGATTGTCAAACACAAGAACCTTCCATATCGGCTCGCCATCAGCATTAAGAATTGGTGTCGTCTTGTGCGGTAGTCCATTCGTTTGGGTTTCATTGTTGGAGAGGGTATCTTGTTCGGGTAGCTGATTCAGATTGAGGACCTTTTCTATAGAGACTGTAGCCTGGCTGTTAATATCCTGCCTCGTGTGTACAGCATATTCGCATACCTATCTGGCGGTCCCGTAGAGTCTGGGGGGAGGTGGACATGATGGCTGGTTCTCAGCCGAGCTGGTGATTTTACCGCATGCGTGAATGTGTGTGACGTGCTCGCTCTGCAGACGAGATGATCTCACGGTATCAACAGTAGTTGGGCCCCAGTCTACCAAGTGTGCGATACCAAGTGAAGAGACACTCTGCGCATCTGAAATGTGCACACGATGTCCTGATGCCTGTTCTGGCTGGATGCGGTTGAAGCTCTGACCTCAGTCTTGGCGAAACTTCAAATTCAACTTGAAGCGCTCTTTCACCTCTCCCTCAAACAACAACATCCCTTCACACTGCAACCACGTCCATATTATCAACAACCCTTTACATCCATCAGAGACAAAGTACTAAATATGACTCGTCCATGAGATGATCTAATTTGTGATGGGAAGCCCTTTTGGAGCCTCATGAGTGGTTGAACCGCGGAGGACACAAGAAATTGCGACCGTGACTGCTGTGGACAGAGAGGCTGTCGAGCTTCTGAGAAGGTCCAGCTACTGCGTACCTCAGCTCCTTTGACTGCTCGTAATCGTCTCTTCTAAAAGCCTACGGGCATCACAGAGAACTCAGAGCTACTGAGACTATACACGTCCCCGTCTTGCCGTGTCCAGACACTGCGAGCAAGATCGTAACGTGGAAGGGTCGGATCCAAAGACAAACAAACAGAATCTAGCATACCCACGTCCATTCACAAGGGTAACTACATCACACATATCCGTCTGCAAGGCAGAGACACGACTATTCTGGAGAAGACCACTACAAGGCTATCGACGCAGAATCACTTGATTGGCGTCCGAAAAGGACTTGTTTGCCGCTGTGTTACACACAGGTCTCGGCTTCGGATTCTCGCTGCTTTTCCAGAGTTGCCCGTGGCTTTCTTTGCTGCTGAACCCACAAACCCCTTTTCGGACTAGCGTCTGAGCACGGACCTACGATCCCTCCCGCCTCGCTTTGTGTGACTTTGCGAGAATCGAGAGAGAGATGGAGGGGCACCGCAATGCTCACTCGGCGAATGCTGTACAGCAGCAGTCGTCGCACAATTTAGATGGCATACAAAATGGATTGAATTGGCTCAATTACAACGACTATTCTGTCGATCAATCAAATAATGGCTTCGATTCAACCTGGGCATATAATCAGCCCGATAATGCTACTCCTGCCACTACACAGTCCATGCCGTTGTACAGCAACAACAACAACTGGCAGCAGTCTTCCGTCACAGATCCTATGCTGGATCCCTACGGTCGTCAATATTCAAGGAGCCCCGCAGCACAGCAGACGTCCGCGTATCCGTCAAACTTCCACGATCCCCGTCGAACCCAGACTTCTTCCGTCTATGATCCAGCCTTGACAACATCCACTTTCCAAGGTCAACAGCACCTGTATCCAAACACATCGACATACCAACAAACACTACCCACGAGTGCCACAATCGCCCCAAATGCATTGGAAAATGCCGTCGGCCGCAACAGTGCTCAGCCAAGGACCTTTGCGTCTCAGCCCCCAGTGGACCAACGGAACTTGCTTACGAAGATACCGTCAGGAACTGACGATGGTCTCTTCAGCACCATTGATCGAGATGAGTTGTCTCAGGCTACAAGATCGATACATCTGAGAGGATTCGTCAACATTGGCCAGCAGGATTTTGAGTATCCCATCAACAGATCCGCCATTCCAGGTGTCAGTGTACGGCGCTCAAGGAATGACCTGCGAAGATTGGCAGCAGAAGATCCCAGATTACTGGCTAAACTCGGCAAGAAGATTCTCAAGAAATCTGTCGGCGCCCCCAGGATCAAAAAGGAGCTCAAGCTTCAGCCCACATCGACAAAGCTTGTTCAAACACCAACAGGACCAAGAACAGAAGTCGTGTCCTCGGACGATGAATCAGATTCCGAGACTGACTCTTCCGACTACGATTCCGACGACGAGCCAGACGAGCCGAGTCCACTGCCCACCAAAAGGGACGACGAAGACCTGAAAGAAGGTATCCGCTACGACTCCATCAAAGCACTCTGGCGTCCCAAACGACGCGTCCTGAATACGAGTTCGATCAAGACTGGACTAAAGGATTACTGGGAGATCGTACGCACGATTCGCGACAGATGGAAGGCCGACACAAACGCCCTGAAGGAGGCCGAGGAAAAGGGCAGGAATAGCGAGCTGCCTCTTCTCAAAAGCAGAGTCAAAGATCAGCGTGACATGGCACAGGTCGCTTTCAAGGCCGCTGTAGAACATGGTCACCGCAGCATTCTCGAATTGTCAAGCGAGAACCTGCCATTTCTCTTTCTTTGCTACCAGTTCCTGCAGGATCGGTTTTCAAAGGATGATGTCAATGGTCCTCTTGCCCGGTGTATACTGGAAATCATATCAATGTGCATCACACTGACCGAGGACAAAATTTCGAAGACCCACTTGCACAAAATGCTGCCTAGATACGCAAAGAAAGGGGACGCTGCAACGCAGGCGCTTGTCACCAAAATCGAAGCAGCTGTTAAGGAAGGGACCAAGCAGGCCGCGGAGGAGGAAAAGGTTTCCACACCAGGGAAAGAGTCGAAGCCACAGTCACCTGTCTCACAGAAGTCCGCGCCTGTCAGCAGGGCAGGATCGGAGACTGTTGCCGGCGTGAAACGACCTTTGCCAGCCGGTTCATCGAACGGTGCACCAGCTAAGAGAGCTGCCAGTGGAGGCTCTTCCGCAAGTACGGCCAAGGCCGATTCTGCAAAGTCTACTCTCCTGGCGAAGAAACCGATCGGAACAACCAATGGCGCGGCAAAATCAGCGACAACTACGTCGACACCGACTGTCAAGACCAAGATGACTGTCTCGAAGCCGTCAAGCTTTTTCAATGCGATACAGACAACGGCCAAGAAGGCCGCGCCCGTGACAAAGCCTGTTGCATCATCTGTCCTTGCGAATGCACTCAAGCAAGTCGAGAAGAAGCCTGCTGCTACGGCGGCGGCTGCTGCATCCAGCGGCTTGGCTTCATCCAAGTCAGACGCTGCTGCCAAGTCTGCTTTCTCATTCGCGGGTACCATGGCCAACCTGTCCAAACCCAAGGAAAAGGCACCTTCACCAAAGCCGGAGCAGGAATCAGCGCCGGAGACACCCGAGCAGAAGAAAAGGAGACTGCGAAAGGAAGCCCGTCGTGGCCTTCGCGTGTCCTTTAAGCCCGACAGTGCTCTCGAAGAAGTTCGCTTCTTCACTCATGACCCTGACGAGGAGCTCGGACACGATGCAAGCATGACCAGGGATGTTGGCGATGTTGGTGGTGAAGGCCGAATGTTCAAGCAGCACAAGGACATGATGGACATTGATGAGGAAGATGATGGTCCTGGAGAGGAAGATCTCAAGCCATGGACAGAGCCTGGAAGAATCGAACTCGTAGACGTACCGGATGACAACTACGAACAATACGGTGGTGCGCAAAAGGTCGACTCGCCTGAGAAGAAGAATCGTGAAGAGCACGATGCCAATGTGCTACTGGTCTTCTATGCCGATCGCAATGACATTCCGCCAAACCCCAAGGAGCCCATTGAGGATGTCGAGATGACTGATCAGTCGGGCGTCAAAGACTTTGGTCAAGCCACTGGTAGTGTCGCTGACCGTGATCAGAAATTGAGATCGAGCTCGGCATCTTCGCAAGCTCAAAGCGGTAATCAGGGAGTTACCCAAGATGTAGCCTCCATTCTGGCCGCATTGACGCCCAAGGTTCAGCAATCTCAGCAGCAGCACCAGCCGCCTCCTGCACAAGCAAACAACGAAATCCAGAAGCTACTCGCGCAAATCGCGCAATCTCAGCAGCCACAAGCTCAAGCAGCTCCACCACCTCCTCCGACTCAAGCCAATTTGCCTGCAAACTTTGCCAGCCTCTTTTCGAACCTTCCCCAAGCGCAGCCTCAGCAACCTGTTGCACCGCCTCCTCTACCTCCAGGTAATAATCCGGCAGACCTCGCAGCATTGATTACCGCCTTGTCGCAGAGCTCTGGCGCCCCACCACCACCACCGAATTTTCCAGGGATGGCTAACGGCTTTCCCGTGCCGCCACCTGGCTTCCCATTTCCGATACCTCCTCAGCAACAGATGCAACAATCAAATCAACAGCAGGCATACCCTTTCGAGAATGAGGAACGTCGAAGGTGGCGTGAGCAGCAGGAACAAGGAGATCAGCAAGTAGGCAAGCAGCAGTGGAATCAGAATCAGAATCAGAACCAGAACCAGAACCAGAACAAAAAGAAAGGTGGGTCGATGGATAGGAGATATACCCTACCGTGCAAGTTCTGGCCTGTTGGCAAATGCCAGAAAGGAGACACGTGCACGTATCGTCATGATTAGGGATCTGACCATGGTCCAGATCAGGCAAAGAACAAGAAGAACAAGAAGGTATGCCATCAATGGCGAGATCAGAGAAGATGTAAACGGGGCGACAAGTGCACATATTCACACGACCTTGCCGACATGGGGCTAGAGTACTAGGGACACGGAGACATGCAGCGACGGATTTCCAGGACATGATATACATGGCATTATTGTAGCGTTCTTGCATCGCATCATGGAGGGTCGTCGAGCGCATCTTTCGTTTTCGGGAAAACAGGCCAGGTGCCTTGCTGCGAGGTCAACAGGTAGCAGATCTACCACAGAATACTAGCTTTTCACAACTACTTTGCTTTGCGATCTTCTATGCATATACAGTGTTGCGGGTCATGATTGAGTTGGTGTCGCCGCCCAGCCGCAACAACAGCCGAAGGTGGACCCTGATGGAGATTTTCCGAGCAACAACATGCTCTACGCTCGGTGAAGACGGCAAGGTCGACATGATCGACGGCGCTGGCGACTCAGCGATTCGATAGCTTGACGGACAATTCGCACGTGGCGCGAGATATAAAATGTGCCTATGACCTACAACATAATCCCATTCTCCAAGCATCACTATCCCCCTTTCCTCCCTGTCCCGGCGTGATTATTACCATCACCAAAATGGCCGAATTCACCACCCACGAGTCCAAGCAGGTCCTCCCCATCATCATCGCCAACGAACCACAGTCCATCGACCCCTCCACCCCTCTCATCCCCGTGCACAATTCCCTCCAAAAAAATCCCGTGCACCACTTCGCCTCCACCACCCCCATCCAATGCACCGATGCTGTCTCCATCGCCTGGACAGCCTTCCAAACCGCGCCCCCATCCGCCCCCTCCTCGGGCCCCTGGAAACGCGCTCCGGTCTCCCTCCGCCGCTCGATCCTCCTCCGCGCCGCCGACCTCTTCGAGACGCGGCGCTCCGACCTCGTCGCGCTACAACGCCTCGAAACCTCCTGCGACGAAGGCTGGGCCAACATGAACGTCACGCTCGCGGTGGCTTATATCCGAGAAATCGCGGCGTGCATCTCGCATATCGTCGGCACGATCCCGCCCATCGATAAGCCTGATACCATGGCGTTCGTGTACAAGGATCCCGTGGGGCCGGTGCTGGTCATCCCGCCTTGGAACGGGGCGTTGGTGCTCGCGGGTAGGGCGGTGAGTACGGCCATTGCGGCGGGATGCACGGTTGTTATGAAGGCTAGTGAGCTGAGTCCTGGCTGTCATGCGGCGATTTGGAGGATTTATAGGGATGCAGGGTTGCCGGCTGGGGTGCTGAATGTGGTTTGTGCGAGGAGGGAGGATGCGGCGGAGGTTACGGAGAGGATGATCGCGGATGAGAGGATTAGGAAGATTGAGTTCATTGGCTCAGCCGCAGTGGGGAGGGTGATTGGGGCTACGGCGGCGAAGTATCTGAAGCCGTGTTTGATGGAGCTGGGAGGAAAGTGTCCTGCCATCGTCCTGGATGATGCGGATGTGGGAAGGGCGGCGGTGTTGTGTGCCAAAGGGGCGGTATTGAATCATGGGCAGATCTGCTTTTCTACGGAGAGGATCATTGTGATGAGGAAGGTGGCGGATGAGTTTATGAGTAAGGTCAAGGGTGTAGTTGATTCCACCGACGCTGGGTCTGCGGTGAGTGAGGGTATCGCTAAACATGCTGTTGATGTGCTGGAAGATGCAAAGGGCAAAGGATGCGAATTCTTGACTGGTGGGCCAGAGATGTGCAAGGACAACAGAGTGAAGCCGAGCTTGATTGTGGTCGATCCCAAGGCTGGGAAGGAAGAGGTCAGGATCGTGGACGAAGAGACATTCGGACCATCTGCCAGTATCTACGTGGTGGATACCGAGGAGGAGGCAGTAGACCTCGCAAATAGGTCTGCATATGGTTTGAACGCCACAGTGCACACGACCAACCTCGAACGAGGTATCAAGGTCGGACGGGAGCTCGAGTACGGTCAGGTACATATCAACAGCATCACCGTGTTCACGAGTGGTAAGTCTTGGACAAAAGGATTGAGTGATGTATACTGACTGTTCCAGCGACTGGACCTCAGGGTGGTAGGTCAGGCAAGTCTTCTGGTTGGGGCAGACAAAATGCTCTTTGGGGCTTGAACGAGTACCTCGATGAAAAGTTCATAACGTACCATGGGAAGAATAGCGGCTAGTGGTGGAATAGCTCCTATCTAGTATACAGAACCACCAAATCCACCAGTACCATTAGTCAACGTTGCCGCGCATTATACATCCTCCATTACCAAGCCCGCTTCCCTCAACGCTCCCAAATCTCCTTCTCTGACTGCCTTGACAGCTGCTTGACTCAGCCTTCTCCTCTTCTCCCTCGCTTCATGTTCCCTCCTCGCTTTCGTCTTGCTGCTACCACTCGGTGCCACTCCGGTCAGTAACTTTTGGCTATCGTCCGGGGTAAAGTTGACAAAGCCTGCAAGATGACCTGACTTTCCATCCCTCCTCCTAGATGGCCGACCTGCAGAGCATGCCTCATTTGTGGGTTCTGGGCCGGACTTGGTACGTCGATGATGCTTGCTAGTTCTGGCTCTAGAGGACGATCGTGTGCGGCGGGCATTGAGATCCTCACCCTGCTGAGCCGGCAATTTGGGGGTGGCTCGTTGATGCGCCGGAAGGATCGACGGTGGCCGGCTCTCTCGCTGTGGACTCCCTAGTCTCTGCGAACGGTAAGGCAAGCTGAAGTTGGGCGTGCCGGTCGGAAATGTGCTGGTTCGTGGAGAGACGTTCACATCTGCTGGCAATAATGCTTGACCCAAAAGTATAGCCTGGGTGGTATAATCAGTGGGGAAGCCGGAACCGAATTGTCCAGGCTTGAGCGCCGGAGCACTCATCACAGCTTGCGTTGGAACGCTTCGCAACATAGCTGCGTCAAAAGTGAGAGGTGCTGGTGATGTTGCATTTGCTTTGGTCCAAGGGTTGAAGCTGGGAGGCGTCGGGACGTCATTTTCAGTGTAGCTGTATCGTCTACCATTGAGCGACCGAGGACCGTCGATCGTGTTGGCATTGAAAGATACGGAGTTGTTATTGTAAGTGTTGGCCCAATGATCCTCCAGTACAGCAGGGAAGTAGTTGTCTTCTAGTGGCGACGTGATAGGCGTGTGTACAAGATTATCCGATACGATTAGAGGGTCCAAGAGATGAGCAGGTCGTGCAAGGGTTTCGTTGTTGCTCATTGGGAATACAAGGCCTCGCACAGGCAGGAAAGAGTCGTCTGTCTCGGTGGACGTCGGTGGTGAAGGTGGGTGCCTGAAATGCCACTTCTTCTCCACCATGGGCACAAGTGGTACGTTGCTCTGCACTTGACTCAACATCTCCTCTAAGCTCGGTCTGTACCGAGACTGGCTCATCATGTTGGGAGTTGACCTAGTGTGCCGCAATGACTTCCGGACCCCGGAAGGATTCCTCGTCCGCTTTATACTTCCTTGCTGTGCCCCTGTTCTAGTTCGACCTCTTGTTTCTTCAGTATACACCACTTGGTCAGGGATGTATGGTGGTGATGGAAACCCAAAGCAATCGAAATGATGCCTATCGTCCAACGTCTGTTTGGTTGTCGACTGGAGTGTCTCGGACAACGGGGTTTTTCGTTGTGCTGTGTCGTCTAATGCTCTCAGAGTCTTTGTCCAAAACTCATCAGGATCTGCGAATGCAGGGTGTGGCTCTGTCAGAAGCTTGATCTCAGAGATTGCTGATGAGTGTGTTCGTTGTGTAGGACTATCTATCAAGTCCTCGAATAGTTCGTCGAAGCTAGATGTCGGGGGTAGAGAGTCGTTCCACGCATTCAAATCAGCTACGACTACCGGTTCGACGTAGTTTTGAAATCTATCGTCATATCTGCTGCTCCACTGTGCCCCTTTGTCCTTGGTCCGGATTGGGAAGCTCATGAGACTCCCTGGTGTCGCCATAACGAAGTCGAGCACCACGCATGTGCTCGTGACAGAGGACAAAAGGCAAAGGATGGTAGAGATTGTGAAGAGAGAATGTGCTTTACCTTGTGCATTATTACAATCATGAAAACACGACCGCTTCGTTGCTCAGCGATGTCGAGGAATGCGGATATGTGCACCACAGGAATGTACGGAGAACACGTGACCAGAGTCCCGTGCTGTACATGACGATGAATTGAATCGAGTGAATGCAATTGACACAAAGAAAAGATAGATATCTGCAGTAGTCCTGAATGAACCTCCTAGCCAGAAAATGGATATTGGAATGAATGCCATCCTGAACTACATTACTAATGAGATGAAGACAGTCCCACGACATGATCCACCGTGCGTGCCTGTTTCCTTCGCTCGTTTGGCGATCATATTGCTGGATCATGGGTGTGAAGAAATTATAGACTTGTCAAGCAGCTCGGATGTCTTCCAAATTATTCATGCAAGATGGGGGAGAATCACGTGATCAATGACATCACGCCGATCTGCAAAAGCTCGAGACCGTCCGCATCGATGACCTCGAAGATCTGTCAACGCCAATCATGATCAATCAGATCTAAATTACCGACAAACCCTCTCACTCCTGCTTAAGATATTTTCGTACACCCCGTCGAATACATTCAGCATGTCTTCTCTCCGAATTGTGCAGAGGGCAGCCCGAGCTGTACCTCGCTTCTCGCGACCACTCTCGACCACACCAACGAAGTGGAATGTCAACGACCGCAAGAATGACACTCAAGAGACGTACGAGAAGATTCAGAAAGAGAGGCCTCTCAATCCTCACATGACCAATACCACCTCAACGATAGCGAATGAGATGCCCAACATTGGCAAGGATGCTGTCCCTCCTGAGCTCATCACCAGCGTCGATCCAAACTTTGTACCCAAGGATTCTGTTCCTGAGAACACCGAGAGGATGACGGGAGGCACACAGGCACCTGCACCCAAGGAGGGTGTCAATGCGGATCTCGAAGTAGGTGAAATCGAAGGAGGTTCTTTTCGTGTCGAACCACTGCGAAGAGTAGGAGAGGACATCTCAACCATGCGGGCCAGGCTTCTATGTTCGTCAAAATGCTGATTTGGGCCCCTAAGCGATAGCACATGCTGACAGGGCCTCCTTACAGATCAATGCCGGAAAAGGGGGACGTTAGAGAGTGATCTGCTCCTCTCCACCTTCGCTGATGCCAACCTCGGAAGCATGTCACGCGAAGAATTGCAACAGTTTGATCTTTTCCTTGACGAGAATGACTGGGATATTTACTATTGGGCAACTCAGGAACCGTCTCCTACGTCGCAAGAGTATGCAGAGGGTGCAGGTCCTGATCTGGCGACAAAGGCTGCACAAGGCAAGGCTCCTCCTGAGTTCGCAGATCAGCGCAAGCGAGAGCCTGCGACCGGCGAGTGGGCTCAGACTGTCGGAACCTTCAAGCCTGCGTATCGACCTGTTCCCAAAAGATGGAAGGATTCGGAGATTCTGAAGTTATTACGACAGCATGTTGTTGACCGAAGTGCTGGCGGCGTGCTCAATACAGGTATGAAGGACAATAAGGGCACTGGTTTGAATGAGGCTGGACAGAGTAGCAGTGGTGGAGGTGGGCTCGGCCGCATGCCAGATCTCAAGAACTTTAACCAGTAAAGCAGATATACCTAATTAAACACAAGTTTCAATGCGGATGAAGTCGTGCATTGGAAGTGGTGAGTCTCGGCCTGAGTCAGTATGCATGAGGTCTAGGTAGCACTTTCCATTCTCGTGAGCTTCATGGACGGCTCGTCGTTGATGAATATTCCTGGCTTCTCTGTATTCCTCTCTTCAACAAATACACTCTCCACTCCACGCTCTACTTCATTCATTCATCGCAGTCATTGTTACGGTATTCCTCAATCTAAAGAACATCATCATGTCAGCTCCTATCAACAACGCAGCGACTCCAGCTCGCCCAGATCAAACCAGCATAGCTCCATTATCAACAGCTCCCCCTCAGACGATGGCTTCTCTTGAACGGGCGACCACTCCAACCGCTGCACCCCCACAGACAATAGCTAACTTATATCCAGTCACGCCTATCGCCGAGAAGCCAGCCTTGATGGAAGACCACACTGCTGCCCCCCTAGCGCCCAAGACCGAGACGGTCATCACGCATGAAACAATCATCGTACCAGTGCCGGTCGAACGCCATACAGGAGCTACACCTGCACCGCAGATTGCTCCAATTTCAGTGGCTGTTCCGCCTGTACCATCTACCACGACCATCATCACGGTACCGCCTTCCCCCGAGCACATTACCATTGCCCCAGCGGTGGCACCAGTCCTTGCGGTCGTCCCTGGGTCTCAGCTACCTCCGTCCGCGCATTCGCAATCTGCCAAAGCAGAACCGAGCAAGGTTGGAGAGGCTGCCAACCATCCAGTCGAGCGGGTCGACACACTGGCGGATCTCCAAGCCCACACAGCTCCGAGATCTCGCAGGAACAGTGCCTCTGATTATTCCACTGTCACTAAATCCAAGCCAACTGGTCTCGGACTCCATACAGGTCGGGCAACCAGCAGTGGAGATCTGAGAAGTGGGCAACCAAGTCCAATGATTCCGACAGGTGCAGTGGAGCGAGTCGCCACGGATGCGCCGCAATGATAACTCGCTGACCTCTTAGCAGAGTGGTCGTGGCTTCTGTACATCTGCACCACAACGCATCATCACCTGCACACCAGAACGCTGACCCGTTGTCCTTGATCGATGTGTTTGCCGGCAAGGACAAAAAGCGCTTCTCCGTCCACCGCCATCTACTCGTCATGAAAGTGCCGTACTTCCACCACATGTTCTCACATGATTCAACCCCAGGTACGAGTCGCTTGACTTTCGAGAACCTCGACGAGTACGCCTTTGCACTGTTCGTCCGCTAGCTGTACGGCGGACAATTGCACGGACCCAATGACTTCCATAGCTTCCAGCACTACCTGAGTCTGTACGTGCTGGCCTTGAAGTTCGACATTGAAAGTCTGCAGAACGAATGTGAGTCTAGCTTTGTCGATTGTTGTCAATGCATATCGTAGCTGATGTGACACAGCCATCGACCTCTGCCGCGCATACTACCACTACAACAGTATGACCGCTCCTGCCTACCGAATTGAGTACATCTACACGTACACTTCTGAGCCGAATCACATGCGCAACTTCCTCGTCGCGACCGCCGCTTACCGCTCTCTTTGCGAAGCGCCGTCGGCTCCTGGCGTGTATCTGAGCGACAGTATGAAGACACTCCTGGCCAAGCAAGGTGATTTGGGAGTGGACTTTGCCGACTCGCTCATCAAGTTGAGCAAGAATGGGCTGGTGGATGTTCGCAAGGGCGATGCATGCATCTTCCACACTCACAGCGATGGAAAGGTCTGTCAGCCGGTAGGTTTGGAGCCGTATCAAGACGCTTAAATCGACGAAGTGGGTTGTGATGCATTGGTTCTGAACCTGGAGTAGCTGCTAAATCCTGAGAGTCCTATGGCATACCTCTGACACTCCCGTTGATCCTTCATCCGCTTGCAAGGTATGATCGCGATTCTCCATATGCTCCATCATGAATTGCGCTAGTATTGAATGATCGCTGCCTCTTCTCTTTCTCACCTTCGTAATTTCCACCCAGTCTGCAGTGGCTCTAGATCAGATGCTTGGATCTGAAGTATGCCCTCAGATACACAATCTGCCATGCACCTAGTCCGACCAGCATACCCATTGTGCCCAGAGCAAACCATTTGACACGCTCGTTCGTGCTCTCGTTCGTGTCTCTTAACTTCTGCTCCCTGACCTTCAGGTATTCCAACTCTTCCACGACCTCTGCGACCATCTCCTCCATCCTCCTGAGATCCGCCTCCACTGGCTTGAGCTTCTCTCCCGCCTGAATGGCCGACCAATCCTTTGCGTCAGCACCAATGTCCACGTCCAGCTCGACATGACGGCTCGGTTCTTGGACGACGTGCGCTGTTGATCATTAGCCAATGTTCCTTTCCATAGGACTGCAAATTAATTTTCCAGAGTGAGAAGGAGACGTACCACTGGTAAGGACATTCTCAAAGCACACATCGAAAGCGCTGTCCGCGTGCGAAGTGAACGCATATCGGTTCTCCCCTGCCACGTCGCGCGGCTTGCCGTACTCGTTTCCCACTGTGTCCTTGATGTGCATATTGAGCATCATGCCGTCGCCGCGGGAGCCCGATACGGTCGCTGTTACCACGACGAGTTGGCCGTTCTGGGATGGGAGATTAGTCGAGCGCCGGGGGAGGAAGGGGAAAGGAGAGGGCAATCAAGACACGCAGAGCGAAAGAATTGATCGGAGGGGACGGCGTACTTGTACAAAGTTCCGTATGCATCGCTCCTTGTCTTTCGATTCGTGCCCAGGGTGCGCTTGAATGTCGAATTTGAGACCGAGGGCGGAGGGGAGTAAGCTCGAGAGCGCGAGAAGGGGGAGGAGGAACATGTTGGGCGGAGCTGCACGCGCAGCGAGCTGACGAGGTTGCGAAGCTGTACTCGAGGTCCAATCGAACTTGGCTCGGCGTGACGAGATGGGGCAAGATGGATCAAGTCGTGAATGTCGTTCGGCGATTGTGGGATGTGGTGGTGCTGGCAACTTTTTGGCCAGCTTGTTCTAAATGAAGCTCGCGCGAAATCCGGGGATGCAAGTCACGTGCTCAGAAATCCAAGTACTCAATGCCGATTCCTGGTAGTATACATAGCTCACGATTTTTGAACAGCGATGACTTTACTGGTCTAGGCGAGGAGCGCACTGCCAACATCGGAATAAGACCTAGAATTATCACTTGGCTAGATAGATCACAGACCACCCTGGTAGTCCTACAACAGCAGCGCCTTGCCTGGAGACTGCACGCCCACCTCTGGAAAGCTTTGGATGGGCGGACGGTCCGGTGTTGTGGTTCTCAGAACAATCGTGTTGTATCCCGATACGAGCAAGGTGGTTCTATTGAGCAAGATCGACACTGGTAATTCCATCTTATCAGCACCTCCACTAAGAATCGCTTGGTCAAGTCAAGTCTGTTCTCCCGGAACTCTGCTGTCTGGTAGTCTGTCACCAGATCATGAAGGGTCCTAATGGAATCCGAGTCTGCTTCTCCCCGACCAGCCAAGAAGCAACGCCGCCACGTATCGCGGGCATGTGACATTTGCAAGGCGAAACGGGCAAAATGCGACGGCACCCAACCTTGCCTCCGCTGTCGACATAGACAATTGGAATGTACCTATGAGACACCCTATCTGAGAGGGACCAAAGTCCCACCTGCAAGACCATCACTACTACCAGACTCGTCATTACTACCAGAATCAGAGGGTGTAGCGCAGGCAACACCTACCAGCGGGCATGATGCTGCGCAAGCCACGTCCAGCAGAGAAGAGGTGACCCACGACTCTGGTAGTCATATAGATGGAGAGGCGTCCCGCGACTCGACTCCGAACGAGGCTGTGGCAGAGGGTTATCTTGGGCAAAGCAGTAACTTAGCTTATTCCCACGCAGCGCGATTCGAGCTTACCTCCAGACCATCATCGCCGCCAGGGGGAGGTAATCAGGCCAGAGAAACACCGGCTCAAACCAAACAGGGAAGACGAAAGCATGAACGACAGTCACATCTGGGTAGGAAGCCTGGTAGTCAGAGCTACCTCGCTTTCCAGGAACGTCCCTTTCCACCACTGAACATGGCTCGTTATTCGATACCTACCACAGAACGAGGACTTGAAATGGCCTCCTGGTATTTTGAAAATGCCAGTCCAACCTATAGAATACTACACAGACCATCGGTAGAACGCATGATCACCAGCATGTGCAAATCAAACGAGTGGCTGGGCACAAATAATTCTTCTGAAGAAGACGGCCAGGAATCCTTAGACTCGACGGAAGAGTGTACAGTTCTGATGGTGTGGGCATTAGCATGTCAGTATGCAGTATTTCCACACGGCCGTAAAGCGACTAGCCAGAATCGCGAATGGCTGCAGCGAAAGGGCAGAGAATACTACCAGGTTGCTGAGCTCACACTGGAGAAAGATAAGACATCTCTTGACAAGATGTCCGCATTGCAGGTCCGGCTGATGATGTGTCTGTATCTCTTGACCACATCTCGTCTCAAAACAGCCTGGGACCTGTTCGCGGTGGTGAAGAACATGGCCAACAATCTAGATTTGAGTCGTCTCCAGTCTGCCGTCGGTCCTTTCAAGAATGATCTCAGTCCCCTCAATCTCGAGCTTAGGAAGCGGGCATTTTGGGCCATCTATACCCTTGACACTTACCTTTGCGTCATGCTTGGAAAGTCCCTTACGTTCGATGAGATCGAGATTAGGACCGCTCATCCCACGGCTGATGATGAGCTGATCAATTCGGACACGACCTACCAGGAATATAGTACAGGTCTATCACAAACGACAGGTCTTTCCTTGATGCTCTGTCCCATGGCACACGCCCAGCTTGCTCGGACTGTCCGCAAGACTCTCAAGGGCCTCTATCTAGGTCTGGGCAACGAGAGTGATCAGCTCGTTATGGAAGCTCTCAGCGGCGAGATAAGAGACTGGGAGTTCATGCTGCCAGACTTCCTAAAGATGAAAAGTGCAGTCGGCTTACGGGATATCTATGCTCGGCAGAACACTGTTATTAGACTCGCACAGCAGCATGCTTTGATCATGGTCTATCGACCTTCGTTACCGTTATCTGGACTTGCGGCTCGGACAACCTCATCTGTCACGGTGAACGGATTCTTGGATGATAACAGCCTGCGAATGTGCCAGGATAATTGTCTTCAAGCAGCGCTGGAAGCCCATCACATTTGCTCGTCACTCTTCAAGAAGGGTGAAGTGAATGATCACTACTGGTTCACAGCATATATCTTGTTCTGTGCAGCAACGGTAATGCTTGTGCACATTGCCCATAATCCGGAAGGTTTACAAGCTCCATCAGCATGGGCTGCTGCTCAAGACTGCTGTCAGATGCAGCGACAAGTCTGCCAGTCGAACAGGCTTGCTCGTAGATATGTGGCAGCGCTAGAGGTATGTTGACATTCTTTGGTTATCGGCCATTGACCACTATTCATTGTGATATGCACCTGTATTGATCTACTGAACAGGATTTGTCCAAGCAGTTGAAGAAGCGCTTCCCGCAGCAGATGGAGCGTATCCGGAGTGCTTCAACTACCACACTGGCACGTCCCGGCGGACTCGACCGAACCATGTCAACAGGGAACAATCACGACCAGCTGTCCGCACACCTACCATTCCTCTTTCCCGGAGACAGTGTCGACCTTGACTTAGGTGCTAACACTTCGCCGGGTAGTCAGTGGGATCATTTCCTGGATCCCTTCCTGTCAAACGAGGAGAACGCAACCTTCTACCAATTTGACTCTCTCGTATCTGGCGGAATGGACTTCGGCTTCTACTGAAATTCCGGATGCGTCTTTCCCCAGAAGGTGCATTATCACCCCGCAAGCCATCGGCCTATGCAGCAATTTGAGACAATTTGACCGAATCTCGTGCGAAAGATTCCGGTGTTCCTCGGAAACATTTCCGTCATGACCAACCACAATCCCGCCACTACAGAGTGGCTTCGCGGTGCAATGGAGAATGCTACACTACCAGCATGGGAGTATAATCATGGGATAGCTCACGTCCTGAGAACATCCGTCTCATATCATATGTATCACGACACGTACACTGTGGCCGGTCTTGCAAACACGGTTTGATAGCCATGGCCGCTCTACGAGCACCTGACACACCACCCGAGGAGAGTCCTTGGACAATCGACGAACTCATCAGGAAGCGTGCGAAGGAAGACCCAGAGGTCTCATTAGTGTCATATCCTGCCAAGGATACCGATTATGTGCATTATAATGCACGACAACTCGACATCTTCGCATATCGGGTAGCACAGCATCACCTGTCGTCACTACCACAGCGGGCATCCTCGGCAGAGAAGCCAAAGGTGGTGGCCCTGTTGGGCATCTCGAATCTGCAATACTTCATCACAGCATTAGCACTATCAAAGTTGGGCTTGACAGTGCTTTTCTTATCAACGAGACTCTCCGATCCCGCTTACCTCAATTTATTGGACCTTACTGGATGCCATGACCTTTTAGTCGGGGCTGAAATGGCAGAGTCGATCAGGAAAAGACTTGGTGCAACGTCCGAGCTTCGCATTCAGGAAGTCGTTGATTCGACATTCTTCTTAGGTCCCATCAAAGACGAGACGATTGACACGAAGATGGATCAGCATCTAGAGCCGCACATCGAAAACCTCAACATCACGTGGATCATCCACTCCAGCGGCTCGACCGGTCTTCCCAAGCCAATCTTCCAAACGCACGCCGCTGCCTTGCGGAATTACAATAACAACTTCGGCATGAAGGGGTTCATCACTCTGCCGCTATATCACGCTCATGGTATCAGCTCGGTCTTTCGGTCAATAGCGTCGAAGAAACAAATCTTCATATACCCAGCACATCAGCCTCTTACTGGACCAAACTTGATCAAGCCGCTCATGACCTATGACTTTGAGATCTTTTACGGCGTCCCATACGCTCTCAAACTCCTCAGTGAGACAGAGGAGGGACTGCGGGTACTCTCAAGGTTGAAGTTGGTAATGTTCGGCGGTTCCAGCTGTCCGGATGAACTAGGTGATAAGCTTGTTCAGAACGGTGTCAAGCTGATCAGCCATTATGGCACTACTGAAACTGGACAACTGATGACGTCTTTCAGAGAAGATGGCGACTTGGACTGGAACTACCTCAGAGTTCAGAAGTCCTTGAAACCATTTGTCCGATTCGAAGAACGAGGATCAAATGTCTACGAGTTGGTGGTTTTGGAAGGCTGGCCATCCAAAGTCGCAACCAACAGACCGGATGGTGCTTATGCTACCAAAGATCTATTCAGCAAACATCCAAACAAAGAGGATGCATACAAATGGACTGGCCGATTGGACGACACCCTGGTACTTCTGAATGGCGAGAAGGTCATTCCCATCCCGATAGAGCATACTGTCCGACAAAACGAATGTGTTGCTGAAGTCGTAGTTTTCGGCGCTGGTAAGCCTCAGACTGGTATGTTCGTCATACCCGCTATCGACATGTCTGCGCATGAGATCATGCAGAAGATCACACCGTCTGTCGAAGCAGCCAACTCGCAGGTGCCCTCCTATTTCAGGGTGGCACCAGAAATGATACGAGTGCTGCCATATGGCACAGACTATCCACGAACAGACAAATCGACAGTCATCAGAGCGGCCTTTTACGCACAATTCAAGCAGCAGATCGAAAACACTTATGAAGACGCTCTGAAGCAGACAGCCAATACAGGAGAACACATGACCGAAGATGAGCTCAGATCCTTCTTGACTGCCACGATTCGAGATGTCATGAAGCTTGAAGAGAACGTGGAGCTTGCAAACAGCACAGACTTCTTCTCCCTTAGTATGGATTCTTTACAAGCACTTCGAGTTCACTCAGCCGTCATCAAAGCCTTCAATACCAATGGCCAGAAAGTCGGGCAGAATGTGGTCTTTGAACACCCCAACTTGGATGACTTGACCAGTCATCTGGTCAATCTTGCCACTGGGACAATGAAGGAGGCGAGGAAGCCGGAGGAGATTATGGCAGATCTTGTACGAAAGTACAGCAATTTTACGCCGCATGTGCCAGGCAATGCATCGGCAGCATCGACTGCACTGGTGACCGGCGCCACCGGCTCTCTGGGGGCGCATGTGGTTGCACAACTCGTACGCAACCCTGCCATTCATGAAGTATATTGCCTTGTGCGGGCGACTTCTTCAGCTAATGCACAGGATCGCGTCAATGCCTCTCTCTTTCAACGCCGACTGCATGACGACTTGTCTGTCTCGGAACGAGCTAAGATCATAGCACTCCCGGCATCGCTAGGCGAGTCTACACTTGGTTTGGACGGCTCTACTCTTTCTGCCCTCAGGTCGTCAGTCACTCACATCATCCATCTCGCATGGGCAGTGAACTTCAACTGGGATGTCACCTCTTTCGAGGCTCAGCACATTGTAGGCACTCACAATCTCCTCTCCTTGGCGCTTTCATCCACTCGCCCCACGCCACCATCAATGCACTTTGGCTCATCCGTCTCTGCTGTTAGCGCCACTCCTATACTCGCCAAGGAGTCGCATGAACCACTTTTCGCTCACGCACAGGGCATGGGATATGCCCGCTCCAAACTCGTTGCAGAAAACATCTGCGCAGCTGCCGCACGAGTGGGGCTTCACGCCCACGTACATCGTATCGGGCAGATCGTCGGCGACACCCAGCACGGCATCTGGAATCCTACCGAGGCAATTCCGCTAATGATTCAGTCCGCTACCACAATCGGCTGTCTACCAGCATTGGACGAATATCCGACCTGGCTCCCTGTCGATGTGGTCGCGAGCACGATCCTGGATCTAGCACTGACGCCACCGGAGAATGCAGCCAAAGACGAGGTCTTCCACGTCGTCAATCCTGGGACCTTTCACTGGACCAGAGATCTACTTCCCGCACTTCAACAAGCAGGGCTCGAGTTTGAGACAGTCGGCCAGCGAGAGTGGGTACGACGGCTAAGGGAGAGCGAGTTGTCTGCAGAGGAGAACCCGCCTAAGAAGCTTGTCGATTTCTTCGCGAGCAAGTATGATTCGGATGAGCCCCGCAAGAGGCTGTATTTTGCAACCGACAAGGCTTGTAGGGGCAGTAGAGCATTGCACAATGCGCCGAGATTGGACGCGGAGGGTGTTCAGAGGATGGTGAGTTGGTGGAGGGAAGAAGGGTGGCGGACAGGCCAAAAGGCGGAGGCATGAGCCTCGGTGAGACCGGCGTAACGTCAATCGCTTTAGGATTGGTCTTTCTATAGCCGCCTGTTCAAAAGATCCATGATGGCATACAGCTTCATTGAATATGATTCACAAACAAAGACTCTATCAGGATTGAGAGCTGCTCGTTTACTTCGGAGCGCCACAATGTCGCTTGCTTTGCAATACGGAAGAATATCAGTAAACCCTGGCACAATCCTTCCGTCACCAGACTCCCTACCACTATTTCTCCAAGGGTTGTGAAAGTGACTCGACCAGCTACGCAGGCTCAGGCTCACACTGCCGAACTCGGTCTCCTCTCCTTCCATCAACTACTATCCCAGGTGTTCAAACTTCTCGCATCATCATCGAACCAATGCCCACTAGACCCCCCACAACCAGTCCACTTCCTCCTATCCCTGACCAACACCCCTATCCCTCTCCCCCTGCCTAGGCAACATCACAACCGCCCTCGTCATTAACCCCTGCAACGCATTAACAAACACCGCATTCGCCACTGGACTACTCTAACCCGCATCAACAGCGATACCACTCTCATGCACCCGACCATTCACAATCGCCACCAGCGTTTTGATCAGACAATCGATCGGCGCGCCCTCTAGCTGTTTCTTGGCGCAGATGAAGTCGATGCGCGTCACTTGCGTCTCGAGGTCGTTGAGGAAGTAGGGGGTGGCCCAGGGAGTGTCTGGGTCGTAGAAGGGGGTTCGGGCATGGTAGATTAGAGTCAGGATGGCGGAGGTGAGGGTGCGGTAGGTGGTGTGGTCGGTGGTGGTGATTGGGGGTGTGGATGTCGATGGCTGGTGAGGAGGGAGGGGTGGTTGCTGATTGGGGGAAGGCTGGCTGACGACCTGGGACAGAAGTTGGGTTACGTCGCCCTCTGTGGTTGATGGGATGGGATACCCAGTATCATCGCTAGCAGGTGAGGGTGTCTGAGATACGTCTGATGCCTTGTTGAGCTTGCGTGGAGTGAGGAAGCGTTTGCCGGTCTTCACTTCCAGCATGGGAGGGGCGTGTTGGCTTTCCGCAATTGCGTTCCGGATCAGCTCGTACCAGCAAATGGCTCGAGTCGCAGGGGTAGTCAGGGTATCTCCGGCTTCACGGAAGGTGCCAAAGAAGAAGACATTCTGCCTTGGAATCCTCCTGAGCTCATATGGCTTGCTTTCGCTCGGACCCTCGACCAGAGCGTAAGTAACGATGGTCTTGAGCTCCTTCTACCATGGCAGGACCACGACGGGATAGGCTGCGGCGGAGTGCTCGATGATCTTATGCGCACTCATGTCAGAGACTGGACGCTGTACGGTTCGCCAAAGGTCACTCTGCTCGCCGATACCCATATCCATTCCTGGAAGTTCCTCGGGTAGCGCCATGCCGACAAGGAGTGCCATCTTGACAGGCACGTGCGTGTAGATGTTGTCAGAGAGGTTTAACAGTCGGTATGGTTGTGCGGCCGCAGTGACTTTCCCAGACTTCGCTGCTTCTGGGTAGCGTATCCAGATACCCTGCTGCAACCGCTCATCGATCTGGTGGTTGTAAAGAAGGCCGCCGAGGCATGCGCCGTAAAATTTCGAGTCCCTGGTCACAGACATGGATTTAGGAGAAATAGATATAGTATATTATGAGTTGGAAGATGTTGCAAGAGAACATCTATCCTAAGTGAGAACGTGGAGACACTCAGAGGCATCGCAGCATGTGAATGACAATCACTTCTTCACTCGTGATGGATAGCGAGTGAAGTATCTTGTGAAAGTAAGAGTGAGAGCAAAGATGTACGGAAATCACTATACTGACCGCGGAGAGCTGTTGTGCGTTCGCTCGCACGTGTATTCTCAAAACTCGCCTGCCATCTCACACGCCATTTGCCACGACTCGCTTTCCGTTGCGAATGCTACCTTGCTGTATTCAAGTTCCTCTGCCTCCGTCTCGCGCTCGACACTCGCTATTCTGATTTCGTCAAGCCCGTAGGTAGCCGGTGACTTGTCTTTGGTACACTGCCGCACTGTCGTCTGGAGTCGATCATTGCAAGCCGCTATCCTGTCTGCTGAAACCCATGTCCTTGATCTCCTCTTCGACCTTGTCCATAAACAGCACAACAGCATTGTTCTTTCCACTGTGCTGCACCAGTTGCTGTCTGCCCCTCTTGACTTGCTTCCGGAATACCGCCTCAAAGTCGCGGACAAACTCGACTAATGTGCCGTCAGAGATGGCTCGACTTTGCACTGCCATGTCCTCCACGTCGACCTCAAACCTTTCCAACCATGCTGTGTGTGTGCGAGGCACATCATGGCTCGAGTCACCACCAGCTCTGATCTTCCTGATCTCCTTACGAAGGAAGCCGATATTGTCTCTCAGGGCCTCCTTGAGTGCGTCCGCAGCACTTGCAGGGGATATCTCGTGGCGACGTTGGACATCTAGCTTAAATATTGGGACTTCGGCCGTCGACGGTGACGCTGAAGTGTGACCCACAGAATTTTCGATACTCGAAATTGGAGTTGAGTCGTGCGTGATATCGTGGGAGATCATGCGACGCTGAGACCTTCTTAGTTCAACGCTTGATGCCAGATCCATCCTGTGTTGGTGGTTGAGCTGTTCTGACTTGTTGCTATTTTCCAGCCCGTCCCAAGTGTTGCTGTCGTGATGACTCATGTCTCCGGTAAGCTGTCTCTGGGCGCCTCGATTGGCATGCTGAATGTGACTCGATTCCCAGTCTTCGCTATCATGCTCGTTGCAAGTAACCATTACGTCTTCCGAGTCGGTGTCTTCTTCTGAATCGGGCTCACCGTCCTCGTCTGTACTGTCTGCGCCTATTTCCCGCTTCACGGACGCTCTGATGATATTGTTCCACACCCTCCTTCTGTCCCGAGGATTCTTGATTGAATCTCCCGGGTCGCGATACGGGTAGAAAAAGAAGACTTCCTCAGGTCTGACTTTCCAGGCCTCGCAAGCATACTCGTCTTCATCATTGTCTAGCGAGACCAGAGCATAGGTGATGACTCTCCAGTCCAAGACGTCGGTGGTCCTTGTGATCACTGGAAAGGCTCTGTCCCTCTCCGTGACGAGAGTCCTTCTCGCCAGGTCCCTGATGTGACCATCGTTGACGTGAGCCATTTTGGTGGTTTCCTGTGCGCATAGTCCCAGACGAGGCTCGATGGCCATGCCAACCCAGAGGAAATTCTCTGTGTCAGGATCAGTGTGGTCAGGTCGAGTATCATGAGCTGAAAAGGGAACAGCATCTGTGTCGAGTTCTTGGTTGCGAAAGCGTGGGCATGGAAGCCAGGTATTGAGTTGATTCTCCTCTGGTATGTTGTGCAGATATCCTGCACCAGCGAAACAGAAGCCATAGTCTTTGCTGGTTCTCTCGTGTGGTGGCACGCTCTCCTCCTTAACGAAACTCATTGTCGAGGTATCCGGTACCGACAATATCCTCGGCCCTGGCGTCATGAAGAGCGGATTATGAGCGGAAGGTGATGGAGCCATGATAGTCAGGAAATCACGTACTGACAGTGTTCACCCAGGCGCAGGCGGGTTGGGCAGTGTGCGAAGCAACGTGAGAGGCTAAGGAGAAGAAGAATGAAAGGTGCCAAAGAATATGAGAATGTGCAGAAGTATCGAGGAAAGGGAAAGGACTTGCAGAGAATGATTCCGAGAACGAGGAGGAGGGAAATGCTGCAGGTGGACCGTATGATGAAATCCTGATCAAACACAAGCAAAGATCAATGTATGGAATGTGGCTCGGGTCAACATAGAGAGAAGTGAGGATCAGTGAAATGGGTCGCCGCAATGACGGTATAAGTGAAGGAGCAGTGACGATAGAGTCCTCTTTCGACTCTATAGCAGGGCCATGCTGCATGTGACTGTAGAGCAGGACAGCCATCGAGAAATTTGGTACGCCAGAATGATTCACGCTGTATAAGTCAGATTACTCTTTGCAAGTGATCCATCCTTTCTATGCCTTGATAGGTCGTAGCTTGACCCATAATGGAACTTTCTCCCATAGATTATAGACCATTTGGTCGCCGTGCCAATTGTAACTCCGCGGATCCAGTTCCAAATCGAAGTTAAGCAAGACGGAGGCCAAGAGAAGTCGAGACTCGTGGTATGCAAGATTCTTGCCGATACAGTTTCTTGGTCCTGTCGAGAACGGCTGGAACGCGGCCTTGTCATCCTTGGCAAATTCGTCGTTATCTGGGAACCAGCGCTCTGGATGAAACTCTTCTGGCCGGACAAAGTTCTTGTCGGATCTGTAGGTCGCCCACTGGGAGACGGAGACAGAAGTGCCACCGGGTACGAAGACTCCATCTATATTCATGCCTTGAGGCGGTACAATCCGTGGCAGCCCAATCGGAACAGGCGGGTAAATTCGGAGGCCCTCTTCGATGGCAGCGTTGAGATACGGCATCCTTTGAAGCTGTTCGATGGTGATGTCGGCTGTGCTCTTGAAGGTGCTTCGGATCTCTTCGATGAGCTTTGCCATCTTGTCAGGGTTCTTCAGAAGATAGAATGACAGTCCACTTAGCAATGTGGCAGTAGTCTCGGTTCCTGCGATCATGAAGATATTGCCGTTACTCTCCATTTCTCCCATGCTCAGGTCGAGCTTCTCGCCGCGCTTGATAACCTCAGTCCACAGGTCGGGGTGGGCGAGTTCGGTCTTTGCCATACGTCTGTGTACTCGCTCGATACTGTAATTGAGATGCTTGATTTGTGCTTCTCGCGCTGCCGGTATTTGCTTAATCAGTGCACGAAAGAAAGTGCCTATGCCCGGGATCAAGAAGAGACAACGGAGTCGTGTGCCAAGTTTGACATTGTCATAGATGGTTTTGACCCAAGGTGAGTACTCGCCACCTTCCAACATACCCAGAGACTCAGCGAATGTGCTTGTGGAGAGTCAACAGTGCATCGTCTGATGCGAGATGGGCTTTACTTACAGATCCGCCATGATATCAAAAGTGGCGCAATTCCAGCGCTTGACCATGTCAGTAGATTCGCCTGGATTGTTCTCGGCATGCTCGCGAAGCTTCTTGATCAGAAGGTCAGTCCACTCCTTGAACACAGGTTCTTGCTCCTTGAGTGCCTTATCGGAGAAAGAGTGAGACAAGATACGTCTCATTCGAGCATGGTTGTCGTCGTCGGCATCAATGATGGATCGTGAGCCAGTCAGGGGCTCCTCGCCATAAAAGGCAAGATCCTTTTGTAGTGCCGCTTTGCCTCCGATACTGCCTATGGTCAGAGATTGTGCACAATTTTCCTTGCAGAGGCATACCGGTGGCCATAGATATCCTTCCAGCTGGTGGACGTATTGAAGCTAAGCTCATTGGGTCCAAATCGGACGACATGGCCGTAGGTGTCATGTAACTTGCGTTTCTCAACGACATCCTCGCCCCGGAATTTGTGGTATAGGTTGACGACGGGAGTCAAAGCATGTAGTTTTGGTCCAGGGAATCTTGACAGAGGTCCAAAGTAGGCTTTGTGTATAAAGAATGTCAGATTAGGCCTGGCATTGGTGAGGTAAGCAGTAAGCGAGGGCTGGCTTACGCTCAGGATCGACCCCGCAGCTACCTTGAAAAGGCCAGCCCTATCTGTTTGGGCCTCCATGGTATTTCGATTTGTATGTTTTTGCTTTGTTCAGGTATTGAAAGAAAGAGAAAAAGGACAGACGGTATATAAAGACACTCACAGGCAGCGGACTTCGACGCGTAACTCAGCACAACATGGTATACTCGGGAGGTCCCAAAGCCGTTGGCAATGTCTCTACGCCTATTGGTCGAATTGTGCTATTCTGCAATTACATGCAGGCAGGGACTTCGAAAAGGGCAAGTCTAAGATCCCTGTTGGAGGACGATCTGAAACGCATTGCAAGGCTTGACGAGTACCCGATGCACAATTTTGTGCATGGACCAATTGACATCATCTGAAGCAAATGCCAAGGTTGGCTTCATCTCCTCGCCTTGTGTCGTCCTGCATCCCGAGGCACATCCTATCTCAACTACCAGGCCACGCTTGTGAGATTGCTGCAAGACCGCTCGATGCATTGTGGCGTCTCGACCGAGGAAGACATGGCTCGGGCGACTCAGGGCAGCGGCAGCGTTCGAAACACGAATGACCTCTGGGAATTTGAGATGCTGCCTGATATCTAATGGCAAAGATCAAACAGCCGGCCATTGGTCGTCCTCATACTCGTATCCAGCCTATCTCTCAACCGAGTATCACAAGTAGAATGATCCATGATCGATCTATGTTGTGCACATTCAAGATTGATGCACTTCGGGCATTTCACTTTATCATCTCGGGCGCTGAGGTGGACATTCGTGGTCAAGTATGCCTTCTATTCCATCGCATATCAAGACTTGCCATTTGTCGTCGGCTTATTAGCTTCTGCCCACTCAAGAGCTGCCTTCCTGACCTCTGACTCGCCGACCTCCTCGAAGATGTCGAATCCCCAATGGGCAGGGAAGTTGAACCTCTTGTGTCTCTCCAACGCATTCAGCTCATCATACTCCTTGGCTGGGATCTCAAAGTCTGCTCTACGTTAGCCACTAACATACAAGGTATATGACGCAAGCTGCACTGACCTTGGAAATTGCTCTCGATCCTCGACTTGGTCACACTCTTCGGCAGCACGACGGTCCCACGCTGTACACCCCAGCTGACCAGCAATTGGCCACCATCCTTACCCATTCGCTTCGCAACCTCCTTGACCTTTTCGTCATCGACGGTCCTCGGCTCACCCTTCTGGTTGTTGCCTAGTGGCGAATATGCTTCGATCAGGATGTTCTTCTCTTTGCAGAATTGGAGGAGATCGTGCTGTTGCAAGTACGGGTGAGCTTCGATCTGGTTTGCAACTGGTACAACATCCGTCTTCGACAGCAGGTGCTTGAGCCGCCGGATGTTGAAGTTCGATACCCCGACAGACTTGACTTTGCCAGTCGACAACAGCTTGACCATGGCTGCCCAAGTATCTTCAACCTTGACCTCACGATCGAGGTCGAAGACGTTGTCCTTGTCTACTGGAAACCACTCATCACATGACCGGAAAGCTCTATACTGGGTTAGCCGCCACACAGCAAGCTTAAGCAGATACTCCTTACACCGGCCAATGCATCAAGTAGAGATCAAGGTAGTCAGTCCCCAGGTGCTGGAGTGTCCGATCAAGAGCAGCCTCCACCTTCTCCGGACGGTGTGCATTATTCCAGAGCTTGGATGTTATCTAGCTATCAATCAGTCTTCGGTCGACCACGACCATAATCGTACTTACGAAGATGTTCTTCCTATCGACTCCGCTTTTGCGGATACCAGCGCCGACCTCAGATTCGTTCCGGTAAATCGATGCACAGTCGATATGTCTATAGCCAGACTTCAATGCATTCTCTACAGCCACTTCGACCTCATGTGGTTTCGCCTGCCACGTCCCAAACCCTACGGCTGGTATCTTATTACCGTCATTGAGCGTGAATGTTCTTCCGGTGGCCATTTCGAGGGTTGTGGTAGTTGCGATGTTTTGGTTATTAGCAATTAGCTTCAGGAGTCAATACAATGCAGTTCTATATGCAAACGCCGACACACTGGCATACTTATTGAATCCATAGTCACGGATTCTTCAAACGCCGACGTACTCAGATCTGTCACTAAACCATCACTCAACTGTCACTCTGAAAATACTTGGGGGCTGCCTCGTGCAGTATTCCGCATGCAGAATGCTTCATTTCCGGTGCCAAGGACGGAGAAGCCACGGGAGGGATGATTCCGACGCTCCTCGTGTCGAATTTTGGGACGATCCCCTAGACAGCTTCTCTCCGAAAGGTACGCGAGCATTTCCCTGGCTGCAATTTTTTTGTTGCTCCTTCGACACTCCGAGGATACATCTCCTGGCGGAGGATGTCGTGCAGCGTAGTCTGCTTGGGCGCGGGCTCGCTGACGTCCCCACCTTCTCTGGCTGCGGACGGTGAAGGCGGATGAAGACACGGCTTGGTGGAAATTGCATTCATTTTTGATTGTAAGTGTCTAATATTCGAGGAAGGAAGACACTCTGAGCGACCTGGTATCTGTGGTAGTCATCATCGCAGTGGTCGGCCCCTGTCAACTCCTGTAAGGTTACAAGACTCGTCGTCGAGTCTCGAGTATGCGATCGCGTAACTGGTACTCCTCATGAAAGCCTCATTGCATTCCTCCACGCTGATCCAGCCTCGTGAATGTCTTCCTGCCGTCCGCTTGCCTACCACCTTCATCGCAGCCTTCCAGATCGTCGTCGTAGGATGCGGAACTGTCACCGTCATATTCACCCTCGTCCCCGTCGCTCTCAACGAAGTAGAGCTCGCGATTAGTCACCTCGTCCTTCGCTGGGACGTCCACCTCCCTGAGGATCTTGCCTTTCTCGTCATTCCAGTACCTCAGTTCCAACTTGGCCTCGATCACAATATCATCGACCTCGCGCAAGAAAGACGGGACGGGGATGTACTTTACAGCCAGACCCTGGACATGCTGCTTCTTGGCGGTCATAACTTCATCCTAGAGCTCGGACAGGTAGAAGTCGTTCAAGTCGGCCTTGTCGAAGTCAAATTACGGGGGCGGCAGATGAATGAGAATGTCGGCTTTGGTCTTGCTGGCCATATCCTGCGCGGTCTCCATGATATGCTGCCAATACTGCACGATGGGAATCGCGTCCTGCTCCGGCCACTGCGCCCCGACCGTGTAGTCGTCGTCGAACCACGGCGCGAGGATGATCTTCTTTGCGCGCTTGAGCGCAGTGCGCTTGCCGACGACTGTGTAGTCGACCTGGGGTAGGAAGATCTCATCGAGCTGCTTGGGTGGGTACGCTCCGAGGAAGACGTCGCGCAGGCGGCGACAGACCTGAGCCAACGGACGAGATCCAGGAATCACTTCGCGGGGATGCTCCCAGATGATGGTGGTGTCTTCCGTGTAGATTCCGGCAGCTTCGGCGTCATCGAGTCCTCTTGAATGCTTGATGAAGATATGCTCGACGGCATCGACTTCGACCTCCACCCAAGGATCGTCGGCTGAATCAGGAGTCTCGCCATCTCCTGAATGGTAAGATTCGTTGTATCGTCCCGGCTTGCCGTCGCGACGGACCTGAATCGTGATTTTGTCATTCAGGCCAAGAGCCTTCACGATCTCAAGGAGGACCTCATTCGGCAGCGACGCGAGTGTGACGTGCTGCTCTCGCACATTGGTCTCAGCAGGATGAGGGCGCTTTCCTTTCTGGCGGGAACGTGATGCGGGCGGCATGGTCTGTCGATTTGTTAGGCTGGACTCATCCATGAGGATCTCAACGAGGAAATGGTACTTACGACTCTGTGGGCTGAGCCGCGAACGTCGTGAGTGGTTTAGAGGTACTAGATCACCCGTGATAGATCAAGCTGTGGTAGGTCAAGATCAAAGAGTGTGAATGGTGGTATCACGATGAGAGGTTGTTGTGATGAGGAAGAAGGAGAAGATATCGCGTATCATGCCGACCTTTTCTGATGAGAGACGCCTTCACGTGTCGAGTCTGTAGATCTGGCATGTGTAGGTGGGTCCGACTGGTAGGTTCCAATATCCGTTTGTCAACGACGGCGTCAAACAGGTTTCCAGCTCATGGCAAGGCGGGACGTCTTCCGATGTGTCCTGTACACACGAAATCGATCTGGACTGCCACAAGAAGGCATGTGAACATGAATGACATTCGGCAGTGGTGACATTCATGTTTACCGGGCTAGCTCCTGATTGTTCAGGACTGGTAGGCATCTAATATATCTATGCTGTGGAAGAAGCCTTTGTGCTCTAGTTTGATCGAGTGTGGTAGTTACGCAAGTTGTGTCGGTCCTTGGTTGTCGACTCGTTCACCAGTCGATTTCAGTCTCCAACGCCCTTCGTGCCAACAAATCTTTCGGCTCCCCTCATCTCATTCTTCGTCAACTTCGAAGTCCTCGTCCCCCTCGTCAGACTCATCGGAGGAAACGTCGCCACTGACAACGAGCCACTTCACCTCGCGCAAGGTCTTCTTCTCAGCGGAAGTGCTTGTGATGACGATTTTGCCCTGCACGATGTGACCGTCTTCGTTGATGTAAGGGGAGTACTCGGTGTGGCAGACGGAAAGGTTCTCGAATCCAAGCCTCTTGTACCGGGGGAAGTCGTCGACGATGATGTGCATGTAGGAAAGAGGATCGTGGACCTGAGGAGCGCGACGGTCCATGACTGCATGATTGACGTTCACGCAGAATACCTCTTCAGCGCTTTTCTTCATTCTGTTGGCGAAGCCACAGTGCCAGTCGATATCTCTGTCGATCTGCCATTGATCATAGAAGGTTGTGACCGTCCCGAGGATCGGCTTCTGTATCGGCTGCTGGTCATCGGCTTCGTCATCGGAGCTATAGTCTGCGTCCTCGTCTGCATCCTCACTCTCTGGGTACACTTCGTCAACGTCAAGCAGTGGCGTGAGCAGGATGGTCTTGACCTGCTTCTTGACGTGAGCTGGAAGGGGAGGAAATTCTTGGTGCATCGAAAAAGGAATGTATATCTTTGACCAGTCACGCTTGAAGACATCCAGATAAGCGTCTCGGAACAGCTTGGAGACCATGGCGAAAGGATCAAGCTCAGGGGAGATCTCGGCGACGCTTTGGTTAACGATGGTAGTCTTTTTGTCGATTAGACCAGTCTTTATAGCCACTTGTGCGAGCTGCTCTGATATGTCGTCGTCGCGGATGAGGCCACAGCCATAGTACTTGGCGATGCTGTTGATGATCTCGGGGGGCAGGTCCAACACATTCACGCTAGCACCAATCACAGGGATCGAAGGATCCTCCGCAACAGGGAGCGCGGGCGGCATTTTTGAGTCTGTGACGGTCAGTAAATAGCTAATGTTGCAATACGATGTACTTGCCTACCGCGTGAGTGGCTGATATGATCGGGCCAGGTTGATTTGACGAAGAATCTTCAGAAGAGGGCGTTAGTAAGAGGTTGCGCGATTTCCTATGTTGAGGGATACTATCACTGCAGCCACGAGCAGGTTCCGGTAGCGCTTTAGATTCGAGATTGAATCAAGCGATGGAAGTGGTGCAGAATGGAAGTGTGAGTGGCGTAGGGATTCTGGGTGAAGAGGGGGCCGCAACAAACGGAGCCACAAGCAGAGAAGCCTGACGTGACGATAGTGTCAAGAGCGACGACATGTGCCAACCCACATGCTTCTCGGACTGTTTGTCTGCCAGCAACCACCCATAACCACCTTGAAGCACATTACCAACACACATACTGCTCAGACCATTCGCCTACCACCCACAGCTCACTAACACCCTCGAGCACATGGTACGACCCACATGATGCTCGAAGTGTTTCACCACCAGCCACAGCTCACCACCGCCCTCGAGAACATATCGTGCCCGCCCATGCTCATGGTCCGGCATGCAAGTGCAGGACTCGGATAGCAGGTCTTCTCGGTCGACCTGAGTCATCCAGACGGGCAGCCAGCACGGACAGCAGAAATACCAGCAGCTCAGATTTGACTGACTTGGTCGAGAGCGGACAAAGGGGAATAGACGGGGCCTATATCCCCTGGTAGACGACGAAAGGAGACAAAGAGGATGCGAGAACAGCTTACCGATCGTTAAAGACTCGAGGAATATGGAATTGTCATCCTATTCGGCCTCACTGGTCTACCTGCTCATGCTCGACTGTTGTATCTGGGGGTTGCTACGAGACCGGCGACTATTGCCTAGATACAAAACCTTCCTCGAGAGCGCTGATCAGCTCGTCAAGCCTGTCAGGGTCAGCACACAACGGAGCCATGTTAAGACAAAGGACACATACCTGTCAATCACCAAATCAGTCCTCTCGTCCGTCTCGAGTTCCTCCTTGCCCGGACTGCGAAGCAATACTGTGGCAGCCCCGGCATCGTGGCCAGCGATGATATCGTCTATGCTATCGCCGACCATGATCAACGGGATCTCGGGCGGCAGTCTGCCTTCGCTTGCTGGCTGGGTATCTTGCGCAACTATCTTCCATGCTTTGGCAATGTGCAATATGCCAGCAGGAGAAGGCTTGGGTGGTCTGAAGCCTCGAGTTATGATCGGTGAGAACGGGTTGATGTGTCCGGGTATATGGTTGGCAAGCAAATGATTGACGGGTGTGCTGTATCGTGTCAGTCGCTCATTGCTACCAGAGTGAAATCACTGCTCACTCAAAGTTTCTCGTGCAGATGCCCTTTTTGATACCCTTGCGGTCAAGGTATTCCATGAGGAGAACGAGGCCAGCCTGGGGTACTTGTTGCTCCATAGCTCGCCGTTCGATGGCTTCGATCTTCTCGTGCGCGGCTGGTTGCTCCGCTTCAGGGAGGTCGTGAATGTGATCGAGTATGTCTGTCGACTTGTCGATGCCCAGCGCAGAACGCATTTCGCCGAACATGTAGTTCTGTGGCTCACCTTGTCAGTGCGAGTTAGTGCTATGCTTGGGCCGTTCCACAGCCTGTTTGTGTAGGTGGGAGGACAGACTCCATGTGGAAGTGGATATGAAGAGCGGACATACATAGTGTTCCGTCCATATCAAAGACTATGCCCTGGACTTTCCATAGATGGCCAGAAGCACCATCCTTCATGGGGGCAAATCGTCTTTGCCTCTTCACAGCCATACTAAATGATGATAGCGACCTTCGAACGAGAGTCGAATGCATCAAGTTGAAGTCAATGATCACTGAGATGTTATGAATGGAGTGCAGAAGTCGGTAAATTAATTGGTGGTTGATCTTCACGTGGGGCAAGCAATTGCCACCACATACCACCACGAAAGCACATCTGTTATACGTACACACTGGCATGGTGGCTCTCATGCGTGGCGGAGATTTATTTACAGAGTACATCGTACAGATTATCGTGCACGTCTTGAGCAGTACACATGCACGTTGAGGAGCCGAAGTCAATGGTTTCAGCAGGATGTTGTGATGAAGTGGAAGAAGGATAAATGTACATCGGAGCACAATGTGAATAACGCAAGTATTCATGGCGCAGAGTCCCGCAAATGGCAAGGTCTAACCCCGTTGATATTGCACGAGATAAGAGGCCGGTATTCCCATAGTGTTACAGTTGATTGATTCTTGGTATTAGGAGCTGCCTCTAAAATGCGTCGAGCATACGTTCGATATGATAGACATCAAGGAGCGCTGGGTGGTATCTTAAGGAGTGCTGAATGCAAGCTTGATAATGATACAATTGATGCAGTGACTGGCCGTGACTGGTCACCGGACTTCCTCTTCTGGTTCCGGGTTCAAGAGACCTATCCTCATTCGGTGCAGCTGTATTGATGTTAGTGAATCTAAGCTGAATGTCTCGCATGTCCGCTCTTACTGCTGGCAATTTGGGGACCACCACCGTCAAAGTCGCAAGGAAGTTGATGAGGAAGTATACTGAGTCGTAGCGTGTGTAATGAGTGCTGACGAGGAACAACAAGATTGGCACGCTCAAGAGGAATTTCTTCGCTGGCGTGTATTGATCTCCGCTGTCAATTTGCTCCCACATGTTGAGGTTATCGTACGCTCCCGCGTTGAACTCGAAAGGCACGCCCCGTACCCAATGGAACATCAGGAATGACCCAGCCATGTAAACAATGTTTGTGAAGGTCCATGACATTTCTTGCGAGATGTTCGGTACAATATCGAAAAGGATCTTGAGGAGGGCGATAAGGACGAAATGGATAACCCAGGCTCCTGTTTGCTCGTGTTAGTATTCCCACGCCTGCAGCCTGGAAAGGATATTCGTACCCTTTGCATTCACCCATTGCGAGTTGAGGTTCGGGTTGACAGCTTGATCACTGATATGGTCTAGAGACTCCGGTGGTTCCGAGTACATCAAGCTACTAGATCTTCTCCGTCTCTTTGGGACATTGTTGGAGCTCATGACCCTGCCAGACGATTGCCTTCGGAGATGGTTGGGCCTTTGTAGAACTTCTTGGGCGACGGTCCCCGTCCGCTGCACGAGTAGGGAAGACAGTTTGGCGGTGTTTGCAGAGGCTTCGGAAATTGTGAATTGCCTATGACGAAGCAGTTGAGCTGCTCCGATGTCAAAGGGAAGGTCGTTGAAAGCGGTTCGAGGATTTGGGTGGTCTGATGAACGCGAAGAGGTGTTCGGAAAGGGCTACACCGCGGATGTGCTGACGATGGATTTGCTGAGAAGAGTCCACGGGCAGTAGATTGTGCAAGGCACAAATTAGAGACGCAACGTTGTCAACGGGTGGGGATAGGTGGAAGGGAAAGACTCGTGTTCTGGCTTCTGTAGCGTGACAGAACATGGACCCTTGTCTCTTTGGCCCTGCATGCTTGGCAATCTGGTTGACGATCTTAGCTACCATTATTCATGCACAACTTTATTTTGACAGATATCAAGGGTAATGTGATGGTACATTTTGTAGGTATTCATCTATTGTACATTTGCAGCGCAATGTTGTGAACACTCATCAGCATATAATGTGTCCTCATGCAGGAATTGCGCGGCACTCGTTTTCAGCCTCTCCTTGCAGCAGCACCAGGTGTCCAGCTCTGCGGCTGCCAACCTTCTCCTGGAGCACCCTGTTGAGGCTGATTGAATGGATTCGGCTTTCGGTCCTTTGCCTTGCCTTTGAATCTGCCCTCATCTTTGGGCTGTCCTTGAGAAGATGCCTCTACCTCAGCATGGTCGCCTACAGCACTCCGAACGCCTTCCTTCTCAGTCGGCTCTGTCTGCTGGACGTAGCCACCAGGATCATTAACACCGATGGCTGGTGTCGGTTGCTGCTTTGTTGGTGGATCGAGGAAAGATGGCTTACTCGCCCATCTCGCGTCTGCCTCGGCTGCCAGCTGCTTAACTCGATCCTGACGCATCAGATCATATTGCTGTTCTTGAATGGTCGGAGCCTCTAAACGAGTGTGTCGTAGCCACTGGTGCCATTGTGCTGGGTCGTGTTAGCGATTATGCAAGGTGTTAAACACTGGAAGTGGCCAACTCGAAACTTTGACATCAGCATAATGGGTTGCACTACTGTACTTCACGATGCGGCGTAGGCGATTGGCGTTTAGTGCATCCTTGAACTCCCAGAACGTATTGCCGGCGAGGTCATATCCTAGATATCATCAGACCTGGACATGGTCAATCTGCACATGGGCATGTTGCCGCCACATACCGGCAAGGACTTGACGCCGCCATGGTAGCTTCAAGCTTTTCCATTTGAACCACAAACGTGAGAGTGACCCAGGTCCTGAGGACATTGTCATGATAGAAAGTCCATAATACGATGTTGCTGGGATTAAAAAGAAACTTACTGTAACAGTAATGATATCGGCGGAAAAATAAACCCTGTACAGAGTGACGTCGTCAAGCCAAGCTTCTGGATATGTTTATTCCTTGACCTTTGTTGCTCTCTCATTTACCAGATATCCTAGAATACCCCTTTCAACGCGTGACACCTTTGAGCAGCACTACCCCACGAATCCATCACAATCCCGTGATAAGCAATTCTCGCTATACCGGAGGTATCATAGTCACCTCGACGCACGTTACCCCTCCATCCATATCAATCTCGAATCATTCTGGGCCAACAGCGCCCTCGACGCCGGGACTGCGTGTTTACCAATGGCGTCTGTATCGTCTCTCGACTCTGATATGCGCAGTCTGCGCTTATCGAAATACACACCATCGGCTGCGAATCAAGTCAAATCATGGATCGAAGACACATTGGGAGAAAAGCTGCCGCCTGGTGATTTGCTCGACGGTTTGAAAGATGGTGTCGCGCTCTGCAGGTATTGATGGCGGACCTCTGGTCATGAGGACGCTGACACTTTACAGGCTTGCCAACCTTGCACTGGGTCCTCCCGGCATCAAGTTCAAGCAGTCACAAATGCCCTTCGTGCAGATGGAGAACATCTCACACTTCCTTCGAGCTTGCGAGATGTCGCCGCTCAACATGCCTGCTCATGATCGATTTCTGACGGTCGACCTCTATGAGAACAAAGATCCCGCACAAGTCCTGCAATGCTTAAGCGCTTTCAGCCGTGTTGCACATAGTATCAACCCTTCGCGCTTCCCTACAGCGATAGGTGGTAAGCGCAATGGCGCACTGAGTCCCGTCAGCACCGGCGCGCCGACCAGGGATGGCGCAGCAGGCGGCATCCGCGCGGCTCAATCAATGAACTCAATGAAACCATCGGCGGCCATGCCATCTACGAGACCGATCAGTCCAACCAAGACCGGTGGATCCGCCACGTCCAGTAATGCCGACAGCATGCGGTCGCCAGGGCCAATTAGTAGTTGGAGTAAGAAGGGGGATGAGGGAAGTACTGCACCAGCTTGGAACATCCATCAGTATGGGTACATGGGCGGCGCTAGTCAGGGTAATCAGGGCATTTCTTTTGGGGGACGGAGGCAAATCACAACGGCGTCTCCACACGTGCCGAGCTTGGCAGAGAAGGAGCGTCGACGGAAAGAGAAGGAGGCAGAAGAACAAAGGCTCAGGCACGAGGCGGAAGAGGCGGAGCGGAAGCAAAGACTTGAGAGAGAGGCAGAAGAGGAACGGGAGAGGATCGAGGAGGAACGAAAATGGGAGGCTGAGACTAAGAGGCTCCGCGAAGAAGAGCGAAGACGACTCGACGAACAGAAACGCCAGTGGCAGGAGCAAGAAAGACGATGGAAGATTGAAGAAGAGGCACGACAGAAGGAGGAAGCAGAACTCAACAAAGCACGACCAGCGAGTCTCATTGACGGCAGATTGAATGGGCAATTTTTGAGTCAATACCAAGCAGATCAAGGGTCTGGCTCGCCAAAGCAGGATGAGGATACGCCAGAAGCCCGCCGAGTACGTGAATTGGAGAAGCAACTCGAGGAGGCAAGAGAGCGGGAGCGACAATATCAGCTTGAACGTGAGCAGCGTTCGAGAGGGTCCCAACCACAAACATCGCTGCCCACTAAACGTATTGACAGCCTGGAACGCCCGTCCTCAGCCAAGGAGAGCGAAGCATCTTGGGCGCCCGACGAACGAGAAGTGCTACGTCAAGCCGCACCTCAAAGGTCAGGGTTCGGATTTGGATCAGCAAGACCTCTGCCAACCCCAGCAAGGGTTACCAAGGCACCCACTCCGGAACCCGAGCCAGAATCTGTCAAACAGTCGACACCCGAGCCTCAAGAAACATCCCCTCGGCCACTTCCAAACCCCGACGATTACCAGCCAAAGACCCAGGCACCAAATCGAACAGAACAATTCCTGTCCAAGAACAAGCCGCCGCTCTTTCAGCGACCGGTGACTCATCAGCCAGCAGAAATGAGCTCGACTCTTGAGGAGCAGGCAGATCGTGATCGACGAGTCGCTTCTCAGCAGAAGACAAAGGCTGGCGGATGGGCATCGAAATCTCTACTGGAGCGCGAGATGGAGCGTGAAAGAGAGAGACAGAAGGAATGGGAAGCCAACCAAGAAGCAACCAAAACTGCAGCCAAAGACATGAGCCAGGGCACTGGTGCAAATCAGTCATGGAGCTCTGCGCAGTATGGGTATATGGGCGGCGATAATCAGAACAGGGGCTCAAGCACAGGTAGCGGTATCGCCATGGGAGGTCGGAGGCAGATTATCGGTCCACGACCACAGCCAGGAGCCCGATGAGGACATGGTCTTTTGCTTTGTCAGGCGGTCACTTTCATTCAACTCGATATACCCCAATTTCTATACAGTTTTCTCCCCACACCCTCAGAAGAGTCCGTGTGCATTTGACATGTTGCTATTGGACGGGTATATGCGGAGTGATTCGAGCGGGACCCTGATAAAGTCCGTCAAAGGCGGGATGACATCTTGTGACCCAAACTCGGCAACGTGCACTTTGCCCTGCGCCCACAGGCCTCGCTTGAAAATCGACCTGAACATGTGATGAACCATAACTCGACACATTCTATCACTCCGGACTTTATTTCTCTAACCTCGTGCCGGTCATTCTGAATCACCTGTTCCTACGTCCATGAGTAAGCTCCGGAGCGTATTTTGAAGAACCCTTCATGGACTTATCTTCTCCTCACTTCTCAATACACCGCCTCCATCGCTCCACTGCATTCCGATAACCCGCCAAGATTAGCAGGCGACCACGCTTTGCCACGATAACAGCGGCAACAATATCTAGCAGCGCTCTGCGCTTTCTATCGATTCAGCTCGGAACTCGGAAGCCGTCAATATGCACGACTTACGACGTCAAGCTCTTGAGAGCGGAAAGACCGTGTCTAAAAAGGCAAAATCTCGACAAGTTTCAGGTAGTAATTCGAGGACGAATTCCAAGAATGTATCTCCCGAAGGTTCAAAAGTAACGTCAAGAGTTGGTAGTCGGAATGCCTCCGACGATGAAGATAACTTCAGCGACGAGACCAGCTTCAGCACACACTCCATCGACGAAATGATTACCTCACCGGACGAAGCGGACGCGTATAAGGACACATGGAAGGGGCACCTGCATCAGCAGATAGAGAACATTGTGGACAGAAAGAGGTCGAGTGTCGAAGGCCGAGAGATATCGTTGGGCACGTTCAACAGGATCCTCATGCTTCGATATGCACAGGAGGAGGTTTCGCACAAGCTAGGAGAACTTGCACCTGCTCTGCTGAAGAGTGCTACATCAGGTGCTTCCGATACTGAGTCGATCCTTGCGCTGAAAGGTAAAATAATCCTACGTTCACAGCAGCGTATCGGTACTGACTATCAATTAGCTCTCGCCTTGACCCTCATAACTGAGCCCTCGGAAGACCTCTATGACATGCTAGCTGGTCCAGTCAAGAGCATTGTACAGGACTCGCAAAGTCCACAGGCCAAGGTCGCAGCTCTGCACGCCTTGGGTGTTGCTGCTTTCTATGGAGGTGCAAGCCCTGAAGAAGTTGAGGAGATCATGGCCTTCCTCTTTGAGATCATCGAGTCCGACGGCGCATCCGTCGAGGCTGCGGACGAGGCAGATGTCGTGACGGCTGCCCTGGAAGAGTGGGGATTTCTTGCTACTCAGCTTGAGGATATGGAGGACGTCTCGCCAGAGTCCATTGAGGGTCTGATGGAGCAGCTGGACTCATCAGATGCCGCTGTGCAGATTGCATCCGGCGAGAACATTGCACTGCTCTACGAGAAGAGCTTCACTGAGCTCGAGGACGATGAGGACCCATCTGAAGCCTATGTCGATTCCGATGACTCGGATGCTGGAAAGGACGCGCCCAAGATGGTCAGACGCTACAATGTATCTCGCCAAGAGCACCTGGTACTGCAGAAATTGAAGGACCTGGCCAAGCTTTCGTCAAAGCGGATATCTAAGAGGGATCGAAGATCACTGCATAACAACTTTGCCGATATTCTCAACTCGGTCGAGCATCCGACTCGGGGCCCAAAGTACAGGACGGCCCTCGACGAAGATGGCACCGCCTACGGGTCCCAGATGACGGTCAAGGTTGGCGGCTCTGGTGTTCTTCGGATCCGTACCTGGGAGCAGCTTCACAGACTCAAGGCGCTCAGACGCGTACTCCAGGGCGGCTTCTTGACACATTACACGGAAAATCAAGTTGTGTTTGAGACCATCCCAATCATACTGGATCAGCTGGAGCAGGGCAGGACTCCCAAGAAGTACAAAACGCGACGAGCACGAAGCAATGACAGAATGGGCTACGAAAATGGTCTGTCTGACTAATCGGAACCAACTCTACTTAATGACGAGAAACGCATACATACGGCATGACGACCTCTTGCATACGCATGGCATGAAAACAGTGATACCATATTCTTTCGGGAAGGTGTTTGGAAGAGCCAAAAGTTGAGAGCACAGGATTAGCTGATAGAACCAATGCACCATTTCTAAATTTTATGACACCTCTATGCTCGTGTATTGCTGAAAAGAATCGAGTCAACGCAACCGAGGTAGGGCTGACCTGCTGTCCTTCCAGCCAAGAAATCCACGCTTGTGCAGGAACAGCTTTAGCCGGTGAAGCTACCTTGACCACAATCTGTCATGCAGTGTTCATATTCATGTGCTTCTGGTGACACGACAGCAATATCGACTCCAACGTCAAAACCTCCCTCGTGCCCATGTGCCAATACTCCCCAGTCGTTCCTGGATGCTTGACAATGCTTGAGCAGACTTGACCTCCATCGCCAAGTCTGTTATCGGCTCTGATCGCGTCTTGGTAGTCGCGAATACGGTCCTTTCATCACCGGAGCGTCGATCTCGTGCCCCACACTTGACCGCATACAGAAGCTCACAAGGTTTCTAAATTACCTCGTCCCTCTAACTTTTGCGCATTTCGTCCATCTGCACGCAAGGTTCGCGAGACGATGGCGCCAGGAACCATCATGATTTGCACATGCATGCACCATCTGAACTGTCGATCGGTAGGCTCTCGTGGGATGAATTTTGATTGACGTCGAGTCTTCCTCGCCGTATAAAACCCGACACCTCTGCTCTTTCAGGTCTATCTCGTGTGCCCTCTTTCTCTTCTCCACATACTGATCTCCAGGGTCCTGTCAGCATGTTCGCCAAATCAGCCCTCGCAGCCCTTCTAGGGTTGGCGGTTGTCGCCAACGGCAAGGTTATGGAAGCCCTCAGGGCTGTTCCAGAGGGATGGAGTGAGGTTGGCAAGCCAAATCCTGGCCAGAACTTGTTCCTTCGAATTGCGATGCACCAGGTAAGCTTGCCCTGAGCCTCGATCTGAAAGCTATACTGACAGTAGTAGCCAAATGAAGGTCTTTTTGAGCAAAGCCTGCTCGAGGTCTCGGATCCCCTCCACCACAGATACGGCCAGCATCTGAAGAGAGAGGAATTGAAGGAGCTCTTGCGCCCAGACTATCACGCCTCAGACGCCGTTTTGAACTGGCTCCGAAGTTCCGGCATTGATTCTCAGAACATTGTCGACGACGGCGAATGGATCAACTTCTCGACCAATGTCACCATGGCAGAACAGCTCCTTGACACAACATTCAAAGTCTACAGGAGCGACTACAAGCAGTTGGACAAGGTCAGAGCTCTGCAGTACTCCATCCCCAGCAAGCTTCACGGATACGTCGACATGATTCAGCCAACCACCCGATTCGGTGAGGTGCGTCCCATGTACAACCAGGTCTTCGAGGTTGAGGACCTTGGTCCTGCTGGCACGAACCCACCTCCTCTCAACAGCACGTTCTGCAACTCGACCATCACACCCGACTGCTTGAGGGCGCTTTACAAGGTCCGCGATGTGCCAGGACTTGACCTGTCCAAGACTGGTTTCCTCGGCATCAACGGTTTCCTCGAGCAGTATGCGCGGTACGATGATTACGAGCAATTCGCATCCATCTACGCTCCATACCTGTTTGGAAGCAATTTCACCTACCAGTTGATCAATGGTGGTCTCGACGACCAAAATTCCGCCAACGACAGCGTTGAGGCCAACCTTGACGCTCAGTATGGCCTTGCTTTGTCCTTCCCTGTCAATGCTACCTACTACTCTACTGGCGGCCGTGGTCCTCTCGTACCTGATCTTGACCAGCCATCAGCTGCTGACAACCAGAACGAGCCATACCTCGATTTCTTGACATTCATCATCAACCAGCCAGACGACAAGCTGCCGACCACTTTGACCACTTCTTACGGCGAGAACGAGCAGTCTGTCCCTGAGGCCTACAACCGTCGTGTCTGCTCCCTGTTCGGTCAGCTCGGTGCTCGCGGTGTCTCCGTCCTCTTCTCCTCTGGCGACACTGGGCCAGGCTCTGCTTGCCAGACCAATGACGGCAAGAACACCACCCGCTTCAACCCGATCTTCCCCGCCTCGTGCCCATACCTTACCTCGGTCGGAGGCACAGTTGGTATCCCCGAGCGCGCAGTCAGCTTCTCCTCCGGTGGTTTCTCCGACCGCTTCCCTCGCCCTGCATACCAGCGCGCCGCAGTGTCCCGCTACCTCGACATCCTTGGCAACCAATTTTCAGGCCTCTACAACCGTCAAGGTCGTGGCTTCCCTGATGTCGCCGCTCAGGGCAGAGGCTTCCGCGTCATCGACTCTGGTCGCGATATCGCTGTCGGAGGTACCAGTGCTTCCAGCCCAACCTTTGCGGGCATCATCGCACTCCTCAACGCTGCCAGGAAGAGCAATGGTCTGCCTACTCTTGGCTTCTTGAACCCCTTCCTGTACAGCAAGGGTGTGAATGCGTTGAACGACGTTGCCCTTGGCGGCAGTACCGGTTGCACTGGACGAAGCATCTTCTCCGGTCTGCCAGCTCCTAGAATCCCCTTCGCGGGGTGGAATGCCACCAAGGGTTGGGACCCAGTCACTGGTCTCGGTACACCCGATTTCGAGAAGCTACTCCAGCTTGTCGTGCCAGGCAAGTACTAGATAATTATGCGCACTTCTATCATGGTTAGATTCAGCCACACATAGTCGGAATTAATGTCATGAAATCACAATCTACCCGCGCACAACCACTGTCGTCTTGCCAAGGTCAGTCAAGCATGAGGCTGACCTTGGCGAAAATGCTTGAGCGGAACAACACCTTCCAGACCGTTGACATTCTGATCATTAACCAATCCCATATTTTCAACTTCATTCTTGTGCATTCTCTGTCTCTACCACGTTTCGTCCTCGAGCGTCGCAAGCGAGCAAAATGCCCAACTCGCTTTTCGCCGCTCGGCACCCCTCCGATCGAAAACCTTCGCATCAGAGTTAGCCGCCTTCCGCATACGGATACGTCAAATCCACGACCGCTTATCACTCGTCCAAGCTCCCTCAATCTTTAACAGATGATCGGCAACCAAATGCTTGTGAAAAGCTTGCGCTATGTCATGGGTGAGATAGACCCTTGGTGAGGTACGTAGTCAAAGATTAAAGGTAGGTCGCAAGTATTTACAAGACAACCTCTTGTGTTCCATTCCTCCGCTCCAGTGCATTCCGTGGAAACAGTCACGATGAAGCTCTCTCTGTCTCTCTGTCTGCTGTCTGCCGCGTCATCGGCGCTGGCTAGAAGCTCTCTACATGTCAACAAGCAGCTACCTGCCAGGCGACCTTTTGCTCGAGCCGCCCCTCCAGCGATCGAGAAGAGGCAGACGTACGGGTCGAATGACACTATCATTCCACAGAATGCGAATACTACAAGTAAGCAATCTCGAGGAATGTGTAGCTACTGGCTGACGAGTGAACCAGAATTTGCCATTGATGGCAACGCAATACCGGACGTAGATTTCGACATTGGCGAGGCATATGCTGGTCTGTTGCCGATCTCGAATGCTGCGAACGCTTCCGAGCTATACTTCTTCTTCCAACCGTCGGCGAATGTTAATGCAAGCGACGAAATCACGATCTGGTTGAATGTAGGCCATGAATACAGTAAGAGACGAAGACCGAGCTGACAATATCAGGGCGGTCCAGGATGCTCGTCCCTCGAAGGACTGCTACAGGAGAACGGCCCATTCCTCTGGCAGTATGGTACGTTCAAGCCTGTCGCCAACAACTACAAGTGGAGCAATTTGACGAACATGGTTTGGGTTGAGCAGCCAGTCGGCACTGGCTTCACCCAAGGCACACCTACTGCCACCAATGAAGACGAGGCTGCTGCTCAATTCCTTGGCTTCTGGAAGAACTTTGTCGATACCTTCAGTCTGCAGAACCGCAAGGTCTTCATCGTTGGCGAGTCATACGCTGGCTACTATGTGCCATACATCGCCAATGCTATGCTGAACAAGAATGACACAACCTACTATGGCGTCGACAGCATCATGATCTACGACCCTTCATTGACCTATGATGTGGTTCAAGAAGACCTTGTCGCAACCGCGTACGTCGACTACTTCCACACTGCATTCAACCTCAACGCTACCTTCATGGCCGACATCCACAACCGGTCTGCAGCATGTGGCTACGACGATTTCCTGAACACCTACCTTTCGGACTCTGCCTTCCCGCCCAAAGGACCTCTCCCAACACCACCTAACTCGGATCTGTCAAATGCATCTTGTTCGCTGTGGAACGACATTTTCAATGCCGTATCCCTGATCAACCCTGCCTTTGACATCTACCAGATCTTTACCACTCCGCCAAATCTCTGGGACGTTCTCGGCTTCCCTGGTAGCTTCGACTACCTCCCAGAGGGAGCTACCATCTACTTCAACCGTACCGATGTGCAAAAGGCCATCAACGCACCGATCCAGGAATGGACCGAATGTGCCGGCGGTGTCCTGAGGCAAGACACCTCTCCTCCGTCCGCGCTCTCTGTTCTACCCTCAGTCATCGAGCGCACTCAGCGCACCATTATCGGCCACGGCCAGCTAGACTACATCCTCATCGCCAACGGCTCCCTGATCGCCATCCAAAATATGACCTGGAACGGAGCACAAGGCTTCAGCACTCCTCCCAGCCAATTCGAAGAATTCTACGTGCCTTACCACAGCGAATTGAGTCTAGGCGACACAGCCGGCGCCGGTGTGATGGGTCACTACCACACCGAGAGAGGACTGACGTACGTCGATATTGATCTGTCAGGCCACATGGTACCGCAGTACGCGCCCAGCGCTGCGTACCGACACCTCGAGTTCCTGCTCGGCAGGATCGATAGTCTAGGCGAGCGCGGACCGTTCACGACACAGGAGAGTGAAGGAGATTATGGTAACTAAGCAGCCAGATAGCAGCTCAGATAGTTTTGAATGTATACCTGGGTATCTAACCTCTCCTGTATCCTTCACTCGTGCTCTTCCTCCGTGACACCAGGACACCCATCCAGCTCCTTATCATCATACCTCGCCTTGCACCAAAAACAATACCACCACTTCTCCCTCAAATACCTCACCGTCCTCGCCAGCCTCTCCCCCGGCTCCATCGCCAGAAACTCCTCCATCTCCTCATCCTCCTCCGGGTCCTCCTCCTCACCGACCACTGGGAGTTCCCCCACCGTCTCCCCCATCGCAACCCTATCCTCGTCCTCCTTCTCGTCCTCAATGCGATCCATCCTCCTCCCCCTCTCCCTCTTCCCAGCTTTCTCCCTCTCCTCCTCTGCCTCCCTGTACAAAACAGCGCGCCACTCCACCCCGACATCCCGCGGCGTGATCCTCTCACCGTCCCTGCCGTCTCTTTCCCGGTCCTGCGAGGAGAGGGTAGAGCACACCCGCATCGCGCCCCACCATTGCCCCTCGAGCCGCTTCTCTTGCCCCTCGAGTGCGTTGCGCTCCCGGTACCCGCCCATCGAGGTGCGCAGGCGCTTGATCCGCGCTTCTTCGGCGTCGAGGGCCTCGCGCGCGCGTTTCAGCCCGGGGGCTTCTTCTGAGGCGTGCCCGATGCCGGCGTTTTTGGCGCGGGGGTGCACGCGGATGGGTTCTGTGAGGCGGGCGTCGTGGGGAGGGGGGGAGGTGGTGGGCTGTGTACCGTGTGCTGCAGAGGAGGAGGGGTATACGGGTTTGGTGGCAGGAGGGGAAGGTGCGCGCCCGAGTGCCCCGCCTTTGTACCCTAGCTTTTCCATCATGGCGGCGCCTTTGCTCTTCTTCTGACTAAGTTGGTCGTGGGCGTTGTCGGGGGAGGGCTGGGTGAGGTCCTGGCGCAGACCTTTCTCGAGACGGAGGAGGCGGTCGGATTCGAGTTCTGCTTTGGACTTTACGCGGGCGCGGTCGGCGGCGGTGCGTTGTGCTGCTTGACGTTTGGCGAGGGAGGAGAGGGGTTTGCTGGGCTCGGAGGTGGGGAGGGCCATGGAGAGGTAGTCGTCTTCTGAGTCGGACATGGTTGGTGGTGCGGAGGACAGTCGATTGTTGGACAGGCGAATCGTGCGGTGTAGGACGTGCGAGACAGTCCTGCGCGACGGTCCTGCAGGACTTCGGAGAAGAGACGCGGAGATGGTGAAGCAGAGCTGCTTGTTGAGATGCTGGCTGGTCGGGCTAAGATAGGTAAGATGAGAAGCTGGAAATGCAGTGAAAATTAGAGCTAGGAGAGCTCGAGTAGAGAGAAAGAGACGCGATGAGATACCTAGCTCAGGGCATGTAGATTTAGCTCTGCTTCACGTCACGAAATTTGAGGTGCGTTTGTGGGAGGTGAAGAATCTGATCGGCTTTGAAGCTATCAAAACGGCGACAGCTCCGGAGCTCTGTCACACGGATATCACGAACAATACCAAGATCATCGTGAGCAAATTGGGAGGAGGAAAAACGAGCAGATTGCATAATCTATGTGAGACTCTAGTGAAGAGTACAGGCAGTAATAGTCACGTCTCCTCCAGCATGTTACCCTCCATCGAGCGATCCGACACAGCATGGTCCACACACGCGATTAGGCCTATATGAAACAAGATTCACAAGGAAGACAACCTTCTCCAGTACCCGGCAAGCAGCCAAGTCTCTGATGAAAGAAGTGTTCGCGTCAGCCCGAGGAAGTGCAATACGGGCGACACTGTGCCGACTGACATGAGCAAGCTCAGCGGTCAGTCGACTGGATAGAAAAATTGGAATAATCTTAGAAGGGGTCGTAACCCCGTTTCAGAGATTAAACTGAAAAGAACAGATACTACACTTGATCTGGGAGATTGTTAGCATAATTCAACGGTGATGGATAATCTTTACGTACCTAAGCCAAAAGGCAAAGAGAGCTGAGAAAAGAAGACCGAATTGGCGTGGTGAGAGCTGTTTATATACAGGCCGTGGGAAACTTTCTGCCGGGGCGGTCAGCTGCGGCTCTGCGGCCCGCCCAGTAGTGTGCTCATGCTGCGCAGGCACGTGACGTGGCTCTACATCGGTATTCAACACGTAGGTCATCTCTCCTATGATCGATCACATGAACGACCTAGTCTGTCTTGTGCAAAAAGCCCTTGGCAATGGCCCCATCTTCTTAGTCTAGAATCAGTGTTGTATGCATGGAGGCGAATAGCAGGCGTCATTGCGTGACTGTGAATCTGAAAAACTATGTCATAAGCTATACATGCACTATGAGCAGAGCAGAATGTTAACCCCGTTGATAGACCAGATTCGCCCTGTTGGAGTGTGCTAGGACACACGGACCAGCAAACAGCACTCGACAGCAGCTGGAAGCTGTTGAGCCTCAAGACATCGAGAAACAACATAGCCGTTGAAGGCTTGGTCGTCGATCAGACTCGAGTCCTTTGGACTACTTAGATCTCGTCCTGTATGTGTCTTGGAGGCCCTCCAAAGCTTTGCCGATTGTGCTTCGAGGGACTGTCAGCCAGCGGTGCTCTTCTCCTCTTTTTTGAGAGTTGAGCCGTCCTGTCGTCTCGCTCGTCAAAGAGTGCTGCCTTGGTCTGTATGATGGTGGCCAGGGAAAGACGTTCAGTCTGCTCGTCCTCGCCAGCTTTCCCTGCTCTTCGCTTCTTCGTCGGCTTGCTTTTCATCTCCTTTGGCTCCATCTTGCGCGACTCTTCTTCTTGGAAACAAAGGTCGCAGAGATATCGATTGGACGCATCACGAGACCAGAGGAAGTGGATGCCTCGACTTTCGCAGAACGCTGCCGTGCAAGTCATGTCTTTGTAGGCCGCTGTTAGCCTCTCGTTCCAGCGATTCTCGCCGTATTGGTGCGAAGCACAGCAACAACGCAGTGCCGACCTCACGTACTTGCTGACAGGCTGCGTACACTTCTCTGTCGCCTCGCAAACGTCATCTGTAGGTCGGGATGGCTGTGCGTCTTCACGACGTTTGATCATCTCTTTGACCTTCTGCTTCCTACGGGCTTTCTCATCCTTCCAGTGACTCTTGCATGTCCACGTCCGAGGGTGTTCCAGCCGCTTCTGACATTGCAGTACACACCCTGCTCTTTCGCACAGTCCATCGGCGGGCTTGGATGCCTCGCGGTCCGCCTTTGTTTTGTCGCACTGCGCTTTAGGCCGAAGCTCATTCTTTCGCTTGTGCCAATTGTGACATGCGACACAGAGGAATTCCAAGAATGGCCGGCTCGAATCTTGCGACTTGTATTTGGAGTCTGGGTCAGTATCTCTGCAATTCGGATTCGAGCACTTGCGGATGCCAAAGCCACCAGGCAATTGTTGATCGATGGACCAGACCCGATTGAGCGACCCCCAGGACGCTCTCTGCAAGCAGATGTCCCGACCTACTTCCTCGTCATACGCGTCAATTGGTAGCACCTATGCTAACCATTCGAAGCTCATTGAAGATGCTCGTGGACTACGTCGGCCACTGTCTTGAAAGCTTTGCGTCAAGACCATAAGGACAGTCTCGAAAAGAAGAACATAAATACGTGGTAGCTCCCTGTCGAACGTTGCAACACCACGCAGATTCATAAGGGCGCCACGCTTTAATGCGGTTCGTAAGTGGTTACTGACAACGATCTTGTCCACAGATGGATTAGCATATCCTGTGCTCCACCGGCCCCAGACGCCCGACTGGCTGGTTGCCGAGCCTGCATAGACGTCCAGTAAGTCGAGCAACGTCTCTGTGAGAGGGTCAATGTAAGTTATTGCATCGACATAGAGACCTTGACGATCAAGTAAATCTGGAGGAAGTCTTGACAGGTCCAGAAGGTCTCCTGCCACAAAACCCGGTTTGCCCATGATGATGCGAGCCTCCTCGGTCGTTGCATCGTACATCACGTCTACCATTTCGTCGATACTGGCACGCTGAATAAGATCTCCGATGCGTTGCGTGCAGCCCTTCTTCTCTAGCCAAGTCCATGCATTCACTGTTCCGACCAAATGGACAAGAGTGGCAATGATATGCCGTATTCGTCGCTTGTACACCTTCTTGTGATGCTCTGCCTTCTTGAAACCTGCTTTATCGGGCCCGCAGTGTTTCCTCACCAGCTCTTCGAAGTTGCTCTCCAGGCCATACTCGATCACGGGTTTCCTGTTCTCAATCTCTCCACTATCGACCATCGCTTGGAAGCTTGCTTCCAAGTCATCTCGCTGTCGGACAATGTCAGCCATTGCGAGTGCCATTATGATGTGGCATTACTGACCTCTTCTACCAACAGCCTCACCAGTATCTGCTTCGAATTATTGTCAAGCTTTTCGAAGGCCTCTTTCTCGATCTCGCCAACCGAGTCATCGATCTCAACAACATCTTCGCCTTCTTCTTCGTCTTCATCATCGTCGTCGTATCCATTACCGTCACCACCACTTCCATCATCCCCTAAATTCCTCAGATTCTTGCTTGCCTGCTTCTTTGTTGACCGGCGTAGCACCTCTGAGTCAGCGCTCCTATCTTGGGGTCGTCCAGTGTCCATGTTGAACACAGTCTCTTTGGACGTGGACAGTCGGGCCTTCTTGGAGACCCTTGAAGAGGCTCCTGCTTGCTTCTTCGGTGAATTGGCAGCTTTTCTATAAGCCATTGTGATGGAGGAGAAATGTGGCAAAAAGCGTCTGCGTTTGAGCGAATGGAGTAGAGGAAGCAGAAGCGACTGTTGATCTGGGAATCGAGATCTGGTGCAATGCGCAAGTTGTCGGATTGTGGTGGTGATGAGTGTCTAAGGAAAGAGGCGGACCACATGTCGGTTGTGCGGCGGCAAGCGCAGCGCGTGACACCAGCTGACTGGGGCTGCCCCACCAATCTTCCGTCCCTACCGAGACGGTAGACAGGACCAAGCGACAGCGAAGCGCAATGACTGTCAACGGAAGGGACAAGCGGAATGAATTCTTGATAGCCTACGAGCTCTGTTCAAGACATCATTCATATACGTCTCCAAAACGCATTCCGCTCACGCCCATCTCTTGAGCTGCTGTACGAATCGCTTCATCGACGACCGCTGGCTCGCCTTTGATCCTGACCAGAACCGTCTTGACCAGCTCTGCCAGCAGATTCACATTCTCCGCCGCCTGTGCCGCCTCGTCCATTTCCTCCACTAACACACCTTCCCTCCCAAGCTTCTCCACCCTCTGGGTTCTCAAGACCTGCAGCACCTTCTCCACCGCATCCGCCTTTCCAGCGCTGCCCCTTAATTGCCTCCTGCCTCTCCTTCCTCTGACCACCGGTGTATCTCCTTCGTATACGTTGCCGAGTCCAGTAACAATCAACCCAGCAACATCTGCGTCCGGCGCAGTCCCAAAGCCTTGCAAAGTAGCATACATCGCCACTACCAACGCTGGAAAGTCTTTCTCATTACAGAACGCCGTAACGATCCTAGCATAGATCTCCGCGCCGAATGCCTCGGATGCCGTCTCAGCGACGCGGGCATTCAATGTTGCCCGCCAGTCCATCATGACCTTGAACAGTACCCTAGGTCGAGGCAAAGTCCCGCCCTGCACCCGCTTGTTCGGGTCTGTGACGTCTTGCTGCGCATGCCAGAGTGCATTATATGTTTCTGTATCCGGTCTCGTGTCCTTGGTATAGTGCAGGAAGTCATTCCAGGCTTCTTCTGGGCCGTTGTTGTACAGCTGCATGTATAGCAAGTGATTCATGAAGAAGGAACTCATCCTCGTCCCGGCGGGCTTGATCATACGGCGCAGATGGCGGAGGTGCGTCCATTGCGAGGATAGAAGGTAGTGCAGACCTAGTACGTTGAACGTCTCCACGTTTGCATGAGGTACAGGTCGGGAGAGATCGAGGGGGATCTGTTGTGCAAGGCTCTTATCTTCGGAGGGAATATGGCCAAAGTCCTGCAGAATATGTAGATCGTGGCCAGTCTTACTGACATTGTGGGCAATACGGCGGTATATCATGGCCCAAGCCATGGACTGGCCTCGACGTTCGAGCTCTCGGTCATTGGAGCGCATGAGACCGCCGATGATACCATTCACATGAGTGGCGTCTGGGGTGACGCCGCGTTGATACATCAATTCGACAACCTTCATGGCACCGGACAGATCTGACATGCCAATAAGTTTCTTGATCCAGGAGCCGAAAAAGAACTTGTTTTGCCATTGAGTAGGAAGGCTGGCGAGGGCTTGGAGCGAGACTTCGTTGATCTCCTGGCCACTGATGCTTTGGTTCTGGAAGATGTCGATACGGCGCATGGTGCTTTCCCGTAGCTTTTGCTCTTCTTGAATGGTAATTCGTTTCTTTTCTATGGAGTCGGTGCCCTGCATCATCATGTCGCGAAAAACTGCCAGTGCTAGATCTTTCTTGTTCTCCGTCAGAAATCGAGCTATGATGATGTCGTAGTCATGCATTTTCATCCCCCGTCCAAGCCGGTCCCTCATTGTCAGATACAAGGTGTATGCCATATGGTCGTTACCAGTCTGTATGCTCGCCTGGATGAGAGTGTGCATCACCCTGGCGTCCGCTTGTGGAACCTGTTGAAGATACTGTCTGACGACCCGAAAGCCTCCTCGAATGTCGCCCACTGCTGCATACAGCTTGATACCAGTTTCGAGATTGTTTTTGTCCTGCCTGTTGCTTGCTTCGTATTCGCGCTTCCACTGTAGCACAGCCTCATCGCCTTGCCCTTTGATCACCATTGCTTCGTACTTTGCCTGAATCTCCCGAGGCAAGAGTTGCACTCTAGCTTCCGTCATTCCTTGAGCCAATTCGAGAAGCCTGTCCTCCCGATAGACATTGGTCGCGTCAGTCTGAGACGTCAACTTCCATAGTACGTGCCATGCTTCCGCCGGTATCCTAGCATTTACTCCAGGTACCATGCGTTTTGCCTTCTGGTAGCACTTCCAAAGCTCTTTCCGCAGGACCTCTGATTCAGGATCATCAGCAGCCAGCTCTAGCTGCCTATGGAAGTGCTTCAGAACCGGTTCTGCGAGCTGATTACTGGGCAATTCGATCTTGAGATTCCTTTCCCGCTGTCGCCGTCGTGCTCTCTCTTCCGTCAATGCTTTTGCGACATCCCTGCGCTGTTCCTCGGGGAAAGCAGCGACCACTGTCTCATGATACTCCTTGCTGTCTATTCCAGCATCGTATCGCCTCATTCGCGCAGTCATCTCACCCAGCTTTTTACGCACTTCTGTTGCCTCCTCGTCCTCTGGATTTGTCGACACCTTCTTGATATCTCCTGAATCGACATCTTTCTCGAACCAACGGACTTCTTCGTCCACGTCTTTCGTAAGGGGCGACTTTGTTGGACCTGTTTTGCTCTCGAGCTTTTCAGCGACAGGCTGCGGACGAGACTTTGGGAGGGCTCTCTGAAAAAGCTGGCTGGTGGAGGAGCTACGGCGGCAGGCTTGTTGAAAGACTTGAGGAGAGAGGAGAAGACGGCGCTGGAAGCCAAAAGATTGCATAAGCGCAATTATATATGTACAAAGTGCTTAAGCAAGGAGGTCTAAAGTACATACAAGATGATCGATTCTGTCGCTGTAATACTTTGATATGCTCGCGTAAACCTTCCGTTTTGGGCTCCGCGGAGGTCAACTGCGTACTACGCTTCCCATTCACATCACCTCCGTTCTTTGAACGTCACTTATTCGATGCATTTGAAACATGGAGTATGAAACATGCTATGTCTTCAAGCCGGAGGAATACACACATGAGCGCTCCGCGAAGAGGCGACGAATTGGCGAGCACAAAGGTCTACACTCTTCGTGGCCACGTCGACGAGCTTTGTTTGAGAGACTATGGACTGAGCATCAAGCGAAATTGAACGTAGGTGTCGTCTCTGTAACTTCGTTGTCGAGAGACTAATTAGTTCAGGATGCTTTGAGTGAACTCAATTTGCAAACAGTGACAGATGTGACTGACTTCTTCGTTAATACAACCATCGACGAGAAAGACCCCAAGCTTGACTCCGCGATACTGGTCACTGGACCTAGTTTGATATCTCAAAGCGTCATTACCAGACAGATACATGGAAAGGCTAAACAGCGAACACGTACATGTTTCGTGTCATTCCATGCTGGAGAAGCCAATAATCTGAAAGCGGTCCTGAAGCGAATCAATGCAGCAACTTCTACAGTAGACATAGCAGAAGACGATGACGAAGCAGATGAGCAAGTGTCGGGTGCAAGATCAGGTCGCAAGCTACTCAATTATGATCTTCGCATCTCTCAACAGGCTGTCGAAGATCAGAATATCACGAAAGTCGTCATCTCGTTCCAGGACTGTGAAGCATTTGATGGCGGGTTGCTATCTGATGTGATAGAGCTACTGAGGTAGGTCAAAAGCTTCACCCATCTGTCAGGGTCTAATGATAGTTAGTTGTTGGAAAGACCGGATACCATTCGTGCTCATGTTTGGCGTGGCGACTTCAGTTGAAACACTGCAGTCCAAGCTCACCCGACGAGCCATCAGATGTCTTCGTGGCCGACGCTTCGATGCGACTAACGCAGAAGCAACGCTCGAAAACGTCTTTGCGCAAGTCTACTTCCCGGATTGTGGTCTCTGGCTCGGATCTGGCTTCTCTAGTCAGCTGCTCGCTCGGCAGCGAGACTTCCTCGCAAACCCCCAATCGATCATTGACTCTGCTCAATATGCATACATGACGCACTTCTATGCCAATGCGACCAGTCTGTTCCTAGACAATCAGGTCCCTGTGTCAGCTATTCCAAAAGACCATTTTGAAGCCATACGTAACCTACCGTCTTTCATGCAGCTGGTAGACGACTTGCTCAATCAGGAGAATCCAGAACCACGGGAGGTACGTCAACTATTACAATCAAATGAGCATCTGTACGACAGAATTCGAGGAGATGTTCAGACTGGCCAACAAGCAATAAGAAAGATCGTTTCTACCGCTCGAATGTATCATTCCTTACATCTGGACCTTGAAGGCGTGGAACAGCTACCCGAGTCAGAGATACTTTTACAAGCGGTAGGGGGATCATTGCTGGATTCTGCCCGGCTCAAGACTTTCTTTCTGGTCTTGAAACGAGTGACTTCGACCGTCTTGCGAGCACTTATCGGGAAGATCAATGATCACGATCCACCAGTGTACAGCCCCTTCTCTAAGGTACACGATCGATTGGATGCTCTCCTGGAAGAACACGGCGAAGCCAATGGTCCACTGCGCAGCGAGGTTGATATCCAGAATTCAACGATGCGTACGACAGTGATTTCCAAGAAGATTTCGCTTAGCAAAGCAAAGACGACTCTGACTAAAGCGGATGCGGCCTACTCTGAGATCTTGAACGATTTCATCAAAAGTTTACATAGGTATCTGACTGATACGCTAATCGACCCTAAGACTCTGCCATTCCACGAGATCTTCCTGTTCGATCTAAAGTCTCCATACCGTCAAACCTTCACGCCACGACCGCGCCATGCAGTCGAGCGCGCTCTATCATCGCCGCATGATTATCTTAATTGCGCGTGCTGTGCGCCAAAGACCGGAGATGAAGAGGAGTCCACTCTGTCCGCAACGCAGCCACCTTCTGCTATCCTCTATCAACTGTATCTGGAAAGCGGGTTGATGGTGAATGCTGCTGATCTGAGGTCTGCTTTTGCGGCAATTCTGGGAGATAAGGTCGAGGATGAGGAGATCTTGAATGCTGTATTCCTGAGATCGTTAGCCGAGTTATCTCATCTCGGACTTGTCAAGGGTACCAAGAAGAAAGCGGATCATCTGATCAAGACTGCTTGGAAAGGCCTGTAGAGTAGAATGATGTGACGGCCAATCGAGTTACATCAACCAGAGACTTCGGTCACCAGAGACTCCGCCGCCGTTGCATCACCGTGCTTCTTTCGCTTGCGTTTGGTCGACGTGCCGTTCGATGCCGCCTTCTCCGCCTTCTGAGCTTTTTCCTTCTTCGCCTCCTCCCTTGCTGCGCGGAGCTGTTTTGTGATCCTGTCTGGCATTGCAGCTCTGGTGCCTTGATCAGATTGTTCTTTTGGCTTCTTGGGCTTCAAGGCGCTGAGTGGATTAGCGCCCTTGGGCCCTCTTCGCTTCTTCTTAGGTGCTTCCACTTCTGCCTCGATCTCACTCTCGCCACTTTCCTCGTCACTACCCTCTCGTTTGCGCTTCTCCCCTGAAGTGCCAGTCTTGCCTCGCTTAACACCACTTCGAACCTTTTCCTCTTCCCGCTCATCCTTGACCTCTTCACTCTTTGCCGCCATAGGCTCCATGACCATTACAGACCGCGAAACATAGACCAGTGGTACTCCCGCCACATCCCTTAGTCGTCTCCTGAGCCCAGCATCCTGACTAGCAACGATATACCGGTGCTTGTTCGTCCCACCTCCCTTGGGGTCAATAACACTCATGATACATTCCTCCGCGCTCAAAGGCTGCTCCATTTCTTGATGCCCGCATTTCCGCCTCTCACAACCTTTCGCCGTTTCGATCCAGGCACTTTTCTCCGACCTGTCTTCGGCTGTAGCAAGGTAGAGCTGTCTAATACAACATTGAGTGATCATAGGCTTGACTTGTCCGTGCAGAGTTCGTGACAGCAGATGTGGCAAATCCATTTTGAATTTAGTCGTATCCTGAATAATTTCTGCGTCCAGCAAAACTTGATACGGCTCACGGAAATTGAACGCCAGAGCATACTGGTGCATCAGCTTGCGATACTGCTTCGATCGCTTGCCCCTCATGGTGCGACAAGAGGCGCTGCACAGCGCTGATGGACGGCCTGAGAAATGGCAATTTTGGTGTCAAGTGTAGTGAGGCGGAGCGACATTTCACATGCCCTGAAGTCGGCCAAAAATTCATCTGACAGACCCAAAAGTCCGGGGAAGAATCGGCGCAAACTCTAAATGACAAGGGAGAAGGAGGCTTGGCCGTTTTGTCTGGACCCAATCTCAAAGCTTTGCCCATGATCCCGGCGCCCGAGTCTAAATCCGGTGACAGGTGCAGCAACATAGGATGTACTACGCTTTCAGCCCAGGCCCGTCGCGTTAGCTTGTGGAAATGCTTATATGCACCTCGACTCCGACTGATGTGTGTTTACGAGACTGGATGTGAGCACCAATTGCGACCATGGCAAAGGATGAGGACGACAAGGATCGGAGTAAGCTCTCCTCTCCGGAGGAGGGTACGGGAGTGCAGGTGCCTAAGCCGTCTGGAGCGGTGACGCAGAGCGAGGAGCAGGTGGATGAGTTCGGGCTGAAGATCACACATGCAAAGACACGATTACACGATTTACCAGCGACTGTGGACGGCAAGGAGAGCAAGGACGACGAGAAAGACGACAGCGACGACGAGAATGCGGACGGTTTCAAGACACCTCCCAATGGTCTGGCAGAGGAGCCCAGGCCTGTAGGAGGGGTTGCAGAGAAGCCAGATGTGCCGGAGGAGAAATTGAAGGATAGCGACTCCTCGAAACACGAAGTCGATCAAAAAGCTCTGAAACTCGACGTGCGCGAACACAGCCCCTCGCGTCCAAAGGTAACTATAGATGAGATCAAATCGCCCAACACCCCAGAGAAAGCACCACTTAGCGCAGATGCCTCAAGACAACACAGTATGGCTATCACATCGAGCCCCGTGGAGACTAGAGGAGTGTCGGAATGGTCGCATATGCAGCTTGCGCCTAAAGCGGAGGAAGAGGAGAAGAAGGAAGACGAAGGAGAGTGGCAGGAGATGCCAGCATTTGCGACGCATACAATATACGATGATTGGGGCAAAGTCCTCGCCAGAGAAGAAGCTGAATTACAACAAGAGGAAGACAATGGATATCAAAATCTGGGAGGCGCAAGCAAAGGATACACCAAAGTCCAGCTGGATGAGGACGCAATGTCCGCGACTAGCATGGACGACGACACAGCGTATCTGTTCAAGCAATCGAAAACGACGACTCTCCTTGAAGAAGACGAGGAAGGCAGAGACATGCTATCCCAGATGCAAGCGACGAAAGATCTTCTCACCGAAGGACAGCGGATAGCGTACGTCGGTGTCGTCAAGATCGCTACAATGGACATGTATCGGGCTATGGAAAAGGTAGAGAAGACTCGAAGCACGAAGAAGGTCATGGAAAACACGCTAGAGAATCTGAAGAAGTGGAGTCAGAAGATGATGGTTCGTCTGTACGGACACATGGAGATTGACTCGGCGGAACAAATCATGATCGAGCAGCTGGCGGAGCATGGTGTCCAAGCCGATGATTTGACTCCCACACTCATGCAGAATGCTCGGGTGCGCAATCCCATCAAGGATGCTGTAGAAAAGGAACGGAAGCAGTCCACAAGCGAGGAGGTTCCGACTCCAGCCAGCGAATCGAATCTAGAGGTCAAGAGTCCTCCAGGGTCCATGCCTGCGACGCCGTCAACGCCAGGCAATGTTCCAGCTCCTTACGACGAGGAGATCGCGCCGGAGGATATGGAGATACAAAGCCCTTCTGCCATAGCGGATCAGAAGAAGATCGATATCGACTTACGGTGGACGGTACTCTGTGACTTGTTCCTGGTATTGATAGCAGACAGCTCGTACGACGCGAGATCGAGAACGTTACTGGAGTTTGTTGGGAAAGCACTGCAAGTCGACTGGCTCGATATTTGTCGATTTGAGAAGCGTATCACCGATGCCCTCGAGATGCAAGAAGCTGCTGACAAGGAGAATTGGAACGAAGAGAACCACATGAAGAAACGCGAGAAAGCTGCAAAGAACCGGAAACTCATGATGATGGGTCTCGCTACTGTAGGTGGTGGTCTTGTCATTGGACTTTCTGCTGGTCTGCTCGCGCCTGTCATCGGGGCAGGATTTGCTGCTGGATTCACCACCATAGGTGTGGCCGGCACAAGTTCATTCTTTGGCGGCGCAGGCGCGGCAGCATTAATCACTACAACCGGAGTCATCTCGGGTAGCACAATCGGCAATCGAGCGAGTAGTCGGCGCATGGGCGCTGTCAAGACCTTCGAATATCGACCTCTGCATAACAACAAACGTGTGAACCTTATCGTCACTATCGCTGGCTGGATGACAGGCAAAGTCGATGATGTCCGACTTCCCTTCTCCACTGTCGACCCGATCATGGGAGACATCTATTCCGTCCTCTGGGAACCGGAAATGCTCCAATCCATGGGACAGACCATCAACATCCTCGCCACCGAAGCGCTCACACAAGGCCTCCAACAAATCCTCGGCTCCACAATCCTCGTCGCTCTCATGGCCGCGCTCCAACTCCCCATCGTCCTCACCAAACTCGCCTACCTCATCGACAACCCCTGGAACGTATCCCTCGCCCGCGCCGACCAAGCCGGCCTCATCCTCGCCGACAGTCTCATGGACCGCAACCTTGGCTCACGCCCCATCACGCTGTGCGGCTTCTCCATCGGCGCCCGCGTCATCTACTCCTGCCTCAAAGAGCTCGCGAAACGCAACCAGTACGGCCTCGTGCAGAACGTGTACCTCTACGGCTCGCCCATGGTCGCCAGCAAAGACGATTACATCCGCGCCCGCACCGTCGTGTCCGGCCGCTTCCTCAACGGGTACGCCACCAACGACTGGATCCTGGGGTACCTCTTCCGCGCCACGTCGGGCGGGATCATGCGCGTCGCTGGCCTCGCCCCTGTTGAAATCGAAGGCATCGAGAACGTCGACGTCACGGCCCACGTGCCGGGCCACATGTCCTATCGTACCGCTATGCCCACTTTGCTCCGCGAGGCCGGTTGGGCGGTAGAGTCGCTCGAGTTCAGCGAGATCGAGGACCCGGATCCGGAGAACCACGAGAAGCGGCAGCGGGAACTGATCAATGAGATCGAGGAGGCGAGGAAGAAGTTGGAGGAGAAGCCGGAGAAGAAGGGGATCAAGGCGCTGTTTAGCAGGAACAAGAAGAATGCGGAGAAGAGGGAGTGGGAGACGTATGATGAGCGGGCGAAGGCGGGGCCGGAGGAGGGCAAGGAGCCGGCGGCGCCGGTGATGTTTGATATCGATGCCATTATGAAGGAGGTAGCGGCGTTGAGCGCGGAGGGGATCGAGGTCAAGGAGATTAAGAGTACGTTGCCGCCGCTAAAGGTCAATGTGGAGCAGCCGAGTAGGGCGAGGACGAGTATGAGTCGGAGTCGAGGCAGTAGTGGGAGTGAGAGCCCGAGAGGGAAGGAATTGAGGGAGAGCAAGAGTCTCAGTCGATTGAGTCATAAGAGTAGTCGGAGCTCGCTTGGTGCAGAGAGGAACGGGACCGCGAAGGGGATGTTGAGTCCGACAGCGGAGAAGCCAAAGGCGAGTGGCGGATGGTGGAGAAGAGGAAGCAAGGATGCGTCGAAAGAGAAGGTGAATGAGCAGGATCGGACAATGTCATATGACAGCAGCCGAAAGGCATCGCCTGCACCTGAGCGGCCGCCGCTGCACACTGCGCAGACTGCACCGGTCAAGAGCTCTAGCAATGGAGCTGCAATCGCTGCTGGTGGCGTTGCAGTGGGCGCTGGAGGGACTGCTGCAGCAGCCTACACTATCGACCATAATGCGTGGGCAGAAGAAGATGAGTTTGGCAACAAGCAAAACGGCGAGATGGAGATGACATTCGAATGAGGATGACTTTTGGTTCTCACATTTCTGGCATCGCACGGCGTTCGTAAGGTGTGGCATACCGCATCGATCATCACAAACTGTACATGACAAGGCTTTTGATAGGCCCGAGAAGGATGGATAGATATCTTTGTACAATGTACGAGCACATGCTCACTCTGTCCGATACTATTTGGCCTTCCTTCTCTTCTCCTTGTCTCGTGCATACTGGTTTCCTTCCCGTCCCTCCTCGCTGTTGATTTCCGCCACGAGACGTCGGAATTTCTTGTCGTACGCTGCGTCCTTCTCCTTCTTCTCTCGCAATTGTTCGCGGGCAATGAAGTTGGCGTCCTTCCGCAATTCGCGTAGAGCGCCCTTGCGCTCCCGCTTGTACTCCTTGCGGAGCTTGGCTGCATCTGAGCGCTCCTTGTCGGGGTCGTAATGCTTGCCGGGCATGAAGTTCTCCTCGAATTTTGGTATTGATGTGCGGATGGGCAGAGGCCGATGGTGGTGCAGCTCTAGTGGACGTCGTGCAAGCCGTGCTTGGGAGAGTAGGATATCCAGATGCTTGGAGGATTTGCGATCGACATTTCGTAGAGTCTCAAGCGCTAAAGGGGTGAAGATCTCATTAAAGGCATCAAGGTGATGGTATTGATCAGCCAACGAGAGAAGATTGGCAACATGAGGCTTGATCACATCGGCAGCTGGTTGAGGCTTGACCTGCAATGCTTTGACGGTGAACCGAAGTGCTTCTGGCACATATCGTTTCGATAAGCGCTGGTAGTGCTGGACAAGGGCCACGAGGAATGCACCCGTCTTGAGGTGGCTATTTGTGCTAGGCGTGGTGAACCCAAGCCACCGAGCGATCAAAGTGACGGCTGGAGTCACAACTTGATGAAAGTGGTCCGACGTTGGGTAGATGGAACCGATAGCTGTCAGAATGACCAGATCTCCTTTCTTGATGTCACCCGCTTTGCGCATGACACTGAGGTGGCTTCGAAACGCACCAGCTATCTCCAAAGGAAAGGTCCGGGACAGTGAATGCAGATGTCGTATAATGGTCTCAACGATCGAAAGTGGTAGATCTTGGCTGGCCATGTAAGAGATATGATCGACTAACGATCGGGAGAAATCGGCCAATTTAGCCTTGTTCTCCGAAGAGAGTGATGGATGATACAGTGCACGGATCCTCTGTATTACAGTCGGGATATCGTCGATTTTGACCTTGTTGAATATTTCCAAGAGTTCTTCGTGAGTTCGCGGACAAGGATACGTGAAAGCCACAGACGAGCCAGAAGTGCTGCCGGCCGTTGATGTAGCTTTGGCATCTTCATCAAGTATACCCTTGACGAATTCATCTTCCTCGTCGTCTGCTGTAGTGTGATCGTGTCCATTGGTCGGAGCAGTCTCGTCGCCACCCTCGTCCGATTCGCTACCAGTCTCAATATCCGAGTCACTGGCCACCAGGTCCTCATCAAGCTCGAACTCGTCCTCATCATCCAGCACCGGCATCTTGTTCTTGCCAGAAGGTGCAGATAAGCCAAATTCTGCAGCATCATCCCTGACTTCATCGTCAAGATATTCTGCGTCGGCGCTTGCTTTCGCCGCCTTCTCCCGCTCATCGCCCGATTCTTCTGATTCCTCACCTCGCATACGGCGTTGCCTCGATGCTTCAAGCTCTTGCAAGCGCGCAGCTTCGTCCTTCGCCTTCTCATCTTCGGTCTTTGTGCGATCTGCAGGTGCGGCTCGCTTGTCCATTGCAAGTTGTCGAAGCCGCGAGTCATACTCTTTATCGGCATGTTCTCGCGACATGCCCTGAAGCATGGCAAGGCGGTCTGCGTTCATGGTTGGTTCTGCAGGTCTAGGAGTGTCGTTCGCTTTCGGTGGTTCTGGTCTCCGATTTGCGAACAGCAGTGGCATAAGATCTGCCATGTCCGAGTCTAGCTTTGCTCTCAAGTCATCGTCATCCTCTTTGGCCTTCTGCCTCTCATATTTGTGAAACTTTGACTTGGCGACGACCTCGCGCATGACCTCCTGTTTCGACTTTTTCCGCGCAGGCTCATCTTCGTCGCCAACATCTGACCCAACATCATCACCGTCTTCCAAGGCACCGTCGGACTGTCGCCTGCGCTTCAGCAATGCGTTGCCCATGTCCGACCCATCCTCTGATCCTGATACGACCTCGTCAAAATCGTCGGCTCCGCCTTCTCCATCATCAAGGTCCAAAGCTTTGCCCAAATGTGTCAGACCTGTTTGCTCCAGATCGTCCTCTTCTAGGTTGAAGATATTGTCCCTCTTCCTTTTGCCTTCGCCTCGCATGTATCTTTGCAGGGCCTTCTCTTCGGGCGTCATGGTGGAATCATCTTCGCCGATTCTCCTGTCAACAATGCCACCAGACTTGTTCCGGCGCTGCAGCTCTGGTAGTAGATTCTGCCTTCGTGCCTTCTCGCCCATACTCTTGGTGACACCAGGCCTACCCACCGTCGCCGGTCCATTCCTATCGGCAGCATTTGCAAATTTGGTAGTCCGACTCGGTGCTTTGATTTCGAATGGGTTGAAGCTGTCTCTAATCTGCTGTAGAGCGGCTTGTTTCTGCAATCGCTGATCCACATTCGAATCTCGTCCAGATTTTTTCTGCTTTTTGGACTTTTGAGGGCCCACCAGCCCTTGCTCGCGCAGAGACGCCTTGAGGCGCTTCAACTGCGAAGGGGGCATGGCAGGGCACTTGGTGTATATCGAGGCTTGCAAGCAGTCCAAGAAATTTAGTCTCTGCTCGGCGCAACGGAGTGGCAGAATTTCTGACTGTTCACCGCCTTGAATGTCGTCCTCGCAGCAAGCTTTCTCCAGATCTCCCCGCCTGTCTCTCCACTCCGTGTTCTCCCGACTCTGGTTTGTGCTGAACTGTAATTTCACATCAACGCGAAAGATACATATACGAGCTAAGGGGAGGTGGATGGCACGTTGGCTTTCGATCGTGTCCTCGCGGCACCGAGGAATGCTCTACTCGCAAGACGCGATTGCTATTCTAATCAAAGACTTCAATGGCTGCGAACGAAACGCCATATGAGATTGGAAGTCTCAGACGCTCAGAAGATGGTCAACTATCATTTATTGGAAGCTCATCTGGAGTTTACTTCATCAACACTGTTCGCCAGGCTTTTGCCAGTGCAATAGCATCTCAAAGTGCGAGTACGAACCACAGCAGAGAAGGAAGTCATCTCGACGACGAGCTTAACAGTTATCTTGCTGGACAAACCCCTGGCGACCATGCAACGGGAGTGTCTCGTGCAGCGCCTGGAAACGTACCGACCGAACGATCTGACTTTCTGGTCGAATTGACCAAAGCGCTACCCGAGAAGGATATCGTCAAAGATCTGGTTACCAGTTTCTTTAGATCGTGGCATCCTCTTCTGCCTTTCTTGTATGGTCCGTCTTTCATGTCCGATTTGGACTCTGTCTACGACATTCAATCCCATACATGGAATCAGAGATGCTTTCTCATCACGCTACACTGTGTCATACGGATTGCTGCTCTCGACCATCAAGATACGATCGACTTGCCACCGTCCATGTGTGATCGCCCGTCGAAGCTCATGGCATTGCTGGGACCAGTGGCACTGGACAATCGTCTCGTATCTACACAAACACTCTTGGCTGCCCAGCTGTACTTTACAGCAGCTCTATCCTTGGACGCCGCCTCTACAGTATCTGGACTGGTCGTTCGCTCGATCGTGAAGAGTGGCCTGCATCGCTGTCCCTATCGATACCCAAACATTGCAGAAGATGATCGCGTGATGCGAAAACGTATCTTCTGGAGTGCATACATCCTCGATCGTTTCCTTACACAGTCACTGGGACATCCTCTTGGACTTCAGGATGGTGACATCGATGTTTGCTTGCCGTCACCCGGCGAATTGCACACACGTCATCTTAATGGGCAAAGTGCACGTCCCTGGTTCGAGACTGATCGTGCGCGCAAAGAAGTTGTGCTATCAAACACTATCAAGTGTGCCAAATATACGGGACAGATCCTAGAAATGTTTCATAAATCGGTGCACGCTCGAGCATTGACTCGACAGGCGCTGCTCGGACTGGAGGCTGAGGTGGATGGCTGGTACAACCAACTACCCCGCAGGCTGGAGGGTACAACGAGCTCGGTACATTCGAAGGCCTTTTTCGACATATCGTACAACCATCTCAAGCTGCTCATGAATAGGCCATTCTTGTCGCTGGATCCGTTCTCCCCAGTATTCTTGGCCTCGATGCAGAAATGTCTTTCAGCAGCCAGAAACATCATAGACACTTTCATCGAGCAACTGGACGCTGGCCACAGTCTCAAATGGCCAGGATATATGTCATGCGCATGGATGGCAGGTCTCTTGGTGGCTTTTGCAGCTCAATGTAACCAGTATCCGATCGAGCATGCAAAAGATGACATTGCTCAAAGTCTCGAGGTTCTGGCACATATGGCCAAACGATGGAGGGCGGCCTCGCACTGTGCTAATGCGCTTCGGATCTTGAAAGATCGCATGCACGCCCTTGATGCTGAGCAATCTAAGCAGAGTCCGATGGTGACTGCCGACACTGACAGCCCCGACCTTACTGAGTTCCTGGCGAGTCATAGTAATAAGCGGCCAGTACCATCAAGGGAGCGCGAACAACCCGCCAGCTCGAAGCGACAAAGAACGGAAAGTGACGGTAAGCGAATTAGCGTCTTAGGGTTTCATTTTCATGAGCTAATTGTCGAGTAGACGACACTGGTAGTACTAATAGTCCTGAACCTCGTCAGTCGAACACACAGCCCGCAGCGACCCCAGCACAGGAGCATCCTATGATGGCTCCCACTCCCCGTGCCTGGAACGGTCCCCGGGCTGCACAAGCTGGCACTCCTGGCTACGCCCATCCACTGCCTGGATCTGCTCAAGCCATGTTTGCCCAGAGTAGACAGCAAGCCCTTGACGCTGCACGGACATCCAATGCCGCTGATGGCATGGGATACTATTATCAGCCCTATCCCTTCTCTCAAGACATGTTCCAGAGTACTGATCTCGAATCGTTGCTGGCATCGATCGACCCAAATCAGTTCTTCCCGGGAACCATGAACAACAATTTCGAGCACTCCAATCCTTGAAGGACTAGCGGAAGCCCCGATTTTTCTCTGGAACTTGTACATGAATCGTCGGACGGAGCGTGACGTTCCTAGTGGCACCGCCATTTGCCACAGGGGTTGTTTTGCAACTCTGGTAGTTACGACTTTGATATGTTGCAGCGATGATGGATGCTGGGAATCCGCATGAACCTCACCTACCAGAACACATCTTGATCGAGTTCCCGTTCACCCGTGGCTCGGCGTATTTGTGTTCGCTTCGCTGGTCGATCGTCGGTCAGCCGTCTAGTGAGCGTGCTTGGTCCGGATCCTGGTGTGCTACTGCTACCGTATGGATTCGCTGGAAACTCTGGCTCAGGCATTCGTTCGATCGAGTCCCTTCTTCGTTTATCGACATCATCAACAGATCCAAACGCGGCACTGGGGAGTATGCCGCTGCTGTGCGACCTCGAAGGACGACGGATGCCACGTCTTACCACACTACCAGATTTGGCCTGCCACCACCGCCGAATGTCTTCTGGCGTATCTAGGGGGTAGTCGCTCCAGTATCGAGGGTCCGGACGCTCGAATGTGACTCCGGTTTGACCTTGATTCATGACAGATGACCCGTATACCACAGATGTTACCTGAGCGTCGTCTAGTAGAGCAAGTGCTCGTATGAGCAACTCCTCGGTCCTAATGAGCCTGCTCTCGAGCATTTCGGCATAGCCCTTCAGTGGACCCCTGTGTCTGCTGTCAACGACGGGCTCGGAGAAGTCTCTGTAACGGATGACTTACCTCTTTTGTTGTTGCGGCCATTCACATTTTCTACGCGTCGCCTGACACTGCTGACATTGAGGTCTCGTTGATGAATTAGTACAATGAATGCTTCACAGCGATACTCGGGTATCATACTTTGCTCCATTACACTTGCACATCATTAGCGATATTTCTATTGAATGACCATGATTGCAATATACCTTTTGCTTTCTTGAGCGGCACGCAAGACAAGCCAACGGAATTCTTGTCGCAGGCTTCGCACTACCAGGCTCTACAGGGCTCTCGGAAATTGGTGAAGCTTGGCTCTCCGAAGCCTGCATCGTATCGCGACGTCGGAATACAATTCGCGAGGCTTTCGTATCACTATCTTGCCTGTCGCTGATGCTGAATGCTTGTCGGGTTAGTCTTCCGACCATAAAACACACGGTAGATCGTTGAGGCGGGATGAGGAGCGGAGAGCGGACGATCGCAAGCACAAATAAACGAGTACCCCGCTGATGCAAGTGTGCTGCGTACGAAAGTACTAATTGATAGACTCCTATTTCGCTAATGAACGCCTCACGAGCTGGGATTGGGCCCGTTGGGGCAACATGCCAATCCTTCCCAGCATGATTTAGGGTCCTGCTGCCCGCACCGAGGGACGGATCATCCCGCACGTGGCAAACAAATGTAGCCAAATGGGAACTTTGTCGATATATAGCAATAGTCGCTTCGGATGTGTTAGTATGTCTAGTTTTCTGGATTTCGCACGGTTATCCGGGCCTTCGTTTAGCCATAAAGTTAACCGTTCCCGAGGGTCATCATGAGCTTGTCTCGCGGAAAAGAGCCGTATACTAACTACCATGAGGTGATCAGCAAATGTTCGGCAACGAGATGTAGGCTATGTGTGAATCACTCTGCACTGCACGCATGTATATAGTCGTCCATACTTTTCTCAACCACCCTTTTTGAATGTTACAATACCGCACAGCTACACAAATAGCATCACCTACAAATACGTCATAATGTCCCCCGCACTCTCTTCCCGTCCCAAGTATAGCATAGCATGCATGCCCGGCGATGGCATCGGCATCGAAGTAGTCGACGCAGGCGTCCAAGTCCTCAAATCCATCTCCAGCACACTGGGCACCTTCGACCTCACCTTCACCGACTTTGACTGGTCATCCGAGACCTACAAGCGCACAGGCAAATACATCCCGGACGGCGGACTGGACGAGCTCCGCAAGCACGACGCAATTCTGTTCGGCGCAGTCGGTGCCCCTGACGTGCCGGACCATATCTCCCTCTGGGGTCTGCGGTTGGCCATCTGTCAGCCTCTCCAGCAGTACGCGAACGTCCGGCCAACGAGGGTGTTTCGCGGCACGCAGAGCCCGTTGAGGAACTGCAAGGATGGGGATTTGGATTGGGTGATTGTTCGCGAGAACAGCGAGGGGGAGTACGCTGGTCAAGGAGGCAGGAGTCATCGTGGTCAGGCGTGGGAGACGGCGACGGAAGTGAGCATTTTCTCGCGGCATGGTGTGGAGAGGATCTTTAGATTTGCGTTCGAGACGGCGAGGAGTAGGCCCAGGAAGCTCTTGACTGTTGTGACGAAGAGTAATGCCCAAAGGAATGGGATGGTGATGTGGGATGAGGTGGGGGCTGAGGTGGCGAAGGAGTTTCCTGATGTCAAGGTTGATAAGATGTTGGTCGATGCGATGACTGTGAGGATGGTGAACAACCCAGGAAGTCTGGACACGATTGTTGCTACCAACTTGGTAAGATATTCGATGTTTTATGGAGATCTGAGCTAACGGATGAAAGCATGCGGATATTCTGTCTGATCTGGCCGCTGCGCTTGCTGGCTCAATAGGCATTGCTCCAACATCAAATCTGGACCCTACGAGGAAGAATCCGTCCATGTTCGAGCCCATTCACGGCTCGGCGTTCGACATTGCAGGCCAGGGTGTGGCGAACCCAGTCGGCACCTTCTGGACGGCTTCGGAGATGCTGAAGTGGTTGGGCGAAGAGACTGCTGCCAACGAGCTATTGGATGCAGTTGAGAGTGTATGTGAGGCAGGTACAGTCACTGGCGATCTGGGTGGTAAGGCAACCACACAACAAGTGACTGATGCTGTATGCAAGGCCATTCAGGAGAGGGCGAGCAAGTCCAAGTCACAATAGACATAGATGGCTTTTCTTACATTACATGCATGTTAAGGCAAGACTACATAAATGTTAATGGACGATGACAATGACCACCAGCGTTCATGTTTTTGGAGACATTTCATCTAATCGCTTGCGCGCTTGACTCCGGCAAGGACGCTTCTGCATGAATCAAAGCACCATAATTGTTTGTACCACCACAACCGCCATCAAAAACATCAGAGACTGTCAATATTCACATCACTATTTCTCTCCGATATATAGAAAGTGTATGAGACGGAAACGAATCATACTCAAGGCCGAACGACGATTCTGCAAGGCCACTGAGCGCCCCAACACCGATACGCTCGCGCAATGGCGACATCCTCAATAGACGACCGCTACCTATACCTCGGTCTCGGTACGCACCCCACCTCTCACCCTACTATTCCCTCTAACAGAACCAGGTCTCACCCTCCTCCTCTCCACCCGCCTCATCTCCCACGCCCTCACCCGCACCGCCACACTCAACCTCATCTCCCCCTCCTCCTCCTCCAACCCCACCCACCCCTTCCCCCCCACAGATCCAGACCCCACCCCCTCCCTCCACATCACCAGCCTCTCCACCCTCGCCACCTCCCCCAACCCCGACCTCTCCCGCTCCGCCACCCTGCTCCTCCTCGAACGCCTCGCGCAGTCCCCCGCACAAACAAGGAGCTACATCGACGACCTCTTCTCCCCGTGCGCGGCGACGAGACAGAAGGGACGGTACCTCGACGAGCTGTTCGCACTGCCGGCGTATAGTTTTCGCGCGGCGGAGAACCCGGCGAGTGAGTGGCGGGGTTTATTGGATGTGAGTTTGGAGTTGGAGACGCCTGCTGCGCGGACGGTGAGGGGGGCGTATAAGCTTGCTCGGGGGTTGGAGGGGAAGGGGCGTGTGGCGGTGATGGGGAGGTTGAAGGGGTTGGCGGCGCGGTTGGAGACGGGGAGTAGGGCGGTGTTGATCTGTGAGGGGATGAGGGAGGGGCAGGTGGTGGCTTGGATTGAGGTTATGAAGGGATTGGTCACGAGGGGTACGGATGTGGGGAGAATAGCGAAGGCGGCGAGGTTGATAAGGGAAGCGGGGGAGATGGAGGGGCTGGACGCCGAGGAGGTGTGGGAGTTGTTGCGAGGAGAGTGGGAGGCGGGTCTGAGAAGGGAGAAGGTCACTTGGGAAACAGAGATTGGGTGGGGAGGCATAGATGGGGATGGGGACAATCTGCCGCTGTCAAGAGCAGGTAGGAGACCGAGGTTTCACGAGGATGAGCCAGAAATGGCAGACTTGAGAAGGCGGAGGAGGGAAGCCATGGTATTGCACGAAGGAGACGGAATGGTGCATCGCGATGATATTATCGAGGCGTGAATGATGAATTACAAAACGCCCGCTCAGAGCAAACCATGTTGCGTCCAACCTAAAAAGAAGACTCGTGTGCGTGCTGTCGTCCAATGCCAATTATTCATACCGCCCATCGATGATACGACCCAATTAAGGCCAATTTGTACCGCAGAAATGATGGGACTAAGCATGTCCCACTCTGCTACTGATCGCCAATATGGCTTTGCTGTCACTGTCTGAACCTCCTAAGCTTTGGGTACCTTCAGTGCCAAAAGCTCCTTCACCCTTTTCTCCATGATTTGGCGTCCTTCGTATGTCTTCCAGACCTCGTGTGGAGCTCTCTCGACGACATCCCATCCGACCAACTTGTCGGTGAGATGTGTCAGGTCGCGTTGCTTTCTCTCCCACTCGTGGTCACGTCGGTTGCTGATTCCACTGCTGATAATCACAAATGGTGTGTCCTGGCTCTGAATATTACGCGCTGTAACCAATTCGCTCTTGGTCAAGCTATCGGCGATCAAGTTCTCCTGCAGTTGTGCCTTGATGAATTTGCCACCTTGATACGCTTCCTGGCCAAAGACACGATCTTCTCTTGTCCTATGCATGAAGATGGCAGCAAGAACGCGCTGAATACCGAGAGGACTGATGATACCGTATGCCCAGAGTATGAAGCCACGACCTGGAGTGGCCAGTCTGTACAGGAGATCCTCGTGGAGAGGATCGATCAGAAGGATGCCAGAGACCAAGCGAGAGTGACGAGATGAGAAGACCCTTGACACAACTGATCCATAGCCTGCAGAGACAAGGACCCAAGGGCCCGTCTCGCCTTGAACGGCCAGAGCTTCAGACAGAGCATCGGCTGACATGCCCGCGCTGTGAGGACTAGGTGCATTGTCTGACCAGCCGTAGCCTGGTCTGTCCCAGTAGCAATAGCGGGGAATGGTGCCGTTCTTCCATGCGGACAACGCCCAAGGAGCAAGCTCATACTCGACGGGTTGCTCACCAGCCTCAAGCAGGACTGTAGGTAGCTTGTTGCCCGACTTGTCGTGTGTGACGTTACCGACACATGCGATATGCACATCGTATTTGTTGCTGTCCACGCGGATTCTTTCCCCTGGAATCGCTAGCCCGGCGTCCAAAGCACGAATGCTCAGTGTCGCCGTCATGAAGAGAGTGATAGCGACGTAAACAGCCAGCACAATGGTAGCAATCAGGACTTTGAACCATTCGGAAACGGTGCGGCGAGTCTCTGCTCGTCCAGTAAGACGTTCCTCTTCCTCACGCTTGCCCCAAGCAACGATTCTATCAGTGGCTATGCACCAAGCACCCATAAGGAAGGCCCAGATCGCCGACGCGATGCCAGGCCAGCTCTCCTCAGCTCTGAGCCTGTGTACACTGACGATGACAATCATGTCCACAAACAGTAGCAGACTGACCACACCAAGCAGTATTCTCATAGCTCTTGAAGGTGCTGTGAAGAACAACAGCGTGAGAAGGAGGTTACCCGCTGTGAGTGTCGTGAAGGAGAAGTCAAAGAAGCCAGAGCCTCGGGTGTTCAGGCCAGGCGGCGTAACAAAAATGCTGACGAGGAGTAATACCCACCAGATGAAAGTCGCGGCGAGGAACAGGACCGTGAGGTGCCTGACAAGACGGACGCTCCATAGGTTGTATGGGGAGACCTATAATTGTCAGAACAGGAGAGCTATGTCAGCTACACAAGTACATACAGCTGGATCGTCCGGGTCGAGGTAGCCATCAGAATGCGGCGGCCTTCTTTCGCGTTGCTGGAGGAGGGGAGCTCGCTCGTCGCTAGCATGATGCTCCTCACGTGAAGGCGGTGGTCGGCTGGCTGGTCCTTCAGAGTGGGAGCCGGACGCGCCGTCTGTCTCCTCGCCATCAGGCTTCTTTGAGCCCCAGAGAGAGACCATTTTCAGTATCTAGCTGGTAGTACCGAAAGAGGTGATGGGACGTTTGTAAGGTGGACGTGCAAGCAGAAACGAAGCTTGCAAAATCCTAGAGTGATTCACAGCTAGCGTGTGGTTGCTTGTGACGGCGCCAATCCGTCACTGCGGCCTGCAAGCACGATGTTGAGCCGTGTCAAAGGGTGCGCGAGACGGACGGTGATCTTGAAGATCACTGCAATGGGCTTTGGGAAAGGCCTCGACTCCACCAACCTTACCTTAGTCTCCACACGCTCGCATACGTCATTCTAAAACTCCTCAAACCCAGTCTTGGTGACAGTGCGGTTGCCCAGATATTACAGTCGGTCGTCTGCCTTGTCGGCGTCTCACGCGGGAGCGGGACCGGCCGCATGAATTTTTGGAGCTCAGAGGGGCGACGAGACTTCACGTAGATATCACATTACATTTCGTTACTGGCTCTGTACCAGTGTGTCGACCGTCAATATGGGGGACAAAGGTCAAGATGCGAACCGGCTCAACCAGTACAAGTATGCGGCGATGTCCAACCTGGTCCTCCAGGCGGACCGTCGATTCATCACGCGCCGAGGAGATGATACTACTGGTGATCCAGAATCGCTGGCTGGGAGAGTCAACATTGCAGATATGGGATCGCGGACCTCACGTGAGAAAGCACCTGCGCAGCCAGGAGTAGCGCAGGCAGATCAGCAGAGGAAGCGCAAAAGGGATGGACCTGTGCAATCTTCGCGAGCAGCTGGAATACTGTCGCAAGCAGATCTGAACATCGAGGGTCTCCGATACAGACCAAGAACCCCGGCAACTACAGAGATCTACAGTCTCCTCAACACTCTCGTCGCGCAGAGGATGGGTGGAGACTACGGTATTCATATTACGGCTAGCGCAACGGATAGTATACTGGAGTATCTGAAAGACCAGGATATGAAGGACTCGGACCGCCAGAAAGAGATTGACGACATTCTTGGCTCTCCTTTGAGCTCGAAAGAGTATAATGAGCTGAAGAACTTGGCGAAAAAGATCACAGACTATGATGCTCAAGACGATGACGACCAGAATGGCGCTGATGGTGAGGCCGGCGACGATATGGATCTGGATGATCGTCAAGGTGTAGCGGTCGACTTCGCTGAGGATGAGGACGAGGATGAACAGACATACGAGGTCCGCGACGGTGAAGAATCATCAGAAGACGAAGAGGTAGGCGAGGAAGACGAAGTCCAGCTTGGCGAGACTGGCCAGGATGGACAGGACGAGGACGAAGAGATGGTTATTGCAGCTGGTCGCAACGCTGGTCCACAGGCAGAGCAGGCCGAGGGGGTGATACCTGCCTACGATATTGATGCATACTGGCTGCAACGACAAATAGGAGCTGCCTACGAAGACGCGCACATACAGCAAGAGAAGACTCAACAAGCACTCGACATCATGTCCGGGCTGACTGAGGACGGCGAAGAGAAAGAGCTGCGCGACATTGAGAATGATCTCATGGAGCTTTTCGACTATGAACAAGCAGATCTTGTCGCCAAGCTTGTCACGAATAAGGACAAGATTGTATGGGTCACGCGATGGCGCAAAGCAGCAGAGGATGAGCCGGCGAGACTTGCCGTGGAACGCGAAATGATTCAATCCGGCCAGGGTAGCATCCTGAAGGAGCTACGGACTCGTGAGCAGGAAACCTCAGCGGACGGAAAGCCAATGAAAGTCTCATTCGACACTATGGACTTGGACAAAGCGGTGAAGGGCGAGGCCAAAGAGCAGAAAGACGGACTTGTGCGAGGACTACAGCCTAGCAAATTAATCAGCTTGGACAATCTGGTGTTCGACCAGGGCAATCACCTCATGACAAACCCAAGCGTTAAGCTGCCTCAAGGATCAACGAAGCGGACATTCAAAGGCTACGACGAGATCCACGTACCTGCCCCTAAGCGCAAGAAGGAAGATGCTGATACCCCGAATCTTCCTACCACAGTCCTTCCAGATTGGGCCCGTCTTGGATTCGGCTCTTCTAAAGAGCTGAACAGGATTCAGACACGATGCTATCCATCAGCTTTCGAGGACGATGGAAATATGCTTATCTGTGCGCCAACAGGATCAGGCAAGACCAACGTGGCTATGCTTACGATGCTCCGTGAGATTGGCAAGAACCGCAATCCAGATACTGGAGCGATCAACCTCGACGCGTTCAAAATCATCTACATTGCACCCTTGAAAGCACTGGTACAAGAGCAAGTCGGAAATTTCGGCAAGCGTCTGGAGCCATATGGCATCAGAGTAGCGGAGCTGACAGGAGATCGACAATTGACCAAGCAGCAAATTGCGGAGACTCAGATCATTGTGACCACTCCCGAGAAGTGGGATGTCATTACCCGCAAGGCCACAGACATGAGCTATACCAACCTCGTACGACTGATCTGTATCGATGAGATCCATCTTCTGCATGATGATCGAGGCCCAGTCCTTGAGTCCATCGTATCACGAACGATCAGACGCATGGAGCAGACGGGTGATCCTGTACGTCTGGTCGGTTTGTCCGCCACATTGCCCAATTACAGAGATGTTGCGACCTTCCTCCGCGTCGACCCACTGAAGGGTCTGCATTACTTTGATTCGTCTTTCCGTCCATGTCCGCTGAAGCAAGAATTCATCGGTGTGACAGAGAAAAAGGCCATCAAGCAATTAAAGACTATGAACGACGTTTGCTATACCAAAGTCATGGAGCAAGTTGGTCAGCAGGGCAATCAGATGCTTATTTTCGTCCATTCGAGAAAGGAGACGGCCAAGACTGCCAAATATATCCGGGACAAAGCGCTTGAACTGGAGACGATTGGACAGATCTTGAAGACCGAGGAGGCCAGCCGAGAAATCCTTCGCGAGGAAGCAGATGCCTCCACGAATGCGGACCTTAAAGACCTGCTCCCCTATGGGTTTGGTATCCATCACGCAGGTATGAGCCGAGTGGATCGTAACTCCGTCGAGGAGTTGTTCAGTCATGGTGAACTGCGAGTTCTGGTCTGTACAGCGACTCTGGCGTGGGGTGTCAACTTGCCAGCACATACTGTAGTCATCAAAGGCACTCAGATTTACTCTCCTGAGAAGGGTAGCTGGACCGAGCTGAGTCCACAAGACGTCCTGCAAATGTTGGGCCGAGCTGGTCGACCACAGTACGACACATACGGAGAAGGTATCATCATTACGCAGCAGAGCGAGATGCAGTACTACTTATCGCTCATGAATCAGCAACTTCCGATTGAGAGTCAATTTGTCAGTAAATTGGCAGACAATCTGAATGCGGAGGTTGTGCTTGGAAATGTTCGAACAAGAGACGAGGGTGTAGACTGGCTCGGTTACACTTATCTCTTCGTCCGAATGGTGCGTTCGCCAGCACTATACCAAGTTGGTGCCGAGTATGAGGAGGACGAAGCTCTAGAGCAGAAGCGAGTCGATCTCATACACGCTGCAGCTGTCGCACTCGAGAAGGCAAGTCTGGTCAAATACGACAAGAAGACTGGTCGCATCCAATCGACCGAGCTAGGTCGTATCGCCTCGCACTACTACATCACACATGACTCTATGCTCACCTATAACCAACACATTCAGCCTTCTATTACGCCGATCGAGCTTTTCCGTGTCTTTGCTTTGAGCCAGGAATTCAAGTATATTCCTGTGAGGCAAGACGAGAAGCTAGAACTGGCAAAACTTCTTGGACGAGTGCCTATCCCTGTCAAAGAGACGATCGACGAACCGTCATGCAAGATCAACGTTCTTCTTCAGGCATACATCTCCCGACTGAAGCTTGAGGGTCTTGCCTTGATGGCTGATTTAGTCTACGTCACGCAATCAGCTGGTCGTATCTTGCGAGCGGTCTTCGAGATTGCTCTTAAGAAAGGATGGTCATCTGTCGCCAAAGACGCCTTGGACATGTGCAAGACTGCTGAGAAGCGGATGTGGCCAACCATGACACCACTTCGACAATTTCCAGAATGCCCGCCAGATGTCATCAGGAAGGCGGAGCGGATTGAAGTGCCATGGTCCAGCTACTTTGACCTGGACCCTCCGAGGATGGGAGAACTTCTCGGCATGCCTCGTGCTGGTCGTCAAGTCTGCGGCATCATCGAGAAGTTTCCTCGTCTAGACGTACAAGCACAAGTACAACCAATGACAAGGTCCACACTTCGAGTCGAGCTGACTATTACACCCAACTTCGTCTGGGATGAGAATCTCCATGGCCGAGCTGAGATGTTCTGGATCTTGGTTGAGGACTGCGATGGTGAAGAAATTCTCTTCCACGACCAATTCCTGTTACGCAAGGACTATGCAGTCGCGGAGATGAACGAGCATTTGGTGGATTTTACTGTTCCTATCACGGAGCCCATGCCACCAAACTACTTCGTCACAGTTCTTTCTGACAGATGGATGCACTCTGAAGCACGCCTCGCCGTGTCGTTCCATAAACTCATTCTGCCGGAAAAGTTTCCGGCACACACTCCACTTCTCGAGAACCAGCAGCCACTCCCTGTATCGGCGCTCAAGCGCCAGGATTTTGTTGATCTCTACCCTGATTGGCAACTCTTCAACAAGATACAGGCTCAAGTTTTTACTGCACTCTACACACAAGATGACAACGTCTTCGTTGGTGCACCGACTGGCAGCGGCAAGACTGTATGTGCTGAATTCGCTTTGCTCCGACAGTGGTCGCAAGAAGGACGAGGCAGATCGGTCTATCTTGCTCCGTATCAGGAACAGATTGATGCTCGTCTGAAGGATTGGCAGTCAAGGCTTGCTGGTCTTGCTGGCGGGAAGGAAATCGTCAAGCTTACCGGCGAGACAACTGCTGATCTCAAGCTTCTCGAGCGTGGAGATCTCATACTCGCTACGCCTCCGCAGTGGGATATGCTGTCCCGCAACTGGCAAAGAAGGAAGAATGTGCAGAGTGTCGATTTGGTCATTGCCGATGATCTGCATCTCCTTGGAGGTCAGGACGGTCACATATATGAGACCGTCGTGTCGAGGGCGCATGCGATCAGCAAGCAGCTTGAGAACGGCATGCGTATTGTTGGCCTCAGTGTGTCGCTTGCTAGTGGAAGGGACGTGGGAGAATGGTTTGGCGCGACCAGACACACCATTTTCAACTTCAGCCCTCACGTTCGGCCAATTCCTCTCGAGCTCAACCTGCAGTCTTTCTCAATCCCTCACTTCCCGTCACTCATGCTCGCCATGGCCAAGCCCATGTACCAGTCAATCGTCAATCTTGCTGGCGATAAGCCAGCCATGGTATTCTTGCCCAATAGAAAGCAAGTCAGAGCTACGGCTGCTGATCTTCTTGCGCAATGTGCCGCAGATGATGTTGAGGACCGCTTTCTCAAAGCTGAAGCTGACCAATTGGCACCGATTCTGGAGAAGATCAATGAACGTGGTCTGGCAGAGTCCTTGTCCCATGGCATTGCTTACTTCCACGAGGCACTCTCCGCTTTTGACAAGCGGGCCATCGAGCACTTCTTCAAGAATGGCGCTGTGCAAGTCATGCTTGTCTCAAGAGATTGCGCATATGAGATTCAGTCGTGTGCATACTTGACGATCATCATGGGTACTCAATTCTTTGACGGTCGATCTCATCGATACATTGACTACACCATTTCGGAACTCTTGCAGATGCTCGGAAAGGCTGGCAGACCAGGGGAGGACAGCAGAGCACGAGGTGTTCTTATGTGTCCGGACGTGAAGAGGAACTACTATAAGAAGTTCCTTTCTGAGGCTCTCCCGATCGAGTCGCAGCTGCAGGGCTACCTGCACGACGTCTTCGTGACTGAGATCAGTGCCAAGGTCATGACCGACATGCAAGATGCGATCAACTGGTTCACATACACCTACTACTATCGCAGACTCATGGCAAACCCATCTTTCTACGGGCTCACCTCCACTACGCAAGACGGCTTCAATACACATCTCTCCGATCTTATCGAGACAACCCTCAAAGAACTCGCAGAGGCCAACATCGTCGAGCTCGACGAGGAAGACGACAGCATCACACCTCTCAACGCCTGCATGATCGCAGGGTACTATTCCATCTCCTTCATCACAATGCAAACCTTCCTCCTCTCCCTCAAACGCAACACCAAACTCAAAGGCATCCTCGAGATCGTCACTGCCGCCACCGAATTCGAAGACATCCAGATCCGCCGCCACGAAGAAGCCGTGCTCAAGCGCATCTACGACCGCGTCCCCGTCAAAATGGCCGAAGCCAATTACGAATCCCCGCACTTCAAAGCCTTCGTGCTCCTCCAGGCCCACTTCTCCCGGATGCAGCTCCCCCTCGACCTGGCCAAAGACCAAGAACTCATCCTCAAGAAAGTCCTCACGCTGCTCTCGGCATGCGTCGACGTCCTTTCCTCCGAAGCGCACCTCAATGCGCTCAACGCGATGGAGATGTCCCAGATGGTCGTGCAAGCGGTGTGGGATCGCGACAGTCCGCTGCGCCAGATCCCGCACTTCGAGCCGGGCGTGGTGGAGGCCTGCGCCAAGTACGGCGTCACGGACGTTTTTGGCTTCATGGACGCAATGGATCCAGAGGAGAACAAGGACTATAAAGCGCTGGTCAAGGATATGGGGCTTAGTAATGCCCAGCTTGCGGACGCGGCAAGGTTCACGAACGAGAAATACCCGAATTTGGAACTGGCGTTTGAGTTGGAGGACGCGGAAGGGGTGACGGCTGGTGAGCAGAGTTTTATCAAGGTCACGGTCGAGAGGGATACGGAGGATGATGAGGTGGATACGAGTGTGCATGCGCCGTTCTATCCCTCGGAGAAGAGTGAGAGTTGGTGGTTGGTGGTTGGGGATGAGAAGACGAAGGCGTTGATGGGGATCAAGAGGGTGAATGTAGGTAAGAGGTTGGAGACGAGGATGGATTTCACGGTACCAGAGGCCGGGAAGCATAATTTGACGCTGTACTTGATGAGCGATAGTTATGTTGGCGTGGACCAAGCGCCAACGTTTGAGGTGACAGCTGCGGAAGGGGTAGAGGAAGATGAGGATGACGAGGAGTAGATTCTGAGTTCGATACTGTCATGATATATGGAGTTCATCTGTTTGTGATCTCGCTCCCATTCTACACCTGCTAGTGACATGCTACGCTCTTCGTCGCGGTGCTGTTGCCAAACATGAGGTAGCCTACAAATGCACCGACAGCGACCGCGAGCATGATCCAGCCATTGTAAGTCATGAAGAGAAGCCTATTCTGTAAGCTACGTGGCAAAGACGGAGCAGACAAACTTACATGATGAAGAATGAATAGAATACTTGCACCGCATAAAAGGCAGCCTTGACAATCTTCGTCCTCTGTTCGTCTTCGGCAGTCGATCGTCCTGGCCTCAACAGTGAGCGTCGTTCTGTATCGGGCGAGGGCGATGAAAGAGTGGCTAGCCATCGGGCTTAGTCTTCAATCAAAGACTCAGGTCATACATGATATAAGGAACTTTTGGGATAGGGTAAAGAGAGGTAGATCACTCACGTGCAATGTCCTTGCCGCCAGACAGACTGCTTTCATACCGCCTGGAGAGCTCTCGGACGAGTTCATATCCAGCTGTCATGGCAACTATGGCAAGAAGTGAGAAAATCAGTGACATGGTACCGGTCACGCGCCATCCTTCGAAGACGATGCAAAGGTTCTTGGTCGACCAAGTGAACAGCATCTATTTGGAGTCAGCCATTGATCTTTGGTCGCGGAGTACGGTACGGCCAATTCTTGTGACACCTGTCCGACTCGAGGTTCAGGATACATACATTCATACTGCATTTGCCCATGTCCATGTCCCCGTGATCCATTCCACCATGTCCGCCATGATCCATCCCACCGTGATCCATATGCGAGTGGTCCATGTTAACGCTTTCTTGTTGTATAGGGACCCTTGACGTCGAGAGCGATAATCCAAAACTTGAAACGCGATCTGATCGCTGACACGAAGAGAGAATAACTTGCTCAATCCAAGGCAATACATGCACGTTGCGCCACGAGCACGCCCAAAAGGGGAAGTCTGATACTTCCACGTATGAGCCAATCGGCGTTTGCGGAGAAGTGTCGGCAATGTTTCCATGACGTTTTGGGAGCTTACATTTCTGAATTTCCAAAGCATGCCATGTAGTCACACCCTTACTCCTCTTCTTTCCTCCACATCAATCACAAACATGCAATCCATACGACCAGTGTCACGGCTCCTAGCACCCTCACGCCGCACCATCACCCAACTTCGCCCCTCAACAGCCCTCTCCCTCCGCCCCTCCTCACGATCGTTTTCTACCACCCCTCCCCGCCCCGCGCTCCTCCCACCTCTCAACCTCCCCAAATGGCTCTCCGAAAACTCACACCTTCTCAAACCGCCCATCAACAACTACTGCGTGCACTCGGACCCGATGACCGTCATGATCGTCGGCGGCCCCAACGCGCGCACCGACTACCACATCAACGCGACCCCCGAGTTCTTCTACCAGTACAAAGGACGGATGCTGCTCAAGACGGTGCAGGACGGGGTGTTCAAGGACGTGTATATCGACGAAGGGGAGATGTTCTTGCTGCCGGGGAACACGCCGCATAACCCGGTGCGGTTCGCGGATACGGTGGGCGTGGTGATTGAGCAGCCGCGGCCAGAGGGGGAGGCGGATCGGTTGAGGTGGTATTGTCAGAGTTGTGGGGAGAAGGTGCATGAGGAGGCGTTTGTGTGTACGGATTTGGGGACGCAGATCAAGGAGGCGGTGCAGGCGTTTGAGAAGAGGGAGGATCTCAGGAAGTGTGGGAGTTGTGGGGAGGTGTGTGATGTGAGGCCCAAGCCGGAGGTGATGGAGAAGATGAGGACGGGGCCGCATCCGGAGTGATGAGAGGGGGAGGTGACAAGAGGTGTATATATGATGAGTGACGAATGCATGGCGAGGTGGTATCTGCGCTGTAATGTACATAGAGATATAGTGTATCAGGCTCTTTCAAGAATCCAAAGCTCGCTTTGCGCCTTCTACAATCTTCTTCACTTCTTCGCCAGCTTTCTTCACCACATCCTCCATCTTGGTATGTGCCTTCTTCAAGTCGTCTGGCCGGACTGATTTTGCTAGCTCCATTTTCCTGAACTTCTTCTGCTGTATACCTCTTGCATTGCGTACAGCGGTCTGAGCGACCTCGCCTGCCTTGCTAGCCTCATTGAGGGTAGCTTTCCTGCTCTCAGCAGTGGGTGGAGGTATCTTGACGATAAGCATCTGCGCGTTCTGTCCGGTCGGATCAGGCTGCGGCGTGAGTGATAGGTTCGAGGACTGTATCGCTGAGGACACGGGTTTTACATGTGCTGCATCATTGACCAAGATCTGGATCTCTCGACCACCTCGTGGAATCATTTGCGCCAGGTCTTGTAGTGGGTATGTGGTCTTGTTGTCCTTCTCGGGCTGCACGCGTAGTATTTCGAGAACCTGCGGATTGAAGCGACCACCCGATCGGAGTTTCGAGAGGTCGGACTTGAGCTTCTCGGTGGTCTGAGCTAAATCTTGCTCAAGCTGTGTAAAATCTAGGGGGTCATCCACTGGTGCTGACTTTGACGATTTGTCGTTCTTTGCGGGCGCATCGTCTGTTGCTGAGCCACCCTTGCTCTTCTTCTTGCGACATGTTCTGGTAGTCGAGAAAAGCCTTGGATAGAAGAGAGGTCGTTCTTGAAGATGGTGCTTGTGGAAATTATATCGTGGACATCTGATGGTCAATGGCGCGATTTGGTGGTTGCATGACTGCACGCGCGTAGCAGTCCGTCGAGGGCACAAGAAAGCGATGCGTCTTGAGGTGTTCATGACTTGCATGTGACTGAAGATGAAAGGTACAAACCTGAAGAGAAACACGTGAAGCTCTCCGCAATGTCTGGATGCGGCTCTGGGCCAACGAAACGAGCCCAGAGCAAGCAGATGCCAGTACATGGTGTTTTCTGTAGGTAAAAGTCGATGGACATCATGCTCACCTGCTCTTCGGCATGAATCAGAATGAGTTAGCGCGTGACTGAATATGCCAAAGGTATTGTAATGGTCAAGCTCGTTCCTGAAGCGCGCTGGCTGTTTTCTTTGCCAAGACTTCAGCTCCCGTCCAAACCCCAGGTTTTGCACCACACAAATCTCGCCAGAACAATCGCCTGGAAAGCTCGCTTTTAATTTTCTTGATGTTCTCTGCCGCGCCCCGTGCCCTTGATCTCGTTGCTGCCTCCCTTTGCGCTGCCCTTTCTGGCTTAGCTCTCGTTCAGAATCACTCAGTGATCCGTCTGCTTTGTGATTCTTCTATAAATCACTTTCCGCCCGCTTTCTTCATTTCCTCTCCACCTCATCCCACCACGCACGTACAACTAACCACGCGTTCCATCAATAACTCATCACCCACTATCAAATCCATCCTCAAACAACCTCACAACTAATCTATCATCATGACTGGACGTAAGTAATATCTTTTTGATCATTGTACACGCTCAGCATCGTTCTTATTCAAGAATGATATCGTCGTCGCTGTTCCTGTCGGTCGCAAGTGGTTTTGCTGTTTGGTCAACGCGCTTCGCCGCATATGGACGCACGGACCATCCACACATCCACTGCCTGACTTGACCTCGACGTCGACCATACTCTTGCTTCTTGTCATTGCTCATCATGACCATACACTAACATGCTACAGGCGGCAAGGGTGGCAAGGGTCTCGGAAAGGGTGGTGCCAAGCGCCACAGGAAGATTTTGCGCGACAACATTCAGGGTATCACCAAGCCAGCCATCCGTCGTCTGGCTCGTCGTGGCGGTGTCAAGCGTATCTCAGCCAGTAAGTGCTCATGGTCGATGTTCTGACTCACGGCATGACTAACATTCTCCTTAGTGATTTACGAAGAGACTCGCGGTGTCCTCAAGACTTTCCTCGAGGGTGTCATTCGTGATGCTGTAACCTACACTGAGCACGCCAAGCGCAAGACCGTCACCTCGCTCGATGTCGTCTACGCTCTCAAGCGCCAGGGACGTACCCTCTACGGTTTCGGTGGTTAAGTTGGTCAAAGTGGTCATGCTAGGTGGAGGACGTTTCTTTGCTTTACGGATGTCATGATATCGCAAGCAGCAGCTCACTGCGCTACATGGGTCGGAGTTTCGGGGCCAACATGGGTCAGCAGCAGTTATGTAAACTAGCATGCTTTGGGGAATACCATTGATGATTTGACTGTTCAATTCGTTCATCCTTCTTTGTGATCTACTTGTACATGTGAAGTTCGCGTTGCATTCCATTTCGTGTTGTACTGTGCGTACAGCAGCTTAGCCTCGAGCCTCTGCCCGTCCGACCCAGCCTAATGCTACTCTTCTTGCCTCTGCCGCAGTCATCGAACAGGAATGGCTTTTCGGTCCCCTCTGCTTCGACGCAGTTACTTTCATCAGGATATCTCGTATCTTGCTGGGCATCCACCGCGGTGCGAACATGACGAGTCCATTGTCCCTTTAAGCGTGCTTCTTCCACGTGCTGCCGATATTCATTCACATCTGCAAGTTAGACCATGCCAAACGCCTCGCTATGCCTGAATCCCACCTCTTTCTCTCTCTCTCACGACACATCCCCTTCCCTCCTCCCCCTCGCCTCAGCAACCACCCTCTCAGCATCCTCCCTCGTCAGCTCCTTCCTCCCCCGAAACTTCGGCACCACAAGCCCAATCATGCCCAGCAGTTTCCACGCAGGCTCGCTCGGCTGCGCGCCCACGCCCAGCCAATACCGCGCCCTGTCCACATCTAGCTTGATGTCCTTGTATTTCTTCAGCTTCTCCACAGGCTTCGGGTCATCGCGTGTCGGTAATGGTGTTTTGGGAATGGGGTCGAATGTACCGAGGACTTCGAGTGGTTTTGAGCCGCGAGCAGTGCGCGCGTGCGCTACGACGATGTTGTAGATTGGGGAGTGGCGCTTGCCGAAGCGGGCGAGGCGAATTTTAAGGACCATTCTGGGGGTGTGTGGGCGAGAGTGGTGATGTTGTAATAGAGGGTATCCTGGTGTAGGACTGAAGATTTGGAGATGCTTGGCGGGTGCGGACGAGAGGTTGGCCAATCAGAGTGCTCGGTCGCCGGAGCTCTTTCTTTTGCATGCTGCAATCAAAACTGCACCATCTACCTCATACATATCTTCTGCATTGAGGACGTATAGTTGCTCGATCGTCGCAAGGGAAGTTAAAAATTTCGTCAAGGTAGGTACGACGTTTTCAGGATTCCTCTGCCATATGAATCTCCCATTTGCCATCGTAACTATCATCTCGCAATGATGTAATGCATCATCTCAAGCCGTCTACCTCCATTATGCTCCCTCTATCCATCTCCGCCCTCCGCAATATCTTACGAATGTAAAAACTCACACCGTTCTCAGCGTACTCTTTCGAATCGTCTCACCAGCGACCATCCTTAAGACCCCCAACCATGGCCCTCCGCACCCTAACCCCGAAATCCGCCGCCGCCCTCGACGCCGAACTCATGTCCTCCATGTCCTACTCCCTCGACCAACTAATGGAACTCGCCGGCCTCTCCATCGCCTCCTGCCTGTACACTTTCTCCCCGCCCTCTTCCACCCCTCGCGTCCTCCTCGCATGCGGCCCCGGCAACAACGGCGGCGATGGCCTCGTCGCCGCCCGGCACTTGCACCACTTCGGCTACCGGCCTAGCATCTACTACCCCAAGCAAGGGAAGGCGGAGATCTATGCTCGCTTGTTGACGCAGCTCAAGGATTTGAGGGTCCCGGTTGTGCAGGATTTCCAGCAGGGGGTGGAGGAGGCGGATGTGCTGGTCGATGCAGTGTTTGGGTTTAGCTTCTCGGGGGAAGTGAGGGAGCCTTTTCCGGCTGTCATCAAGGCGCTGGAGGAGGCTAAAGGGCACAAGAAGGTATTGGCTGTCGATGCACCGAGTAGTTGGAATATCGAGACGGGGCCACCGGGTGACGGGCCAGGGGCAAAGTATATGCCTGATGCGCTGATTAGTCTTACGGCGCCGAAGCCGTTGGTCAAGTGGTTCAAGGGACGGCATTGGGTGGGAGGAAGGTTCTTGGGGAGGGAGTTGGCGGAAAAGTATGGAATTGATGTGCCCAAGTATGAGGGGTTAGAGCAGGTTGTGGAGGTGTCGGTCGAGGGTGGGAAGTTGTAGTTGCAGAGATATACCAGGCATGATATGATAACGACTTATTTTGTATATCGCTGAGCTGTACGCTATGCTATGATTTGGGACTGTGCCGACAGCCATACGGGGTGACCGCTTCCTACTTCAAGGCATCTCGGATCTCCTCGAGGAGATTCTTCACCCTGCCTTCTTTACCGAAAGATCCACTGGACACTTTGCTAATCAGGCTGTTCAAGTTGAGTGTCTTCGACGACCCCTTCCTGAAGTTCTCTCCGAGACTGAGCGTTGTGCCGAGTGCTACCAAGCTACGATAGACAGTCTCACTGTCTGTGGAGGTCTTCAGGAGCTCAGCTGCCAGCGTGGCGACCTTTGTTCCCCTCTGCTCTCTTGTCTGACTCTCGTCAGCAGGTGCATTACTGGTAAGGAAGACCGAGTAATTGATCAGAAGTGTTGCAATGGCAGCGCTGAGGTTCTTGTTGGATGTTCCAGTAAAGGTCTTTAGCAGATTAAGAATCTCGTCACCTTGGCCATCGACAATCAGACGTCCTTCTTTCGTGTTGAACAAGTTGACCAAGATTCGAGTGGCCATCATGGTATTATTGGGTCGGTCTTCCGAGGCCGAAAAGCAGTTTGCTGAGACCAGTGTATCCACGATTGTACCATTCCCAGCACTGGTAGCAGCGGCCAATGAGGGTGCTACGGCACATAGGCGAAGCAGGTCAAGACCCGGAAGCTTGGATGCAGGACCCCATGACGATACAATCTTGCTGACCACATCCACTTGAGCTGACTGCGGCTTTGGATCTCGCGGTGACGACGAAAGCTGCTTGATAAGCGACTCAAGCAACGCAATCTCTTCCTGTGAAAGTCTGGCGGATGGATCTTCGGTCTCGTTAAGCTCGATTGTCTTCTTGCGGATGGCTGGAAGATTTGCGGTTGTGATAGAGAGATAGGAAGTCTGCGGCAGTGATTTCGGTTTGCTGTCTCCTTGGGGTGGAGGCGCTCCGGCTTCTCCTGGCCTGTATCGATTCTCCGTGCCCCATGGGTCTCGTGAAGATGCTTGAGGCTGAGAGCCAGCCCCAATAGTCGCGCCCTGGGTGTTTTGAAGAATAAAGTTTGCTACCTGGTCTAGATAGGTGACTGGCAATTCGTTGTTGGCAATGAACTTTTGTGCGACCTCGTATGGATTCTGGTTTGTGTTGAAAGGTAGTTTGAGTGGAGGCTTGCCGTCTTCGATATCGACGTCGAAGACATAATCATAGTCCTGACCTTGATACGTGACTTTTCGACCACTGCTCGCTGTCGAGTCGACAACCGTGCCAACGTTGATCCACTGCTGAGCGGCTGATGACCATGTGTGTGCCGTAACGCTGCCATCGTCTTCTCGAATCATTTGTACTTGGCCTTCTTTGGTGCCAGACTTTGTCTGGAGGAAGTCTATCGTTGTCAGTATAGAAATTTGTGGCCGCATCGTGCCACTTACCAGGTCCCGGTAATGTCTCCTTATTCACCTGCTGTCCATCACCTGTCGTTTGCTGTGGTATCGTCGATGCTTTTATGCTGTCTTGGAATGCTTTGATCGTATCCTCGTCGGCTTGTCGTTCAGGATTTCTTGAGAAGACGCGCACGGTCTTGTCGCTCGCACCAGAGGCGATGTCACCAGTCTCAGGACAGACTGCTACTGACCACACTGAAATAGCAGGATGGGTGATAGTCTGTACGCAGTCGCCGTTCCTCCATATTCGCACAGTCCTGTCCTCAGAAGAGCTGACAATGTCGCCGTTATCAGGTACCACCGCAAGCGAATAGATGAAAGCTTCATGGCCATGCAGCTGTGTGACTTCCACGCCGTCAAGAGTCCAAAGCCTGATCACCTGATCATTGCCAGCAGAGGCGAAAGCGGCACCTGATGGATGATTCGGAGGAAGTTTGCAAAGTGCTCGGACTACATCTGGCAGGCCTCCGATATCGTGGAGGAGCTTTCCTTGTGGTGCGAAGATACGGATGTGTTTATCTGCGCAGCCCGTGATAATGTGCTGATCATCGTAGACCATGACCGCCCACACGCTTGCTTCATGTCCCTTCAATTCCGACACGGTCTCTCCTCGTTCGATATCCCATATCCGCGCTTGCGCATCCCATCCTCCACTGACGAGGTGCAGACCATCTGACGCTCCGGCTAACGTACACACATTGTGAGCGTGCCCGAGAAGAAGTCGTTCAGCATTCTGATCTGGAGCAGCACCAGGTTGCCGCACATCGATTACTGTATCTTTTCCGGCAGATGCTATAAGACCTTGGGGGTACTGTTTCGAAGGCGGCAAGACGGCGAGAGAGTTGACAAAGGATGAAGATTGTACCGCTATCGTATCGTCAAAGGCGATGGGCTTCTGAGTCGTAAGTGTCCACTTGCGAACGGTCCCGTCTCGAGAGGCCGACAGGACAGTGCTGGAAGAAGGAAAGGCCACAGCGCGGACCTGCGAATAGTGTCAGTTCGAGAGGTACACGATATGTCAGGCAAGTCTCTGACTCACATCATCCTCATGGCCAGTGAGGGTGGCCGAGAGCTTGAACTCGCTCATGTCCGATGCGAGTGTTGATCAAAGCTGTCCAACCATGGCAATGAGAGAGAAATTGTTTGAGAGTGTGCTGAACGTATAGATAGACTTGACTTGAATGTCATGCAGAATCTCAGATTATGCCTTTTCGTGAATTTGCATGTGCTTCCAGAAGCTCTGTAAGAATTTCTGATGGACAATCATGACAGATTCCATCCACAACGAATGGAGCTTCGTCGGATGGCGTCACTGAGTTCCGGCTGCAAACGCTGCAAACACCCCTCATGTCCTTCTCTGTCTATTTGCTTCTCCCATGCTTACATCCTCATTTCGACATTCCTCCATATTCTCTCATTCTATGAGAAAAGGAGGCCTGAGCCACTGCTTACGTAGAGACCACGAATTACGCTTGGCTTTGATCACCGTCGCACCGTCATGCTTACCTTCCTGCCTCTTCCAGTACAATGCAGGCACGTTTTGGTCCACAGAATCCTCTGAATGCATTCTAGCCTCGCAATCTCTCGCTGTCGACGTGTTTCATCAGTCTCCCGCCTCGCACGAGGATACACACGGGGAACGCGTTCCCCTGACATCTGCAGGGCAAAAGGTCTGAAAGGTGTGGACCATGTCGTCGATTGATTGGAGCAGACACGACGGTCTAGGCACATCGGGCGATGGGTGAGCAACGGTAGCATGGCAAGCAGTGCCCTGTCTAGACACAGCGACTCACACCGACCCTGCGCGACAGCAATCTCTTCGCCGACGTAGCTCGACCAGTTGTTGACATTGGTCTAGATCGCCGAGTCGATGAGACGTCGTGTATATAGTCTCGCATCCCGCCTGAAATGTCTGTAATCATCTTGACAGTCATCTTGACAGTCTTGTCTACCCTTGGCTCACACCTAGCTCTGATATCGGGTCGAAGCCAAGCACCGATTGACATCTACAATAATCCCGAATACTCGGTCCTTTTCTGGGATTGGAAGAAAAGCATTTCTTTTCTCTCTTGGAGATAGTCCGATCAAATTTGCCGGTGGCAGCATCCCACCACACCTCAAGCCCTTCTTCCCGTTTGCCGGGCTTGAGCAGGTGACATTGATCTTCTCGGCATCTCGACCGATTCAGCGACTGTCGTTGGCTAGCGCAAATCATCGAGATCTGTGGGCTCGCAAGCTGGACAAATTTGACTGTTTTCTCTGCGACGACATTTACATTTGCTCAATCACACGATATCTTTTGTCTCTCCTTTTAATCGTCAAGGGACTACGACAAAGGCGCTGCGAAGCATTTCTGAGGTCGATAGATCCGATGGTGGGCTTGGTCTGCTTCCAGAAGACGCATCGGCTCCCCACTGTCATGTCCGGCGAGCAACATGACGAACTCCTGTCTGGGCTCTCATCGTGCGTACAGTACCCACAAGTCGCATCCAGGACCACCAATTGACCGTTGACAGCCTGTATGTTGGTGGGAAATATTCAGATTTGACCATCAAGTGCAAGTTGAGATCATGGCAGGTCCACAGAGCCGTGGTATGCTCGAGGTCAGGCTTCTTCGATGGAGCTTGCGGTGGTCAATTTCTAGAAGCAAAGACCAGGATAATCGACTTGAGCGAGGATGACGAGGAGGCAGTCAACCACATGATTCACTGTACGTTCCCTTGATTGCATCACTGCCGCGTCTCCCCTGTCCTTCGTCATACCAACTTGGCTGCCCCCACGTGAATCGAAGATGCTGATGCCCTGCAGATTTCTACCATCTCGACTATCTTCCGCTGGCGCTGAAGGGCGACGCCATCGAGACCACAGCCCCAACACAAAAGCTTAACCTGACAGCTCTGTCAGACCCTCTCTTTGCCCAGGCCGCAGCACACGCACCTCCTTCACCGGAATCTTCTATTGCATCTCCGACGGAGAGGTCGCCGAGCCCGGTCCCTGCATCACTGAAGATACGGATCACGGGATCAAAGACGCCGACGCATTCTCGATCGGAGACGGAGTCTGAATCGGAAGAGTACGAAGAGTACGAATCCGATGAATCGCATCTGCTTGCTCACACACGCGTGTATGCCCTGGCCGAAAAGTACCAAATTTCTGCGCTCAAATCGCTGGCACAATCAAAGTTTGAAGTGGCAATGGCGTGCTTCTATGATTCGCCCGAGTTCGCAGATGCAGTCGAGGAGGTCTACACCAGTACCATCGATACGGATAGGGGACTGCGAAACATTGTCATTCAAGCTTTCCGCAACCATCCTCAACTGGCAAATACTCAAGACGTTTATTCGGTCATCAAGAATACGCCGAGTCTAGCTTTTGAGCTTTGGAAAACCGAGCGAGGGCTACCTGTGTAGCCGTGGGACGGTATCGTTCATTGAAAGATGCTTCCATTGTAGTGCTGAGACATACGACTATCACGAACAGAACGACAAAAAGATACCCTTAGCCCTCCAGTCATTGCCTTGCCATGGAACACAGATACGAACAGGCATGATTGACAGCTTATGATTGCAGCTGGTAGCATACAGGGGTGGGAAAAAGAATTTGGGAACAGGCATGCTTCAGGGCAGGACTACCAGTGTACTCTACGGCATGATTTTGCGCCTTTGCCTTAGCATTTCCGGCGAATATTACTAGCTTTGGTCCATCCCTAGCGTTCCGATTGGCATTTTTTTATCGGCTTATTCAAGTCATCTGCTTACAATTCAAGCATTCCGACTGAGAGGAAACGATCTGCAAAGCTCAGCACACCTTACCACCCCTTTACATGTGAAGAAGTTTGAGCCTAAGGCAGCCCTAGACGAACGGAGATGGTTCGCTACACGGAGAAACAGGGCATTACCAACGTCTTTGCTTGACCGACAACCTCAACTTCCGATGTTCCGCCTTCACTGTAGGGAGTACAACTATACCTCAAACATGTCTGATTATGCTCAAGTCTGCCAGCGATCAATATTGTCATCATGGAGACCCCTGGAAGGATCATGTTTGGACATGTTGAGAGGTCAACAGACAGAGCATTTACCAATACCGCCGCCACGAACCAAGGATGTTTTCAGGTACACCCGCAAAGCCCCACGGCCTCTAACACGACCGAATGGAAGTGTACTTTGGTGGGTTGCAATGCATGGTCCTGCAGCGCATTGGTAGTGTGCGAGAAGTGTACACTTGCCGATCTCGCGAGTTATGGCATCGCTCGTTGCGCTCTCGTAGGATGCATATTTATGGCTGCTCGGTAGAAATGCAGCTCAACTCATACTGCAAGGATCCTCCACCACAACTCTAACTCTGCTCTTTCAGCGAGTACAGCCTAAAAGCAAAGTGACTCTGATATACCATTATTTGAAATACACAACATTCATGACCATTCCCAAGTGCGGCTGACTATTGCATCAGAGTTTGTGTGGCTTGTCGGGATGCGGCGCCCCGCGGTCTGTGCGCCAATGTACCCCTGACGAACCACTCTTGATTCTTCACCTTTCCCCATTTTCAAGGTTTCGACCCTACAACACCTTTGAAACGATAGTCGAGCCCTCTCGAAACTCATGGCTGCCCTCAAACCAAGACAACCCGAGGATCCACTGCATCTCTACCTGCCGGCTTCCGGGCCCAGTGCCTGTCGATCCCGAGCCTTAGCCTCTCCACCGCATCGACATCACCACCTTCTTCGACCTCGTATCCTTTGAATATCTGGTACCTGTCTCACCATGTCCCCCTCTTACACCCTTCCACCATCCATGCTCTCTACCTCACCTCCCCGAACGAGACGTGCCGCTCGGACGCACGACGCACCGACCACATCCATCGACCACCTCTCGGCCATCTCTGAGATCTGGTCCACCACCACATCTCTGGCGTCCCGTATCACCATCGCTCATAGCGCCATCTTTCTCAAGGCGCGCTATTGTCTGAAGACCATCGCGCACGAGCATCGTCAACAAACCCGTGCATTGCACAATGTGCACCCTGCTCACCTCTCCCAGTCCATCGACCGAAACACCATCCAAGTATCAGGTATAAGTAACCTCTCCCTTACCCACCACTTCCTCTCCTCATCCCATCTTCATCTCAACTCTACCTCTAGCCAGGCGCTATAATACACTCGCTCCACATCCACTTCATCTACAATCTTTAATACCCCACCTCTCTCAACTTAATACCTACTTCTTTCCCCCCCAAAAAACCAAAATGAAGTTCACCCCCTCCATCGCCCTCGCCATCCTGGCCTACACCGCCTCCGCCGCCCCCGTTGACGTCGAAAAGCGTACCTTTGGCGGCGGATACGGCGGCCTTGGCGGCGGTGCCAAGGGCGGTCTCGGCGCGTCTGTCGGTGGCGGCGCCTCCCTCGGTGCCGGTGCAGGTCTGGCAGGTGGTATTGGTGGCTTGCTCGGCGGTATTCTCGGCAGCAAGGGCGGCGCCGGCGGGTATGGCGGTGTTGGTGCTGGCGCTGGCGCTAGTGCTGGCTTGGGAGGCATGTTGGGCGGTTTGATTGGTGGTGGTGCCGGTGGGTATGGCAAGGGCGGTGCTGGTGGCTCTGCTGGTGGGTCTGCTGGTGGTTCTGCTGGTGGTTCAGCCGGCGGCTCCGTTGGTGGCGGCGTTGGTGGCTCTGTTGGTGGTGGTGCAGGTGGATCTGTTGGCGGCGGCGCTGGTGGATACGGCAAGGGCGGTGCTGGTGCTGGTGCTGGCGGGTCTGCTGGCGGTTCAGCCGGCGGATCTGTTGGTGGCGGTATTGGCGGATCCGTTGGTGGTGGTGCCAAGGGCGGCGCTGGTGGTTCAGCTGGCGGCAGCGTTGGTGGCGGTGCCGGCGGATCCGTTGGTGGCGGCGCTGGTGGCTCAGTCGGCGGAGGTGCCGGCGGTTCCGTTGGCGGCGGCGCAGGTGGATCTGTTGGAGGCGGTGCTGGCGGCTCAGTCGGCGGCGGTGCAGGTGGTTCCGTTGGTGGTGGTGCAGGCGGCTATGGCAGCGGCAGCGGCGGCGACAAGGGTGGTGACAAGGGCGGTGACGACTCCGGTGATGACTCTGGTGACGACTCAGGCGACGACTCGGGCGACGACAATGGCAGCGATGCCTCCCCTGCTCCTCAGCCAACCCCCACTCCTGCTCCCACCCCAGAGCAGCCATCAGGTGGCAGCTACACCCCTCCCTCCAAGGGCTACAACAGGAACTAAGCGTCCCGTTCTCCGGCAGCGAAAACATGATACCCGGCGTCACACATGGTCCTGGGTACGGGTCTAAAAGAAATCTCTTTTCCTTACTCACCACCACACGAGGCGGGCTATTTTCTAGAGCCCATACAAGCCAGGTGGTGCATCTCACCCGAGTCGCTCCTTAGACAAACAACACTTTCCGCGAGGTCGCATGTAGCCCCAACTCTTTGGGCGGGCGCTTTTTCTGTAATGTCTCATGAACAGCCTGCATCGCCTGTACTAGGGGATGATAGTTTTCCTTGGTATATATTCCTTGAACCTCTACCCACTTGTGCCTTCTATTACGTGCTCCAAAGTGACCAGCGTCTGATATTTACAACCCACAAGACAAACAGTGGGACAAATTAGAAAGGTCTCGCAACCTCCATCTCCTTCCTCCCTCTCTTGTCCTTTGCATTCGGCGTGTGGCGTCCGAACAACGCCTTCCCGAACCCTTTCAGGTCCCGTCTGACCTTTTCACCATCCCACTTGACCACACGGAAGGCATAGTACGTCCCCGTCGCAGCGAAGATATTGAAAATGATGTACACCCACATGATCCCGAAATTCCTCCAGCGCTCATCGTAACGAATACCAAGTGCGCCGAGGAATTGATCAGTGCTAGATAGGCTGCAGTACCTGCAATCCTGCGTCGCGTCAGGGTTCTGCAGCCGACCAGGCGCCATGGTGAGGTACTCGGCGAGGTACGCGGCGCACGTCTGGTTCAAGGGCGGGGAGAAGACATTGGTTTCTGCTGCAGAACAGACGATCTCTCGTCCTGCGCCTTGCACGGCCATGAGCCCGGCGATCCAGTACGTAAATGGTGAGACGCGGTACATAAAGATCCAAAATCGCGGAAGGGCGGAGGGGGCTTGCATCACGCCGTTGAAGACGAGCGACATGGCGAAGAGAAGGGTGACCACTGTACTTGCTGTTTGGGCGTCGGGCAGGGCAGCGATGCACATGTGTGCGAAGGTGCCGGCGTAGATGAAGAATTGGACGCAGAGAAGCAGGATGAGTCCTTGTCGTTCGGGAGAGAGGATGCCAACGATCGGGTAAGAGTAGGTTGCAAAAACGATGATGCCTGTCATGACATTGTAGGGGATTTCAGCGGCCATGTTGGCTATGAGAAAGGCTTTCCACGAGTACGACTTGGAAGGACGTTCGCGGACTTCGTACAAAGAGCGTTGAGATACGAAGAGCGGCATGATCTGTTGAACCAGGGTGGAGAAGATGGTGGAGACTTGAAACCCGGAGAAGATGATATTCTGCGTGCCCTGAACACTCGAGTCGCTCTGATAGTATGAGAAGCCAATGAAAAGGCCAGCTGCCATGCCGAGAGCCCATTTGGCGATGATGTACGAAGGAGTTCGCCAGTACTGTTGGAATGTTCGGTAAGTGACCACGTAAATCTGAGTGGAAAGCGGCATCGCAAATTCGTCCAGGCTCCCGTGATCATGATCAACCGGCTTCAGTCGTCCTTCGTCATGCAACCTATCGATCTCACTGTGCAAAGCGTGGAATTCTGCGCTCGTCTTCCAGACCTGAGGCCAATCACGGTCCTTTGCGTTCGCTATTTCGAGCATGTATTCCGCTGGATTTTCCTCATCGGCGCAGTGGCGGGCACCGTGAGTATGGAAGTAGTCCAGTAGAGTTCGAGAGTTTGTACCAATAGGACCAAAGTAGACTGTTCGTCCACCTTTGGCTAGGAACAGAAGTCGATCGAACTGCTGAAATAGAATAGCGCTCGGCTGATGGATTGTGCAAAGCACAGCTTGTCCGTTATCGGCCAGCTTACGAAGGAAGGAGCAGATAGCCCAGGAGCTTTGAGAGTCAAGACCGCTGTACCACGATTAGATTTGGACTTGATACAGTGGTAGCATACTTACGATGTAGGCTCATCGAGGAACAACAAGAGCTTGGGCTTCGCAGCAAGCTCAACGCCAATTGTCAGAAGCTTGCGCTGCTCGACGTTCAGCCCTTCGCCAGGTGTGCCTACTACGGCTTCGGCAAAGTCTTGCATATTTAACATCTTGATGACTTCTTCAACATGTTGGTACTTGTCCTCTTTGCTAACCGATGCTGGCTGTCTCAGCATAGCACTGAAGCGTAGACTTTCGCGAACCGTCGATGTCTCAAGGTGGAGATCTGCGATTGTTAGTGTATGCTTTTCTCTCCCAGAAGCTTGCGTACCTTGTTGTTGCACGTATCCGGTTTTACGCTGGAAGCTTGCGTCCAGAGGCCGCCCATTAACAAGCATGTCACCCGTGATGATACCCATAGACGTACGACTTGCCAGTACGTCCAACAATGTAGTCTTACCTGCACCGCTGACGCCCATCAGTGCTGTCAAGGTACCTGGCTTGACAAATCCAGAGACTTCGTCGAGTAGTCGTCGAGGTTCTTCCTTGATTTTGATATCGTAGCAGACATTTTTCCAAGTGAAGGTATCGGTCTGCGGTGCCAGAGAGTTCATTGACTCACTCGGCATCTGCTCCTTCGTGAAACCCTCCGTGTTGACGATCTCTTCATCCTGACCATGTGTCATGCTCGCTGCAGCCTCTCTGTTCCGAAAGACCAGAAACTCAGCAGTGCTGGCGGAAGATGAGTTCACTTCAGAGACGACGACATACGCGATGAGAAAGCCAATGAGGAAGCCGAGGAGGATACCCAGATTACGCCAGACATGAGCGTAAGTGTACTCATAGTTGATAGAAATATACCGGTCTCCATTGACTGTCAACTCGCCCGGGACAGCTCCGATGACGCCGCAGATGAACGAATCGCCTATCCGTGGGGTGTACGCTGGAGTGATAGATGCGCATGGGAACTGTTGATTGTGGAACTCATTCGCAATCATGGCCTCGAAAGAGTAGAAGACCGGATCTGTCAAAAGATTAGCTTCTCTCCTAGCCGTAGACGGATTTTGTACTTACTTATGAAACGAATCCAGCCGAACCAAGGCTTCATGGTCGGTACTGGCAACTGGTAGCCAGCATAGTTGACCAGTGCAAGTGTCATGACACCTGCCAGGGCCATCGCTTGTGATATGGTCTTGGTCGCTGCGCCGAGTGTCCGAAAGATTGCACTCATGGTCAAAGTGGTAAGGAAAGCGAAAAGGAAGAAGATGAAGAATGGTCCGGCCTCCCTGCGAAGTCCAGTGATAAAGTACAGGATAACATTGAACACGATTGCCAAGACGAATTTGATAGGTATGTCGCTGATATACCCAGCGAGTGCTTCAGCGAAAGGGTGATAGAAGGCATATGAGGCATGCTTCTCCACAATTGGACGTTGAGCATAGAGTGTATTGATCTCTGAAATTGCGTTGAGGGCGTTGATCAAGACGGCAAAGAAGATGGTCGCGCCTTTGGCAGTGAAACCTTGAGTCGAGTTCGGAGTACCGTAGTAGATAGAACTGATGATGAGAGCGATCACTACCTGCCCAGCGATGTTTGAAAGAGTGGACGACTTGTCGTTCCAGATACGTTGATAGGAGCGTCTCATGCAAAGAACGACTTGTGCGTGTGGAGTGAGGACGTAGGGCGACTCGTGATGGGCGTGCTTGCTCTGGATCAGTGTCTTTGTCGAGCGTAGCCTCTCCACGAGACCATCATCCTTGGAATCTCTTTCGTGCATAGCAATGTCTCTTTGGTTGTCTTGATAGGCGTGAGATGCCATCCATGCTCGTTCGAAATCCTCTGCTGTTCTTGGGACCTTATTCTCCAATCCCGGACGAACTTGTCGCTCTGTTGGGTTCGTGATTGATGTCAAGAAGTCACCTGTGGTCTGTCTTGCCGGACAGAGCCAACCTTGAGCCTCAAAGTACTGCTTTGCCTTGCTAGCAGGGCCGTAGTAGATCTGACGGCCTTCATGAAGGAGGATGACCTTGTCGAAAATATCATAGATGGCTTGACTTGCCTGATAGATGGCAACGGCATGAGCTGATCCTGACAAGTCGGCAAGCGTTCGCAGTGACGCAACAAACTTCAAGGCTGTCGCTGAGTCAAGACCGCGGGTGGAGTTGTCCCAGGCGGCGAGAGGGGTTGCAGAGAGTGCCATCTCTGCGATAGACACTCTCTTTCTTTCACCTCCAGAGACTCCACGAACGAAGTCGTTGCCGACCTTTGTGTTGTACGTGTGGCTCAGACCGAAGACTGCCATAACGACTCGAGTGACGTGGGAACTGAATTCTGATCTTGACATGCCTGGCAGTGGATCAGAATGCGGACTGCGTGCTTCTGCCGCAAACTCCAGGGTCTGGCCAACAGTGAGGTGGGGAAAGTGTTTGTCGACCTTTCGAACTCATCAGCACTTGGAGTGAAGTCATGCGTGAAAAGGACACATACTTCTTGATTGTAGACTACCTCGCCCTTAAACTCTTTCATCATCAAGTCCTGAGGAATGCCTACACAAAGTTAGCCCAAGAGACGGCGCATACCCTGAGTGATGTACCATTGTAGCTGATGGTGGAGTTCTCGTCCATGTTGAGACCATGCATCTCGCCGCACATAGTTTTGAGAAACGTGCTACACCCTGAGCCTGGTCGTCCAAGGACTAGGAGCAGCTCTCCACTTCGAAGAGAGCCATTGAAGTTTTGGAGGATCTGCTTGTGTTCGCTTTTGGCAAAAGAGAAAGACTCAGCCAACTGTATGGGCGAAAGTGTCGAAGCTAGTGTCTGCTGCAATTGTAAGGCAGATCCAGAGCCAGAGATACCTAGATTCTTGAAGAATATGCCAGCTCTCCCCGCCTTGACGCCTTGTTCGTCGAACCGCCGAACTGTAAGTCTCAGCCATTTCGGCAAGTCGAAGTCAGGATGGGTCGGATCGTATGCGTTGCCTTCGTGCTTGGACGTCACTGTCCGTGCCAATTCGAGGAGTACATGCTCATCTGCAAGCGCAACGGAAGTGTTCCTCCTAGTGAGGCTCGCAACGGAGCCACGATTGAATCTCTCTGTACCATGATATGTCTTGATCTCCTCGAAGTGTGGTGAAGGTGGATCTGGTGATATGATGGTGTGCTCGTTAGTGTCCGAACTCTCATTGCGAGAGGGACCTGTTGCAGACGATTCTGACCGGACGTGGAAGGGATCCATCCGATCCAGGTTGAGCAGAGGACGGGCAGGGACTTGGAGGTACGACGAGCGTGTTTGATGGCTCCATAGCTATATATCAAGAAACGGAGCGTTGATTATTGCCAAATCGGACTGGCAATGCTGCTATCTCCAGAGCAGAATCGCCCTGGGCCGAAGCCAATCTGGGATACGCTTGCTTGCTAACAACATCAGTAAGCCCTTCATTACTTGCTAACATCGTCCAGTAAGCTTCTCATCCCCGAGGCGTAAAACGACTCGGGTCCACTTTCGAGGCCATTTTGCCCGAGTTGTGTTGGCCGTTGTACCTTAAATCCGCTGGACAGTATCAGAACGTCATGAGCTTATTTACCACAAATGAGACCTCAAATTCCCGAAATTACCGTAAACTTGTGCATCATCTTGATCAACTTGTATTTGCAGCGGCGAGACCACCATTGACGAAAGATACATCTACCCGAGCCTTGCGCATGGCAAATATGTGAATCATCCTGTGATAGCAATCGGAACGGCAGGATTCGAGGACTAATACTTGTGGAAGCTTGGCTTGCCAAAGTCATGACCAGTCAGCCGTCTTGGTCAGACAGACATTGTAACGAAACATGGCGCTCATTTCCTCGTGAACATGAAAGTACAGTACTGGCTTGACAAATCCGCTGAAGAGACGTAAAGGCAGGCGATGGTGGTCTTGTTATGTAAGGTGCAGTTGTACGTGACGGAAAGACAAGCAGGAGATCGAATCAAGGTGGTGTTGTGTAGTTGGGCAGGATTAATAAGAAGGACAAGAAAGAGAGAGCTTGTTCTGGTCATGCCAGAATAGCCGACAATATGCCGAAACCCGAAGAGACTGTGGAGGGATATTTAGAGTTTAAGAACGAGGGAAGGGTTCCCGAGATAAAAAGCTCCCACAACGCCCTCTGATCAGCTCGATCACTCGCCTTTTGCTGTTTCCTCGTGGTCGATCATCTTCGCAAGGGAGCAGCATGTGTACTTGTACTCATACCTGCTTTAGCATAGTCAGCGGTCTGTTTCGAGGACCAGTGACGGCAGTAAGCACTGCCACTGTATCATGGTCTCTTGGATACCTCCACCTCTGTCTTTGCGCCGATCATGCGGGGCCCCGCCTACAGCATGCCACTTTGACTTGGCCAGTGTCCCACTTCTTGTCCTCTTCTCCAATCACTTTGGGGAAACAAGCATTGTATCCACATGTGAACCTGTCGTGTTCATGGGGGAATCCCATTATGCCTGGTCCCAATATAGGATGAGTACCCTCACTTCTCCCACCTTGTATTCGTCTCAATTTGCATAATATCTGCCTCTTCACACTCATCTCACCATCCACAAGAAGATCAGAAGGACTCTGCCAATAAGGGACGTGGCAACAATGGCAGACCAAAAGGTTGCCATTCCCGAGACGTCCTTGTGGGCGAATCGGAAATGTCTAGCGATCTGCTGCATTGTCTCCATTGCCAACATGCAGTACGGCCTCGACTCTGCCGCCGTGGGAGGTCTTCAAGCCATGCCCGGATTCCTCATTGTGTTCGGCTACCCGGACGAGAACGCACCAGGAGGCTACGCCATCGGCCCTACCTTCCAACAACTCATCGCCTCCCTCCTCACCCTCGGATCCTTCCTCTCCTGCCTCGTCGCCGGTGCATTCGCCCACTACATGGGCCGCAAGTCCGCTCTATGGCTCGCATGCGCCCTCAACGCCGTAGCCTGCATCATCCAGATCTCCACCACCAACAAAGGCGCCGTCTACGTCGGCCGCCTCATCCTCGGGTTCGCCAACGGCTTCCTCGTCTCCTTCAGCAATATCTACACCTCCGAAGCCAGCCCAGCCCACCTCCGCGGCGTCATCGTCGCCCTCTTCGCCTACTGTACCTTCCCCTCTCCCCCCTTATCCCAACCCCTACTAACCAGCCCAGGGGTAACCATCGGCTCCATCATCGGCGCAGCCATAACCAACGCCACCCAACGTCTCCTGACCAAAGCATCCTACCAAATCCCCATCGGCACACTCTTCATCGTGCCCCTCTTCCTCGCCATCGGGCTCTTCTTCGTCCCCGAATCCCCGCGCTACCTCCTGCACAAAAACCGTCCCGAAGCCGCCAAGCGCGCCCTCGAGACCCTCCGCTCTGGTTCCGTCGACCAGGCCTACATCGAGCTCGAGTGGGCCGAGATGGTCAAGAGTATCTCCGAGCAAGAGGCGTTGGCGTCGAGCGTCGGTTTCGTGGACATGTTCCGCGGCACGGATCTGAGGAGGACCTTGTTGTGTTTCGGGATGATAGCGTGTCAGGCGGCGAGTGGGAGCTGGTTTTTCATAGCGTACTCGACGTATTTTCTGATTGTCTCGGGTCTGAGTGTGGATGAGGCGTTCAAGTTTAGTGTTATGCAGAGCTGTTTTGGTTTCATTGGCGTGAATATTGGGATGGTGGCGATGCGGTATTGGGTGGGCAGGAGGGTGATTTGTATGGTGGGCGCGACGATTTGTGGGTTGTGCATGTTGGCTGTTGCGGTGAGTGGGACCGTGGCGGAGGGGACGGTGCAGGCGAGGAATTGCCTGATTGCGTTTTCGGGCTTGTTCATGTGCGCATATTGGTGAGTCTCATACTTCCGCCACGGGAGGTCAGAGCTGACGATGAAAGCGCATGTGTCGGAGCTGCGTCTTACCCTATCGCGACAGAGGTGGTCAATACCAGACTCCGCTCTTGGACCGTCGGGACTGCTACGGCCATCGGCTATCTCTTCGCATGGCTCACCAGCTTCTGCTCACCTTACTTTATCAACACCGCTAACTTGAACTGGGTAAGCATATGCACTATTCCCTGATATTCCTGATAGAGTTTAACATACATACAGGGCTCACAATACGGCTACATCTGGGCAGGCTCCAACTTCGCCTGCGTCTTCTTCTTTTTCTTCTTCATCCCGGAGATGAAGGGACGTACGCTCGAGGAGATCGACGAGATGTTCATGCACAAGGTCGGGGCGAGGAAGTTCAAGGGCTATGTCACGACCATTCACGATGAGGCTATGATGGACGTTAAGCTCAACACGGGCCTTTTCGACGAGAAGATGGGATCGACGCAGGTTGAGGAAGTGAGATCACGTTGATCACCTTCTACCGACATAGCAAGAGATAGAATAGCTGAGCTACCCTTGCACGAGAGATATCACTCAATCAAACACAATAGCGGCCTTGACCACCTCCTGCCTCTCCACCTTTCCTAGCACCTCACCCCACTGCTCAAGCCTGAACGTGTCCGTCACAATCCCATCTAGCTTCAGCTTCCCCGTGCGCAAGTACTCAAGCACATTCGGAAACTTCCTCGTGCTGCAGAAGCTCGCTAGTACGGTGATTTCATGCGTCCAGATCCGACTTGGACTCCACGCCACCTTCACATTCTCATCATAGACGCCGTACACGACGAGAGTGCCTGCTTTGCGAACAAAGTTGATGGCGTTCTCGAGCACGGAAAGGGCGCCTGTGGCTTCGACTACCACGTCAAACCCATGAGGATTGGCTGAGAGGAGATCGGACATGGTTTGCTGGGGACTGTTGTTGGGGATCTCCACAAAGGCGTCGGCGACGGACATTTTGCGGGCCATGTCGAGCTTCGGACCGGGCTTGGAGGCTATTGTCAGCTGTGGGTGTTAGTATCAGGAGTTCAATCAGGGGAGAGGGTGGGTGAACATGTGCTACGCCATTCATGCGCATGAGTTGCGCGAGGAGAATACCAGTCGGTCCACAGCCGAAGAGCAGGGCGGAGCTGCCAGCTTTGAGATTCATGCGGTCGATACCATGAGTGGCGCAAGCAGCAGGCTCGATGAGGATGGCTTCAAGGAAGGGCAGAGTCCCAATCTTGTGGAGAAGCATTGCTGGGTAGGCGCAGTATTCTGCAAAGCCTCCAGGGGCTATCATTGTCAGTAGACAGTGATGAGTGGTATAGGATAGCGTACCATTGCCGCCATAGCCCGTCAAGGCCTCGCACATCAAAGGTTGTACACGCTGGCAGTAGAAGCAGGAGCCACATGGTTCCATGGGGTCTGCGGCTACTCTGTCACCAACGGAGAACGAAGCCACATTGTCGCCGACTGCGACCACTGTCCCTGCTGCCTCATGACCTAGCAGCCGTCAGGAAGAACGCTTTTCGGAAGGCTGTGAATAGGCTCAACCTGGTATCAGAGGAAACTGTCAAGAATCAGCTGGACCAACCTGCAGTGGACTACGGACTCAAGTACCTTGGCCATGAATTCGCCTTTGTGGTAATGCAGGTCCTGAATAGTATGAGTGGCAATCTTGAGACATATAAGGTCATCGCACTGTGCCGCAGACACCACAAGCAGCGATCTTGACCTGTAGATCAGTCAACGATGGCCATTTCCAGTGGCATCGGCAGGTCGAGACTAACCAGCACTTCATGACTTCTGACTTCTGGGAGAGCGATCTCCTCGACGGCAAACTTTTCAGGCTCGGAGTAGCTGGCGGGAATCGTCAGGCGAGAACACTGAACGAAATATCTGAGTGAGATACAGACACCAGAGCTTTCATGGTCGGCGGCATCTTAGCAGGGTTGAATGACTGGATAGTCTCCTTTGCGCCCGCTCCCACTGCTTCGTGGTACGACGAAGCGGCAGAGTCCGGGAAAGGTAGTGTCGCTCACAAACGTGGTCTGATAGAAGATAGGAGAGCCGTGGAGGCAATACTTATGCAAACCAATGTGAATGGAGGCGAAGGTCTACATATCTGTTCAGTGGAATAAGACATGTGTATGTGAACACTAAGCATGAAGACTGCTACGAAACAGGCCTTACAGCCGAAAGCGCAGGCGGATAGCAGAGGAGTATGCAGAAGGAATCGCGAGGGCATTCCCGGGGGAGCTGTACTGGGACAGCAGTGCCGAGGGCAAGTGAGCCGGGAAAGTGGGGATGAATCACGTGTTTCAATAGCTTGATCTGATCTGACACGGAAATATCAATGATCATTCAGAAATGGTATCACGCTCGCTAATGATGCTCTGGGTATCTCGCTATGCAGTCTGTTTCATCCCGTACGGCTAGCGCCTGGCAAGCCATCTCGTCACTTCCTCCAGCCTCTGAATACTTGCTGTGGTCGCCGCTGTGTGCTCGAACCGTAGCAAGGAGCTCACTCGTACCGCGTTCGCAGTCAGATATCTCTTCACATATGCCCTCTTTTCCTTCTGCTTTTTGGATTCGACTTCATCAAAAGACGCCCTCTCCTCTCGTCGCTGCCGCTTTCCCTCTTCCTTGGGACTTGGTGTTGCTGGAGGTCCCATCGACACGAATCCGACATCGCGGTAGTACAAGGGAACACTTCTAGGCGACTCTGCTCCAGCCGTGACAGTACTTGACGCCGCTGGTTGTCCTTCGGAAATGTTCATGCCCGACATTAGTCCGCCGACGACATCTGTATCACGACTGACGGTGTACTCCTCGAAGAGACGTTTGCTCGTGCTCCATTGGTTGGCAGCGAATATGAATGCTTGTTGTCTTTGTGTGGACTCTGTTTCAGTCGGAGGTGCCGATGTTGGCGCTGGTGGGGGCATCACGGTTGAAAGGGGACTCATTGTGGGCGCCGACATGACCGGAGGTACAGTCGCTGGTCGTTCTTGAGCTGACGCTGATCGGGCAGTGGATGGACTGCTAAGACTCGAGGTGTCCACTGCTGGCGTATCCATGTCGTAAGTCTCGCCGACAGGATCATGGCATGAAGCGGCTGCGATCATGAGAGCCCAGTACAAGACGCCAGCAAGATGGTCCCAGACAGGACGCAAATGAGTCTGTTGAACCGCCTCCTGGACCATCTCAGGTGTGACATGACAGTTGTGTCCGAGGGAACATTTGACAGTATGATGCAGGGGTCGACGATGGTATACTGCATGTGAGAAGAGTACTGATGAAAGACGGACAGTCTCGTAGATCCAGTCTGGACTGCCAGTCGGGTTGAGCTGATGGCATCTCGGCATGTCGTGCACCTGGAGGACGATATCACGTATTCTGTCTCGGATGAGAGCTTTCTCTGAAGACTGTAGGATGATCACATCCATGTTCCCAGCGTTTTCGTTGTCCTCCAGACGTTGAAGCCTTAGAACTCTCTCGTTGAGCTCGTACATCAGTTTGATCAGCTCGAACGTCTCGGGTCGGCAAAGTGGGCTTCGTTGAACGTCCATCATTCCACGTGAGACCCAAAGTAGAGGTCCTTCAGGACCGGGCAGTTTGCAAGTCTTGTTCTTCTCCAGATACGTCGAGATCCAGGTCAGGTACTGTTCGTCGACAGGCTCGCTCCTCAGTATGTTGGCCTCGGCATTAATCAGAGACAAGCTCATGGCGAGCACACCCTTTCCGCCAAGTTTGTCAAGCCCTCCTCTTTCAGCTACCATTCGCTTAAGCGCACTTTGGTGGGATCCAATAAGACCTGTGTATGGCGTCGCGAGCTGACCAAGCAGCAGCTGGATGACGGATGTGATGTTTCCATCACTACAGCCATGCTCGGTGAGAGCGTCGTTGATCATACGTGGGAGAATGTCCAAGATCTCCAGAGTCTGCCTAGCTTCTGAATATTTCGAGAGGTCATCGCCGCGATATGCTGCAGTCATGAGATCGGTATAGGGAGCTGACACGCAAAGACTCGCTAAGAACGATTGAGGGGTTAGGAGCATGAGTGGTAGCCATTGATCTGACATGCCCGCAGACCCAAAATACGTAGCACCTTTACGCGGTCAGCTTTGCTCGGTTTCTGAAGCTGTACCATACTTACAATTGATCTTTAAACGATCAAGATCGACTGTATTTGGTAGTGCAGCATGCTGTGCAAAGATATCTGGCTTTGCTTTCTGGCTCGTCCCACGCGTGAACGCGACTAGGAACTCCATCTTCTGTGCAGTGATCTGACTTCCTGGAGCCAGGATGGCCTCAAAGTTTGTGCGATCTGGTTCGAGACCAGGCTGAGCTGCTTTCTTGTTGAGGTCGTCTGCGACTTCGAAGAGCCATTCTTGATTCGGGGTCGGTGGTATCATGGGGTTGATGGCATGATCTGAATGTGTTGAGCCCGACGAGCTGACAACGCTCGAGGGACGGCTGGTCGTGCTCGCGGGATAGCTACTTGCTTGTCTCTCGAAAGACGTATGCGAGTCTCGTCTGAATGAAGTCGAAGGGGAGGCCAATGTTGGTGTCTTCACCTCGCTCTTGACAGGTGTAGGGCTCTCCCTCTTCTTCGCTCGCACATCATTCGATTGCGGATCATCCTTTGCTTTAGTGAGGTAGTCTCTCATGACCGCCTTTCGGACCTTTTGCATGACCCGCTTGTCTTTGAATTGCTCGAGCTTGGTGGCCGTCACGAACGACAGCTGCTGTCCCGGCTTGTCCGCCATGGTGGGAGTCGTGTATGGAGTGACCTAGCGTGGCTTGCCTGGAGTTCCGGTGAGGAAGAAAGAAGCGTCGGGCATGTACACAAAGATATTCGGCATGTCATGCATATTAAGGCCACCTACCGCTCTCGAGTGAATAGGTACAGGGACCGCAGCGAGGTACAAGCCTCTGTGAAGGAGTGTGAGCCATGTGGCATGACGACTATGGACCAAAAGGTGTGTTCCTAAGCGCCGGCGACCTCCCGAGGAAGCTTCAAGGAGATTAGGCAAGACCGAGCGTCTTACAGCTTTAGCTCCTAGATACACTCTGCCCTACGCGCCTTATGACTGGTTAGAATCGTGGTACAGTCATCTGATTGGTTCCAGGACTGAAAATGCTCCACCGCACCGACCGAGAAGTCGCTCCCTCCGGTCACCAGCATGAGTCGTTAGTCGAAATCATCCCACCGCCTTACTGCCTTGTGTATATTGGGTTGTGGATCGCTTGCCCACCAAAATCTGCCCTTTGTCGTTCCTCCTGGCGGTGAGACGGACGGCACCAACCTGCGCCTTCATATAATGCCTGCGGCACCAACGTTCACTACTGCACTTCGCTTCCCGCATCGCGACACGGACTGCGGACCTTCCTCATGCATCCTGGTTGTATGCGACCTTTTTCAAATATCTGCATAATATCTCCTCGATTTAATATCTGAGCAGTCCCCATCACAATTGTGCCCGGCACCAACGTGCCGCGGAACAAGCTGTACCTCCTGGATTTGACACAGTGTAGCCGCAATCCTGGGCAGAAGATCGAAGTGATCTGTTGATTCTGCCACCAACCTCGGTCGGCAAATGACTTTGCTTCTTGCCCGCCAACGGGCACTGCCAAACGCACTAGGGTGCTATACACTGGGACAGATCACAAGCCGACTATCCTGAGAGAATAGAATACGGTCAGTCGGAACACACTGACGATGACTGCTCAGTATCAAGAGCCGTACGAGGTGAGTGTGGTATTCTTTTCTAAAACGACAGCAATATGTTCAGGACCGTCCACATCGCGAGACCCTACAACCTGATTTTGGGGCTCGCGACGAGCGACACATCCACTCGTCGCAAATTCCCTCTGGCGCGCGAAAGGAACGTCTGGAGTTATTTTCGCGTACCGCGTAGAGTGCTTGCATATTCACTGGCACGACAGGTCACTTCAGGTAGTAAACAAAGCTGGTTTGACTGTGTTGATTCTCTAGACTGATGCACTGGCACTGATAGCTACTGGCATTGTCCCTGTCAGACATTCATCCCCTTTCCTTTGGTAGACAATCTAGTTCTTGACACGGCCGTCAGGCTGGCCATCCTTGCGAAGACCGTCGTTCTCAGTTGGCTTGTAGTCGCTGCCGCTGTTGTCGGCGCCACCTGGGGTGCCGGTGCTCTGGCCACCCTGCTTGCCGGCCTCATGGGGGTCGACCTTGCCCTGGGCGAACTCTGAAAGGCTATTAGTACTGGAGCAGAAGCTGAAGACTCAAGGTCCACTCACGTCCGGTGCCGACACGCTGGTCTGGCTGGCCGTCCTTGCGGAGACCGTCGTGCTCAGTGGGCTTGTAGTCAGACATGATGCTGGATTGGTTGGTTGGTTGGTTGGTTGGTTGGAGTTGATTGTATTGAAGAGGTGCTGGATGTGATGATGAGAATAATGCTTGAGGTCGAGCTCAGCTACTGTTTATATAGACAAACAAGGCCATGGTTGCCTGAGGACCTGTCCATCAGAACTACTACTTCTATCATCATCATTCGCGCATGTCTCATGCGTTCCTGCAGGAGAAACACCCGTATTGTGCATTAGCGTCCGATGAGCTTGTGGAGGGATGCATCTCACGATCGAGATTGTCAGATTCGTCTTGAGCCATTTGTCGCCATTTGGGAATGGTATTGCAAGCGAAGGAGATATCCGAGCGTTTCCTCCGTCAATTCTCCATCACTTTACCCCAGATCGACCAGATCCGAGGCAGAGTGAGGACGCCGTTTGTCCCTTTCGGGGCAAGCTCAACGCGGCATCTTCTCCGTTGTCTTTCTCAATGATCGTGCGTGATATCATGGTAGACAAATACCTACCGTCTTTCATTGCTGGCCCGAGCTTTATGTCGCAGATGGGATCTCATTGTGATGAGATGAAGCCCGATGAGATATAGTGCTTGCATATCTCACGCGTCAAACACGGGGAGCAACCGGGGAACACGAGACAGGACTAGCTTTCAGTCTCAAGAGATCGAGAATCTACACTCCATGACCAAGATCCACCTGTTCGGGGCCGGCTGAAAAGCATGGTTCATTGACGTGGGCGTTTGTTATGACAGGCCAGCGCATAGTTCCACGCTCCATCACTCCCGAGACTTGGCCAGGGGGATCTGATTTTGGTCAATCTTAGGTGCACCCGGTGGTTGGGTCAATCTCAGAGTAAGCATACCCCGAGGTTGTTGGCATCTTGCCGTCGGCGGACACGGAGTCGTGGCCGTGAGTGGACCTGCTGGCTTCTTTCATCTCACACCTTGGGACGAAAGTCGTATAATGTATACTGCGATTTTGCGAGACCTTTGTCTGCTCACCTAAATAGCTATCATGTATGTGTCTTAGAGACAGGTAGAGGGGGTCAATTGCTCCCTCGTTACATCGCACTATCGACTTGACCGAGCTGGCGGCCCTTCCTAAAATGGATCGGCTTGAGCGCAAATCAGCAGCACGCTGCCGCCCGCCGTGCAAATGATGGCAAGTCTGACTATAACCCATTCTATATATCGATTGTAGCTCAACAACTCCTTGCAACATGGCCGGATCTCATACGAAGCTGGCTCTGAGTACTACTTGTCTAGGGCTTCACCCGAACCACCATCTTGAGGACAAGCTCGAAGCTGCAGCAAGATATGGCTTCAAGGGTATCGAGATAGTATACGCTGATCTTGAGAACTATAGCAGACGTCATGGCATATCCTTGCAAAAAGCGGCTGATAAGATCGCCTATCTATGCAAGCACCATGATCTCCACGTCCTATCACTCTGTCCGTTCGAAAACTTCGAAGGTTCTTCTTCACCTCTGAATCAACGACTGCAGGAGGCAAAGCGCTGGTTGGAAATTGCCAACGGTCTTGGAGCAGCACACATGCAAGTCCCTGCACAGTACCGACCTGATGCCATTGGTGATGAGTCTACCATTGTAGCCGAGCTACAAGCACTCTCAGACCTTGCCAGCAGCATGGATCCACCAATCAAGATCGCTTACGAGCCAATGTCATGGTCCATTTATCATTCACTATGGCAAGAAGCACTGCGTCTATGTGATGCGGTCGATCGTTCCAACTTCGGTCTATGCGTTGACACCTTCCACATCGCCAGTAGAATCTGGGGCGATCCTTATGCTCAAGACGGTATGCAGAAGGACGGACCTCGCAGGCTTGAGTACTCTCTTAGGCGCTTTGTCGCTGATGTACCCATGGAGAAGCTGTTCTACATCCAGCTCAGCGACGGAGAGAAACTGGATCCGCCCTTTTCAGAGACTCATCCGTGGTACGCAGAAGGTGAAGCCGCTGAATTCTCGTGGTCAAAGCACGGCAGACCTTTCCCTCTGGAGACGCAATTTGGAGGATATTTCCCAGTAAAGGAGATGCTCAAGGCCTGGCTTATCGACATGAACTACCAGGGATGGATCTCATTTGAGACATTCGACGAACGTATGCGTGAAGAAGGTTTCAAATTGAGAGAGGGAGCACGAAGAGCAGAACAGTCGTGGCAGTTGTTATGGAAGGAAGTCGAAATCCAGAACTCTAGATCATGATCGGGGTTTCCTTCTAGCAGTATAGAGGGAGCATGTTTGACACACATGGCGTTGGGGCCATCGCTCCGTAATTGTTCTTGGAATCTGATGCCCCCTTGGAACGTGAAGTTTGCAGGTGTGGTCTGATGTAACATACAGTACGCTAATATGCCCGGGGACGTGGCGCAGGCCAAGTGCCCTCTGTGAGCTACGCCAACTTGAGCAGATGAGCGCTCTGGCTACGAAGATCAGTCCGCCGGCAAGACCTCTGAAAGGAGATTCAGCCGTAGATCGGGAATGTTGGTCGAAGGACGCTTCGTATAGCTGTGCAGAGAATAGGTCCCGGCTCCCTCGTGCTGAGCGTCTCGCATAGCATACTACCTGACAAGATCTGGCTTCGGATGAAGCGATGGAGGCGAAGATGCTTCATCGTCGCAATTTTGGACAGATCTTGGGGGGGG